>JBBGZY010000053.1:20315000-20915000 GCA_037952925.1 Lithobates clamitans | reverse complement strand
TGGCCAATCAAGACGGCCAAAGACCAGCCCCTGGAAGAAGCTAGAGAGAAGATGCCAGAACTAAGGTAAGTACTAATGTCTTAAATTCCGCTTTTAGCTCTGAATGAACACAAATGGCATGAAAGAAAGGTGGCCAAAATATCAAAAAATGTAATCCTGTGTGCATGAGGCAGAAAGAAATATGAAATATCCAATCACTAATTCCTGAGTGTATTATGTCACATTGCTTTAAAGTGTATCTAAACCCAAAAACAAAAATGTAATATATTGCCGCTTACTAATCCTTAGATGTGGTGACTGCATTCGTTTTCTGGTTTTCTCTTTCTTTACCTGGTGATCTGGCCAGTAACACACTTCCTGTTATAAAGGGGTTGTAAATCCTCAAGGTTTTTCACCTTAATGCATTCTATGCATTAAGATGAAAAAACCTTCTGTAGTGCAGCTGCCCCCAGAGCTCCCCTTTTACTTACCTGACCCCGATCTTTCCAGCGATGAGAACTAGCCCAGCAGCTCCAGCTGCTGTCTTGGGTCCTCATTCTCATTGGATAGAATGATTGCAGCAGCAGCAGCAATTGGCTCCTGCTGCTGTCAATGAAATCCAGTGACACCGGATCCGGGGGGCGGGGCGAAGTCATGCTGTCTGTGTCAATGGATGAAGCAGCAGGATTTGGGAGCTCGCTCGCCCGCACGAGTCCCCTTGGAATGCAAGTCTCTGAGGGGGCACTCGATGCGGGGAGGAGCCAGGAGTACTGCTGGGGACCCCAGAAGAGGAGGACTGGGGCCACTCTGTGCAAAACCCTTGCAGATAAGTATAACGTTTGTTATTTAAAAAAAAACCTTTACAACCCCTTTAAGGCCTATAAACACGTTAGTACACAGCTTTTGAGAGCCAATCACGACAGTTTATGCAAAATCATCCGATGGGACAAGCACAGAATTTTTTCTCGTGCGACACCAGAAGTTTAAAAATAACAGCAGGATCAAACAGGTAAAAAACTGTTAATGACCAATTGCATCATATATGTCCTTATTTGATTTTGCCTTTAGTATCACTTTAAGAAATATGAAGGGGAAATTCCCCCCACATCTATGTGCTGATCCAATATATTCTTGCTAATAAGCGGCATCATCAACGTGTTGCATCTACCCTGGAAAAAGTCTATAATGATTGACAGTAGCAATTGTGCTGATTTGGCTAAAATACAAGGATTACATATGCTATCACTGTGGCTGCAGGCACTAGAACATCACAAACCTAACATATATGTGAGCACAGGGACACCAAGCTAACAAATAAAAGTGTTCTATCAGCATAAACAGGCCTGTGCTAGCACTGATGCAATGCTGAACTAAATTTTTTTTCACTAGCTTCTACAAAATAAATCCTTCTTTTTTAGTTTTTAATACTTAAAGCTTTGTTGAAAAAGTAATATTCTGCCCTAACTTGAAATATGAATTTAAGGCAAATGCAAGCCAATTCAATAAAAAAACAAGTTTATTTATATCTCCTTCCTCTGACACCGCCTGTTACAAAAAGATTTCATTCTGCCTATTGTACTTTATATTTCTAACTGGTGGTGACGCACAATCTGCATACCCCACTTTTGCACAGACTCCACTATTTAAAATACTGCTGAATATACATTCCATACCATTTTCAGTTGTATACTGACCACATTAATACTGATATCTAAATCATTTTTTAAAGTTTTTTTCTTCATAAATATAAAAACAGCCTAAAAAAATTGAAGTTACATAGAAAAAAATAAAGGTTGCTCAATACCAAATGCTATGGACAGTCTTAGGGAAAAACATTTCCAGAGACAAGTTATCAAAGGCTGAGCATGCCTTTGCAAATCAAGAACAGTTGGCAAGTGTGTATTTCTATTGTGTACACATTTCCAGATGCAGCAAAACCTACTCTTCGAATGTCTTTTGATGTCTATGTGTAAAATACACCCCCTCTAAACCGTGTTATAGTTCATACAGTATGTTGATCACATCTCCTCCCCTAGACCTTCGGTGGTGCACAGGACTGAATGCTTGCATGGAACAGAACATTCCACTTCACTTCAACAATGGTAGAAACCATTGTTGCTACCCTACACATCTATTCAACTGTCAGAACAGAAGTACTGCTATGGTGTCCACACTGAAGACCTCAACGAAGCACCACTAAGAGAGTCTACAAAGGCCTTCCCTGGCCTATTTGGCTTATAAGGTGCCATCCGTCTGGGACTACTGCATGCACCCGCGCTCCCGCAGCAGCCTACCCTGGCCCATCTGGTGTAAGAAAGTCTATAAAGAACCTGGAGACTACAATTGTAAAGTTTTATTTATTTTATTATATTTACAATGCAATTACTCCTGGAATCAGAGGAGAAAATAGAGTTGGACAAGAAAAATAGGAAAAAAAGATGGACTGCTATAATTATAAGACCGCCAGACTTGGTGGCAAATGTCAAAATTGCCAGATGACCACTCTGAGCCTTTTGCTACCTACAGAGACATACTGCACTTAGTATACAACAAACCTTTCCAAACAGGAGTTAAAGTGAAAATAGAAAACCTGATAAGTATCCTAAAGCTCCACCTGCTGCCTGAAAAATGGAATACAAAAGATTACTATGCACAATTACAATTTCATAGTTAAAACAATAGCAAAAAACAAGAGTGCACAGATTTCATGCAATAAAATAAGGTAACATTTATAAAGAATAACCACACAGGGTCAATTCAGAATTTCCCACCTTATACCCATGCACATCAGGCCAGAGGGAGAGGCCAGATGCAACTTGCAAGTTGTGGCCAGTAGTGGGGCCGAGGTTGGCCATATGGAGCTGTCAATTTCTCAGGCAGGACCGGCTCCAGAAGATGTAAGAGAAGGTGGCAATAGCTGGCTCTCAGCACTACCTTCAGCAGGGGCACAAGGTGCAGGTATTAACCAGTAGGGGGGCAAGCCTGTTAGCATGAAGTCTATACCCCCCGTCTTGTTGTTACTGTATTGTAGTTCTTTGGATACCCTCATTTTTTTAGGAGCAGTAGGATCTTGCACCCTGGACTTGTTGACTACCTTTCCTTTTTATACAGTGGGTATCACCCCCCTTTTAAAATAATCACATTTTGTTGCTTTGCAGCCTGAAATGAAGACAAATCACAATTTTTGTTTTATCCAGCTGTTTACTAGTGCAACTTATAACATCCAAGTGAAAGATATAACACCAACATGTCAGAAACAAAAATTAAAAAATTCATAAACAGAATCACTGTGTTGGAAAAAGGATCACCCCCCCCCTTATGTCAGTATTTTGTTGAACCACCTTTGCTTTAATTACAGCCTTTAGTCTGTTGGGCTATGTCTCTACTAACTTTGCACATCTAGACTTTGCAAAAAGAAAAAAAAGAAAATAAGTTTAAAACTACCACTCATTTCCTTTTAACATGGTTGAGTAAACTTACTTTGATGTCAAGCACCAAGGGTGGTCTTAATATACTGGTATATACTCCTTTAACAGTATATGGATAGAGTTTAGAGCACTCCAGGCTCAGAGGGATAGAGATTTTGATCTGTGTTCAGAACTTTATAAAACATATGTAATTACATGCATTCTCCTTACTTCTAGTATCCAAATATTTTGTGTAGTGTGCACTTTCCCATATGTCAGCACTTAGCACTTAGTATGGAGATAGGTTGCTAAAATCATGGCATTCATCCTAAATCTTGAATTCCGTGTTTCTCCAAAATGTTCCCATGTAGAATTGTGAATAAGGAAATGGCTGGGGAAAGCAGCCCTGTGTAATGTCACCTCCGGAGTAGCAGATGGAAATTTACATTCTGAAAGTTTAGGAGGAAGAGCTGGCTTATGCATAGGACTGCTGACACAGAGCTCATTAGTTGTACTTTGTGAAGATAACAGACATTTAGGAACTTATGTAATTCGACAAACAAAATGTGTTTGGTTTACAGTGCCTCTTTCCACCTTTTTTGCTTAGGCTAGATCTACTTATACTCCCCCCCTCCCCATCTCCCTCAACTCCTCACTGGTGTGAAGAATCCAACACTCGGTTGAGCAGTTGTAGATGGGCAGACCTGGGAATTCAAATTCAAAGTTCTCAATTATAAAGTCCCAGGAGATAATAAACTGACAAGTGAGTCAAACTACCTGATCTATCCAAAGCTGAAATATACAAAAAGACTAAATGCATGTGGACACTCCTCCAAATTATGGAGTCCAGGTGCACAAAGCCAGGTCAATAAAGATATGGTTTCATCAGTTTGATTTGGAGGAACTTTAGGGGCCTGCACAGAGCCCTGACCTCAGTCATAATAAACACCTTTGGGATGAACACAGAGCGCAAGTCCGGTCTTCTCATCCAACATCAGTACCTGACCCCCACAAATGCTCTTAAGACTGAAGGTGAACAAATTCCTACCAGTACACAAAAATATTAAGAAAGCTTTCTCAGAACAGTGGAGGTTCTTATGGACTCAAAGTGGGGGAGACAATATCTTTATATTAATAAAAATGGTTTTGGAATGGAACTTTTAACAAGCTTGTATAGGTGTGATAATCATGTGTCAAACTTTTGCTCATATAGTCTATCTTTTAGTGGACAGGTCCTTTGGTTTTTGGACTTTCTTTTCCTCTAGGATCTCTGAGTATGGAGCAGGTTGGGGAATTCATAAAGTGCATTATCTGGGAATTTAAGGCGACTGTCAGCCTATTGTGCCCTTCAGTAGGCTATTGGGCTGCCTATTCGATAGACTTGAGGAAGCGAAGAAGGGAAGTTGACAGAATAAATACAATTAGTCCTGATTAGGAGGTAAAACTCAAGCCCCTGAAACACATTGACTACAATTGGTGAATTTTAGGTTAAAATCATTGTATTGGCTGCCAAAGTTACGTTTAATTGCAAGGCATGGTAAGCATGCAACAGAAAGTGTTTTTTGCTGGCAAGTTCTCCAGGCAAGACATTTTAAAAGGAATTCACAAAAAAATTATTGGCTTAACAAAACTGTATAAAGCGAGAAATGATGCCAAACATAATGAAAAAATTGGGGTTTGCTTGCACTTTAACCGTTTGCATGTCTACCCATTGATGTTATTTGAAACCTATATAAATGGCTTTTAATGTATCTTTAGTGGCCATTTACCAAACAAGCATCACTTCTGCATTTTGTGGAAAATATGATTTTTACATAAAATAATAGCTGACATTTCAATCTGGCTTTCATATGGAATTTTCTAATGTACCAATTTAGAAAGACAACTTTAACTGCCAAAATCTGATGCCTATACAAGCACATTATAGAATCAGGAGAAAAATGATATGCGCTGGATCAGAAATGACATGGCTTTCAACAGCAACCACAGCAACAAATATCGCACAGCCAATGATGATAATTATAAAAATAGCTTGTGTTCCCTCCTGTGAAACTGTGCATTTCAGCTTGCAGAACTTATAAGCTGCAATTCTAGATTCAAATCAGAATTTACTGTAAATCTGAGATTGTCCAGCGTAATCTACATCTGGTTTTAAAATGCACAACTTCTATACATACAGTATTTAAATAATCAAATACAGCAGCATTATCTAGCTATGAAACTATAGGAGGACAGTAGACACAGCAGACTCTAAAGAATGTAGTTGTTTTTTTTTATGCAAGATGGGGGTCTTTAGGAGAGCATTCTATAGACACATGGTTATGGTTATATCATAGCAGCAATGCAAGTTTACGATTCCATAGTGGGCATACATGGTGGCATGAGATGCCTCAAGAATCTGTACAAAGTAAGGAATTTAAAAAAAAAATCATAAAAAAACTGTTACCAAGATGATTCCCATACTCTTGACTCAACAGCTATCATTACTGGAAACTGGGCACTAGTAGTTACTAGCATAGAGCCCCCAGCACAAAAGCAATGCCTTATGCTATAGCACACCTTCACACTAAACGTTCCCTGTAACCTGAACATTAACCCTCCATGTAACCCTAACCTTGCCTGTAATCCTAGCCTTCACATTCACCCTTCCTGTAACCCCAACTTTAATTTTACTCCTATCTTTAACCTCAACCCCCAAATTAACCCTCCCTGTAGAACTAACACTAATCCCTACACTAACCTGTAACCCAAACAGTAGCCCTCTTTGTAACCCTAACCCTCAAACTAACTTTACCTGTCACCTAATCTTGCTGTATCCCTAACCCTCACATTTACCCTTCCTGTATCCCCAACTCTAACTCTAACGCTACCCATAACCGGAATACTAACCCTCCCTATAACCTATAACCTAACACTAATACTCATACTAACCTTTAACTCTAAGTGTAGTCCTCTCTTTTAACTTAACCTTGGCTATAACCCCAACACTTATCCTCCCTGTAATACTAACAGTAAGCACCCTTGTAACCCTAACAGTAACCATTTGTGTAACCCTAACACTAAATTTGCCTGTGCCCTAATACTAACCCCTCTGTAATCCTAACACTAACCCTTTCTGTCCCTTTACCTCTACCTATAACCCTCACATTAACCCTCCCTAATGTAAACCTATCCCTTGCATACTGACCGCTCCTGCACCTGAATCTTCTGCTAACTTTCCTCCACTGCTTTGCTTAGCCTGCCTTACAATACCACGCATGGCAGAAAATGGACTTTAGCTGTCCATAGAACTAAGAGTTTGGCCATTTGTGCAGGCACAGTAGGGGTAGAGTGTCCCTACAGAGTACTTCATAACCAGCCAAAGCCGACTATGCCGACTGTACACGTTTATATAAATACTGGGAGCTGGAGGGAACAGCGAGCCAGCACCTGTGTATCAGAGGGCATAAAAATACAAGTTTTTTTAACCCGTTTGGTCAACCGCTCCCCCTCCCTCAACAGTGTACCAAAATTAGACCTGATTAATTGAAAAGGTGCCAACAGTCAGTGCAGGTCCTAGAAGAATTGTAGCTTAATAAGGAGCTCTGGTGCTTTGCGCTACAAATAAGTCATTGGGAAACATTGCTCCATGAAATTTTTTTTAATGGTTTCGGTATTTACCTCGGTACCAGATCCATGCATGTTTTTTCAAACCCAGCTTAGTAAATAGCCATGGCTGAACTTTATTGCCCTTAAGTAGGTAGTTGGGTTACACAGCTTCAAAGGAAACTATTTTTATGATCTGGGTATTTACCTGTGTACCAGACCCAATGCAGATCTATAATTAGTAGCATTGCTCTTTGCATTTTCAAACCCAGCTTAGTACTCCAACTAAATGCCCTGAGCAACAAGTAAACAGTGGAAATTATCTTTATGGTATTTGGATATTTACCTGGGTACCAGAACCTATGCAGATCAATAACTAATACTATTATTCTTTGTATTTTAAAACCCAGCTTAGTAAATAGCCAAGATGAAACTTCAATGCCCTGAGCTATAAGTAAGTATTTTGGATACCCTGCTTCCGTGGAAATTATATTTAGGGTTTGGGTATTTACCTGGGTAGCAGACCCCATGATTTAACATGAACACTTTAAAATTTTACTCATGGCGTATTAATCAGCCATGATGGAACTCTAATACCCTGAGCTTCAGGTAAATAGTTCTAAAACTATTTAGCTATCTGGGCATCTATGTCTAGGGCTACCTGCAAACTATCCATGGTTTGGGTATTTTCCAGGGTACCAGACCCCATGTAGATCTATCATGAGAACTATTGTTCTTTGCATTGTTTTGTTCAAGATCATTAGAATCAAGGTAATGGAAGAACTTCTTACTGTGTAAAATAATCAATTGGCAGATGAGAAGTTTCTGCATCATCCCCATATCTTCAGCTTCGCTTGATTTCAGGATCTCAGATCACCTGTGCTTCAGTCTGTCTGTCCTGCACTCTTGTTATTGTGCCGTTCAGCGTCCAGGTGACATCACTCCTTAGTGGATACAAATGCACGACTCAACATCTGTCTATAAACAGTCTTTAGTCTTTCGCTCTCACTAATAACTTTCGGCTCCCCACTTTTTTTCTCCCTTTGCTCTGACCTATCCTATTCCAGCTGTGCAGCCTGATCCAGCCTCTCTCTTTGTGGATTGCACTCACAGACCCAAGAACAACTGTGCACTCAGAAACCTCCTCATTTCCCCCCACCCCTCTCTGTCTTGCTTCTAGCATGGAATTCATTTTCTTGAAGTCTGTACAAGACCCAGCTGTAGGAGGCCGTTCCTGACAAAGGCCCAACCCCAACAACTTGTTTTTGATCTTTCCTTTTTATTAGTTTGTTAGCATTTAACTTTCCTTCCAAGTGCTGAGCAATGATGAAGACACCAAAAGCTTAAAGAAAATTTGCAGCCTCTCTGGATTAAATAAGAGTCAGCAGAAGAATAAACACCCCTATTTTTAGTGGGAATTAAAGATCAGATGTATACAAATGATACAATTTTTCAGTAATTCTTAAAGTCTAAGTTTAGGTACAAATATAAAAAATTAGCACAAGGGACAGTACTTGCATGATACGTGTTCCCTGTGCTGACTGTCCTAGTTGAAATCCAACTTTTCCAACTAGTTTAAATCATAGAAGCTGTACAATAGTTTCCATCAAAGAAAAGTGCTCCATGAATGGAGGAGGTGGACCTTTCATTCATTGATGGAGGCCATAGTACAGCTTCATGAATAGAGGAGGGATGCAGAAAAAGCAGGTGACGGGTCCAGCATTCACATTAATCCCTGCAGCACCAGTAGTGATGCGGTTGCAGGTATATGGGGGGTGCACAGGAGTTCAGATTTTAACTAGGACAGTCAGGGCTGTCTTTAGCACAGGGCAAATAGGGCAGCTGCCCAGGGCCCAATCACTGTAGGGGGGCCCAAAGCAGCTGCCAATTGAGCCCACGCTGCTGCCCGCCGGAGTTCCGCCACTTGTTAGCTGCTCACTAGTCACTACTGTAAGTTGTAGATACAGAGAAGCGCTGCTTTTGTATTTACAAGTGACAGCGCTCCTCTGTCTGTCGGCAGCTGCTCTGATCCCTCTCCGCTCTACACATCTCTATATGAGAGCAGAGGAGTGAGAGCGAGGAGGGAGGGGAGAGGATGGAGGGGAGAGAGGGGGCGGGCAATGTAAACAGGCAAATGCTCCTCATGAAGCAGCCTGCATGGACGGACATCATGTAAGTTTAGTTGATCTTCTATAGCTGTACTCTGACTGTGATGCTTTCTAGATGCTAGGAGAAGATTTGGGGAGGGAGAAAACCTCTACACTGGAGTGGGGAGGGATTGGGGAGGGGGGACAGGTGAGTTCTGAACTGGAATTTGGGACAGAGCTTTGTACAGTACCTGTCTGCGAGATTGTGTTTCCAGCGTGATCCCATCGCGCTGGTTCTCATGTCGTGCTGGCTCGCTGATTGGGAAAGGAAAACTTTTTTTTCCTTTCGCGATGAGCGACAAGCAGTGCTGACAGCTGTCTGGTATGAATCATGAGGGGGAACGCTGCGCCAAATTTTAAATGAAAAAACCGGCATGGGTTCCCCCTCAGGGGCATACCAGGCCCTTAGGTCTGGTATGGATTGTAAGGGGAACCCCCTATGCCCAAATCCATACCAGACCCTTACCTGAGCACGCAGCTCAGCCGGTCAGGAAAGGGGGTGGGAAAGAGCGAGCGCCCCCCTCCTGAACCATATCAGGCCGCGTGCCCTCAACATGGGGGGGGGATGGGTGCTTTGAGGGAGGGGGGGCACCCTGCGGGCCCCCCCACCCCAAAGCACCTTGTCCCCATGTTGATGAGGACAAGGGCCTCTTCCCGACAACCCTGGCCGTTGGTTGTCGGGGTCTGCAGGCGGGGGGCATTTCGGAATCCGGGAGCCCCCTTTAATAAGAGGGCCCCCAGATCCCGGCCCCCCACCCTATGTGAATGAGTATGGGGTACATGGTACCCCTACCCATTCACCTAGGGAAAAAAAATTATCAATAAAAAAAACACACTACACAGGTTTTAAAAGTAATTTATTAGGCAGCTCCGGGGGGTCTTCTTCCAAATTCGGGGTCTTCTTCCGACTTCGGGGGTCTTCTTCCGACTTCTCCGCTCTCTCCGGCCTCTTCTCCTGGTGTTCGGCCTCTTCTCCAGGGCCCCTCCGCTATCTTCTTCCAGCTCTTTTGCTAGCGGGGGCCCGGTCTTCTGCGCTGTCTTGTCACCTCTTCTCTTCTTCCGATGTTGACACGACGCTCTCATCTGCTGGAATGCTGTGTGCGAGCTGCGCAGCCATTTATATAGGTGGTGACCCCGCCCCCTTGTGACGTCACAGTCCCAGCATACGCAGGGACTCTGGGGTCACGCCCCCTTATGACGCCAGAGGGGGCGGAGTCACAGCCTATATAAATGGCTGCGCAGCTCACACACAGCATTCCAGCAGGAGAGAGCGTCGTGTCAACATCGGAAGAAGAGAAGAGGGGAGAAGCCGAACACCGGGAAAAGAGGCCGGAGAGAGCGGAGAAGTCGGAAGAAGACCCCCCGGAGCTGCCTAATAAGTTACTTTTAAAACCTGTGTAGTGTGTTTTTTTATTGACACTTTTTTTTCCTAGGTGAATGGGTAGGGGTACCATGTACCCCATACTCATTCACATAGGGTGGGGGGCCGGGATCTGGGGGCCCCCTTATTATCCTTATCGGAATCCCGGATTCCGATAAGCCCCCCACCCACAGACCCCGACAACCAATGGCCAGGGTTGTCGGGAAGAGGCCCTTGTCCTCATCAACATGGGGACAGGGTGCTTTGGGGTGGGGGGGCCCGTAGGGTGCCCCCCTCCCCCAAAGCACTCATCCCCTCCATGCTCGCTCGTCCCCACCCCCTCTCCTGACTGGCCAGGCTGCGTGCTCAGATAAGGGTCTGGTATGGATTTGGGCGTAGGGGCTTCCCCTTACAATCCATACCAGACCTAAGGGCCTGGTATGCCCCTGAGGGGGAACCCACGCTGGTTTTTTCATTTAAAATTTGGCGCGGCGTTCCCCCTCATGATTCATACCAGACAGCTGTCAGCACTGCCTGTCGCTCATTGCGAAAGGAAAAAAAGTTTTCCTTTCCTGATCAGTGAGCCAGCTCGGCGCTGGCTCAAGCGATGGGGCTCGCAGGTGTCAAATCTCGCCGATAAATGCAGCGAGATTGACACAATATCGCGGTCACCTACTGAACTTAGGGGGATGGAGAACTTGGATATACACAGCCCTCAGCCCTGCACTCCATACAAAGTTTATCCCTCAACCCTGCATTCCATACATAGCACACCCCTCAACCCCGCATTCCATATGTAGCGCACCCCTCAAAACCCGCATTTCATATGTAGCACACCCCTCAACCCCGCACTCCATAGCGCACCCCTCAAAACCCATATTCCATACGTAGCGCACCCCTCAAAACCCGCATTCCATATGTAGCTCACCCCTCAACCCCACATTAAATGCATAGCGCACCCCTCAAACCCACACTCCATATGTAGCGCACCCCTTTACCCCGCATTACATACGTAGCGCACCCCCAAAACCCACATTCCATATGTAGTGCACCCCTTAATCCTGCATTCCATATATAGTGCACCCCTTAATCCCACATTCCATATGTAGCGCACCCCTCAAACCCGCAATCCATACATAGCGCACCTATCAACCCTGCACTCTATACAAAGTTTACCCCTCAACCGTGCACTCTGTACGTAACTCAACCCGGCAATCTGTATGTAGCTCACTCCTCAACCATGCACTCTGTACATAGGGCACTCTTCAACCCTGTACGCTATGTAGTGCACTCCAGGACCCTGCAGTATGTATATGGTGCACTCCTGAAATCCTGGTTTATAACAATGCCTCACTGTTAGTGCAGTTTAGCCACACTCACAATTTGATGCAGAGGTAATGATGTGCAGTAACCTCTAGCAACAAATCAGTGAACAGTAATAATCTACTATAATCTCTAGCAACCAGTCGGTGAGCAATAATGATGTGCAGTAACCTCTAGCAACCAATCAGCAAGCAGAAATAATGTGTTTTAGCTTCTAGCAACCAGTCAATGAGTGGCAATGATATGCTGCAAGCTTGGGCAACCAATCGCAATTGCTGCCTGATCTGCTGCAGTAAACTGATTTTGAGTCTATCTGCTATTTAATGTATATCTCAGAATCGGGGGGGGGGGGGGGGCAGTGATCCACCTTATGGATACAAATGGAGAGTCCTGGAGCCTCTCATTTCTTGACACCAAAGTGCGTAGAATAACTCTAAGCACCTAACCACATTTGGTGATAAGGGCCCTGATCTTGGGCTATGTGAAAAGAGCTACAATTTGATCTAACGTTGTCGGGAAGTTATAATTATTCCGCTCAGGCCCAAAAGGACAGTAGCATAACCCAACTGTAAATACTGTTATAATTGTTTATACATTACAGCCATATGGATCAGACACTTAGTCACCTTTTGAGAGTGCATAGATTTTTCTGAACTGATATACTATTTGTGCCCTAAAAAAATTGTTAAACTCTTAAATAAAAACCTATTGCAAAGAATCGGGGGTCCCCTAAGAAAATGTTTGCCCAGGGTCGAATCAGTATTAAAGACGGCCCTGAGGACAGCCTACACCAATATAAGGGACATGTCTCATTGCATGTAGGTAACCTACATTGTCTTTACTTTGCCTAAATGTAGGCTTTATTATTATCATTATTATTATACAGGATTTATATAGCGCCAACAATTTATGCAACACTTTACAATATAAAAGGGAGACAATACAGTTATAATACAATACAATACAAGAGGATTAAGGGGCCCTGCTCAGAAGAGCTTACAATCTAATAGGGTGGGGCAGGTGGTACAAAAGGTTGTAACTGTGTGGAATGAGCTGATGGAAGTGGTAAAAGATTAGAGACATGATAGGCTTTCCTGAAGAGATGAGTTTTCAGGGATCGCCTGAAGGTAGCAAGAGTAGGGGATAGCCGGACAGGTGGAGGTAGCGAGTTCCAGAGGATGGGAGAGGCTCTGGGGAAATCCTGGAGACGAACATGAGAGGTGGAGACTAGAGAGCTTGAGAGTAGGAGGTCTTGAGAAGAGCGGAGGGGACGATTTGGGCGATATTTGGAGGCAAGATTGCTGATGTAGCTCGGGGCAGAATTGTGAATGGCCAATTTTAAGGCCTTTCAAATACCGTATTTATCGGCATATAACACGCACTTTTTTCCCCTGAAAATCAGGGGAAAATCGTGGGTGCGTGTTATAGGCCAATCCCCCCCCAATTGTGTGTGATCGGAGCGATCGCGGCAATTGCCGCGATCGCCGCCGACATACACAGCCGTGTGAAAATTCAAATACGGTGCCGAGACTGCAGTGTCTCGGCGGAGCGGAGCTACACATAGCCGAGAGTCTTCGGGTTTTCTCGGCGCCGCTTACAGTCCCGCCCATAGGGCGTAACTGGGCGGGACTGTAAGCGGCGCCGAGAAAACCCGAAGACTCTCGGCTATGTGTATCAGCGCTCCGCCGAGACACTGCAGTCTCGGCGCCATATTTAAATTTACACCGGGCTGTGTATGACGGCAGGGATCGCGGCGATCCCACAAAGCTGGACGGGGGCAAGGCTGCACGGGGGGGGGCAAGGCTGCATGGAGGCAAAGCTGCACTGGGGCAAGGCTGCACGGGGGGGGCAAGGCTGCATGGAGGCAAAGCTGCACTGGGGCAAGGCTGCACTGGGGCAAAGCTGCACTGGAGCAAGGCTGCACTGGGGCAAGGCTGCACTGGGGCAAAGCTGCACTGGAGCAAGGCTGCACTGGGGCAAGGCTGCACTGGAGAAAAGCTGCACTGACATGGCTGCACTGACATGGCTGCACTGACATTGCTGCACTGACATGGCTGCACTGGGGCAAAGCTGCACTGACAAGGCTGCACTGGACACTGGGGCAAGGCTGCACTGACACTGACAAGGCTGCAGATGGACACCGATAACGCTGCATTGATGGGCATTTTAATGTAAGTCTTTCTTCCTTAAACTTTACTCCTAAAAGTTTTTTTCCTTAAAATTCCCTCCTTAACTTGGGTGCGTGTTATACGCCGGCGCGTGTTATACGCCGATAAATACGGTAATTTTTCAAAATCAGGGCATTGGTGTATAGCCAGCTTTACTCAACTTGTAAAAGGACTGATTGTCACCAGTGGAGGAACATACCATGAGCATGAGCAGTTTATTAGAAGATCATCTGTCAGTTTTTGTTTTGGAAAGTCAAAGCAGAATTGTAGTTTTTTTTTAATCTCTCCCTCCCAATTCTTCTACAGAAAAAAAAAACGTTTTCTAAACAGCACTCATCCTCTGCACACTCCAGCACTGCTCATGGTATGTTCCTCCACTGGTGACAATCAGTCCTTTTACAAGTTGAGTAAATCTGGCCATACACCAATGCCCTGATTTTGAAAAATCATTTGAAAGACCTTAAAATTGTATCCAGGTATGCTACTTTAATAGAATGCCAGGGATATGGTTTCTATTGTGCCTAGGGCATGCACATTACCATATGTACGAATTTCCTGAACAAAAACTACATTCACAGTTAGAATTGTTGAGAAAAATTGCTATTCTGCGAAACTTATCACCACTTAGGTCAAAATGGATCATTGATTTGACTTCACTAACCTTAGAGAATTGAAAAACTTTCCGAAAATGAAATTTTTTAAAACAAATTCTATTAGCGTACAGCTAGCTCGCCACCCAGCATCATTCAACCACTTTGTGTGAGGCCCATCTGCAACTATATCTCCCGGCGATTCTGTCGGTAAGATGAAGTTGTTCCTGGCTCTGCACACCTGCTGTGACTGTTAGGAAGGGTCTCCACTTAAAGCAAAAATGTACAAAATATTGTTGCGCTACTATACAAAAATTTAAATAAGAATAGCAGCCAGCATCAACAGTGTAGTGACAATGTGAAATAAACTGTTATATGTATAAAAATGCAGTGCTAAACACAAAAAATATAAATACACAATGCAATGCATATATATAGCAATCAAACTTTCAGCGTGATGGTATGGAAACCATATGTGAAATTAAAAAAGAGGGTTGAGCTTCAAAGGGAAACAATATAGTTCATAATCGCATGACTGTCCATCAATTTAAACAACATGTGTTCTTCGATGTCAGAAGAGAAGAATAAATAATATAGGTGCAATATGAATCGCAAAGGTGATCTTCCTGTATTAGGCATCCACAAGTAAAAATAGAAGGAGCAAATACGCTTACCGGAGAGAGTGGACACGTTTGCCGTATGGCTAGGTGTCATTCAAAATTGTGGATCAACCGATCCAGGTAGATGTTTGCGAAGAGGCATATGCGACAGGTTCAACTGGTTCCTTTCTGACGACCATAGGCGACCTAGGAATTTCTGATGTTCAGGAATTTCTGATGTTCAGGATATATGTGTAGTCACCTTCCCGGCAGATGGATGACCAGAGGGTATAGCTTTTACTCAGCAAGCGTGGAAACATGCAAAAGGAGGAAAAGACCCCACATAGTGCTTGAATCCATAAAAACAGGTTTATTACAAACCAAACAAAATACAAATCCAGACAGCAGCAGCAATGGTTAAAAGTGATCACAAAGGGGATAAAACAGCATGGTACCGAAGGGCAAATAGCTAATAGCAACTAATAGCAACGTCAGCGCCACAGGCCACGCTGACGTCACTACGTTTTTCTCCTTTGCCGAGATTGATGGGAAGTTTTTGTACAGCGGGAAGCCTGTGGAGACGCCGGGACATTTTAACTGCCTTTCGTTTAAGCCTATTGACTGGATCTTCTTGTAAGTGTATTCTTTTATATAATAAATCCCTCGTTTGGAACGATTACACTATGGGAGCATTTTTTGTTTGTATTTTCCAAGCAATGCAGATCTAGCCAATACTACAGATGCCGGTATAGGTTGTTGGGAGACCTTAACATTCCCTATGCTTGGTGAGACCACCTGTGTGGTCATTTGAGTCGGTAAGGAGCCTCATTACTCACTTGGGTGCATTTAACTTTTGGGAGATAGGATCTACTTTCACCACAACCTTCGGATTAGCTTCTATATCGTGTTTATGGACTATTTTTTTTTCTCTTAATCATTTGCACTCTTTGTGATGGGACTTTTCATACATCTGTTTTTCATCTATGGTGATTAATAGCACTTGGATGCTATTCAGTGTTGATTTCACTAATTTAACACTGGAATTTTTCTGGTGAATCAATATATAATTATTTTGTAACACTTATTTATGATTTGATATTTTTTTTATATTGTGCATTCATTTATGTAAAATATAGAATTCTTATGTAATTTTTAATTTTTTTTAAAACTGCTTTAGTTTTTCTTTTGTGATTTTTCACATTATTGTTCATCTTATTAATTTAGCGCTGCATCGTTTCTTTATTATTTGTGCTTGGAGTTCTTGTATCTGACTCTTTGATGCTGGCTGCTTTGCTGATATCGAATTTAATTTTTTAAAAAACAAAACCCTTTTTATATTAATCAGTTTTCTAGCGCAGTGTTAACCCTTTCACGTTTTTTTATACACATTCCATACTCTACTCTAAATGTTTGTGTTGATGTCTGTGTTCTAATTGTATAGATTTTCAATCAGTTTATGTCCCCTGGGAATAGATGACAAAACTCTACATCGTGGACACACACACACAGCATTTGAAGCCTGACAGGTTCTGCCCTGTTTCCTCTCTAAAACTTAAATGAAAAGAGAAAAACTCTTTGGAAATATCCTTTAACAGAGAAGTATGGCCAAAGATTTTTTGGCCATACTTCTATTCTGGGTCACAGGAATGCACTTGTTTCTGCACTCCTGTGACCCAGAAGCAGTTGACAGCAGGTAAAGCTGATGTCACAGAGGCTGTTTATGCTCAGGATCCACCGGCAGCTGGCTCAGCCTCTCAGCATGCTGTTTGAGAGCCTGAGCTAGCCGCTTCTGCCCCCTCCACAGCTTGGCACTCCAGGGAGCACTGGAGGGGCAGAGCAGAGAGCCGGTGACTGTTAGTCACCTCTCTCCGCTCTGCCCCTCCAGCATTCACTGGAGCACTGGGCTGTGGAAGCAGCGAGAGTGGCTGGCTCAGGCTATCAGTGACGCACTAAGAGGCTGAGCCAGCTGACAGCCACCGATCTCTGCTCAGTGAAGATCGAGTACTGAGCGATCAGGGTTCATTTGATCGCTCGGTTCTTGGTCTTAGAGCTGGCGGAGGAGTATACAAGGCGACTATGTAAGTTTGTTTTTTTGTTTTCCTACACTTCTCCTTTAAGTCATCAATGCTTGGTGGACTACTAATGATTTCCAGAAAACATTTAGTGAAGTGACAAATTTTCCACAATTTATCATTAATAGTATATTGATTTTTTAGTTTGTGGCTACAGTAGGGAATCTTTAAAACATCTTTTTGGTTATTGTGTGCTGCCTGTGTCCTGCTGAAAAGATCTCCCTTCTCATCCTATCCTAAAGATGCAACAGGAAATGAGATGAAATCTCTGTAAACAGAAATCACATGTTTTTCATGGAACTTTCAAGGAATTTGTCTCCCACACGGAGGATTTCCCATCACTTTTTCTCTTCCCCATTCTATCCAAAACAAAAAATGCACTTTACATTTTAATTTAATTCATGAAAAAATAGGGTGGGGTTCCCCCCCGTTCCCCCCTCCAAACAATATCAGACCCCTCGGTCAGGTATGGATTTATAGGGGACACCCCAAAGTCAAATTTTTAAAAAAAAATGGCGTGAGGTCCCCCCAAAAAATCCATACTTGACCCTTATCCGAGCATGTTGCCTGGTAGGTCAGGAAAGGGAGGGGATGAGTGAGTGCCCCCCTTCCCCGTACTATACCAGACCATGCCCTCAACATGGGGGGATGGGGTGCGGTGCTTTGGCGCAAGGGGGGCTGCCATGAACATAAAAAAAAGAAAAAACATCACAGTCACAGAGACCCCAAATTTGGAGGGTAGGTAGCTGAAGTCCTAACCAGCCTCTCACTTATTGTCAGAAGCTTTGAGATTAATGGATAGCTTGGAGAATGGGACCAATGGTAAAGCACCATTGGAACAAACTGTCCAATAAAAATGAAAAATACACAAATAAGCAGCGCTCAGTGGGACCAGTAAATAAGAAAACTATTATGAATGATATGCTTAATGAAGTCCATTTATTGAATGCACGCTAAAATTAAAAATTAAAAAACACAACTGTCAGATGAAAAATGAGATACAAAAATAGAACTTAATAAGAAAAGCTCATAATCATCATTGAAGTACCGCCATAACTCCAGGTGACAAGGAGTTAATGTTAGCAAGTGTGTTCCAAGTACTGGTCTGGAATAGGAAACCCAATGGCTCAAGGGAAATTTTAAAAGTAGAGAGACACCGCTCTCTATACTGCAACTGGTGGCTTAATTGAGGATGTCAGTCTCGCTCTGCTCCAGGAGGTGTATTGTAGTCTGTTTCACCACTGGACAGCCACGGTAAGCAGGCTGATCAGGCGAGCTGGAACTTGGTGTCTTGGAGAGTGCTCTGCACGGCGCAACCTGAATCTGAAAGCTGGAAGGCAGGGTCAGGGCCGGATAGGAGGAATCACAGGATGCTGGGTGGAACGCAAGCTCAATGTTGCCATGGTGACTGTGACTTACATGTTTCACACGCCTGCGCTTTGTCATGGGAGTCATGGAAGTCATGGGAGCCAGCGGCAACAGACGAATATATAGGCTTATAGACATGAAGGGGGTAGGACTATCCAATCACAGTAAATAAACAGTAAATAAATGCATACATATTACACTAAAAAACTATTTTAAATGCAACAATCCTCCCAATACCCCATGGTCAAATTCGCATATACGGGGGCGAAATTAGCCCCATAGCTGTACCTTTACGTTGGAGGTAAAAAAGATCTAAAAATTTAAAATAGCTATGGCATAAGCAGAAATCTATGCTGGAAAGCAAGAATTCTGATTGTTTCGAATTCATCTCACCATTTTTACGTAAAAAATACTGTACAGCTGCAATACCCACCTCATGGGGTCTTGATGTGTACAGGGAGGCAACATCCAACGAAGCCCACATATTATCATTATGCCAAGAATAACCCTTTAAAATGTCAATAACATAACTCGAATCTTTGATATATGATGTTAATTGACACACCATAGGTTGCAATAGGTGGTCTATATATACTGACAGACCACTGGTGAAACTATTTGTACTAGCAACGATAGGTCTCCCTGGAGGATCAATAAGAGATTTATGCACCTTTGGGAGGTGATAGAAGTAGGGAGTGCTACACACCTTTGGAGGCAGGAAACATTTCTATTTGATATTCAATACACCATCCCTATAGGCTGCCTCAACGAGAGTAACCAATTCCCATTGAAAATGAGGAAGAGGATCAGAAGGGAGTCTTAAATAGGTATCCATATCTGATAATAGCCAAAGAGCCTCTCGTAGGTAATCTGATCTATCTTGAACCACCAAACTGCCTCCTTTGTCAGCCTGTTTGATTATAATATCTCTATTGGTTGTTAAATCTTTAAGGGCTTGCCCTTCAGCTGGACTCAAATTACAAGATTTCTTACTCATTGGGGCATCGCACAACTCCATAAAATCTTTGTAAACGGCTTGATAAAATGTTTCAATATGTGGACCCTTGGAGTTAGTTGAGTTAAATATAGATGGAGGTTTAAAACCAGTATGTATAATATCTGGATCTTGAAAAGGACCTTGTGTCTCACTTTCTATATTACCTTCTGCCCATAGTTCTTTTAGGACGTGTAATACCTCATTTTAATAATGGAAGGTAACATCATCATCTATAGCCTCTATTATTGGATTTACACTCTTATTATTAGAAGCACTAAGCTTGGCATAAAATCCTTTTAAGATGAGAAAGCAAATAATTTTATTTAGATCTTTAAACAGACCAAATTTATTTGGACCTGTCGAAGGGGAGAAATTCAAACCTAAGGTCATTGTCGTCAGGTAGACAATAAGGATTTCGGACAAATAGAAGTACGCACAATTGAGGCCATTCCTAGGGGTACCCTAACAGATAATGAAAGGTTCTCCCTCCTTTGCCGAAGGGAGACCTTTTGGATTTATTTGTTGGGTTCTCTTTCGTCTGAGGGCCTCAACGAAGAAATTGATGTCCTCAGTGTGATTCAATAACACATCCTTGATTTCTGATTATTAATATCCATAGTGGCTGCATGTATTGTTACAGTATATTTAGGGGTGTTGTTGAGTTAGGTGTAGGGGGCCATCGCAATCCACATGGATTTGTATCCTTGTGGATTCCGTTTTGGTATTGAGGATGTAGTTGTCCAACACATAATTAGAGCCATATATATACATAAATATACATATATAAACATCATTTCCTGTCCATTTTAACATTTTAATATTTTATCAATTTATTTATTTTTTAGAGATATGGTAATATTGGTATACATAGTTTATATAATTTATCAATATGTGTATTACCATGAGAGATCCTTTTGAGCAACACTAGTGGATATACCAATTCATAATATTTTAATTAATTTTTGGTAATATTTATATGTCCCATTTAATTTCAACTTTAATACCTCAAATTGCGAGCATTGTTGTATTTAAATTCGTTTTTTAGTGCAATATGTATGCATTTAATTACTGTAATAGTGCACACAAGGGGTTAATGTCACAAGATTGGATAGTCCTTCCCCCTTCATGTCTATAAGCCTATATATTCGTCTGTTCCCGCTGGCTCCCGTGACAAAGCGCAGGCGTGTGAAACATGTAAGTCACGGTCGCCGCTGCAACATTGAGCTTGTGTTCCGCCCAGCATCCTGTGATTCCTCGTATCCAGCCCTGACCCTGCCTTCCGGATTCAGTTTGTGCCATGCAGAGCGCTCTCCAAGATGCCAGGTTCCAGCTTGCCTGATCAGCCTACTTACTGTGGCTGTTCAGTGGTGAAACGGTCTACAATACACCTCCTGGAGCAAAGCGAGACATCCTCAATTAAGCCACCAGTTGCAGTATAGAGAGCGGTGTCTCTCTACTTTGAATTTTCCCTGCACATTGAACCATTGGGTTTCCTATTCCGGACCAGTACTTGGAACACCATTGCTGACATTAACCCCTTGTCATCTGGAGTTATGGCGGTATCGTATTTATTAATTTTTGGAGTACTTCAACGATGATTATGAGCTTTTCTTATTAAGTTCTATTTTTGTATCTCATTTTTCATCTGACAATTGTGTTTTTTTAATTTTAGCGTGCATTCAATAAATGGACTTGATTAAGCATATCATTCATAATAGTTTTCTTATTTACTGGTCCCACTGAGTGCTGCTTATTTGTGTATTTTTGATGTCTACTTTTCTCCAGAGGTTGGCAGCTGCACTGGGGTCCAGACATTTACAAACATTGGTTATGACATGATAATGATTTTTAAGGACTGTCATTTTTAGCGCGTAGCCTCCCTGACGGTATTCCCGAGTGTGGCTCGGGGATAAATTTCCGCACCATTAGCGGTAACCCCAAGCCACACTCGGGATTACATCTCAGGATCCTGGTGCAGTGTTACTTACTTTGTCCCCAGGATCCTGGGATGTCCCCCTCTGTGTCTACGGGCTGTGTCCTCCTCCGAAGCCTCTCTGTGCCAGGCTCTGTTCCCTGCGAGCGTCACGATGCACGGGGGCGGAGCCTGGCGGCAAATTAAAAAAAGTACAAATCATAACACATACAGTACTGTAATCTTACAGATTACAGTACTGTATGAAATCATTTCACATCCCTTTTGTCCCTAGTGCTTTGTCCAATGCCCTGCATGCAGTTTTATATTATATATACTGTTCTTTCTGCCTGGAAACTTGAGATTGTCCATAGCAACCAAAAAGTGTCCCTTTACGTCAAAAGTGGCTTTAGACCAGCTAGAAAACAGCGATAGTAACATAGAACACTTGCAGAATTGAGCGATAGTGAATTGTGGGGAAATTTATTTTATTATTATTATATTATTATTTTTTTTAATTATTTATATTTTTTTTTTATATTATAATTTATGATTTTGTGTTTCAAACTTCATCATACCCGGGATGTCTACTAGACTCTTGTTTAGACAGATTTAAGTGTGTTATTGTTAAGAATTACAGGCCTACAATATAAAATGCCAAATTTCCATGCAAAATAATTGTACCGCTTTCAGTACCTAAAATCCAAAATAATCATTCCGCCAGGGAGGTTAAGGACTGTATCGTTTTTTTGTCCAGTGTCCAGTGTTTTGACTGCAGTGTCATAGAAGGGGGCAAAAGCATGGGTCTATGGGTATAAGATTTAACCATAATCCCATATTTTTCTCACACAGTTAAAGTGGAGTTCCAGCCAAAATATGACTTTTAAGATAAAAATACCCCTAGAATACTCATGCCTCGTGCAATGTAAGAAAGGTATGTTGTAAACTATGCCCAGTTGTGCAGCATTGTTTTCTTACTTTGTGAAGTTTCTGCCAACTCGGCCATCTCCAGTGTAGGTATCTGAAGCCACAGTGTCCTTCTTCCTGGATTCTGTGCATGCTGGCTATCCAGCATGCACTTACTGATCTCGTGCATGTGCTTTGCGGTGTAATTTTGGTCAGCTTGGCATGGCACACAGCAGGGACTAAAACCCAACTTTAAAGTCTTTTGTGATCTTTAAAGCGGGGGTCCACCTATCTATCGTTTTTTGTTTTTTTTTTGAGTTCATTCACAAACTTTTCTTTTCAGCATTACATACTCACATATTGTGTGTAATATGTCCGCCTGTGTCAGATTTCATTGGAAAGAATAACTTATATTATTCACTGCAGGCGGTTTCCATCTTCATTGTGGGCATTTGAAGCCCACAAGCATTTATTTCCTGGATGTGGTGAATGCTGTGCTCCCAGCATTCACCGCTCATTCCCGCACATGCTCAGTGGCATACTGGGAAGCCTGAGACTAGCTCCCAGGAGTCTGGGAGAGGCTAGAAACACGCCTACTCCCATGGGAGGAGAACCAGAAAGTGCAAAAATGAATAGAAAAATAAAAGGTAATTATGGCGATTTAAATTTTTTTAAACAGCATGTCAGCATCTAGGCAAGGAAGAGAATACATACAGATATTGTTCAAAATTTGGGTGGAACCCCGCTTTAAGAATAAATCACTTCATAGAACATGCAGCAGGTAATGGTTTGTCTTAAAGTTGTTATATACCCCTTTTTAACATTTTTACCTACAGGTAAGCCTATAATAAGGCTTACCTGTAAGTAGAATGAATATCTCCTAAACCTACACGGTTTATGAGATATTCACCCTGCATGCAGCCGCTGATGGCTTAGTGGCGCATGCGCAGTGAAGGGCCTGCGAATTGTGCCGGACCTTGCGGGTACTGAGGACTCCCTCGCGCATGCACAGGAGTGACGTCATCGTGGCTCCGGCCACTCACAGTGCCGAACCCGCGAACCCGGAAGAAACGCCCGAGGGGAAAATGTCAGCTCCCTTGGCGTTGACCGGGATGCGATGTGGGGACCTCGTTCTAAGGTAAGCATTTCATAATGAGCTAGTATGCGGCGCATACTACCTCATTATACCTTTGCCTTACAGTTTTTTTTTTTTTTTGGTTTGCCGGTATACAACCGCTTTAAAGCTCTTTTACTGCTTGTTAGGCATATGCAAATACAATAATGCCCATAGTCTGAGGACAGGTGTGCTTCAAAGTGTACGTAAAGTCAAAACGTTTGTTTTTGTTTTAGATAGAGTAAGGAAATGATTCATCCCCTATCAGATCATTTTCTGCTGCATGTGTCCAGCTGGGGAGATTTCCTTTCACTTCCTGTCTGTGGAACACAACAGGAAATAGTCAGAAATCTCCCCAAAGTGGATTGAATTTCCACCTTAGACAGCTGTCATAGGAACATATGTACCTATTGGAAGATTTAAAAGTCCTGACCCCTGCAGTATGTACATACCTGAGTTACATATCTAGCCAGGTGCTGACTGTTTGGGGATCTCTCTTTACCTGCCCCTGCTGCTGTGGTCTGGGAGGGATCTGGAAGAGAAGCCACTGTGCTGTAGACTGTCTCTATTGCCCTGCCAACCCCACTGTGACGTCATTGACCGATGAATGCTGGGCCACCGACATCTCGGGGGGCGGTGCCACCAGGTGACGTTGCCATGTGGCCCTGCCCCATAGCTATTTAAGAAATGTCAAACGGCGTGGCAGGCAGACAGTGGGGGCATTCGTGGCAAGCAGGCCATTTTTTTGTGTTTTTTTTTTCCACGTCCAGCGGTCGCGGCATCATGACTGATGATGGATCTACATCGGGGGGCATTGTTTTTTTTATTTTTTAATAAAGGAATTGTCAAAAACTCTTATACTGTCTTTATTCACTTTTACACTTTTTTGGTAAATAGGCAGGGGTACTATGTACCCCATACTCATTCACATGGGGGGGCGCCAGGATCTAGGGGCCCCTTTGTTAAAAGGGGCTTCCAGATTCCTATAAGCCCTCTGCCCGCAGACCCCCACAACCAGATCCCAGGGTTGTGGGGAAGAGGCCCTTGTTCCCATCAACATGGGGACAAGGTGCTTTGGGGCAGTGGTGTCACTAGGGGGAACGGTGGAGGCAGTGGGTGTGGACCGCACCCGGGCGACACCCACCAGAGGTGTGACACCAGGAGCGAACTGAGCCGGGCCGCTCTGATGCCCCCTGAAGGTCCATCCACATGCTCCTCTCTTCCCCCTCCTCCGCATACCAATCCGTCCTTTGCAGGTGCGGGTGACAGCCAACTCGGGAGCTGCAGCTGTCCTTAAAGGAGGGATCCTCACACTGCTCCGTCTACCTCCAGCATGCCTGAGCATGACACACATCCCTTCCCCTGTACCTCTCTCCTTGCCTGGGTGCTCCGTCTAAAAGCCGACATCAACATTGAGAAGCCACTGACTGTGCCAGTGAGCCCCGGTACCAAGTGAGTGGGCACTGACCAGACCCTGCCCCCCTCTCTCTCCCAGCCCTACTCTCTCTCTTTCTGCCCCCCACACTCTCACTCCCTTCCCCCTTCTCTCTCACTCCCTGCCCCCCTCTCCCTCTCTCTGACCCCCTCTCTCTCTCCCTGACCCCCTCTCCCTCCCGCAGGTTGAAAAAAATTGTTGGGGGGGTAACACCAGGTTTTACTGCACCAGATGATGCCAACCCTAGTGACGCAACTGCTTTGGGGTGGGGAAGGCAGAGCCCTCCCCCGCATCAAAGCACCCCACCCATTTTGAGGGCATGTGGTCTGATATGGTTCAGGAGGTTGGGCGAGCTAGCTCGACCCCTTCCTTTCCTAACCTGCGTGCTCGGATAAGGGTCTGGTAAGGATTTTGGGGGGGACCCCACGCCATTTAAAAAAAAAAAATTGTTGTGGGGCTCCCCTCCAAATCCATACCAGACCCAAAAGGCCTGGTATGGATTTGGGGGTGGCACGCCGTTTGTTTCACAAATCTTTTAGCCGGCAATTCTCTTTTTTACCCCCCCTGACAGCTGATGAATCATTGGCTTTCTGGCCCGCTCCTTAGCAACCAGCTATATACAGTGTTTTTTAAATGAAAAAAAAAATGCATTAAAAAACGCATCAAAAATGCAAAACTTGCATTACTGGTGCAACTCCATTGAGGTCTATTACACACAAAACGCAATCTGCTGCGGGAAAAAAGTCCCTGACCCTTTCCCAAAATGCACCAGCTGAAATACGCATAGATGTGAATGTGTACCATAGCAAACCATGTTAAATGGACTGTAGTGCGTTTCTGAAAAACGGAAAATGCACAAAAAAGCGCATACGTGTGAACATAGGGTAAACCCCTCTCTACGCCATCCAAAATGGAAAAAAAAAGTTTTGGGTCTTAGGTAGCCTTTAATTTTTAAAGTTTATTAAACCCAAAATCAAATGTAGCCAGGTGTTGGGCTACAACAACAGGGAGAAGGAGATATTGATCTTTATTTGCCTCTCTCCTTCTACTGTGATATTAATGTTATGTTGCACCATCCTCCTCCAGCCAGCAGAGGAAGAGCTAAAACCAAGCAAGCCCAAAGACCTCTATGCAGAGCGCTGAGAATGCTGGGAGTTGTAGTTTGAGACAGCAGTGATATGACGACTAGACACTGATCACATTACAGATCCCAATATGCACTGTGCAGTAGGAGGAGTGGAGAGAGGACTTTTAATAAACTGCCTGGGAAAGTTCTTCCTCTTACCGAGGGAGAGCACCTCTGTCTGGATATGTGCCTGCCAGCTGGAGACCATACCATCGGAGATCCAAGCCTAAGACTGGGAGTGAGGACACCCAGGGGCAGTGCAGCACTACGCACATCACAGCACCTGGACCCATGGACATCAGCAAGGGGGGGCAAGCGCCCCCTCCTGGAAGAATCAGGGATCGGCAAGGTGTCTGCACACAGACACTGGTGTCTGTGAGCAGTCCTTGCAGGGTCCACTGCGGCCACCGTGGACTTTTTTCGGAGTCTGCTGCTCTCTGACTCACTGAGACTGTCCCTCCCTCACCCTCCAATGCGATGGCTCAGGCCTCAGCTCGGCTAATAGGCCGCTCGGCTCCAGTCCCTCCTGTGTACTGTGTAGAGAGAGATGTAGATCTGGCCGGAGAGCCTGGAGTGTGGTGCTGCAAGAAAACTTGGGGATTCTATTCTATATACAGGTGAAAAAAAGGTAAGAGTAAGAAGACTAAGTAAAGGGGGATCTATTCTATGGGGGACCTGCCCTGGCCTGGCCTGTTCTAAAGGGGGATCTATATGGGCTATACTAAGCCCCTCCCCTTCATGACATTGTCAAAAAGGGGCAGAGCATGGGAGACCTTAAAATGATGCACCCCCCCTGAATAAAGTTCCGTGGACACCCATGCCTTCACCGCTGCAGCAGGGAAATTGGAGCATCCATCTATTTCCCACCACTGATCATCAGAGGTTTTTGGGGAGAGACTGAGGGGGCCCCCCTCCTTCAACAGTGAGAGGTCACCCTAGCATCCTGGGGACTGGTGAGAGGGCTATTCCCCTATTGCTGATACTGCTAGAAGGGACTGAATCACTGACAGGAGAATACCAAGCTTACCCAATCCATACCGCATCCATATTGTACTCTATACAGCACTTATTCCAAACCTAGACTGCACCTACACCAACTGAAGTAGAATAGTAAAGTATCGAACCAGGCAGAACTTCAGCAATGCAGGTTTATTAACAGCTGATAACATACAGGTTCATGTTCAAAATATTACAATATACAGGTCTAATTTATACAGTTTCTTACAATGCATGCATATTAGATAAAAATATTCTTATCCTCTAACCAAATTGAAAAGATTGTGAAGTGTTCTCACCTTGAACCAGAATGGGTCTTTACTGCCAATTCTTGGGAACCTCTCACCTGATAGGGACCAGCCTGATCTGCCGATGGTCTGGTCCCCTCACAGAGTTCTGGGTTCCAGCTCGACCAAGTTCTTGAGGGAAATTCACCTGAGACCACATTCTGGAACAAGTTAAGAAGTCTTCTCTGACTCGTACGAGGAGACAAGTTGTGGACAGATACTTGCCCATTGGTTCTGACCTCTATGACCCGTGCAATAGGGCAGCATACATAGAGTTCAGCCTTATGAGCTCCTATCTGACTTGTCCGAGGGGACAAGTTAGGACAGATACTTGCCCATTGGTTCTGACCTCTATGACCCGTGCAATAGGGCAGCATACATAGAGTTCAGCCTTATGAGCTCCTATCTGACTTGTCTGTCTAACAATTGCAGAGCTTGCATTTATATACACTTTTACAAGTCTTATCTCAACTTATCTCTTACATATGATTGGTCGCTAAGATCTACATCAAAGTAACCAACCATAAATCTGACACCTGTTCTACAACCAGATAAACTTAATTATTCCCAAAATTCCTATATGTTCATTAAAGTGATTTATAACTGGTTTTGTCCAATTAAAAACACCTGTATAGAGACAGTCTGGCACCCAGCTGTGTTATCAGACTCTCCTTATCTTGATACTAGCTTCAAGGATTTGCAGATTTACAACTTTGAGACAATTAACTTTCAATAACCTCACCAGATGTTTTATATGTTTCACTATATGCATGTATTTTAACAGTTTTAATGAGGGCACAAGCAGACCTTTGTTTGACCCTGTCAAACTTAATTAATGTTCTGTACATAACTTTCCTGTATTCCACCTAATTATTTTAACCACCTGTTTTCTTATCTGTCTGAGAAAATTCTTCATAACTTGAATCTATTCTAATGAACTTAATACATTTTCGAGAACACCTGTTTACAAGTACTTGTCATAAAGCAGAGGTCATTTAAAGTTCAACACTTAAAAATGAAGACTTTCTAAATCTGGAAAACACAGTATACATTATTATTAAAGATTAACAATTGTTGCTTTACTTATTGAATAATAATATTGATAAACCACTACTATATAATAATATAAATAATAATAATAATAATTATCAATAAATATATGCAAATCAATATATACAATATGAAATACATTGGCTAATATGAGATTCTACAACATTTCCCCCCTGTTGAGGCTTCATACAAGCCTCACAGCAATTACAATACAGATCACCCACCATGCTCCTCAGAGACCCCATGCACCCAACACTGATCACATAAATTGTCCAAAAAATAAAAATAAATCAGTCCAAAAAATAAAAAATAAATAAATCAGTCCAATCAAAAACACACTGCATCTTCTTCTGTAGCTGCAATAAATAAATAAATCAGTCCAATCAAAAACACTGCATCTTCTTCTGTAGCTGCAAAGTCCTTCTCCATATGTGGCACGGAAAACATAGTTGTCAGTCTCAGTGGCATTGTGATCATTCTTGCCACAAACTACTTGCAACAGGCAACAGTTACTCAGCAACATCACATCAAGGATAACAGGGAAGAGGAAAAATCCGTTCAGTTAGTGAATGAAAGCCAAGTATGTGGTCCCAAGGAGCATTCAGCAGACTCAGTCCCATAAGGCTCTGCCTTTTCCTGCATAGGTCTTTTCAGCTTAGCCAAGTGCTTGATGTGTCTGGAGAGATCTCCTTCATCATCATTTGCTGGTCCAGTATCATAGCACAAGCTGCTTTGGATGCTGTAAGACACAAGTTCAGTGCATACCTGTTCTGCAAGGATACAAGTCTCAGATTTTCCAGTTCCTCCTTTTATGCATGAAATCCTTCCTTTGTAGCAATTAACATTTGTAACAAGTTGCATCATGTCTTCTGCGATCACCGAATATTTGTCTGGATATAAAATACACTTCAAAAATATAGTTATAAAAAATAAAAATTAAAATAAAGTCAGTGTCAGGATACAATAGGTCTCTGGCAAGCACTTCAGGGCAACTTACAAAGCAATGGCTCCTACACTCTCATTTTATTTATTAACTTAATTTAGTGTGTTCCTTTTACTTCTACAACATCCGCTAAAATAATATACATGTATCTATATAGTTTTACTATAATACAATACTCTTACAATATTAATAATATGTATTATTATAAATCCCTTGAAGTACATGTTTTCACTACAAAGTATTTTATACAGTCTATTCTTTTTACATTTCCCAACCTATACTATTTCCCATACAATAATTCTAAAATTCTTATCATTTCTTAATCTTGACTCCAACTATCAGTCACTATTACCCTGGTCATGTCATACTGTCAATATAGTCAGTCCAGAAATTTCATTAGTTTTAATTTTGTAGTCTTCCCACAAAGTTTGCTAAACCCAAAACCATTTCACTTTTTGTCCATTTCTGCACATACTATACTGCAGAATATTATACAACAACAGTCAGCATGGGTCTCTTCTGTCAGTCACTGCTATACTGTCTAAGTCAGTAGCCTACCTCTCCTATGTCTTAAAACATGAATTATAAAACAATATCAAGACAAATATCATAACATATCCTATAAGGCATCAATAGCATACAGTCTACAGTCTTTAGCGATAATGTCATACTCATTACATTACACCTCCCCACTTTTTTTTTTTTTTTTTTAAGCAAAAAATTATAAAACTATTTGTTTATAATGATTGAACATTTACTCAAAGTGGAACTCTACTCACAAAAATGTGATAAAATAAGGTTCATTAGCAAGAAAAATACATTCCACATTAATTATTATGCTACCATTTTACTGAAGCCCAGAACCTTTGAGCAGCAGTAGAATTTCAGGCTGTCAGCAAACTGGCCTCTAGATTCTATTCATTGCAAAAAAAATAGAGCAGGGTGGAACAGTGGATTTTAAACAGTATAGGCACTTATTTTTTACTGTGTTTCATAGCTACACCTGCAAAAGGGGTCAGCCTCAAGTGATCCAGCAGGAATTAATTTTCTGACCAAAGTTCCACTTCAAGGTGTTCACAATATTAATACTTATAACATATGTAACAAACAAAACAACAGTAAGTCTCTACATACAAAGTATCACATATAATTAATTAGAATTGTCCATTACTGAAATATTTCCAATGTTTTTGTCTGCAACAGTCTCCTGTATTTATTCCACTTGCACTTATGTGAATAACATTCATGATAATCTCAGTCAGACTTTGACTACTATAGAAACTGAAAATATCACTGTCACAAATGTGGATTTAAATGGACACTTGAATTGTAAATTCTTCCACTTCCTTTTATGATCTTTAATGTACTTGCAGTCATCAAGGGTTACTGACATACATTCCTTTAGTGGCTTTGATTGGAACACGAGATCACATCTAAAACAAGGATCTGTTTAGAAACAAAACTACACCAATTTGGTTAATTATTTTAAACACATGAACATTTTATCTCCCACTGTACAGCATGAAGTCTAAGCAACTATGATCTGCCTCTAGAACTCCTAAATTTAGTGACAAATATATCCAAAGTTTCATATGGCCCAGCAAATTGTATTTAATTTGGTCTACAACAGCCCATACAACCTATCCACCAATGACTATGAGTGTGGACACAAGGTTCTATTGTCTATGCCAAGCATAGAGCAAAATGGAACTGATTTTTCATAAAAATGGGTACAATTATCTGATATCAGTGCTGTATACACTCCAAGCCTGGGAAAAATGTCCCACATCAGACACTTAGCTGTTGTCTCGTACATTTGCATGACCATATGAAAAACTGTGATTTACTTTAAAAAGGAGCAGACATTTATTAAAGTATATCTATATCTACAGCTTTGTTCTTTCATTGCAATAAAGTCTATATACAGGCACACAAAATAAACTTTGAAGAACTACATTTTGTGAAACTACATTGTGATTGTTCATAATTAAAAAGAAATCAAAATAAAATGACATGGTCACTTGCACAGTCTGTTAAATCTAAAGAGGTCAAGAAAATGTGCATTACTATGTCCTTTCCTTAAGAATAATTATATACAAATTTTATTGTTAATTAGATCATATTAATGCAGAGTGACCCTAATCAAAAAAAAACTGACTTCGCCACCTGTAGTAGCATAACTAGGAACTTGAATAATAAAAAATCAAAAGGAGTGAAATTTTACAAAGTATAACTTTACATATGAAAACGTGCTGGCTGCTCCTGGAATAAAGAAACAAATTATTTATTTAGGCAAACTAATAATCAACCTGATAATTACTAAATATTGTAATCAGGTAGGACAAAATAAGTTCTAGCCAATACCAATAAGGGACCTTGCTCACCAGAGCTTACAAGCTAAAAATTAAGACTCTAATTATCTAATTCACCCCCCTGTATGTGCTACATATAGCACATATAATAAGATGGTAGCACTGTTGTTACCATGCATCACTCTTCACTATTCTTTTTAGAAAATAAGAAACAAAAATAAATTTGGAGTTCCCTTGTACCAAATAAATCCCATTACTATCTTTGTGATTACTACTAAGTAGGCAAATATATAAAGATGACAGTATACATAATACTGTACAATAAGATAGGGACATGACAAAATAAACAACAAAAGCTACAAGGGAGAATAAGCACCCTACTTACAAGAGTGATACACTAAAAACAAAATGCACCTTTCACTACTACAGTCCATAATATAAAAGACAAAATGCCTATTATAATCTACAGTTTATATTCTAATAAAAAATCAACAAATGTTTGAGAATAAGAACGTATTCTGAGATTTTATTTATTTTCTGGTCAGCTCATCCAGTTTCTGTCTAAAGGCACCTAAACGTGCCCCTTTATCTCAGTACAGAGCACTGAGATTAGCTGTCACAAAAAGTGATGTAATGTAGTTGTTGCACGTACGTGCAGACAGCTATTTCTAAAATGGTGACTATACTTTTCTGCTCTCCTACACTCATACTGAAAGAAATACATTATCTTGCTTAACATGTAAAACCTACAACTGTAAAATGTTTTTAAGCATGACATTAATTACATTAGCAACATTGAATTTATCTACAGATATTTTCCTTCCAAAAGCAGTATGCTGGATACAAAAAAATATGGGAGAACTTTGTGTTGTAAATTACTTAAAACAAACAACTTTCTTTTTTCTACAGTTTAAATAACTTCTAACTCCCTCAGCTCATTAATGGTGCTATCTAGCTGAGGTACATATTCAAAAGAATATAAAAAAATAAAAAAATAAAAAATGAATCGTGCCTTCCACACACACACTCACTCACTGCCAATAACATTTAGAACTTTGACGCTAAAGTCAATCAGTCACCATAGATGTATCAATCCCTAGCCTCTCAACGAAAGACACATACAATCAATCACATAGGGATTCATTTTACACCTCATACAAAAAAAAACAAAAAAAAAACACACACACACATTTAACTCATATAAATATAAATCCTTCTATCAAATACTAATAGCAAGTGTCATGAAATCAAAGATATGACACAGAAAGTTCTAATTGCATTTGTATGGAGGATACATACCATTTCCCTATTCATCATACACTATGCAGAATTCAGCATCAGTTACATACTTCTTACAATTCACTCATAGAACTAACAAACAGGGTCCTTTCACACCAACGTTTTTACAACCACTACAGAATTATTCTAACCTAATATGGAAGATGATCAGTCTCCCTCACACATACAATATTCCCTAACAGTCTACAAAGATTACAAAGAAATTAACTTACATTTGTGAACATTCATTAACAAAATGTCATTATCTTCTGTTTTCTATATAGCAATACATAGTCACTCCACCTAGCAAAGTATGCATACGCATGAACACAAATTCCTGACTATATATAAATATACAAACATTCACAAAATTATTAAAACTGACAGGTTAGTTAGTAATTACTTATGGACAGCAGTGCTCAGAGTAAAGCCAATAGGCACCGTACGCGCATACGTCTCCTTACCAAAACGCTTGTCTTAAGACACGAAAAACGGCGATCAGGAATGTCTCAACCTGATCTTAACTCAGTTAGTACACAGACCGTTATAACAGATACATATAAATACATACACTTATAGCACAAAGACAATACATACCTTTTAACTTTGTTAACAAATGGAGCTCCAAAACCTTCACCTTATTTACCTGTCAGGACTTACCTTTCCTGACATCAACATTCTAAACTCATGAGTATTATTTTACACCACAAAGGTACCTTTTCTGCTAGTAGCTACATATCAGTACTGTTTCAGTTTTTTAACTTAGGCTTTCTAGGGATCTGATAACCCCAAAGCCTTCTCCTGATTGATTACCAATCCAGGAAACCAACATGCATGTTACGCAAGTTCTCCAGGGGTCTTTAAGTCCCCAAAACCTCATCCAGACAAAATTTTGCAGTCAAGGTAAACAACATGCATGTTACGCAAGTTCTCCAGGGGTCTTTAAGTCCCCAAAACCTCATCCAGACAAAATTTAGCAGTCAAGGTAAACAACATGCATGTTACGCAAGTTCTCCAGGGGTCTTTAAGTCCCCAAAACCTCATCCAGACTTAAATTCGCAGTCCAGGGAATCAACATGCATGTTACGCAAGTTCTCCAGGGGTCTTTAAGTCCCCAAAACTTCATCCTGACTAATTTTTGCAGTCCAGGTAAACAACATGCATGTTACGCAAGTTCTCCAGGGGTCTTTAAGTCCCCAAAACTTCATCCTGACTAATTTTTGCAGTCCAGGTAACCAACATGCATGTTACGCCTAGGTTTACATAGAGAGTAATTAACCCTCTACAGGGGTACCCCTTCGGAAAAGAAAGAATTGAAAGAAAAGAAAAAGAGAAAAGAGAAAAAAAAAAAAAAATTTAAAAAAATAAATAAATACATTTTCTACCCAGGGTATCTCATCCTGTACAATGTACTTTAAGGCACCCACAGTTGAGAAAACCCAACCTGCCATCACAAAGATCTGCCTGGTGGACAGCGATACCCCAACAACAACCACCCGCCCCTCCTAGCGCTAGCAAAACACGGCACAACACAATGCAGAACTAATAATAGGTGTCTGCTAACCTGATATAAATTGCGCAAAATTGTGTTGAGCTCAGTGCCTCACCAGCATGGAGTTAGGCAAGATCGGAGTTGAGGTTATGCTGTCCCCGTACGGGCCACCAAATGAAGTAGAATAGTAAAGTATCGAACCAGGCAGAACTTCAGCAATGCAGGTTTATTAACAGCTGATAACATACAGGTTCATGTTCAAAATATTACAATATACAGGTCTAATTTATACAGTTTCTTACAATGCATGCATATTAGATAAAAATATTCTTATCCTCTAACCAAATTGAAAAGATTGTGAAGTGTTCTCACCTTGAACCAGAATGGGTCTTTACTGCCAATTCTTGGGAACCTCTCACCTGATAGGGACCAGCCTGATCTGCCGATGGTCTGGTCCCCTCACAGAGTTCTGGGTTCCAGCTCGACCAAGTTCTTGAGGGAAATTCACCTGAGACCACATTCTGGAACAAGTTAAGAAGTCTTCTCTGACTCGTACGAGGAGACAAGTTGTGGACAGATACTTGCCCATTGGTTCTGACCTCTATGACCCGTGCAATAGGGCAGCATACATAGAGTTCAGCCTTATGAGCTCCTATCTGACTTGTCCGAGGGGACAAGTTAGGACAGATACTTGCCCATTGGTTCTGACCTCTATGACCCGTGCAATAGGGCAGCATACATAGAGTTCAGCCTTATGAGCTCCTATCTGACTTGTCTGTCTAACAATTGCAGAGCTTGCATTTATATACACTTTTACAAGTCTTATCTCAACTTATCTCTTACATATGATTGGTCGCTAAGATCTACATCAAAGTAACCAACCATAAATCTGACACCTGTTCTACAACCAGATAAACTTAATTATTCCCAAAATTCCTATATGTTCATTAAAGTGATTTATAACTGGTTTTGTCCAATTAAAAACACCTGTATAGAGACAGTCTGGCACCCAGCTGTGTTATCAGACTCTCCTTATCTTGATACTAGCTTCAAGGATTTGCAGATTTACAACTTTGAGACAATTAACTTTCAATAACCTCACCAGATGTTTTATATGTTTCACTATATGCATGTATTTTAACAGTTTTAATGAGGGCACAAGCAGACCTTTGTTTGACCCTGTCAAACTTAATTAATGTTCTGTACATAACTTTCCTGTATTCCACCTAATTATTTTAACCACCTGTTTTCTTATCTGTCTGAGAAAATTCTTCATAACTTGAATCTATTCTAATGAACTTAATACATTTTCGAGAACACCTGTTTACAAGTACTTGTCATAAAGCAGAGGTCATTTAAAGTTCAACACTTAAAAATGAAGACTTTCTAAATCTGGAAAACACAGTATACATTATTATTAAAGATTAACAATTGTTGCTTTACTTATTGAATAATAATATTGATAAACCACTACTATATAATAATATAAATAATAATAATAATAATTATCAATAAATATATGCAAATCAATATATACAATATGAAATACATTGGCTAATATGAGATTCTACAACACAACCCTATACCGCATTATACCGAACCTTTACGGCATTTGAACCACATCTACCTTGCACCTGTGCCAAGACTATGCCATACTTTTACTGTACCTATACTGCATGCAGGTTAGCTGGGACTGTCGTTCAGTGCAAAGACGCACTTAAAGGGCCCCAACAATATCTAGCAGAAGAACATCTGAAAGGACTGCCCCCGTGTAATAATTATTCTACAAGCCCCTTTGTTCCTCTGCCCCTTTTACTCCCATTCTCCTTTTCTTTTGGACAGTGCATACTCAGTCTGTCTAGGACTAGCATCTCTGCCATAAATGCGCTCTGGCAGTATAGTTCTAGCACTCGGAAGAATAAACTTTACTACTGCTCACTAATGCACTTTTCACTTGAGGTGGCATTGCTATGGTTTATGCTGATCTGGACCCCAAATGTCATCCTATGCCTTGTCCTTATGTCCTTGAATAGTCCATAATCCTTGAATGCTAAATTGTGTTTTTACCATTATTAATCCATTTTATGCTTGCCTAGTTACCAACAATATTGGCTGGCAATATATTAAGTTTGCCTTTACAACCTTTTTTGGTGCCTGTTTTCTTTGATATATTTGGTACTAAGTATTACTTTCAGGGATTTTTTGTGATATTGTATGTCTGTACACTCAACCTAAGGTATCAGGGGGTTGAAGTTCTCAAGAAGATAGACACAAAGAACCATCCTATCCAGTGGCCTCTACGGGCGTAGCACTACACAAACATGTATTATATTGTCTCTTACCAATTCTTGAAACAAACCATTTACCACTGACAGGTGTGCTTACAATGATCATCATTTGTTTATATAAAACCTTTATCCCAAAATCAGAGGCGTAACTAGAACCTTTAGGGCCCCGGTGCAAGAAACCATGATGGGCCCCTTCCATCCGAGCCCCGGGCTTCCAAAAATCTGTAATTGTCTGTGCTATCTGGGCCTGAGACGGTAGAAGATTGAGCCAGAAGGCATTTAGCTTCCAGGGAGCTCTAAGTAGTGTCGAGGGGGGACAGACCTCCAGACCAAGAATCAGTGGAGAGGGATCTGATATCCCCCTCAGCACATAGTTTATCTCTGCCACCGAACGGACAGCTGTATCCAAACAGAGGCAAAGGTCAATGCGTGACAAGGATATATGTGATTTTGAAAAGCATGAGAACTGACATTTCCCAGGGTTCCTACTCTTCCAAACATCTAACCAGCCCACCTCCTCGACCAGTTTTCTCAGGGCAGTTCGGCATACGCCTCGCCCTAATGCAAGCGGGGGATGTTTGTCTAGTTGGGGGTCCATGTAACAGTTAAAGTCTCCCAAGACATACATAGGTACATCCGGATGGCCCAACTGACATTCCAGCACCGCCCGCAGGACCTGATGACTATACGGAGGTGGGATATATACAAAAGCAAGTATACATTTCAAAGAGAACAGACGGCAATGTAAAATGACATATCTTCCCTCGGTGTCCACCACACTATCCAGTTCCTGGTAGTCTAGTGAGCCATGTATCAATACACTCACCCCTCTGGAAAAGGAGGTGTGAGTGGAGTGATAGGCCTTGCCCACCCACCTGAATTAGAGACAAGACAGGGAGTCAGGGGTGAGGCGAGTCTCCTGCAATGCACAAATAGCTGGGAGATACTTTCTCATAGATGTGGAAACCATTGTGCGCTTGAGGGGGTCGCCAATCCCCTAACATTCCAGGACATCACAGTTAGCACATTAATCCCCCCTGCCATGGTAGATACATATCAGAGAATTTAAAATATGGCACATTCCTCATTAATACAGAACCCTTCCTCCCTCTCCAAGCCCAGTGAAGGGTAGCCCGCACAGGGCAAAACAATGTCTAAGCGATGAAGTGTTGTGATCTCTGTACTGTACTGCATGAACAGTCCCAACCAAACTGAACCTCTGAGTGCAACGGCACTCTAAACTCTGTGTGTACAATCCGTAGAATTGCAGCCTTAGATATAACCGCAAGCAGATGCTGCAATGCCCTGGTCTCTGCCACGAACCCAAAGGCACTCAGTAGAAGACTTGCAATGAAGGACTGAACAGCAGGTAAGTTAGTAGGAAACCAGGTCCTATCTCCCACCGGCATCACAACCACCAGCCAGGTATCCACATTGGGCAATTCGTGACACATTAATCACAGGGTAGGAATTTGCTTCGCACACGCTCTCCGTAGGGAGATAGAGAGCAAAAAAAATCAGCTCTTGTTCCCAGCACATCAGATTACTGTTGCACATTAACCGCTTGCCAACCAGCTCACGCCAATATACGTTGGCAGAAGGGCACATACAGGTATATGCCGCGAGCTCTGTTAGTGTGATTGCGGGTCCCGCGGACTCGATGTCCGCTGGGATACCCGCAATCGTCTCATGGAGAGGAAGAATGGGGAAATGCTGATGTAAACAAGCATTTCCCTGTTCTGCCTAGAGACAGGACACTGATCACAGCTCCCTGTAATCGGGAGTGGTGATCAGTGTCATGTCACACGTAGCCATGCCCCCCCACAGTTAGAATCACTCCCTAGGACACACTTAACCCCTTCACTGCCCCCTAGTGGTTAACCCCTTCACTGCCAGTCACATTTACACAGTAATCAATGCATTTTTAATCGCACTGATCGCTGTATAAATGTGAATGGTCCCAAAATAGCGCCAAAAGTGTCCGATCTGTCCACCATAATGTCGCAGTCATGAAAAAAATTGCTGATTGCCACCATTACTAGTAAAAAAAAAAAATTAATAAAAATGCCATAAAACTATCCCCTATTTTGTAGACGCTATAACTTTTGCACAAACCAATCAATAAACGCTTATTGCGATTTTTTTACCAAAAATATGTAGAAGAATATGTATCGGCCTATACTGAGGAAAAAAAAAGTTTTTTTATATATTTTTTGGGTATATTTATTATAGCAAAAAGTAAAAAATAATGTGTTTTTTTTTCAAAATTGTCGCTATTTTTTTGTTTATCTCTATTTGTGGGGAAAAAAGGACGTCAATTTTGTTTGGGAGCCACGTCCCACGACCGCGCAATTGTCAGTTAAAGTGACGCAGTGCCGAATTGCAAAAAGTGCTCTGGTCTTTTGCCAGCCAAATGGTCCGGGGCTTGAGTGGTTAATGTAGAAAAAATAAAGGGGGCAAGGGGCAGAAATTAAACAGGGGACTGCCCTGGCACTTGTGAGCTGGTACCACCTGGAGGCCTGGAGCAGGTCAATCCTTTTCCACTGGCGGCCTCCTGGCCTGACGAAAAGCATTCTCATTTGTATCCAACCAAGCTGATGCATCGGCTGCTTTTTCAAAGAAATAAGCCTGACCTCTAGCAGTGATGCGAAGCTTTGCCGGTTAGAATATAGCATAAGGCGCCTGCCATTTCTGTAACCTTTTCTTAACCTCAGTGAAATGGGCCCTTCTTTTCTGCACATCCGAGGAAAAGTCAGCAGACTTCTCAAGTCTCCCATGAGTCGCGGGAGTCTCCCGCATTTCATTGCGGGCTCCCAAACACCCGCGAGCGCCGGGCAATCTCCTGGCTGGGACTGTAACTCAGCCACAGACAGAGCAACCCAAGCGGCCAAATAGAGTTCGGCCGCGGCGGCCACTTGTCTTCTGTCTGTGGCCAGGGGAAGGAGCGGGACAGAGCCGGGAGATCTAGAGACACACCCCATGCTGGTGCCCCATGCTGCGCTGAGACCTTTCATGTCAGCTTGCCAGGTGCTTCTGGGGTGGATAGGAGGGAAGGAGGGGCCAGTGGGGAGGAGCATGCCACGAGAGGTAAAATGACCGATGCTTTGCAGGGACCAGATCTGTCATCACCTCAGACAGACTAGCAGAGAGGAGGGGCCTGTGGGGAGGAGCCCAGTGTCCCGCCGTGTGCCCCCTGCCCTGCTGTGTGCCCCATGTCCTAATGTGTGCCCCATGCCCGCTGTGTGCCCTGTGCCCTGTTGTGTGCCCTGATGTGTGCCCTACTGTGCGCCCCATGTCCTGATGTGTGCCCAGTGCCCCTGCGTGTCCTGCTGTGTGCCCCATGTGCCCTGCTGTGTGCCCTCCTGTATGCCTCATACCCCGCTGAGTGCCCCATGCCCTGATCTGTGCCCTGTTGTGTGCCCCATGATGTGTACCCTACTGTGTGCCCCATGCCCCTTTGTGCTCTGTGCCCTGCTGTGTGCCGCATGTCCTGATGTGTGCCCCAAGATGTGCCCTGCTGTGTGCCTCATGCCCTGCTGTGTGCCCCATGCCCCGATGTGTGCCCTGTGCCCTGATGTGTGCCCAGTTGACGGGGTCAGTGCCGTTGTGAAGTGTCACCTCCCTGAAATGAGTTTGCCACCTCTCTGAAATTAGTTTTTTGCAGGTTGGGATATCTGAGTCAGGATAGACGGAAATTCGTGCCCCTGTAAACTGTACATTTTGCCTTTACCTGGCAAGACGCAGGATGATCTCTCTATTAGGGATGAGCTTCGTGTTCGAGTCGAACCCATGTTCGACTTGAACATCGGCTGTTCGATCGTTCGTCAAATTGCGAACGATATGGGCCGTCCGCGCCAAATTCGTGTGGCGCATCACGGCCCATAATTCACTGCGGCATCGCAGTGCATTACTGGATGATGATTGGCCAAGCATGCACTATGACCCGCATGCTTGGCCAATCACAGCCCCGTCGGTAGAGAGAGCTGTAATTGGCCAAAGCCAGGGTGGCTTTGGCCAATTATGGCTCAGGGGGTTTAGAACATGCCCCACACTATATAAGGCCGCCTGCACGGCGGCCCTGTGTAGTGTGTTCCGGCGTGCTTAGATAGACAGAGAGACAGTGTCATTTCATTTGAGTTAGCTAGATTAGGCAGAGCAGTCAGTGAGTTAGCTGCACTTACAGTGTATTGTGTATATATATGCATCCCAGGTGTTGTGTGTATATATATATATATATATATATATATATATATATACACACTGTATTCAGTTTAGCTAGATCCATTCCTGTTATCTTCCTACTGACAGGCAGGCTTGTCTTGTTACAGTATTTACAGCTACCTGAAGAAAATTGCTGGTGTTCTTTTGATCCTTTTAGTACCACAGTCAGGCAGCTAGACTATTTACAGTTAGTGTAGTGCGTCCTCCTCACAGTGTTCAGTTAAAGCTACAAGTTAGTTTAGTGTGACCTCTGCGCAGTGTTCAGCTAAAACTACAAGTTAGTGTAGTGCACAGCTTTCAGCTAAAGCTACAAGTTAGGGTAGTGCGTCCTCCTCACAGTGTTCAGTTAAAGCTACAAGTTAGTTTAGTGTGACCTCTGCACAGTGTTCAGCTAAAACTACAAGTTAGTGTAGTGCACAGCGTTCAGCTAAAGCTACAAGTTAGGGTAGTGCGTCCTCCTCACAGTGTTCAGCTAAAGCTACAAGTTAGTTTAGTGTGACCTCTGCACAGTGTTCAGCTAAAGCTACAAGTTAGGGTAGTGCGTCCTCCTCACAGTGTTCAGCTAAAACTACAAGTTAGTGTAGTGCGACCTCTGCACAGTGTTCAGCTAAAGCTACAAGTTAGTGTAGTGCGTCCTCCTCACAGTGTTCAGCTACAACTACAAGTTAGTGTAGTGAGACCTCTGAACAGTGTTCAGCTAAAGCTACAAGTTAGCGTAGTGCGTTCTCCTCACAGTGTTCAGCTAAAGCTACAAGTTAGTTTAGTGTGAGCTCTGCACAGTGTTCAGCTAAAGCTACAAGTTAGGGCAGTGCGTTCTCCTCACAGTGTTCAGCTAAAGCTACAAGTTGGTGTAGTGTGTCCTCCTCACAGTGTTCAGTGAAAACTACAAGTTAGTGTAGTGCGACCTCTGCACAGTGTTCAGCTAAAGCTACAAGTTAGTGTAGTGCGTCCTCCTCACAGTGTTCAGCTAAAACTACAAGTTAGTGTAGTGCGACCTCTGCACAGTGTTCAGCTAAAGCTACAAGTTAGTGTAGTGCGTCCTCCTCAAAGTGTTCAGCTAAAACTACAAGTTATTTTTTTGTGAGCTCTGCACAGTGTTCAGCTAAAGCTACCTGTAGAAGGTTGGTGGTGTTTTCCTGATCCTATCACTACCGCAGGCAGCTAAATAAGCTACAAGTTATTTTTGGTGAGCTCTGCACAGTGTTCACCTAAAGCTACCTGTAGAAGGTTGGTGGTGTTTTCCTGATCCTATCACTACCGCAGGCAGCTAAATAAGCTACAAGTTAGTGTAGTGTGAGCTCTGCACAGTGTTCACTTAAAGCTACCTGTAGAAGGTTGGTGGTGTTTTCCTGATCCTATCACTACCGCAGGCAGCGAAATAAGCTACAAGTTAGTGTAGTGCGAGCTCTGCACAGTGTTCACCTAAAGCTACCTGTAGAAGGTTGGTGGTGTTTTCCTGATCCTATCACTACCGCAGGCAGCTAAATAAGCTACAAGTTATTTTTTGGTGAGCTCTGCACAGTGTTCACCTAAAGCTACCTGTAGAAGGTTGGTGGTGTTTTCCTGATCCTTATCACTACCGCAGGCAGCTAAATAAGCTACAAGTTATTTTTTGGTGAGCTCAGCACAGTGTTCACCTAAAGCTACCTGTAGAAGGTTGGTGGTGTTTTCCTGATCCTATCACTACCGCAGGCAGCGAAATAAGCTACAAGTTAGTGTAGTGCGAGCTCTGCACAGTGTTCACCTAAAGCTACCTGTAGAAGGTTGGTGGTGTTTTCCTGATCCTTATCACTACCGCAGGCAGCTAAATAAGCTACAAGTTATTTTTTGGTGAGCTCTGCACAGTGTTCACCTAAAGCTACCTGTAGAAGGTTGGTGGTGTTTTCCTGATCCTATCACTACCGCAGGCAGCTAAATAAGCTACAGGTTAGTGTAGTGCGAGCTCTGCACAGTGTTCACCTAAAGCTACCTGTAGAAGGTTGGTGGTGTTTTCTTGATCCTATCACTACCGCAGGCAGCTAAACACCACAGTGTTCAGCTAAAGCTACCTGTAGAAGGTTGGTGGTGTTCTCATACTACAGGCAGGCAGTTGATCTTGCTAGCTGCAGTATCAGTACATATATATATATATATATATATATATATATATATATATATATATATATATACCAGCTTAGTGCAGCTACAGGCCATTAGTATGTCTGGAAGACAAGCAAGGAGAGGCAGACGGCAGACAGTCACACGCCAATAAAAGAGGGCAAGCAGGTTCTGTGTCTAGAGGCAACAGTGCTGGTCGTGGAGATGGTGCATCCTCATCAGCACATGGCCGTGGGACACGCTTGACCTTTTTTTCAGCAGCTGGCCGTGTTGAGCCGCAACATGCGGAAGACTTGGTCGAGTGGATGACCAAGCCGTCCTCATCCTCCTCATCCTCTCTCACCCATGCTCAGGGTAATTTGTCTGGCAAAGCAGCGGCCTCTTCCCTTGGCTCAATATCATCAGTGACTCCTTCCCTAGTCCCACCATGTCCTCCTGAGGAGTCCCTCGAACTGTTTGACCACAGCATTGGGTACATGCTCCAGGAGGATGCCCAGCGTTTGGAAGGCTCTGATGATGATACTGAGCTAGATGAAGGCAGTAATGTGAGCATGGACAGAGGGGGTGCCTAAGAAGGACAGCAATCTGGCAGTCATGCTCCCCAATGCTGCAGCATGCTGCCAGGTTTGCTCCAGTGATGAGGAGGGAGGGGATGATGAGGTCACTGACTCAACGTGGGTGCCTGATAGGAGGAGGAGGCACATCACCAACGAGGCAGGATGCCCTCCAGGGGCCAGCCTAAGGGCAGCACACTGACTGCATCACACCCCAAAGCTCCGCATGTGCAGGGCGCTGCAGTCTCTGCGCGTTATTCAAAAAGTTCTTTGGTGTGGGCCTTTTTTGAGATGAGTGCATCAGATCGCACCGCTGCTATTTGCAACATATGTCTCAAGCGTATCTCGCGTGGCCAAAACATCTCCCGCTTGGGCACCACATGCTTGACCAGACATATGTTGACCTGCCATGCAGTTCGTTGGCAAGCATATCTAAAAGACCCACACCAAAGAACAAAGAGGACCTCTCTTTGCTCCTCATCAGCTGAGATCTCCAACCCCACTATACCTTCAGTCCTCTCTGAGACCTGCACTGAGAGTAATGAAGGTGTAGAATTAGGTGTGTCACAGCCAAGTACTTGTGGGCAATCTGCTTTCGGTACACCGACGTCAGATTGTACCAGGCAAATTTCCCTGCAAATTTCCCTGCCCCAGCTGCTGCACCGCCAAAAGAAGTTCGCTCCCAGCCATCCACATGCACAGCGGTTGAATGCTAGCTTGGCAAAATTGCAAGCACTTCAACTGCTGCCTTTTCAGTTGGTAGACTCTGTCCCCTTCCGTGAGTTTGTGGAATGTGCGGTTCCTCAGTGGCAGGTATCCAAACGCCACTTTTTCTCACGGAAGGCGATTCCAGCTCTCTACCGGCATGTGGAAGGCAATGTCCATGCCTCACTGGACAGGGCGGTCGGTGGTAAGGTGCATATTACCGCGACTCATGGTCCAGCAGGCATGGACAGGGACGTTACCTAAGTTTCACGGCGCATTGGGTGACTCTGCTGGCAGCTGGGAAGGATGCAGGACAAGGTGCAGTAGTGTTGGAGGTTGTTCCGCCACCACGCCTCCAAAATGCCACTACTAATGATTGTGACACACCTCTCTCCCTCCACCCCCTCCTCTTCTTCTTCCTCCATGGCCTCTTCCTGTGCTTTGTCCTCGGAACCAGCGTAGCCGTTCAAGGGGGTTCGCAAGTACGCAGGCCAAAAGATGCCATGCAGTGCTTGAGCTGGTGTGCTTGGGGGGACAGGAGCCACACTGGGGCAGAGGTTCTGTCAGCTCTGCAGGGGCAGGTTCAGAGGTGGTTTGACGCCACGCCAACTTAAGGCAGGAATGGTGGTTTGCGACAATGGCACCAACCTCCTCTCTGCCCTCCGACAGGGACAAATGACCCATGTGCCCTGTTTGGCTCACGTCCTTAACTTGGTGGTGCAGCGGTTCTTGGGCAGGTACCTGGGCTTACAGGATGTCCTGAGGCAGGCCAGGAAAGTCTGTGTGCATTTCCGCCAGTCATATAATGCCAGTGCTCGGCTGGCGGACCTCCAAAAGGAGTTTAACCTGCCCAAGAACCGCCTAATCTGTGACATGCCCACCAGGTGGAACTCAAATTTGGCCATGCTGCAGCGGCTGCACACGCAGCAGAGGGCCATCAATGAGTACCTGTGCGACTATGGCACCAGGACATGGTCAGGGGAGCTTGTTTTTTTTTCCTACGCCAGTGGGCCATGATCAGGGATGCATGCACTGTCCTGTCACCATTTGAGGAGGCCACGAGGATGGTGAGCAGTGACAGTGCATGCATCAGTGACACTGTCCCCCTTGTCCACCTGTTGGAGCACACGCTGCGTGGAATAATGGACAGTGTTTCTGCGTGCCCGCCGATCACACAGGAAGAGGAGGAGGAGGAGGATTGTGTCAGTATGGAGGTGGAGCCTGGCACTCAGCATCAGCAGCAGTCTTTAAGGGATCAGTCCCAAGAAACACATGGACTTGTACGTGGCTGGGAGGAGGTGGCTGCGGACCATGTCGTCCTTAGTGACCCAGAGGACTCCGGACCGAATGCCTCAGCAAACCTACGCTGCATGGCCTCCCTGATCCTGCAAAGCCTGCGTAAGGATCCTCATATTCGTGGTATCAAGGAGAAGGACCAATACTGGCTGGCAACCCTCCTTGATCCACGTTACAAGGGTAAGGTTGCGGACCTTATCTTGCCGTCGCAGAGGGAGCAGAGGATGAAACATCTTCGGGGGGCCTTGCAGAAAAGTCTGTGCAACGTGTTCCCAGAGACTGGGAGGTTACAAACTCCTGTTTCTGGACAACATGTTGCTGAGGCTTCGGTCAGTCAAAGAAGGAGCGGTGGAGAAGGTGGCCGTCTGACCGATGCGTTCAGACAATTTTTTAGTCCGCAGCCCCAAGGTATGATCGGTTCCAGCAACCATCGCCAGCGTCTGTTTTACATGGTGCAGGAATACCTAGGGGCAAGATCTGACTTGGACACCTTTTCCACCGAAAATCCTCTGGGTTACTGGGTCTTGAGGATGGATCACTGGCCAGAGCTTGCACAGTATGCAATTGAGCTACTGACCTGTCCTGCATCCAGCGTTCTTTCGGAACGCACATTCAGTGCTGCTGAAGGCTTTGTAACCGATCACAGGGTGCGTCTGTCCACCGACTCAGTCGATCGACTGACCTTCATAAAAATGAATCAGTCTTGGATCACCACCAGCTACCAAGCACCTGATGCTGATGTAACCGAATAATTTTTTTTGAAATCTCACATCCCTTCAAAGACTGCCTATGCTGATGCTGAGTGACTATCCTGAGTAATTATCCTCTTCCTCCTCAATGATCACGCTGATAGCTTGTAAGAACATTTTTGGTTCTGGGCACCGCCACCAGTGCCTAAGGCCCAATTTTTCAGCCCCTGTTTAACAGGGGCGTGTAATTACAATTTTTGATGCAATACTTTGCAGCAGGGCTCGTTCCTGCGTTCCAACTAGAGTTTCTGTGAGAAGTTGCAGTGTTGTGGCACCAGTGCCTAAGGCCCAATTTTTCAGCCCCTGTTTAACAGGGGCATGTAATTACAATTCTTGATCTAATATTTCACAGCAGGGCCCGTTTCTGCGCCCACCAAGAGCGAGTGAGGACTTACAGTGTTGTGGCACCAGCACCACCACCACCAAAGGCCAAATTTTTCTGCCCCTGTTCAACAGGGTCATGTAATTACAATTCTTGATCTAATATTTCACAGCAGGGCCCGTTTCTGCGCCCACCAAGAGCGAGTGAGGACTTACAGTGTTGTGGCACCAGCACCACCACCACCAAAGGCCAAATTTTTCTGCCCCTGTTCAACAGGGTCATGTAATTACAATTCTTGATCCAATATTTCACAGCAGGGCCCGTTTCTGCACCCACCAAGAGCGAGTGAGGACTTACAGTGTTGTGGCACCAGCACCAGCACCACCACCAAAGGCCCAATTTTTCTGCCCCTGTTCAACAGGGGCATGTAATTGCAATTCTTATTTCACAGCAGGGCCCTGTGAAGGCTTACAGTGTTGTGGCCACAACAACACCTAAGGCCCAAATTTCTGATGAGTATATAGGGCAGGCCCCTACTTTCAAACATCCAACTTACAAACGACTCCTACTTGCAAACGGAAGGAGACAACAGGAAGTGAGATGAAATCTACCCCTAGGAAGGGAAATTCTCTCCTGTAAGAGTTAATATGGGAAAAACATTTCTCCTTTCCACTGATGCTTTATCACCAATCCTTGTTTCACAAAAAACCCCAAATTTTCAAAAAACATTTGTCATTGGGACAAAAAGTAAGGTTCAATCTTCTGAAGAGGAGCACAGACAGCAAAACAAATGTCACAATGTCAATGATAACCCTTCCCTATGTTTTCCAAAAAGCTTAAAAAAGATTTTTTGGCTGGAGCTAAACACGTTAAAAATGTACCCGTTCAAAATTACAAACAGATCCTACTTAACAACAAACCTACAGTCCCTGTCTTGTTTGCACCGCCTGTATACTGCTGTTCAGAATATATAGGGCCTGGTGGCCCCACACCTTTCCTTTTTTTAATTTGGGTGTGGGGTTCCCCTTAATATCCATACAAGACCCAAAGGGCCTGGTAATGGACTGGGGGGTACCCATGCCGTTTGTCTGACTGATTTTCATCCATATTGCCAGGACCCGACATTACATTAAAGCTGCAAGCAGTTTTAAATGACTTTTTTGCCTTTAAAAAAGACATTTTGTGCAGGGACTGTTCTAAGCACGGGAAACACGCGCCACTTTACAGGCATACTATAGACACCCCCCAGGTACGATATTTAAAGGAATATTTCACTTTTTTTTTTTTTTTACTTTAAGCATCATTAAAATCACTGCTCCCGAAAAAACGGCCGTTTTTACAACTTTTTTTTGCATTAATACATGTCCCCTGGGGCAGGACCCGGGTCCCCAAACCCTTTTTAGGACAATACCATAAAAATTAGCCTTTAAAATGAGCACTTTTGATTTTGAACGTTCGAGTCCCATAGACGTCAATGGGGTTCTAAAGTTCGTGCGAATTTTCGGTCCGTTTGCAGGTTCTGGTGCGAACCGAACTGGGGGGTGTTCGGCTCATCCCTACTCTCTATCTCTGTAATGTAGCATTCATGCCAGGATGGGACGGGGAGGATGCCCTGGGGGAAGGGACCGCAGAGGGACTGTGTGAGCACTCTCTACCACATATAGGGATGTAAACGCCTCCTTCCCAAACACCTCCAGCAGCCATCTTTCCACAAAATCAGCGGGGTCTTTACCCTCCATTTTCTCAGGAAGAGCCACAATTTGTACATTATTATGTCTCATTCTGTTCTCAAGGTCATCAGCATGTTGATCTACAGCTGCAAATGGGGGAAGCTTGTCCTCTATGTCACTGATCCTGCATTCAGCAGCAGTGGTTCTTTCTCTGATCTTTTGTATATCCTGCCTTATCAAAGACACTTCCTCCTTCAGACCACCAAAGCGTTCTTGCAAAGTATTAACTGAGGCAGTACATTTATTAACAGCTCTCAGGATCTTAGCTAGTGTAGGCTGCGCAGACTCCTCATCCTCACTGCCCTCTTCCAGCTCTTCTGACTGTGTAGCCATGAGGTTTGCATCTGTGCACAGGAACTCCTTCCTCCATATTCCCTCATGCAATGAGTTCCCCCTCAGCCCCCCCCCCCTCAGCTGGGTCAGTAATATTTAGGGATCCTGCTAGCTTCTGGGCATAATAACGGATGTCTTGGGGGGGGGGGGGGTCACTGCTGTTATTCTTAGGGGTTTTGGGAGGTTTACTCACAGTCTCTTTTGTTTTATCGGCACCACGCTGTGTGCGCTGCTGGAGCCCTGCAGCAGCGCCATTTTGGATCTCTGGACGATGCACCTCTTCCTTGCTCTTTCTCCTCAATACCATCATGGATTTGTTCAGTTCAGGTAGCTCAGCTGGGTCTCACTAGGTGCAGGAGTAGTCCTATAGCCATTAGACCACACTGTTAAACCAGGAACAGGATCAATTCAGGGTAACCTGCGGGAGCTCTGTGAGAAAGCTGCTACTCACATGCCGGTCCAGGCCACGCCCCTACGCACATGAACTTTAATGGCATTCCAGTCTTAGTCCGTAGGGTTCAATATTGAGTTGGCTCACCCTTTACAGATATAACAGCTTCAACTCTTCTGGGAAGGCTGTCCACAAGGTTTAGGAGTGTGTCTATGGGAATGTTTGACCATTCTTCGAGAAGCGCATTTGTGAAGAATGGTCATCCAAGTCTTTATGGACCTTGCTTTGTGCACTGGTGCACAGTCATGTTGGAACAGGAAGGGGCCATCCCCAAAACTGTTCCCACAAAGTTGGGAGCATGAAATTGTCCAAAATGTCTTGGTATTCTGACGCCCTAAGAGTTCCCTTCACTAGAACTAAGGGGCCAAGCTCAACCCCTGAAAACAACCCCACACCATAATCCCGCCCCCACCAAATGATTTGGACCAGTGCACAAAGCAAGGTCCATAAAGACATGATGGATGAACGAGTTTGGTGTGGAGGAACTTGACTTGCCTGCAAAGAATCCTGACCTCAACCCGATAGAACACCTTTGGGTTGAATTAGAGTGGAGACTATGAGCCTTCTTGTCCACATCAGTGCTTGACCTCACAAATGTGCTTCTGGAAGAATGGTCAAACATTCCCATTAGACACACTCGTAAACGTTGTGGACAGCCTTCCCAGAAGAGTTGAAGCTGTTACAGAGGCTAAGGGTGGGCCAACTAATTATTGAACCCTACAAACTAAGACTGGGATGCCATTAAAGTGATTGTAAAGTCTCAGGTTTTTTTCTATAAAAACAACAAACATGTTATACTTACCTGCTCTGTTGCAGTGGATTTGCACAGAGCAGTCCTGATCCTCATCTTCTTGGGTCCCTCTTCTGTGCTCCTGGTCCCTCCCTCCTGTTGAGTCCCCCCACAGCAAGCAGCTTGCTATGGGGGAACCCAAGCCGAGCGGTGGCTGAGACACTCGTGGACATCGCTGGACAGATATGTGGATCAGGTGAGTATTAGGGGGCTGCTGCACACAGAAGGCTTTTTATCTTCATGTATAGAATGCATGAAGATAAAAAAACTTCTGACTTCATGACCCCTTAAAAGTTCATGTGCGTGTAAAGGGAGACGTCTCAATACTTTTGGTAATATAGTGTATCTCTGTTGCTCCTTTATCCAGAGTGGGGGCACTCTAATACAGGAGATGTGTTACTGGCCAGATCACCAGGTGAAAACAGGGGAACAGTGGAAAAAAGCCTAAAAAAACGAAAGCTAATGAAGCTACCATATCGAATGGTTGTAAGCTGCAATATATTCCAATTGTGGTTTTGGATTTAATACCACTTTAACCCAATTTGTCCTGAGAATCCTTTGGCATCCTCATAGTCTCTGCAGCAAAATCTTACAGCACCACTTGCACATATGGGCTGATGTGTTGCACAATAACTGTACACTTTTTTTTTTGTTTTTGGGAAAAGGTGCAGATTAAAGTACTCAAGAAAACGATTTCTTTTAAAATTACAACCAGATATGGTCAGCATGGATCTATCACTGAAATAATTCAGTCTGCTAGCTATTTTGCAACAACTGGGGCTAGACTTTTATCCTTAGGTTGTTTTCAAAGATAAATAATAGTAAAAAAAAAAAAAAATACACATACAAGGCCTGCATTAAAAGCTGTCTGTACTGCCGATGGGGGAGTGGGAAGGCAGGATAGTGAGCGGGCCGACGGGTGAGCGGAGCGGGCAGTCTTGCCAGTAACCGGGCCAATGGGTGAGTGGGAAGGCAGGACAGTGAGCAGGCAGGTATGCATGCAGAGAGGTGACATCTCTCACCGCCCGCCCTACATCACCGCAATTCCACCCTCACTATGCAGCCACGGGCAGCAGAGAGATTACATCATCTCTCTGCTGCCTTCACTCTGGGACACAGCAAGTGACAATCCACACCTTGTGGCAGGCAGACAATCCGCACCTTGTGGCAGGCAAGTGATATGGCAAGTGACAATCCGCATCTTATGGTAGGCAAGTGACATGGCAAGTGACAATCCGCATCTTGTGGCAGGCAAGTGACGTGGCAAGTGACAATCCACAACTTGTGGCAGATGACGTGGCAAGTGACAATCCGCATATTGTGGCAGACAAGTGACATGGAGAGTGACAATCTGCACCTTGTGGCAGGCAAGTGACATGGCAAGTGACAATCCACATCTCGTGGCAGGTAAGTGATGTGACAAGTGACAATTCGCATCTGGTGACAGGCAGTGTGGCAATCCGGTGGCAGGTGACGCGGTAAGTGACACGCTGCATCTGATGGCAGGTGATGTGGCAAGTGACACACTCGGGGCTCCCACTGATTCTGCATTATGGTGAGTTGAACCATTTCATTTTATATTACAATCATGTAATGATAGAATAATGTGCTTCAATCATTCTGACACCATATCAACCATGGTGCCTTGATAATTGAAGTGCCAACACCAGCCATTACCCGATAAATTGCCCACGAAAAACTTTATTTCCTGGCAGTGCCCTTCCCGAGACTTGGATCCGCCCCTGACACCAACAATGTTTATATCTCCCCTGCAAGTAATAATGCCGCCAGAATGATCCCGACCCTCCATCATTCAGAATGACTGAAGGCTGAGGTCCTGCTATGCCTGCGTTGCTGCCACATGAATGACTTATGCCCTGTATACACGATCGGACATTCCGACAACAAAATCCATCGGATTTTTTCCAACGGATTTTGGGCCAAACTTGTCTTGCATACACACGGTCGCACAAAGTTGTCGGAAAATCTGATCGTTCTGAACGCGGTGACGTAAAACACGTACGTCGGGACTATAAATGCGGCAATAGCCAATAGCTTTCGTCTCTTAATTTATTCTAAGCATGCGTGGCACTTTGTGCGTCGGATTTGTGTACACACGACCGGAATTTAAACGATCAGATTTTGATGTCGGAAAATTTTATATCCTGCTCTCAAACTTTTTGTGTCGGAAATTCGGACGGAAAAAGTCAGATGGAGCCCACACACAGTCGGAATTTCTGACAACACAATCTGATCTCACTTTTTCCATCGGAAAATCCGACCATGTGTACAGGGCATTATTGTAAACATCAACAGCATGTATTTCGGTGGAGATTCCAGCGTGAGAGCAGACTGACCTTGGCCTTCAGTCATGACAATGACTGAAAGTAGAAGTCATTCTGCACCTAAGCAGCTGCTCCCTATGCATTTTTAATGTTTACATGTTAACCCTGAATTTACTAGGTAGCGGGGCATAGGGTCCTTTTACGCTTGTAAATAGGTATAGGTGCAGCGAATCAGTACGAGTGCCATGCAAAGAACTTGTATTGAAGTAAATTAAAAATAGTTTACAACAATCCCAGTGGGAAAAGGCCCAAATGGGAGCACTCCTGAATTCCAACAGTGTGTAGTGAAGCAGATTTCAGACAAATGGACAGCGCCTGTTAGGAGGGGCAGAATGTGGCCTGACCGTCTCATGCCCAAACAGAAAGAAGTCCAGAAAAGTTGCAAACTCTACATTTTCCCTCCTCAACTGAAACCTTTCGCTGCCGCTAGTACTGTCCATGATAGACAGGTAACACTACACACAATAGCAAATGCACGCCAAAACCTGGGGTCAAGGATTTAAAAAGACTCTACTGACCCAAGATGGCCACCAAGGGTCACTTAAAGCGGAGTTCCACACAAAAATGGAACTTCCGCTTTTCGGAACCCTCCCCCCCTCCGGTGTCACATTTGGCACCTTTCAGGGGGTAGGGGGGTGCAGATACCTGTCTAAGACAGGTATTTGCACCCACTTCCGGCATAGACTCCCATGGGAGTCTATGCCTCTTCCCGTCCCCACCACGCTGTCTGCTGGGACACACACGGGTCCCAGGGACAGCGGGGACCAGTTAGGAAGCGCAGCGCGACTCGCGCATGCGCAGTAGGGAACCGGGAAGTGAAGCCGCAACGCTTCACTTTCTGATTCCCTCACCTAGGATGGTGGCAGCAGCTGCCGAGAACCGAGCGGGTTCTCGGCGTCGCCTGCCGACATCGCTGGACCCTGGGACAGGTAAGTGGCCATGTATTAAAAGTCAGCAGCTGCAGTATTTGTAGCTGCTGGCTTTTATTTATTTATTTTTTTTGGCGGTTTAGGTGGACCCCCGCTTTAATCACAGCGCAGCAAACTGGAACACTGCCTCCAGGAACCAGGAAATAACAGAGAATCCAAGTTTCCCCTGATTTCACCTCCAGGCTGTACGGCCGCTCCAGTTGGGCGCCACCTACTGTAGAGTAAGTAGACTGCACCTGCCTACATGCTGTATGCATGTAATTATTAGCACAAATGTAGTGCACTCCCTTAAGGGCCACAGATGAACTGGGATCCCCCACCCTGTACAGCCAGTCACACTGAATTTTCACAGGCACTCTAAAGACAGAGAACCGTCCATGACTTTGTTTTTGTGGTTTATTGAGGGTTAATAACTTGGATGGGGATGGGAAATTATAGGATGCCCACTTGACTTCAGCAACAACACTTTAACAACATCTTCAGGGACATCTTTCTACCCACAGTCTATATACAGTCTCCTTGACACTCCTCCTGCACTTTACTTGCTTGCAGAACTCCAGCTAGATCACTATAAAGAAATCTGATAGGCACAGTCAGATTTAGCAATGGCCTTTTGTAGGTGGGAATTCGAAGCCCCTTATTGTGTAGCAGTACTTGCAGCTTGCAATCTCCCTACTGTGGCTACTGGTCCCAGGATCACCTCTTCGGGCACTGCCAACCCTCCCATCTGGCTGCAGCTGCTCCTTTTACTAGCCCTCCAGGCTAACTTCTCTCAGCAGTGTTGCAGACTGACTCTCTCACCAGCCCACCCAGCTGACTCTGCAGGAGATCTCCCAGGAAGGGATGAAGACTTGGCACAACGTGGTCTTCAGGGAGAACTGGCTACATGTGGCAGTCTCCCCCCCTTGCAATTCCCCAGTAGTGCTGCTGTACTCACACGGTCCTCTCACTTGCTCCTGTGCCTCCAAGAAGGGCTTCCTCCATGTGTTGTGGCATGATCCCCAAGCCAAGGTTACCCCCCCCAGACTAGGGGGTACCCCAGAGGGCCACCGACAGCCTCCAAAGCACTAAATATCCATCTTACACTGACTGCCCCTGCTGGCATGGCTCATGCCTATTTATGAGGAGAACCTGCCCCCTGCTAGCCTTTTACACTGGGGATTGGCTGAGGCCCTCATAAATATTCCAAACAGCCCCTCCTAACCTTCACCCACTAGCTCTAGAAGTTTCTACAACTTTCTAGACCGGGGGGGGCACCAGAGAAGCTGTCAGGATGAGTCATCCAACCCTAACTCACGCAACCCTGACCCAGATTCACAGTTCAGTTTTAGCCAGTTGAGCCAACTAAATTTTTCTACATTAACAGACCTACACTACAAACCTACACTAACAGCTAGCACACACTAGAGGATGCTACACGAATATTTCTAACCATGTAAATGGTTTCAAAATCGCACCATGAATGCAAATTTTCATGCAGTTAAAAGCTATGAACCAAAATTGAGCAGTGTGAATGGGCCCATAGCATACAATACTGCTGTATTCAGACCTGTAAAACTTTTTACATCATTCTCGACAAAAGACCAATATTCAGCCCCGTGGCTCTCTTCGCAGCTCTACTGCTCAGGTTTCATGCCTTGGTCCTCGAGACCATCTAACACACTTCCCAGTGCTCCTGCACCAACCACTGTATCTCTGTCAGCTCTCTTTCCTTGCATCTCCCTGCTGCTCTGTCTCTCATAGACTCCCTCTCGGGCTCTGGACGTGGTCTTTTCTGTTCTAGACAGCACGGTGCAGACATGCACCTCTCTGCTCCATTACAACACACACTGTCTCTCTGGAGTGTGGAGCCCTGAGATGTAATCCTTTCTCTCCTAAAACGACCAGCACACGCCTGTGCCATTAGTGTGCCTTTTTTATGGCCTAGACTGCCTTTTCCAGTAATAGATGCGTTTAGTGAGGCATGCCAGTCCGAAAGACAGTTTAAGGGCCTGGTTGCCCTCTTTTATTAAAAAGGAAAAACTAAGTTATTTACAAAGTTTCCCATGCAGGGGTTCTTCCCCAATGAACATCAGCAACAGAAAAATGCTAGCCCACCTGGCTATGCTTTATCAGTACTGCTGCTGTTAGAACTGGTCCCTCAGACCACCGGCTCTTCATTGCACACAGCTTAAGGCTCTTCCAAGCACAAAGCTCATTTTCAATGCACATCGCAAGCCTGGCTCACACCTGTCTCCTAGGGTGATGCCATCCTGCCTCCTGAACAGGTCCCCTTTCTGACTCTTGGGTGGAGCCCTGAGCTATTCTCAGACCTGGCTTATAATGACCCTGCATGACTGTGCACTTATACAGGCTGCAGGTGTCTCACAAAACCTGGACACAGGATTGAAGGTTTTTTTTCCACCCAAGACACTTTGGGACCTTCATACTCCAGGCCCTGATGCAGGATTACAAAACCCAGAGAAAGCTCAGAACATAGCTTTCACCACTCAAAATATATACACTGGAGCCCCTCAAACTTTGAGAATACTGTGTCCTTTTTCCAACCATTTTCCCTGTGGCAAGGCCTCACACTGTCACAATCTATATACAGGGGTTGAACAAAATTATGGAAACACCAGGTAAAAGAACAAAATCTTTGACTAATATGGTGTTGGACCGCCTTTGGCATCCAAGATGGTAATGATTTCTCTTGGAAATTTACAAATATTAGTCTTGGACGGAGGATAATAGACTCTGATACCACTCTTCATTCAAAAATCATTCCAGTTCTTGCAGAAATGCCAGAGGTGGAAAACGAGCCCAAACCATGTTCTTCAAAATTGACCATAGTGGCTCTATGATATCAAGATCTCGCAACTGCGACCCACAAGGAAGTTGCGAGAATTCGTCTGCATGCTCGTCAAACCATGATTTTGACAACACCCCAGCTGTGTGAATTGGAGCATTATTGTCTTGGTAAATGGCGCTGTCTTCAAGAAACAATGGGGTTGATTTACTAAGACTGGGGCGTGCAAAATGTGGTGCAGCTGTGCATGGTAGCCAATCAGCTTCTAACTTCAGCTTGTTCAATTAAGTTTTGACAAAATGACCTGGAAGCTGATTGGTCTCTATTTAGAGCTACACAACATTTTGCACTCTCCAGTTGTAGTAAATCATCCCCAATGTCTGCACCAAAATTTGTACATAGTTGCTGGTAGTGACTCTACTTTTCAAGGTAATGATGGGGCCTGTAAAATACCAAGATATGGCTCCCCAAACTTTGTGGCTGCGCAAGATTTTGCCACTACCATGCTTTACCATTGGCAAAAGACAAGTCCTGGTCGTAAGCTTGGGATGGTGTTCTCCACATGTAAACACACCTGATGGTTGGGAACAGTGTGAAGCTCGATTTACTGAACCATGTTACAGTCTTCCACTGATCCACAGCCCATGATTTACGGCTGTTGCACCACTCTTTGCTCTTCTGAGCACTAATATCGTTCACTAGTGGTTTGACAATTGCAGCTCGCCAGTGAAAGTTTTGCTTAGGCAGTTCCCTCCACACAGTTTTTGTGGGCAGGGGCTTTGGAAGACTGAGATGTGCTCTGTAGTCACTTTTGCAGCAGTTGTTTTCTCCTGCGCAATGACCTTTTGTCTCTTTCGGTCAGTTGACCATGTCGAACACACTTATGCTCATCAGACGACGTTTTCTCTGAAATTATATGCTGTCATAACCTTTGATATTGTACCTCATGATACTACAAATAAATTGGCAACTTCAGTCACAGAGGCACCAGCTAAGTGGACACCGACAATTTGCCCTCTTTGAACCTTAGAAAGCTCTGACATGACTCCGTAGTACTAGCAGCGCGCGCAGTGCATAACGAAAGTGAGGCTTTCCACCTGTTTTCTAGGTGTCTCATCCCACAGCGGAAGCAAAAGAATATTACATCACTTCCGCTTTCATCACGAAACATGTCGTAACTTTTACACCTGAAAATCATGTAGTGTTTCCATATTTTTATCCAACCCCTATATATATATATACACACACATACACATATACACACACATATACATACACACATAGTGTATATTCTGTGTATTTAGCTCTTTAGCTGGAGTTCAGTACTTGTTGCAATGGGCATGTGTATTAATCACTTTCACTGATTCGCCTGAACTTTTGGCATAGCATGGCATAAAATCTACTTATGACTCAAATATTTCATAAGAGAAAATATTTAAATTTTATGGTGACAAAGAAGCTTGTACACAATCCAGACAATGGGAGTGCTCTCACTGCGATTAGTACTGTACAGTCAGTATGTGTCACAGGTGTTCTATAACCAATGTGAGTGAGTCAAATCCATCTGCTAATCTCCTGAGCCCTTCTGAGCTCTGAGATGCAGATAATAATAGGCATGTGGAACTAATATACCACAAATTGATTTCTCTGGGAAAGAGTCATGCAGATACAGTATTGTTATTGCTATCCTTACTGCAGGAGAGCTATAGATCCATTCTGTATTATGTGGGTTGAAAAAAAACAAGACAACATCGCTTTCAGTTGTCACCTAAAACCAGACACAGCTTGTGCATTGCTTCAGGTTCTAAAGAACCAAAGCGCAGAGGATTCTGGGTAGAGTCGTGCAAATAACTCACCTGAGACACAGTTTAATGCTGTCTGCAACTGTGGAAAAACACACACACATTCGAGTGGCTGGTTTTAATTAACAAATAAAAATGGTGTTTTAATAAGATGCTATTAAGCTGCAAACCCCTTGGGAAGTAGTCACAATGAGGGCGCCTGAGTAGGGAGAGGAATTTGAAAGAAATATGTTCGGTATTTATTAATATTATTGTTTTTTCTCACACACAGAGAGTAGAGCATATGAGCAGAATTTATGGAGACATTTTAATGCATATTTTACATTAAATAAAAATAGTGCCAGGATTTACTTTGTATTAAAAACATAAATAAAATTCATGCAAAACGGAAAATTAAAGGGGACCTATATCCATACACTTACATAAAGTGGTTGTAAACCTCAGACATTAAATATGAGTCATTTTGAGTGGTTTGAGTTTTCCTGACACCAAGAGAAAAATGGTGACAGGGGAGGGATCTCCAGCTGAGTGACAACCTCAGCTCTGTTCCTGTGTGCTGTGTAAAGGGGGTGTGTCCCTTCCCTCCAATCAGCTCTCAGAGCTCACCCTACTGAGGTAACTTCAGCTCTCCTCTCCCTACTTTTCAGAGCTGAGAGATCTTGTGTAAATTCTGCACTTTGAGTAGATGTAGGGGAAAGATGGCTGTAGATAAACAGGTACAACTTCTCCACTTGCACTCAGAAAGATTTAACCCTCCTTCATGACCAGGCCATTTTTTACAATGTGGCACTGCGTTATTTTACCTGGCAATTGTGTAGTCATGCAATGTTGTACCCAAATGAAATTTATGTATTTTTTTCCCACAAATAGAGCTTTTTTGGTGGCATTTAATCACCACTGGGTTTTTATTTTTATTTTTTTTGCTATAAACAAAAAAATACTGAAAAAAAAATTTGAAATTTGAAAAAAAAAACCACAATATTTTTTACTTTCTGCTCTAAAATATATCCAATCAAATTTTAAAAAAAATCGAATTTCTTCACAAATTTAGTCCAATATGTATCCTGCTACATATTTTTGGTAAAAAATACCAAGCAGCATATGATGATTGGTTTGCGCAAAAATTATGTAGTGGTACCCCCCTATAGGCTGCTGAGAATTGTGGTTTGTCTGTCACCCTGTCCAGCCTTGCATTCACTCTCAGGCACTCCGAGACATAAAGCAATCAGTGAACTTTGTTTTTTTATTTATTGAGGAGTATAACTTGGATGGGGATGGGAGCTATGGGATGCCCAGCATGAATCAATATAAACAACAATTGGTTTTGGGACAACTATGTACACTCCCTGTACATACTCCTTCAGCTTCCTCCTGCACAAACTTGCTTAAAGCTCATCACTCCTCACTCCACCAGAACATCACTTGCTACAGACTGTTACTGCTAATCACCTCCATCACATCACTTGGTTCCCCAGAAACAGTTAGCACTCTTTGTTGGTTAGGCCTGACACTGACTCAGCCAGGCCTCAGCAAATGCCCTTTGCAGGCTGGGACCATAGGCCCCAATGGTGTAGCAAAAAAAAATCCTTGTGCTAGCTGTTCCCAGTTAGCCCCAGTTAGATCCCACTGATCCCAGTTAGCCCTTTTCTGGTGCTAGAGAAGGAAGGGCCACCTGGTCCAAATATTGAGTCAACTGTAAGTGATCAAAGGCTGCTCTAGAGGAATACAGAGTCTTGTAAAATTCCAGAAATCTCGCATTGATATCTGCTGGAGCTGTCAAAAGTCTGCCACTCAAATCTTTCAGCCTACCAATTCGAGTAGTGGTATGTTGTCCCCTGGCAAGCCAGGCCAACAACTTACCATTTTTATCTCCATATTCGAATACCCGTTGTGTGCTGTCTAACATAGATTTCTTGGTAATCTCTACCCTACACAGAGACAGTTCCCTCAGAACGTCCTGCCAATGCACATAATGAGTTTGATCGGGAGATCGCACATATTCTGCCTCCTTCAACCTGGACTGTTCTTCTAATAACCTCAGAGACTGCACAGACCGTCTTTTTTTAGCAGATATGCGAACCATATATTCGCCCCTCAGCCAAGCCTTAAAAGCATCCAATTGCACCATGGGTCCAGCAGATTCAGCGTTGTTTATCCAAAATCCACATAATGCCTCCGGAAGTTCTTCCTGGATCTCCGGTTCCGCAATCCAGAACTTCATATCCGCTCACCTACCACTGGAGCAAGTCGGATAGTTACGGATACAGGGGCATGATCTGAGATACCTCGTGAGAGGATCTCTGCAGAGACCACCCTCCGCAGAAGATCGGGGAAGGCAAAAGCCAGGTCAATGCGAGACATAGTTTGGTGCGTGGTGGAGAGGCAGGTGAACACCCTATCAGTGGGATGAAAGTGTCTCCAGAGGTCCGTCATGTGAAAAGTAGATGCCCAATGGGCAAGATCTTGTTGCTGGGGGCCAGTAGTCTGCATCCTGTCTAATTCCTTATTTAGGGTCATATTGAAATCCCCTACAAAGAAGACATTTTCAACACTGTATACCGTGACTTGTTGCATCAGGATATGGAGTAGACCTATGTCTGCCAGGGGGGGGGGGGAGGTAAACTCCCACAATAATAATAGGGATCTCTTCAATCAGAGAGTGTAGGATAATATATCTACCTCCGGGGTCAAGGTGAACGTTTAGCAATTGGAATTGTAGGGTTCTGTGAACTAGCACACTAACCCCCCTGGCGTAGTTTGAGTATGGCGCATGGTAGTGAGTGCAAACCCATGCCCTCTTTAAGCTAAGGGTGCGGGAACCAACAAGATGCGTCTCCTGTAAAATACACACCTGTGGGTGGAGCTTACGTAAGTAGTTAGGCACTAGGGATCGCTTTACAGCAGAGTTTAGTCCCCGCACAGTCCATGACACCACTAAACAACCCGCCATAACACAGCTATAAAAATAAAAAGAACAATAATAATACTGTAAAAAACCCTCCCTAATAGGGAAGCCCCTCTCCAGCGCCCCGGGGGGGAGAAAGGACCACACCCGAGTTTGCCAGAGACGCGCCCCCCCAACATCACACAGAGCACCCCTGCATATAAAACGTATTCATGCTGGATATTTTACATGCCATACTAGACCAACCAAGACCTGGAAATAAAAAAGAGTTAAACCCACCAACCAACTCTTATGCCGCGTACACACGGTCGGACTTTTCGTCTACAAAAGTCCAACGGACGCTGACGGACTAAAGCTGGCTGGTAATCCGATCGTGTGTGGGCTTCTTCGGACTTTCAACGTACTTTTTTAGCCTCAAATCCGACGTACTTTAGATTTGAAACATGCTTCAAATCTTTACGTCGTAACTACGACGGACCCCGAAGTCCGCTCGTCTGTATGCTAGTCCTACGGACAAAAAAATGACGCATGCTCATAAGCAAAAACTAAACGGAAGCACTCGGTCTAGTAAAACTAGTGTTCGTATTGTAGGTAGCACATTCATCACGCTGCAAAATCTGTGATCGTTGAATGCAGCGCATTTTATTTCTTCTTTACGAATGCTCTAAAGAACGAAGGTGTTTTGCTGTTCATAATCAGAGTTCTCCCAAACTGATTTCTGAATTCTTTTTCTCTTTGATCTCATGAATGATATAGTATGCTTTTTATAAACAATGTTTCCATACTAATAATACTTTTTCCCTTATTTTTTTTTTTTTTTTTTAGGTTTGTAAAGTTACCACAAAGAACCCATTATTCTTTTTTTTTTTTTCTAGTGATTATTTTTTAGTTTTTAGATAAAGTTAACCCAAAGCACCGTTTTTGTTTATGTATATTTTTTTATTTTCAAGACTTACCACTTGAACATTATTAACATTAGTAATGTATTTTTGGTGTGTTTTTTTAAAACTCAATGAGATTGTTGTCCCTTGTTAATTTAACATTGTGTGTAAAATCAATGATTTAAAAGAAAACACATAAAGTCTTTTGCTAAACTCAAAAAAGATCCATTTATTCATGGTCAAAATAAAATAAAGAGGAAGTCAACGCAGGAAAAAGTCGGTGTACAAGAAAATTGGGATCTTGAGGAGTCCATATAAGAGGGAGCACAATCTGGTCCAAGAATCCCAGAGATCAACAGCACCAGCAGATGATCTAGATGTCCCCAGACTGTGGTCCTACAACAGCCTGCGTCTTCTGTCAGACCAGACTGAACCCAGGTCATCACTTTCTTCTCTTCCCTGCAGCCTTTCCTCCACGCTGCCCTGCAGCCTTCCCTGCAGCCTTCCCTGCAGCCTTCCCTGTAGCCTTCCCTGTAGCCTTCCCTGTAGCCTTCTTTTGAGGCTGTGGCTCTGGTGTTTCAGTTGTGGCAGGAGGAGGAGGAGGAGGAGGAGGAGGGGGGGGGGGGGCTGCCTCATGTAGTTGGGTGTTTTTGGTTAGCGTGCCCTGCAGCCCCTTATGGATTGTTTCCCCAAATAGGCGCTCACAAATGAGGCGCTGCTCCCAATCCATCTGAAGAAGCCTGCTGGCTAAGTAGCAGCCATAGGCTTCTTCCGCTTCGGGGGGGCTTGTTAAAAAACGGGTGGCCTGTTGCATGAGGCGCAGGGACGCGTCCTGTGTGACCATCCCCTTCCTGGCCCTTTTTTTGGGAAGGTGGAGGGGAGGCACTTGGGATTGGGTGAGGCTCCTACTGGGCCCAGCCACCTCACTTGGCCCAGCCACCTCACTTGGCCCAGCCACCTCACTTGGCCCAGCCACCTCACTGGGAGCAGCCACCTCCTGCCTGACACTGGGCCCAGCCTCCTCCAGGATGATGGTGAATCCGGCCTCCTCCAGGCTGTCCATGGGCCCGGTCTCCTCCTGCCTGCCACTTTCCCCACATTCCTCCTGGATGGACTCATCCTGTGTATAAAAAAAGGACAATAGTTTTAGTTTCTTTTTTTGGGTTCATCAATGACACACAGTTTGCTTCTCATGACTAGCAAATTCAATGTGAATACATCTCTTTAATAAAAGAGTCTAATCAGACACCCTAATTATTTCAAGCAGGTGCCAAACATATTTAGTCACTACTATCATTTGATATGTATACACAATTTGGAGTGCTAAATTATTTGAGACAATTATAACATCCAGTTAACATCATTAATATTAGTACAGTAAATATTTGTTAAAATAATTTACCTGACTCCAGATGGTCATATCCGGTTCATCCAGGATGGAAGACCCAGCTTGCTCCTCATCAGCCTCTGCTGGGGTGGAGGGAAGGGTGGAGGGAAGGGTGGAGGGAAGGGTGGAGGGAAGGGTTGAAAGTGATGCCCTGGCTTCATTCTGGTCATCAAGAAAACGGAGTTGATTGTAGTACCACAGCCTGGGTACATAAACATCATCTGCTGATGCTCCTGATCTCCTTGATTCCTGGATCTTCCTATGCTCCCTTTTATACATGTTCCTCAAGACCCCAATTTTCTTGAGCACTGTCTCCATTGTTGCTCCCGGGATGGTCTCCTGGACAAAGGACAGAAGTCTCTCCAGCGTTGACTTCCTCACATGCTTGGCATAATACTGAGGGTGTTTCACCTCCCACAAATTCCTCATCTCTCGATACTTTGAAATAAAAGAAGTAAGGAACTCTGGATCCTTCAATAGGGGATTCATTATATCTGGAAAAGAGAAAGTCACAAGACCAAAAACACTTATTATATGTTTCTGCTAACCCCTCATCATCTTCTCCCTATGTAGGCCTCATCAATCTATCAAGCCATATAGGCCGCTTGCTACAAAGTCATGACCATAAACCCCCCCAAAAAAAAAAAATATATATCTCAAATTACCTTGGTTTTGGAACGTCCTGGTCCACTATCACCTACGCACAGAACGTACGTACGACACGCGCGAAATGCCCTCCTTTATACACTACGCATGTGTGAAACTCCGCCTGCGTCGCCCGCCCCTGACGTTCGAAATTAACTCATGTTCTCCGCCCCCTAATTTGACGCACAGAACGTACGTACGACACGTGCGCAAGGCCCTCCTTTATACACTACGCATGTGTGAAACTCCGCCTGCGTCGCCCGCCCCTGACGTTCGAAATTAACTCATGTTCTCCGCCCCCTAATTTGACGCACAGAACGTACGTACGACACGTGCGCAAGGCCCTCCTTTATACACTACGCATGTGTGAAACTCCGCCTGCGTCGCCCGCCCCTGACGTTCGAAATGAACTCATGTTCTCCGCCCATTTTTTGTTACGGCGCGTAGTGGAGTTAAAGAATGGCGGAGACACCTGAAATGTTGACGACCTCAGGTAGTGGAGACAGCCCGGAGGCTGGAACGTCTGGAACGTCAACGAAACCTATGAGGCCTAGATTTAAGGCCTCTAATATGAGTTTCAAAGAGATGGTGGAGATGGTGGCCATTCTTCACAAAGACGACTATGATGGCAATTATGGGCCGTACGCACGGCCAAATTTGCGCAAGGCCAAAATAATGGCGAAGGTCGTGGAGACTTTGCAGGCATCTTTTGGGGTCCAGCGCTCCAAAGATCAATTGCGAAAAAGATGGTCTGACCTGAAACTCAGGGAGCCGGATCAATACCGACGTATCCGGAAAGTTCTTAAAAAAAGTAAGTACTTGTCGTGTTTTTCTCTTGTGTTTATTACCTTGTATACTGCTCCATGTGCTTTTCCTTCCTATACGATTTTTGTTCATCGTTTTAAACGATCTTTTAATAAACCTCGTTACATATCCATATCTATATCTATCTATCTATATCTATATATGTAAATATATATATATATATAAATATATATATATATATATAAATATATATATATCTATATATATATAAATATATATAAATATATAAATATATATATATATATAAATATATATATATAAATATAAATATATATATATAAATATAAATATATATATATATATATAAATATATATATATATATATAAATATATAAATATATATATATATAAATATATAAATATATATATATATATATATAAATATATATATAAATATAAATATATATATATATATATATAGATATATATAGATATATATAGATATATATATATCTATATATATATATCTATATATAAATATATATATATATCTATATATCTATATATATATATCTATATCTATATATATATATATATATATTTGAAGTTCTCTTAATTTTTTGGATTTACATTTAGTTAGATATTTAGAGATTTTGTTCCAGATATAGAGAGAGATCAAAAGATTATTAACTATATTTTGAGATATTGATATCTATCTATCCGGTATGTCTTTATAATTTTAAATATTGAACTAAAATAGGAACTCTACACAAACCACTTCACTACAAATGTGTGAAAATTATTATGTCCTAAAATATCTGTGTGCTAATTAGATTACTAATTTTTTGTTTCACATAGGGGAAAAATCACTCAGCCAACCACAAGAACACAGTCCACCCCAAGCAAAACAGGATTGGGCAATCAGCCCAAGTCCCATTGAGGATGTGGAGGAAGGAGAGGTGGGCGACATGGGCACCCCACCAGGTGAGTGTCTGACACACCAGCTTACGTTAATCTATGCATGGCTGCCTTTTGTTTAATTGAATTTGGCTACTCTATTTTAGGGGATCTGGTTGTGCTTCATTCAAACAACAGTGACACCCCCGAGGATGTGGAGGAATTAGGCTACATGGCCACCCCACCAGGTCAGTGTCTGAGACAACAGCTTTATTTCTGGTAAGGTAAACTATGTATGTGTGCATATTTCTAAAGACATTTTTTGGTTTCATTCCACTTTAGGAACAACAAGAAGTGACTATTTCACCTCTGAAAGTGCCCAACGTCTAATTGGTCAAATAATGGCCTGGAATCAAGACATGGATCAAATGCGTAATCGGCTGGATCGTATGCAGCAGGAAATGAAGGACATGATTGATGTTTTGGGTCGAATCTAAATGCCCTTTTTTAAACCCCAAAACATCAATCATGTCCTTCATTTCCTGTTTTGCTGACCCCATTCTGGGCCTTCTCTTTTCTTTTTTTGGCATAACATAAATGGCTGTTTAACCTAATGTCAAAAAGGAGGGCTGTCAAAAATCCACAAAAAAATAAAAATTGATTTTCTAAAAAACCCCAAAAAAAAAAAATTGATTTTAAAAAACCCCAAAAAAAAAAAAAAAATTGATTTTAAAAAACCCAAAAAAAAAAAAAATTGATTTTAAAAAACCCCAAAAAAAAAAAAAAATTGATTTTAAAAAACCCAAAAAAAAAAAAAAAAAAAATTGATTTTAAAAAACCAAAAAAATAAAAAAAAATTGATTTTAAAACAACAAAAAATCAAAAAAATAATTAATGTTAAAAAACCAAAAAAAGTAAAAAAATTGATTTTAAAAAACCAAAAAAAAGAAAAATAATTAATGTTAAAAAACCAAAAAAATTTAAAAAATTGATTTTAAAAAACCAAAAAAAAAAAAAACTTGCTTTTAAAAAAAAACAAAACTTGATTTTCCAAAAAAAAAGCCTGTTTTCGAAAATCCAAAAGCCAAAAATATTTTTTTGTGGATTAGGTAGAAATATTTAAATATAATTATATTTTGCTACATCATTAAGATACCATTATATTTTTGTCTATGAACATTTTCTACTAAATGCAGAACTGAATGCATAACAACCATTAATAAAAACATCTCCTTTTATAGGATTTTAACAAATGTGTGGTTTGTTATTTCAAGGCTCAGTATCAGTTTGGTTATAATTGTCAAAAAGTTGTTTACAGTGGCAATGGAGCTTATTTAGACATTTTTAAAATTCAAATACAGTTGGCACTACAACTGCTCGACCATAACCTAGGAGACAGCCCAAAAGAAAGGCAAGCAATAAATATAATGCCAGATTTCAGCAATATTTTTTTTATTGTCAAAAAATTATATATCCTGGCCCATTGCAATGGCCCCCCTACCCATAAAATAATCAACATATTGCTGTCTAACCTGACGGGAACTTTGGGGGGCCAAGCCAGTACGGACAGTATCCAGGCCTGTAAGGTTGGCTTCTATTTGTCCGGCCTCAGGCCCAACTGTGCCTATATAATTGGCAGAATGCTTATTTAAAAAGTTGTGCAGAATGCAGCATGATAAAATTATAAAATTAAGTTTGTATTCCGCCAAATTAATGGCTGTTTGAAACAGGCGGAACCGGCTGGCCAGAATTCCAAACGCATTCTCAACCACTCTTCTAGCTCTGGCCAGCCGGTAATTAAAAACCCTCCTCTCCGGGGTGAGGGTTCTTTGGGGGAATGGCCTCATGAGGTGCTTGCTCAGAGCGAAGGCTTCATCGGCAATGAAGACAAAGGGGAGTCCTTCCACGTTATCCTCATCAGGTGGCAATCCCAGGCCACCACTCTGGAGACGCTGGCAGAACTCCGTCTGGGCAAATACTCCTCCATCCGACATCCGGCCATTCTTCCCCACGTCCACATATAAAAAATCATAGTGTGCCGACACCACCGCCATTAAAACAATACTGTGGAACCCCTTATAATTAAAATAATATGACCCCGAATGGGGTGGTGGCACAATGTGGACATGTTTCCCATCTATAGCCCCTCCACAATTGGGAAAGTCCCAACGGCTGGCAAAATGGGATGCCACAGTCTGCCATTCCTGTGGCGTTGAAGGAAACTGGGGAATCAAACAAGAAAACCAAAATCAATTAATTTGGAAGCTAACATTGCAAGAAAATTAGACAATTAAAAACATTATTCCCCAGCATCAGTATAACATTCAATAATTTAATTCTTCTGGAATAACTAATATGGAAAAAGGCACACTTATCAGATTGCTCACCCCCTCTGATAGAACATTGATTACATTTTAGGGGGTTGTGAAATCCCTAAAAAAAATTACTTTAACAACACGCAGGAATTTAGGGATAACAAAGGCTACAAGACTGCAGTTGTCGCACTCTGCAGGTGCAGTTGCTAACCAGCTTACAGTAAATGAGGTAATGTCAAAAGGCATTCATGTTGCAAAGAGTACACAATCACATGCAAGGGCAATTAATGAAAACACTTTGAGGCTTGCATATGATTTGATGATGGAAATCAGCAGAGCTTCTGCTCATTTACTAAAGCACTGGAACAAATGCACTTGTAGAGTGCACATGCATTTTGCAAAGTGCAACATAGATTTGCTTTAGACAAATCAACACCACAGAACATTCAAGCAAATTTTAACGAGGGTGGGGGTGGGGGGGTTGTGAAATCTAGCTAATTGCTAATTAGCAGCACACTATTTGGAGTGAGTTCAGGTGGGGGGGGGGGTTGTGAAATCTAGCTAATTGCTAATTAGCAGCACACTATTTGGAGTGAGTTCAGGTGGGGGGGGGGTTGTGAAATCTAGCTAATTGCTAATTAGCAGCACACTATTTGGAGTGAGTTCAGGTGGGGGGGGGGGGTTGTGAAATCTAGCTAATTGCTAATTAGCAGCACACTATTTGGAGTGAGTTCAGGTGGGGGGGGGGGGGGTTGTGAAATCTAGCTAATTGCTAATTAGCAGCACACTATTTGGAGTGAGTTCAGGTGGGGGGGGGGGTTGTGAAATCTAGCTAATTGCTAATTAGCAGCACACTATTTGGAGTGAGTTCAGGTGGGGGGGGGGTTGTGAAATCTAGCTAATTGCTAATTAGCAGCACACTATTTGGAGTGAGTTCAGGTGGGGGGGGGGGTTGTGAAATCTAGCTAATTAGCAGCACACTATTTGGAGTGAGTTCAGGTGGGGGGGGGGTTGTGAAATCTAGCTAATTGCTAATTAGCAGCACACTATTTGGAGTGAGTTCAGGTGGGGGGGGGGTTGTGAAATCTAGCTAATTGCTAATTAGCAGCACACTATTTGGAGTGAGTTCAGGTGGGGGGGGGGGTTGTGAAATCTAGCTAATTGCTAATTATAAGCACACTAAATACACTCCAACAAAATACATTCAAAATGAGTAGACTAGGTGGATATGTTCCCATCACTTCATGCTGGGAAGGTTATTGAAGGAAACTATACATGCATGACAAAAAATAACAGGAAAAAATCCCAGCATGTGTGAGGATAAAAAGGGGACATTCACACTATATTGCAATGATGGGAAGTAGTGTTTGAAGCAAGAAATACATTACATTATCAAAGATTACATAAAAGAACATGTGATGCTAATAAAATAAAAATAGCTTACCTTAATATAGTCCTTCTGCAGGACCTGTATGATGGCAGAACAGGTCTCTGGGATAATGATCCCCAGAGCCTGGGGGGAGATGCCTGTCAAGAACTTAAGGTCCTGCAGGCTTCTCCCTGTGGCCAAATACCGCAAGGTAGCGACCAGCCTCTGCTCCGGAGTGATGGCTTGCCTCATGCAGGTATCCTGCCTGCTGATATAGGGGGTCAGCAAAGCCACCAAACGATCAAAAACGGGGTCCGTCATCCGGAGAAAGTTCCTGAAATCCTCAGGATTATTCTCACGGATCTCACGGAGCAAAGGCATGTGACAGAACTGGTCACGCTGAAGCAACCAATTCTTGGTCCATGAACTCCTCCTCGCCCTGTTCATGGACTGGTCTTGGGCTGAAGAATAAACTACAGCACCAAGCACATACAATGCACGAGCTCTACGACGAGTACGTACAGGTAACATGGCTTCAAAACGGTCGGCTGGTCAGAACGCACTAAACAGAACGCACTGAAGAACAGCAAGGCCTGTGAAGAACGACCTGAAAATCAGGAACGAGCGGCCAATAAAACAAAGATTTCTCAATGCCAACTGACCAAACGCACTGAAAAGCAGATACAAACCTCACAAGCACAGACTGAACAACAGTTAAAACGAACTGAAAAATACGAGTCTCACAAGCGCGAATCGTCTCTCACCAAACTTCTACTAACACGAGATAAACACGAGATTAGCAGAAGGAGCCCAAAGGGTGTCGTACGGGCTATTGAACTTCCGTTTTATAGTCTCGTCGGACTTGGTGTACGTCACCGCGTACTAAGCTGGCGTACTTTTGTGTGGTCGTGTGTGGGCAAGTCCGTTCGTAAGAAAGTCTGCCCCAAGTCCGCCGAAGGTACGCCGGAAGTATGTCGGACAGGCTGTCCGACTTTTGTAGCTGCAAAGTCCGACCGTGTGTACGCGGCATTATTCTCACAAAACAAACCATCCCCCCACCCCCCACCCCGTGTCCTCTGGAACATTGAGGAGCACATGAGTCCCATAACCCCCATAAACAGGTAACTGGTAACTTAGGTTGAGGTCGTGTAACCAGAGCAGAACATCACAACACCATTCGAAACAAGGGAAAAAGGTGTGTGAGTGTGAGTTCTTGTCGCAAAGCTAGTGGAGTGATATTTAAAGGAGAACAATAATAGAAACGTTCCGTTCATCAACTGACCAAGCAGGGGCACCTTCTTCAATGTCTGTTACAAAAGTATAAAAAAAAAGGGGGAAGTGGAAAAAAAAAAAAAAAATTTAAAATAAAAATATAATCAATAAGCATCCCAGCATAGTCACAAACGAATGGCTGCGACAAAGGACAGGCATCCTGCAGCACAATAGTAGGGCAGAGGGTGTCGATGCAGAAACTGCTAGGCCACAAAACTGAAAGGCAAACATGCGGTCTTGTCAGGCAACACATCCCTCTACTAGAATTCCTTCACAGAACAGTCATACATATAATCCAGGTAAGAACATTTGAGGAGGGTTAGTTCACCAAACCCCGTGGATATCGATAGACAATCGGACAGATCAGGCATCCGAAGTAAATGGTCTCAGCAGAGAATTCTAGATATAGCAGGCAGACTTATGGGGGAAGGGTCTCCAACCACACCGATGCATCTTTAGGAGAGGTGAAGAAACAGACTGTCTCCCCGTCAACCACCCGTAGCTTAGCGGAGAATAAAATGCTGTATTTCATCCCTCTCCTTCTCAGCGCCGCCTTGATTGTATCAAAAGAACGGCACTGCCGCTGTGTTTCTATGGTGTAGTCTGGAAACAGCAAAAGTCTGACATTCCTGTACGGGAGCTCACCTGCGGCTCTGGAGGCCCTGAGTAGCTCATCCCTGTCCCGAAAGTTTAGCAACCGGAGGATAAAGGTGAGTGGGGGTGAACCCTCAGGCCCCGGGCGGGGTGGTACACGGTGGACCCTCTCCACCACAAAGTATGGGGAGAGCTGAGCAGCTGGTAACATGGATCGCAACAGTTCCTCTGCAAACAGGGCCGGGGAGCGTCCCTCCACTCCTTCTGGGAGACCCACAATTCTAAGATTGTTGCTTCGGTTTTCTGCATCTTCCACGCGGTACTCTAGGGCTCTCACCTTCATCTGAAGAGTGCGGATGGAGGCATCGTGATCAGTGATTGTGTCTTCTGCTTCCCCTATCCGCCGCTCAGTCTCCGAGACCCACGATCGGATCTTGTCCAGGTCCTGCTCGATTATGCCCACATTCAACTGAACCTCCTCTATCTTAGAGGCTAAGGTAGTCTGGCAGGAGGCAACGGCTGATTGGCAGGAGTTTATAGCCGTCCCGGCGGAGCAACAGCAGGGTCTGCCTCGTGTTCTGTCTGCGACGCCATGTTACTATGGCGCGCAGGGGAATCCGTGGAGCGGGATATTGGGCCTTCCTCCTCTGGAATATTCAGGGGGAACTTCAGTTTCTTACCCCTCTTTTGATAGCCCGGGGTCCTGGAAGGCATCCAGATAGCACGGGGATTCTCTAGCCAGCGTAATTAAGCAGTACGGATATAATTAGCGGATCACACTCCAGGAGAGCTCAGAGTACACGTCCGCTCAGTCTGCCATCTTGGCTACGCCCCTCAGTTAGCCCTTTTCAGGCCCTGCTAGCCCTCCTGGCTGCATCTACCTCTTACCACTGTCCCTTCCACCAAAGCCCACACTTCTGGCTCTGCACCCATCTCTAACTGCTCTCAGTCCTCTCAAGCGTGCCTTGCCAGTCGCAAACCACCATTTCTGCCTTAAGTTGGTGTGGCGTCAACCACCTCTGAACCTGCCCCTGCAGAGCTGACAGAACCTCTGCCCCAGTGTGGCTCCTGTCCCCCAAGCACACCAGCTCAAGCACCGCATGGCATCTTTTGGCCTGCATACTTGCATAGCCCCTTGAACGCCTACGGAGCACTGCTGGTTCCGAGGACAAAGCACAGGAAGAGGCCATGGAGGAAGAAGAAGAGGAGGGTGTAGAGGAGAGAGGTGTGTCACAATCATTAGTAGTGGCATTTTGGAGGCGTGGTGGCGGAACAACCTCCAACACTACTGCACCTTGTCCTGCATCCTTCCCAACTGCCAGCAGAGTCACCCAATGCGCCGTGAAACCTAGGTAACGTCCCTGTCCATGCCTGCTGGACCATGAGTCAGCGGTAATATGCACCTTACCGCTGACCGCCCTGTCCAGCGAGGCATGGACATTGCCTTCCACATGCCGGTAGAGAGCTGGAATCGCCTTCCGTGAGAAAAAGTGGCGTTTGGGTACCTGCCACTGCGGAACCGCACATTCCACAAACTCACGGAAGGGGGCAGAGTCTACCAACTTAAAAGGCAGCAGTTGAAGTGCTAGCAATTTTGCCAAGCTAGCATTCAACCACTGGGCATGTGGATGGCTGGGAGCAAACTTCTTTCGGCGGTGCAGCAGCTGGGGCAGGGAAATTTGCCTGGTACAATCTGACATCGGTGTACCGAAAGCAGATTGCCCACAAGTAATTGGCTGTGACACACCTAATTCTACACCTTCATTCCTCTCAGTGCAGGTCTCAGTGAGGACTGAAGGTATAGTGGGGTTGGAGATCTCAGCTGACGAGGAGCAAGGAGAGGTCCTCTTTGTTCTTTGGTGTGGGTCTTTTAGATATGCTTGCCAACGAACTGCATGGCAGGTCAACATATGTCTGGTCAAGCATGTGGTACCCAAGCGGGAGATGTTTTGGCCACGCGAGATACGCTTGAGACATATGTTGCAAATAGCAGCGGTACAATCTGATCAAAAAAGGCCCACACCAAAAAACTTTTTGAATAACGCGCAGAGACTGCAGCGCCCTGCACATGTGAAGCTTTGGGGTGTGATGCAGTCAGTGTGCTGCCCTTAGGCTGGCCCCTGGAGGGCATCCTGCCTCGTTGGTGATGTGCTGCCTCCTCCTCCCTCCTATCAGGCACCCACGTTGAGTCAGTGACCTCATCATCCCCTCCCTCCTCATCACTGGAGCAAACCTGGCATTATGCTGCAGCAGGGGGAGCATGACTGCCAGATTGCTGTCCTTCTTGGGCACCCCCTCTGTCCGTGCTCACGTTACTGCCTTCATCTAGCTCAGTATCATTATCAGAGCCTTCCAAACGCTGGGCATCCTCCTGGAGCATGTACCCAACACTGTGGTCAAACAGTTCGAGGGACTCCTCAGGAGGACATGGTGGGGCTAGGGAAGGAGTCACTGATGACATTGAGCCGAGGGAAGAGGCCGCTGTTTGCCAGACAAAGTACCCTGAGCATGGGTGAGAGAGGATGAGGAGGATGAGGACGGCTTGGTCATCCACTCGACCAAGTCTTCTGCATGTTGCGGCTCAACGCGGCCAGCTGCCGAAAAAAAGGCCAAGCGCGTCCCACGGCCACGTGCTGATGAGGATACACCGTCTCCACGACCAGCACTAGACACAGAGCCTGCTTGCCCTCTTTTATTGGCTTGTGACTGTCTGCCTCTCCTTGTTGGCCTTCCAGACATACTAATGGCCTGTAGCTGCACTAAGCTGGGATATAGAGATAGAGATTATATATATATATATGCACTGATACTGCAGCTAGCAAAATCAACTGCCTGCCTGTAGTATGAGAACACCACCAACCTTCTACAGGTAGCTTTAGGTGAACACTGTGCAGAGCTCGCAAAAAAATAACTTGCAGCTTATTTAGCTGCCTGCGGTAGTGATAGGATCAGAAAAACACCACCAACCTTCTACAGGTAGCTTTAGCTGAACACTGTGCAAAGCTCGCAAAAAAATAACTTGTAGGTTTAGCTGAACACTGAGGAGGACGCACCACACTAACTTGTAGTTTTAGCTGAACACTGTGAGCAGGACGCACTACACTAACTTGTAGCTTTAGATGAACACGGTGCAGAGCTCTCACTACACTAACTTGTAGTTTTAGCTGAACACTGTGAGCAGGACGCACTACACTAACTTGTAGCTTTAGATGAACACGGTGCAGAGGTCTCACTACACTAACTTGTAGTTTTAGCTGAACACTGTGAGCAGGACGCACTACACTAACTTGTAGCTTTGGATGAACACGGTGCAGAGGTCTCACTACACTAACTTGTAGTTTTAGCTGAACACTGTGAGCAGGATGCACTACACTAACTTGTAGCTTTAGATGAACACTGTGCAGAGGTCTCACTACACTAACTTGTAGTTTTAGCTGAACACTGTGAGCAGGACGCACTACACTAACTTGTAGCTTTAGATGAACACTGTGCAGAGGTCTCACTACACTAACTTGTAGTTTTAGCTGAACACTGTGAGCAGGACGCACTACACTAACTTGTAGCTTTAGATGAACACGGTGCAGAGGTCTCACTACACTAACTTGTAGTTTTAGCTGAACACTGAGCAGGACGCACTACACTAACTTGTAGCTTTAGATGAACACTGTGCAGAGGTCTCACTACACTAACTTGTAGTTTTAGCTGAACACTGTGAGCAGGACGCACTACACTAACTTGTAGCTTTAGATGAACACGGTGCAGAGGTCTCACTACACTAACTTGTAGTTTTAGCTGAACACTGTGAGCAGGACGCACTACACTAACTTGTAGCTTTAGATGAACACTGTGCAGAGGTCTCACTACACTAACTTGTAGTTTTAGCTGAACACTGAGCAGGACGCACTACATTAACTTGTAGCTTTAGATGAACACTGTGCAGAGGTTGCACTACACTAACTTGTAGTTTTAGCTGAACACTGTGAGCAGGACGCACTACACTAACTTGTAGCTTTAGATGAACACGGTGCAGAGGTCTCACTACACTAACTTGTAGTTTTAGCTGAACACTGTGAGCAGGACGCACTACACTAACTTGTATTTTTGGATGAACACGGTGCAGAGGTCTCACTACACTAACTTGTAGTTTTAGCTGAACACTGTGAGCAGGATGCACTACACTAACTTGTAGCTTTAGATGAACACTGTGCAGAGGTCTCACTACACTAACTTGTAGTTTTAGCTGAACACTGTGAGCAGGACGCACTACACTAACTTGTAGCTTTAGATGAACACTGTGCAGAGGTCTCACTACACTAACTTGTAGTTTTAGCTGAACACTGTGAGCAGGATGCACTACACTAACTTGTAGCTTTAGATGAACACGGTGCAGAGGTCTCACTACACTAACTTGTAGTTTTAGCTGAACACTGAGCAGGTCGCACTATACTAACTTGTAGCTTTAGATGAACACTGTGCAGAGGTCTCACTACACTAACTTGTAGTTTTAGCTGAACACTGTGAGCAGGACGCACTACACTAACTTGTAGCTTTAGATGAACACGGTGCAGAGGTCTCACTACACTAACTTGTAGTTTTAGCTGAACACTGTGAGCAGGACGCACTACACTAACTTGTAGCTTTAGATGAACACTGTGCAGAGGTCTCACTACACTAACTTGTAGTTTTAGCTGAACACTGAGCAGGACGCACTACATTAACTTGTAGCTTTAGATGAACACTGTGCAGAGGTCGCACTACACCAGTGTTTCTCAACTCCAGTCCTCAAGGCGCACCAACAGGTCATGTTTTCAGGATTTCCCTCAGATAAAACAGCTGTGGTAATTACTAAGGCAGTGAAACTGATCAAATCACCTGTGCAAAATAGTGGAAATCCCGAAAACATGACCTGTTGGTGTGCCTTGAGGACTGGAGTTGAGAAACACTGGACTACACTAACTTGTAGTTTTAGCTGAACACTGTGAGCAGGACGCACTACACTAACTTGTAGCTTTAGATGAACACGGTGCAGAGGTCTCACTACACTAACTTGTAGTTTTAGCTGACACTGTAAGCAGGACGCACTACACTAACTTGTAGCTTTAGATGAACACGGTGCAGAGGTCTCACTACACTAACTTGTAGTTTTAGCTGAACACTGTGAGCAGGACGCACTACACTAACTAGTCTAGCTGCCTGACTGTGGTACTAATAGGATCAAAAGAACACAAACAATTTTCTTCAGGTAGCTGTAAATACTGTAACAAGACAAGCCTGCCTGTCAGTAGGAAGATAACAGGAATGGATCTAGCTAAACTGAATACAGTGTATATATATATATATATATATATATATATATATATATATATATATATATATATGCAACACCTGGGATGCATATATATATATACACAATACACTGTAAGTGCAGCTAACTCACTGACTGTCCTGCCTAATCTAGCTAACTCAAATGAAATGACACTGTCTCTCTCTCTCTATCTAAGCACGCCGGAACACACTACACAGGGCCGCCGTGCAGGCGGCCTTATATAGTGTGGGGCGTGTTCTAAACCCCCTGAGCCATAATTGGCCAAAGCCACCCTTTCACCATAAATCAGTCACGACCAGGTGCTCCTCGCAAAATTTCTGACAGAGAAGTGAAAATAATTATCAGAAGAATTGTCCAAGAGCCAAGGACCACTTGTGGAGAGCTTCAGAAAGACCTGGAATTAGCAGGTACAATTGTTTCTAAAAGAAAGTAATACACTTAACCGCCATGGCCTGTATGCACACTCACCATGCAAGAATCCATTGCTGAAGAAAAAAGCATGTTGAAGCTCATTTAACAACTTCAGCCTGGAAGAATTCGCCCCCTTTATAACCGGGCCATTTTTTGCGATACGGCATTGCGTTGCTTTAACTGACAATTGCACGATAGTGCAACGCTGTACCCATACAAAATGTATGTCCTTTTTTCCCACCAATAGAGATTTCTTTCGGTGATATTTTAATCACCTCTGCGGTTTTTATTTTTTGCGCTATAAACAAACAAAGAGCGCGAATTTTCAAAAAAAAAAATATATATTTTTTACTTTTTGCTATACTACATATCCAAAAAAAATATTAAAAAACAAAATGTCTTCATCAGTTTAGGTGGATATATATTCTTCTACATATTTTTGGTAAAGAAAACAACGCAATAGGCGTATATTGATTGGTTTAAGCAAAAGTTATTACGTCTACAAAACAGGGGATAGAGGGACTTTAAATTTACTTTTTTTGTTTTACTACCAATGGCGGCGATCTGTGATTTTTAGCGGGACTGCGACATTGCGGCGGACAAATCTGACCCCAAATTACACTTTTTGGGGACCAGTGACATTATTACATTGATCAGTGCTACAAAAATGCACTGATCAATGTAAAAATTACACTGGCAGGGGAGGGGTTAACACTAGGGGGCGATCAAGGGGTTAAGTGTGTTCCCTGGGAGTGTTCTAACTGTAGGGGGGATGGGCTACCAGTGACATAAAGAGATTACTGTTCCCGATCACTGGGAACAATAGATCTCTGACATGTCACTAGGCAGAACAGGGAAATGCCTTGTTTACATAGGCAGTTCCCTGTCCTGCCTGCGTACTAGGCAAATGCGGGTCGCAGGTGGAAATCAAGTCCACCTGACCCACGGGCATGATCCCGCAGCAACAGCACCTGTACAAGCCAACCATACAGCTACAGCGATTCGCGTAGGAGTGCCATGCTGTCGCCAAATAACGACAGGGGGCGGTCGGGAAGAGGTTAAAGTTTGCTGCACAACAGTTAGACAGGCCTGTGAAATACTGGGAGAATATAGTCTGGTCAGATGTGACCAAAATTTAACTCTTTGGATGCCATAATACACACCATGTTTGGAGGTCAAATGGCACTGCACATCACCCCAAAAACACCCTCATACCAACAGTGAAGTTAGAAGGTGGGAACATCAAGGTGTGGGGCTGTTTTTCAGCATACGATACTGGCAAACTTCATATCATTGAAGGAAGGATGAATGGAAAAATGTACAAAGACATTCTTGAAAAAAGTCTGCTGCCATCTACCAGGACGATGAAGATAAAACGAGGGTGGACATTTCAGCAAGACAATATTCCCAAACACAAAGCCAAGGAAACTCACAATTGATTTCAAAGAAATAAAAAAAAAACTGCTAGTAGAATGCACCAGCTAATCACCTGACTTGAATCCAAAAGAAACTCTATGGAAAGAACTAAAGATCATAATTCATAGAAGAGGCCCACGGGAACCATCAAGATTTGAAGACTGTGTGGAAGAATGGGCCAAAATCACACCTAAGTAATGCATGCCACTAGTTTCTCCATACAGGAGAATCTCATTACCAACAAGGATTTTGTATCAAGTACTAAATAGATTTCACTTAGCGCGTTCAACGGCTTTTTCCTTGTGTCATTCCATTTTATTACACATAACTTAATTTCTGAACTTATTTGTTTTGGTTTCTTTGTATGTATGGATTGCATGGGTTGTTACCTACATGTGGTGAACGTTTCATGTCAATAGGACCTTCAAAATATATTTACCTAGAAAAATTGTGACGTGTTCAATACTTATTTTACCCTCTGCATATATGTATATATATTTTTTATTTTTTTCTGGGGGGGTTTATATTTGAATTTAATAAACATATCTGTTTTCATTCTGAATATGTAACCCGGTGTAACTAATTATCCATAGCTCAAAAGAGTGCTGTTCTAACAGAGTAGCTATTTCCTGAGAAGTGTCTTCATCCAGGGTTATTGGAATCCGACAATAACAGAAAGCCAAATGGACTTCTTTTTTTTTATCTCTAAGCACAAATAAGCTACCATTCCCATAATGCATCAGGAGAGGAGTCATGCCTTTTTTCTGACCTGGATTTCAGCTGCTTTTCAGGGTGAAAATCTCTATTTATACCAGATGGAAAAAGAGAGAGAGAAGCAATTCTCAAAGGGCCGGCCAATAAAAACAGACAAACTGATTACAGAAAGTCAACAGAGGAATGAGCTACAGAGAAGCGAAGGAAAACAGTTACAACCCTAGGAGGCAGAAAACATAACAAACCCCTTGCAGGAGTGAATATAGTTCACGTGTGCAATGTACTGTTAAATGGATAATACAACCTACACCCCCCCCCCCCCTTACGTCTATTTTAAAGCCTTGGTTGTTCGACTCACTTGAATGGTACTGCCTGCCAAATGCAGCAAGGGGGAAAAATATTTTCTGGCATGAGTTCAACCCTATCCAGCCGCTGTGTTGGGTTAAGGGGGATAGTAAGATTGCTGCTCAACCACCTGTTTTAACCACCCCATGGACGCAAGTGTAAACTAGTCCTTACAAGTTAATGACTAGAGGACTTGGACAAACTGTTTCTTTGCTTTCTAGTAGTTTGGGTCTAGGTGTCTGCAGCCTGAGTGGGGGAACTGTAAGCTCTAATTAATGTATAATTAGAAAGAAAAATGTGCAGGTGGTTAGGGCAATAGCAAACAGTACATAATATTCCCAAAACTCAAGGCGACTATTCAGCTTAACAAAACCAATCTGTTAAACAGAATAATGTGGAAGTAAATTCTGTTCTGGGGGTGGGGGGTCTTGGCATAATGTGCAAGTATGCACCAGTGATCCTCCAGTGATGACAGATGCAGGCGCTGTTCCGCCACCCCTTCCAGATTCCCGATCCCTCCTTTTTATCCACAGGTCCTTGCAGTCTGTCCTGAGCAAGGGCTCAGTAGTTACAAAGTCCTTGGCACCCAACCCCATTCTGAGTGCAGTGCAATAAAGACACAATTACTGAGAGAATGCAGAAAAGTTTTTTTTTTTTTTGGCAAAGCAGAATTTGCATGTCTTTTCTGCTGAAAAACGTGTCTTTGTTGCATGTTTGCAAATATATGAGAGGCTGCATTGCAGTGCTTTGTCAACTGCCATACCCATGTGCATTGATACCTTGCTAGCTATAAATTGATTTGAGTGGCTGCCGTTTATGCTTTGTTAGATAATTGAGAGCTAGGTATAGCACTTTGAAGAAGTGCCTTGACATGGCAGTGTGATTTCCCATATACTTTTAAAAACATTTCTTTTTCATCTAAATGTTAGAACGTTTATCACTGGTTTTATTATGCTGACCTACCGTATACTGTAAGCACCCATAACACTGTTCCACCCTCCCCCTCTTGCTGTGTTTGCTAGACAGATATCTGGCCCTTGACATAAAACTGGCCTTGGTGTCACATACCTCTTCTACAAAATAACCTTCTAGAGCTTTGATATACAGTATATATTTATATTGAAGAAGGTGGGAATTTTTTTTTTTTTTATATCAACCTGGCATGATACACTAAATCCTTAAAGTGAACCTGTGCTTAAGTAGGCCCTGTGAGGTCATATTTCCCCTCTATACTTTTTATACTACAGTATATTGGCACCTTTTGTATTATTTGTACTTTTGCACTTTTTTATGTTGTATTGCTTTTTGTACAATAACTTTAAAAGCAAAAAAAAAGTGGACCTGTGCTTTGCCCATATAGGGTTCCCCTAATTGCCTGGTTCCCCAGCTGCACATACACGCCTCGCCTTCACACCACCACTGCTCCACAGTAAAGTGCAAAACCCAGTTGCCAAGCTGTGGAAACACAGTGGAGCCTCTCTTCTTTCACACACACAAGAAAATTCAAGTGTTATACACGAGGTTGGCTTCATCTGACTATGATCTCGGTATTTACTGATCTTTTTTGACAGCACTTTTCAATTTCCCTATGGTTTTTTTGTGTTCATATTCTCAGTTGCCCATGTTTGTGGCAGGTTTCCTATGAGTCGGATTGACATCAGGATCTTCTCCTTGCATTCAACTCTGGAATTTTAATTCTCCTATTAAGAGACTGGATCTATGAGGCCAGTCAAGGCAGGTAAATATAAAAGCAATCTTGGCCTAAGTGTAAGGAGCTTTGCGCATTGCATGGAAACAGCAGATGAGAATGGAGTGACTGAACAGCTGTTTCTAATTCAGTGCTGTGCAGAATATTGGATTTGATAGGCCCTTCTAACCTGGCAGCAAAAAAAAAAAAAAAAAAAAAAAAAGAGTGTAAAAATATATAAGCAATGAAATCTGTACTCTGACTTAAACATGCCATATAGTTACCCCATGTTAATGTATGTTACAGCACATGTTTTGCTAGCCATGGTTGCCAAGCTTTACAAAGAACATGAAGGGGCAGATGGTTTACACATCAATGGTAATGAGCAGAGGCCACAATCCCTTGTCGACTTCAGCCAGTGCCTTATACTCTTCAACTAACGACACGATATATAGCGGTATATATCCTCCATTGTTTTACAGGGCCAACATCATAACGACTTCTGATACTTTCAATAAAGACGTAAAGCTCACATCCGGACTTATGTGAAGAAACCATTTCAACTTTGAATAATTTTTCTAGCAGGCATCTGGTGTGTTTTATTACGGAGCACCTGTTACTAGGGCTCGGTTAGGCAATGGAGGCAGCTGCTTAGAGGACAGCGATCTCTCAAACCATTAAATTCAGCCTGCAAGAAAACCTGAAATTCAGTTGCTGGAAAATTCTTCACTGCCAACCCTAAATGCACAGGTCAGCAGTGAGAGGTCATCATGCTATTCTGCACTGGGCTGGCAATCTCTGCATCACCCCTGGTGGGAAATACTACATTCATGTCAAACATACAACAGTGCTTGGGACAAGAGCCTCCTGGCTGACTGCACTGTAGACATGACATAACAATCAAGAAGAGCTGCCATGTGACAATGTTGGAATGATTTTGTGGTCAACTGCAATTGATCACAAAATGATCATCAGCAGAGAATGCTATTCCAACAACATTTAGAATCCTCTTGACATATATATTTCTATTGTTTCACAACAATCGTTTTTGTTCCCAGAATATTGCAATCACTAATAAGGGAACAGCAAAAAATTCTGACGCAGCAGAGTGGAGGGTGAAACTCATTCTGTCCTGGGGATATTACCAGCCCATTCAGTGCATAGTGATTTAGTAAAGGGAATTCTGATCTGATTGGCCAAGGTGCCAATCTGGCGAGAAATCATTTTCTAATAAGGATAAACCCTAAGTAAGATAAGATAAAATAAGATAACTTCTTTAGTGTCATTGCAACTAGTCACAATGAAATTTCTTCATATAAAACACCAATATTATATAAAAATAAATAAAACATGCAACAGGCCAACGCACACAAACCTAATCCCCATATCACCCCCCCACAGGAGCAGTTATCACAGATGCCCAATCATAACTACTATTTTAATGGAAGCGTTCATTCATAGACCTGATGGCTCTCTGGAAAAAACTTTCCCTGAAACTATTGGTCCTCATCCTAATATTTCTCTGGAACGCAGCCTTTTCTGCTAACGTACAGCTAGAATACCAGGCCAGGATACAGTAATGCCCCGTACACACGGTCGGATTTTCCGACGGAAAATGTGTGATAGGACCTTGTTGTCGGAAATTCCGACCGTGTGTAGGCTCCATCACACATTTTCCATCGGATTTTCCGCCACACAAAGTTTAAGAGCAGGCTATAAAATTTTCCCACAACAAAATCCGTTGTCGGAATTTCCGATCGTGTGTACACAAATCCGACGCACAAAGTGCCACGCATGCTCAGAATAAATAAGGAGATAAAAGCTATTGGCTACTGCCCTGTTTATAGTCCCGACGTACGTGTTTTACGTCACCACGTTCAGAATGATCGGATTTTCCGACAACTTTGTGTGACCGTGTGTATGCAAGACAAGTTTGAGCCAACATCAGTCGGAAAAAATCCTAGGATTTTGTTGTCGGAATGTCCGATCAATGTCCGACCGTGTGTACGGGGCATAAGTCAGCACGCTCTCAATAGAGGGCCGATAAAAGGACTCCAAAATGTCTTTACCTAGGCCATGTTTCCTAAGAAGTCGCAAATGCTGCTGACACTTTTCAGTGACAGCTCTCACGTTTGCTGACCAAGTTAAGTTTTCGGTGATATAAAACGCCTAAGAACTTAAAAACAGGGACTCACTCTACCAATTCTCCTTTAGTGTAGAGTGGTGCCAAGTCAATTTTCTTCTTCCTAAAATCTAATATCACTTCCTTGGTCTTTCCTGTATTTAAGGACAGGTTATTTTCCCCACACCACTCTGCAATTCTTCCAACCTCGTTCCTGTAGTACTTCTCGTTACCACCCTGAATTCGACCAAATATGGTAGTGTCATCTACAAATTTGATGAATACAGTCAGAAGTGTATGGGCGGCACAGTGGTGTAGTGGGTAGCACTCTCGCCTAGCAGTAAGAAGGGTCACGAATCCCAACCACGACACTACCTGCCTGGAGTTTGCATGTTCTCCCTGTGCCTGCGTGGTTTTCCTCCGGGTACTCCAAAGACATGCTGGTAGGTTAATTGGATCCGGTCTAAATTCTCCCTAGTATGTATGAATGTGACTTAGGGTCCTTAGATTGTAACTACCTTGAGGGTAGGGACTGATGTGAATGTACAATGTATATGTAAAGCGCTGCGTAAAATTGACGGCGCTACATAAGTACCTGAGATAAATAAAAAAATATTGAGTAGAGGAGAGGACTCAATACACAGCCCTGTGGCACTCCTATGCTGATAATGCTCTCGGAGGAAACCTATTTACCTAACCTAACCGCTTGTGGGCGATTCACCAAAAAATCCCTTGTCCATAAACAGAAAGACCCTGGTAACTTTAGCTTCAGCATTTTAGCAACTAGTAAGTCTGGAATTACGGTATTAAATGCCAAACTGTAATCAATAAACAGCATTCTTACGTAGTTGTCAGGGTACTCTAGATGACTAAGAGCCCCATGCAGTGCAAAAGCAATAGCATCCTCCCTACTTCTCTATATGCAAACTGATGAGGATCAAGATTGTTTGGTAAGGCTGGTTTTAATACGCCCTAACACCACTCTTTCAAAACATTTCATTACTACCGAAATTAGCGCAATAGGCCTGTAGTCTTTAAACTTCCTACATTTGTAATTTTAGGGATTGGAGTAATAATAGTTGATTTTAGGCAAGTTGGTACTACAGCTGATGATAGTGATCGATTAGGTGTCTTAGTAAAGTTCAGCCGCACAGGCCTTGATAACCCTCCCCTGGGATACCATCAGACCCTCTGCTTTCCTAGCATTTATGGACTTAAATGCCCATCGCAGCTCATGTTCCTGCACTAGAGGTGAGGTGTCATCCAGACCCAACTCTGGAAAATACATTTCCTGAGAATCTGTGACCCCAAAACGTGCGAAGAAACTATTTAGTTCCTCAGTTAATTGAATACTTGGCCTAGCATCTGTGTTCTTACACTCCCTATGGTTAAGAATATGTTGTAACCCTTTCCAACCTTCCCATGGGCTATTCCCCTTAAAGCACAAATACAAATACAAGGCCCTGGGGGCGAATATGGCCCACCAGGCCATTTCATGTGGCCCTTGCATCACTCCTGAAACTGCAGCACCCGCTTCATCTCCACCCCCACCTTGTCTCGGCAGTCAGCAGCAGAGAGGAGGACAGAACTCCTCCTTCAGAACCTGTGCTTTTTCCTTAAGCCATGGAGAGGCTAGTCTTGGCCCCCTCCCCTTCATGGCAGTAAGCAGCAGAGAGAAGGGCATAACTCATTCTACAGATCTGGCGCCGATCTGTGCAGCCGAAGTACTTCTGATGGTGGGGAAGGGGGGTGCTCTGGAATTCTAGTACTATAGATACAACCGGCCCTTTGAGGACAATCATAATGCTGATATGAAAGGAAAATAAAGGTATGGGTGTGGCGCTGTTCCTTTTTGGTTCCTAAGTGATCTGTGGTGTCTTGCTATATACACCTCTATTTGAGTGAATAGTGATGGTGGTTCAAAGGAAAATGCAAAACTCTAACGTGATAAACAAAAGTTGAAATAAAAAATGAAAATATGAGGCCAGGCAAAGTCACATTGACCCTATATAGGATAGTTAAAGTGCTTACGTGTTGATCAATTCAAAAGTGCTTATATAGTTCCCAGCCTTGTTATAAGGGGAAGGGTGGAGGGGGGAAGGGGGAGGGAAGGGGGAGGATATATAGAGGAGAGTGAAAGGTGAAAGGGTAAACAAGTAAACCAAAATATTATAAAACCTTTCAGTAACAGTGCACATGTGCATTTGCTAAAATAATTAATTAACGTGAAAGTCCTCCAATTATATTCAGTGCAATAATCCTTATTCTTGTTTCCTTGATGGTAATGTTCTTAGTTTCATTGGTGCCAGTGTTTTTTTTTTTAGTTTAAATCCTTTTTTATTGAAAAAAATCACATTAAAAAAACACACAAACAAGGACTGACATAGCCAGCATCTACGCAGTGCTTATATTTACCTCATTTGTACAATAATCCACAAAGTCAACAAAGAAGACAGACATCAATAAAACACACTCCTTTGTCAAAGGGATGTTCGAGAGTTTTCTCTTTTTTCCTATTTGTCCCTTTACCCTTACCATTAAAGCCCCCCCAACTCCCTTCCCCCCAGCCCACCCATACCTCATTCACCCCATCCACCATTCATTCTTTGCTCCTCCCACATCACCCAAAGCTTCCATATTTTTTCAAATTTTTTATAATTACTCCTTTTCTTATATATATACTTCTCTCTACTGATTTTCTCCTTTACTTCTTTCACCCATTCTCCAATCGTCGGGGGTTCTTTTCTCTGCCAGCTTTTAGCTATGAGCTTTTTCCCTTGAAACAAGCACCTAACTATTGCGGTCTGTGTGTCCCTTGCGAGCTGTTGTTCCTCCATCAAGCCCAGTAGACAGGTCTTAACACCCATGCTCAGTGACGTCTCAAATATGGAATTTATTTTGTCCACTATGCCTTTCCAATATCTGTACAACTTGGGACATCGCCAAAACATATGCAGCAGATCTCCTCTCTCTCCTCCGCACCTTTGGCACCTCGCATCTAACCTTTTACCAAACCTAAACAACTTTAATGGTGTTAAATACACCCTGTATATCAAATATAGATGAGACACTGCCTGCGATGGAGAGAGGGAGACCCTGGGTCCAGAGGACAGAACATACTCCCATTGACTGTCTGACAATGGTCCAACCTCTTCCTCCCATTTTATCCTGTTTTTGTCTTCCGCCCTGTCCCCCTGGACCAAAACTCTCAAATTACTATATATATCAGAAATTAAGCCTTTCGTGGATTCTGCATTGACCAGCTTTCTCAAAGAGGACATATCACTCCATAATGGCTCCTTTCCGTTAAATTGTGCATCTAGGGCATGCCTTACTTGCAAGTATCTATAGAATGATCGGTTGGGGATCGCAAATTCATTCACTAGCTCCTGGAAAGTTTTCAGTCTCCCTGCCTTATAAAGCTGCGGCAAATAATGGATGCCCTGCCGGTCCCACTCCTCGATCTTCCCCATTATTTTTAGTTCATTGAGCTTATTATTTTCCCATATTGGTGAGAACTCCGAGAAGTCCACATACCCCATTATTTTTTTAACCTTAACCCAACTCTTAACCATCATCCGAGTGGTGGGACATCTAGTGTCAAAAGGAGTCTGCCTCCAGCGCTTCTACTATGGTATCATGGTATCATGATTAGTGTCGTTTAATAATACGTTATTCCCTGCTACCCAATGCCCGGGCCTATTACTCCCTCCCACATGCTGGACTTGAGATGCCAGAAAGTAGCATCCCGGATCCGGCACTCCCAACCCACCCTTCTCACCCGGTCGCCGAAGCGCCTGCAAGCCAATCCTTGCTACCCCACCCTTCCAAATCAACTCTCTAAATAGGCTATCCATTTTATTAAACCAGCGTTTAGGAATCCAAACTGGTGAGTTGTGTAAAATATATAGAATTTGCGGCATCCAAACCATTTTTATCAAATTGCAGCGCCCGGCGACCGAAAGAGGCAACCGTCCCCACACCCGACATTTCTGTTTAAGTTTTTTCATTAGTGGAACTAGGTTTTCTGTAATGTATTGCTCCGGATCCCTTGAAATATTAATCCCCAGATATTTCAACTGACTTACTACCTTAATTTGTGGAATTTTGGTTGGGAGGGGCTCCGTCAGAGGGTCTATTGGCAATATTGCTGACTTTTCCCAATTTTTAACCTGGAAAAATGGCCAAAATCCTCAATTATCCCCATAGCCGTCCTCAATGAGTCCTGTGTATCCCCCAGGAATAACAAAATATCGTCTGCGTACATTGCTATTTTCTCCTCTCCCCTCCTTCTTCTAAACCCCTGTATCCCCTGAGAAGCCCTTGTGGCAGCGGCCAACGACTCCATTGCCAGGGCAAATAGGAGGGGTGACAAAGGGCACCCCTGCCTAGTGCCCCCTCTTAATTGAAACCACTCTGAGCACTCCCCGTTGACTCTGACCTTTGCTGTTGGTTTGTCATATAATAAACTCAGCCAATGGACGAAACTGGGGCCAAATTGAAGTTCCGCTAGTACCTTCCAGATATGATGCCATTCCAGGCAGTCAAATGCCTTGGTTGCATCTAATGAGAGAAGAGCTCTCCTACCAGTATTTACTGTGGGGATCTGCATATTTAAATATACTCGTCTTATGTTCGTACTTGTAGCTCTGTCCGGGATAAACCCGGTTTGATCTATATGGATTAGCTTTGGGATTATTTTCTTTAGCCTTGTTGCCAGGGATTTTGCCAGAATCTTCACGTCCGAACATAATAACGATATCGGTCTATATGATGCCACATCTAATGGGTTTTTCCCCTCCTTCAGCAACATTATTATAGTGGCTTCTGTCATAGACGCAGGTAGATTACGGCCCCTCCCAGCTCCATTAAACACCTCCAAAAGCATGGGGAGTAAAATCTCCCCATATTTTTTGAATATTTCTATGGGTAGGCCGTCGGGACCAGGGGATTTCTGATTTGCCATATCCGCCACAACCCTTTGTAACTCTTCGAGTGTTAATGGAGCCTCTAGCATTTCCCGATCTTCTTTCGCAAGGGGGGTTAACTTTAGCTGCCCAAAGAAATCTCCCATTTCCCCAACCACATCTCTCTGTGCCGAACTATATAGGTTTTTAAAGTATTCCCTGAACTCTTCTAATATTTCTGGGTTAGTTTTTTTTATTATTCCCTCTTTCCCTTCAAAAGCCGGTATGGTGTTTGGAGGGCCATTGGCCCTTATAATCAGGGCCAAAGTCCTCCCAACACACTCCCCCTCGCAGACGAACCTCCGTTTTTGAAATAATTTTTTCCTCTCCATCTTTTCCAAAACCAATCTACTATACTCATTTTGCCTCTCCACCCACGCCTCGTGATTAGATGGGGTTGGTGCCTCAACGTACTGTTCTTCCTCTCTTCAAACCCTCTCCTTTACTTTTAGTTCTTCCATTTGTGATTGTTTCTTAATATGGGAGATTTTTTGAATTAGGACTCCCCGGAGAAAAGCCTTCAGGGAATCCCAAACTATCCCTAATGGAGCAGTGCCAAAATTTAGATTCACGAATTCCACCAACCTTTCCATAATGGAACTTGTATCCTCAATAATCTTGAGCCAAAAGGGATTTACTTTCCAGTCACCCTTATTAAAACACCTCTCACCCTTTAAATCAATTGTCACTGGTGAGTGGTTCGAAATCCCCCCTGGCTCGTAGACTATTTCTTCCACTACATTCAGCGCTTCCTCGTTGCCCAGCACTAGATCTATTCTGGACAGGGTGGCGTGTGTCCTGGAGTGACAAGAATATTGTCTCACCTCAGGATGCTTCCTTCTCCAGATGTCCACCAATCCCACCTCATCGCAATATTGTGAAAGAGGACTCTTGGGTGTTCCTCTACCGAACTTTTTTGGTGGGAACCTGTCTATTCCATTATTCATAGCCATGTTGAAATCCCCGACCACTATTACTGGGACCCCTGAAAAACCTGCCATAAATCCAGTTAGTTCATCCAAAACCTCCCTCCCAAATGGGGGAGGGATATAGATGTTAGCTAATACGCATTTCCTATTCACAATTAGACAACAGAGAAAAATATATCGTCCAAATACATCCACCTTACTCTGGCTGCAGGAGAAAGCCAACCCTGACTTTATCAAAATACTCACCCCCCTTGAATAAGAAGTATGAGTAGAGTAATACTGTGTCTGAAATTTCTTATGATCCATTATCTTAATTGAATCCTTATCCAAGTGTGTCTCCAGCAGGCAGAGTATTTGGACCCTCCCCTTATCTGCCATAGAGAGGATCGTCTGCCTTTTCAAATTATCTTTTACTCCCCGAACGTTCCAAGAGCATATGGTAATCTTCTTTTTTAAATTCCGGGTTCTGTTACAGCCACCTCTGTCGTACATCATACAGTAAATCCTATATCCCTATCTCCCTTAGCAAAATTAAACCAACTCTTATTGTGACTCCTGTGATTCTTGTGAATTGAGCTTCCACCTACCCCTCCCACCCTTACCTCAGAACCTACATTCCACCCCTCCCACCACCCACCCATCCACACGTTCCACTCATCCCACCACCCACCCATCCGCCCACCCCCCTCCTACCCCCCATCTATTTTTTACCCCATTGCCCAATTTAGGGCCTACCCCTATGGCTTCTATTGTGACCGGCCACATTACTTAAGGTGAAAAAAGAAGAACTGCAACCCCCGGACCCAGTAAGAGGGGAGCTATCCCCATTATTCCCATTGTGCATATAAACAATCAAATTTACATACACCCCCCATCCCCACTCCCCCTTTCATTTATATAAATGTGCATGATGTTACTAAAAAAAAAAAAAAAATAAAAATAAAGGAAAAAGGGAAAAAGGGAGAAAGAGTCCTCTGTTGAATTCTAAGATCCTTGCTTTTCTACATTTCCTCTTCTCGCTGTACTCTTCCTTCATTTCTTTCTAACCAAGTTGCAACTTCGGTGGGAGTGTCAAAATATTGAGTTTCCCCCAGAGCCACTATGCGCAAGCGCGCTGGATACAGTAATGCATAGTTAATTCTTAGCTGTTGAAGCTTGCGCTTGCATTCCAAAAATTTTGCTCTCTGCCTCTGGAGCTCAGGGGAAAAGTCAGGATAAATTGAGATCTTTGCGCCTCTGTATTGAACATTCTTCATCTCTCTTGCCTTCCGGAGAATAGTGGTTTTATCCCTAAAACATAGCAGCTTGAAAATCAGGGGTCTTGGATATCCCCCCAGAGACCGAGTCCTGGTAGCCACTCTATGCGCACGCTCGATGGAAAAAAATTCTGAGAGTGATTCCTTCCCCAATCTCTCCTTTAACCAATCTTCCATAAATTTTACAGGATTATTGCCTTCGCAGCCCTCAGGTAGACTCAGCACCCTTAAATTCTCTCTGCGCAGTCTATTTTCCATACTATCCATTTTTTGCATGCATTCATTAAGTTGCTTTTTCATACCTAAGGCTTCCTGTCTTAAAGGAAAAACATCATCCTCCAACTGACTAATCCTGTCTTCCAGGGCTGCTGTCCGGGTACAGACCACTTGCATTTCATTTTTTACCGCCAATAATTTATCTTTAATACTTTTCATTTGTACTGATAAATCAGTGATAGATGATTTGCAGCTATTAACTGCTAGGAGAATGTCTTTCAATGATGGCTCCTTCTCGGCTGCTGGTGCTAATGCGCCATCTCCTATTTCCATGCTCGGGCCAGAACCCCCCTCCACCGTTCTACTCGCCCCTGGATCCAATGGTAAGTTCACAGCTGCACCCCCAATAGGGGCTAGGCTTCTCCTCCCAGGCTGGCTAGATTGATGCTGTGACCCCCCTGCATGGCTGCTCTTTTTAGGTGTCAAGATTGCGGGTTGGCTTGGTGTATGGGCGAACCGTTCTAGTTTGGCGGCTACCTGGCTTCCTTTTTCTTTGGGGTTTCGCTGTGCTAGGACCCCTATGCCTTCCTGTGTTGTGGTCTCCTCCTGCCTCTTCTTTCTGGTCATGATGACCCGACTGCTTCAGTATGTACCACTCGGCAGGGGTTACCACAGCCTCACTCCCCCTAAAAAGCTGCACTTTTCCTCCACTGGCTGAGCAGTTATAAATGTCCTGACCATGTAAAGGGGTTCACGTTGCTATACAGGGTAACATCAACATTCCCTATATGTCCTCCGAATCACACTGATGCGGGTCACTCACCCCTCCAATCCAGGGCTGATGAAGCACAGGTCCGCACGGTTCATACAGCTGCCACCGCCGCTCACGCTCGATCCCAGGCAGGCACGCTCCCCTCTCTCTCACACAGGCAGCGCGCAGCTGACAGTCCTCCCGGGAGAGCTTCGAGCGCAAGGATTTTTCCGACACTGACACCGGCTCTCCTCCTCTCCTTCCACAACGTCTATCACGCTAGTTGTAGCAGGGTCTACAAGATCCAGACAAACGGCATCTCCCTCTCTGCTTTACCCTGAAATATTCAGCATGAGAGCGGGGATTGAGCAGGGACTGGGTCCCGCTACACCACTCTCCCTCACCTCAGCATCCGGTCACGCCCTCCCCCGGCATTATAGTTTTTACCGGTGCCAGTGTTATTAGGGTATTGTACTCTTAATGTGCAAACACTCACCAGCTGTCTTCACCCCTGCTGTGACTGCCTGATACCCCTCACCTTGCTGGGGTATCAGGCAGTCACAGTCTGTGCCACTGTGCGGCAGCTCCTGGCAATATCAGGATCGTGGTAGTATTTCACATAAAAAGAGAAGATATGCCCATAGTGTGAAACCATTTAAAAGAGTTTTATTTAAAAAATAAACAGAGCGGTACTCACATTTTGAAAGTTCATATATGCAAAAAAAGTAAAGACCAGTTCGTATGCTAGCAATCCTGTGTTTGGGAGACGCAGATTAGGCCACGCCCTACGCGTTTCATCATTGGACGTCTACGGGAGCGTGACCTCTGCTGCACCTCCTACCCGTATATAGTGTGCAGCTTCTATTCTACACCTGTGCTGTGGGCATTTGTTTTTATTGTGTTATCTGTGGACCGAAGTCCGCTGGCGGCCATTTTGTCTGTGTTTTTTGCAGACCGTAGTCCATATGCTTCGAATACACCGCAGTGTGACGAGCAAATCGGGGTCTGCTGGCGGCCATTTTGCCTATGCTTTTGCAGACCGTAGTCCGTGTGTATGTCGAATATGCCGCAGTATTACAGGCAAGTAAAGGTCCACTGGCGGCCATTTTGCCTGTGTTTTTGCAGACAGAAGTCCGTATTTAAGCCATACTTGCTGTGGTATCGTGGCATACGTAACATTTCGGGATACCTTTGCAATGATTTGTCAGTTCTTACATCGTTGTCACCACAGCTCTACTCCTCGGTGTAGCTGATGCTATTTAATTAAAACAAATTTGCTGAAGATTCCGCACATTATATCTAGGTACTGTAACTGTCATATACCCCAATGCTAAAAATACAAGAGATAAAAAATTAAGTACGGTATACATACAATTTAAATAAAAATATTAGGTTAAAAAAACCCCAAAAAAATCAATCCAATAGTGTAAATAAAGATAAAAATATACATTTGTATTGGAAGCTAAAAATATATAATCAATTTGGCTACCCTACGGCAATCTGTGATTATTTACATGTAACCAAATCCTAACTTTATTATTTTTATGAAAAGGAAAAATTTAAACCAAAAATTAAAAGGATGGTCTGTTGGAATTAAAATAAAATTAAAAGTTGAAATTAAAAACCCCCGCCAATCACATTGGTTCATAAATGAATGGATTAGTTGCATTCATATAATGAACAGATTAAAGATCACTTATATGGAGGAACTATAAGTTAATGGAAAGGTTAAGCTTGGTATATATCTGGAACCTTCCACGGATCACTATTGTTTATAAATGGACAGATTGTTACATTCATTATTCATATGGGAGAACTAATCCTAATAACTAAGGTAGATGGAAGGGTAAAGGGATACAGTTCTTCCGCATGCTTTAAATGAATTATTATGGAGTAATGTAATGGGTTCTCATGCATAACGGAAAGATGGGTAAGAAATCAATTATTTGACATATTGTGAGTTATTCTGAGTTATTCAATGGTGGCATGTATGTTTTAGGTATCTTAGATCTATACGATAGTGCAATTGTTTTATGTGTCATGGGTCAGTTGATGGTTATATCCTGGTAAGGTCACTCCATGTTGGCATCTTGTCCCAATATAAAGGTGGAAAAAACATGGTATATTTGGTATACTGCAATGACATCATAGGTAGGGGTGAAATAATTCCCTGTATGTAGGTAGATGTATCGGGCCATAAGTTTCTCTCTCTATATGTATTGGTGTTCGCGCATTGTACTTTATTTGCTCATTTGGATCATATCGACAAAGGGAAAAATTAAATAAAAATGAAATGAGAAAAATCAGATACAGTGGTATGTGCCCAGGATGTTTGGCATGTTTAGACTATCTCGGACGTGTCCCATTGGATTGGTGCTATAGTCAACTATGCTAAATTAAATCAAGTGCAGTACCAGTGTAAGTCCCTATAATTTATTTATAGGTAAGCGTTTGGTGGTTCAACTACTGATGTTATATTCTATAAATGTTAAAAGTTGGTAAGAAAGCAGTGTAGGCCACGCCCTAGAGGAGACCCAGCATTTCCTGCTAGCAGACTCCACAAGGCAGAGGAGCAAGATGGCGGAGAGTGGACGTATAATACCCACACTGACCTGGTTGCCTGAACTGCAGGAGCGGACACTGCTTGACACCGGTGTCTGGTTGGAGCATCGCGGGGATTCGCCCTGGGGATGATCGAGGGGATGGAGTGGCTGTGCCTAGAGTGCCGGGTACCAACTGCAGCGGTGCCTGGATCCGGTGCGGTCATTGTGATGAACTGTTCGCCCGGGTTGCATCCATGCCAGCAGGATCCAAAATACTACCAAGTGGACCTGCATTTAGGACTTTGCACATTGCAGCCATGGACATCACGGAAGGCTAGAGCAGGCCTGGAGTCATCCCAGAAAGGCGGGGTAGTCTCTGAGCCTGGTGACTCCCCTGCGAAGAAAAGCGACATAGGAGGAGAGGAGTCTGCTATGGCTTGCAGACTGGTCGGGGACCTGGCAACTGTAAGTACTGCCGTGCAGCAGCCAGATGTCCCTGAAATGCCTGCTGCGTCTATGCCCTTTGCTATCCCTGACTGGAAGGAGCCAGCGTTGGAGGGGAGGCTGCCCTCAGGTGAGCTGAAAGGGGAATGCTGGGGCAGGGCCATAGATTGGGGATCTCCCAGACTGTTAGCGGAGTTCAGATCCCTAGAGAGGCTAGCAGAATGGTCATCTCCTGACAGTTGCTCAGAGGAGGAATGGGAGACAGGTGATTCCTAGGTCCTGGAAGTGCGGCCAGAGGGAGGAGAGGAGCCAAATTTTGCTGGGGAACCCAGAGGAGCTACAGGAACCCCTATCTGCAGAAGACAGCTTTTTGTCCGAAGACCCTTCGCCACGCCGACCAGAGAGTTCACTTATAGGCAGTGGGTGAAGAGGTCCCCTGATGCCTGTGTCCTGCCTGGGAAAGGAAAACCTAGAGAGCTGCCCAGGTTTTCCTGGTTCCAATGGGAGGATCAAAGAAGGGTTGCTTTGGAGTGGGGTCTGGACTTCCCCTAGGTCCCTCCAAAATCATGGACATCATTGAGGACTCCCGGGGAGAGTGGGAGGATGACCCAATTTGGGAGTTCTTACACGTCCCTAAGCCGCAATGGGTGCCCGAGTGTGAGGAAACCTGGGCCTGCTTTGTGGACATTCAGAAGGAATGGCGGCTGGGAAGGTCCATTTACAGAGACAGAGTGATGGTTGCCAGGATGGGACGGCCTACAAAGTCACTCTGTCTCCATCAGGGAGGAAGGGGGTGGCAGGAAGAGGTTGCCTGACCTGCACTTTCATGCATGAGGAGGACTGTTGGAGTACAGCTGCTATAAAGTGCCACGTGGACTGCTAAGGAGTTGCAGTGTGGATGTGTCCTTCTTTTCCCTGACTTTCCAGGAACAGACTAGCCTGCCACCCTGGGTGGGGTGCCCAATGGATAAGACGTTTCCCGTTGCAAGCACACTAAGGGTGAGGTCTGTTCCTTGAACCAACTCTTCAAGGAACCTGTTTGCCCGGGGAGGAATTCCAAGCAGAACCGACATTGCTAAAATTTTATTATATATATATATATATATATATATATATATATATATATATATATATATAGAGATATAATTTTATAATAATATATATATGTATATATGTATATAATGTAAAGTGTACAGCTTGTATAACAGTGTAAATTTGCTGTCCCCTCAAAATAACACAACGCACAGCAATTAATGTCTAAACCGCTGGCAACAAAAGTGAGTACATCTCTAAGTGAAAATGTCCAAAATGGCCCAAAGTGTCAATATTTTTTGTGGCCACTATTATTTTCCAGCACTGACATAACCCTAACCCCTCTTGGGCATGGAGTTCACCAGAGTTTCACAGGTTGCCACTGGAGTCCTCTTCCACTCCTCCATGATGACATCACAGACTTGGTAGATGTTAGAGACCCTGCGCTCCTCCACCTACCGTTTGAGGATGCCCCACAGATGCTCAATAGGGTTTAGGTCTAAAGACATGCTTGGCCAGTCCATCATCTCTACCCTCAGCTTCTTTAGCAAGGCAGTGGTCGTCTTGGAGGTGTGTTTGGGGTCTTTAAGTTGAAATACTGCCCTGCGGCCCAGTCTCCAAAAGGAGGGGATCATGCTCTGCTTCAATATGTCACAGTACATGTTGGCATTCATGAGTCCCTCAATTAACTGTAGCTCCCCAGTGTCGGCAGCACTCATGCAGCCCCAGACCATAACACTCCCACCACCATGCTTGACTGTAGACAAGACACACTTGTCTTTGTACTCCTCACCTGGTTGCTGCCACACACGCTTGACAACATCTGAACCAAATAAGATTATCTTGGTCTCATCAGACCACAGGACATGTTTCCAGTAATCCATGTCCTTAGTCTGCTTGTCTTCAGCAAACTGCTTGCAGGCTTTCTTGTGCATCATCTTTAGAAGAGGCTTCCTTCTGGGATGACGAATTTAATTTGATGGAGTGTGTGGCGTATGGTCTGAGCACTGAGAGGGTGACCCCCCCCCCACCCGTCAACCTCTGCAGCAATGCTGGCAGCACTCATATGTCTATTTCCCAAAGACAACCTCTGGATGTGACGCTAAGCATGTGCACTCAACTTCTTTGGTCGACCATGGCGAGGCCTGTTCTGAGTGGAACCTGTCCTGTTAAACCGCTGTATGGTCTTGGTCACCATGCTGCAGTTCAGTTTCAAGGTCTTGGCAATCTTCTTATAGCCTATGCCAGTGGTGGCGAACCTTGGCACCCCAGATGTTTTGGAACTACATTTCCCATAATGCTCAACTACACTGCAGAGTGCTTGAGCATCATGGGAAATGTAGTTCCAAAACATCTGGGGTGCCAAGATTCGCCATCACTGACCTATGCCATCTTTATGTAGAGGAACAATTCTTTTTTCCATCCTTCTTTGCCATGAGGTGCCATGTTAAACTTCCAGTGACCAGTATGAGAGAGTGAGAGCGATAACACCAAATTTAACACACCTGCTCCCCATTCACACCTGAGACCTTGTAATACTAATGAGTCACATGACTCCAGGGAGGGGAAATTGCTAATTGGGGCCCAATTTAGACATTTTCACTTAGGGGTGTACTCACTTTTGTTGCCAGCGGTTTAGACATTAATGTCTGTGTGTTGAGTTATTTTGAGGGGACAGCAAATTTACACTGTTATACAAGATGTACACTCACTACTTTACATTGTAGCAAAGTGTAATTTCTTCAGTGTTGTCACTATATATATAACAAAATATTTACAAAAATGTAAGGGGTGTACTTTTTATAAATATAAAAATAATACTGTGCAATTTCAATAGGCAGACACCGAGGCTTCAATAGGAGGACTGCAGTGCAGGGAAAGGCCCAGCAAGGTGCCACGTGCAGGTTTGCTGTCCCCTATGGTTACAGTACTTTACAGTTCCTAATTCAACAGTTCTCTCAGCTTTACTACAACTTCTACTTGTAGTTCTTCAGCCCCTTGAGCTCCTTGTCTCTCACTGGACCCTCTGATTCACTAACGCTGAATCCCGTGAGCTCCTCAAGGCTTTAGCTGCAGTATCTCCCTCAAGCGTCACCCACGCTTCCCTGCTGGGTCTCTAGCTTGGCACTTTGGATACCTTCAAGCTTCACCCCTGCTAACTGGCTCGGTCCCTAGCTTGACACACAAGGCTGCTCTGCAAGCGTCACCTCTGTTGGTTGGGTCCCTGACTTGATCATTGCCTGAAGATTCCCGATTCTCCACCATGCCTGTTCAGTGAGAATACTGCTCCGGTACTTGCTTCAGTTACTCACTGTGGTCCCTGATAAAGGTGGCTGTTCCCTTAGTGGCGACAGCTTCCCTTCTACCTCCGACCACAACAGGTTCTCCGGCCGGCAGAACTGTCACTCTTGGTTGGACTGCAAGCCGCAGTCCCAACCCTGAGCTGCCCTCTTACTTCTGGATAGGCTCTCACACAGCCTGGCAGCCAGATGCCACCGGGATAGGCCCAATCTCTGGCCTAGCCGCCCTGGGGTAGATGACACACGTCCATCTGGGTGGCACAGAACATAGATCACCTGACCTCACCCGAAAATATAGGTTCTCCCAGCAGGTCAAGGGATTCAAAAAACCTCTGCCCATTGGCTGAGATACCCCATATACCCATAACCTGACCTTGAGTTGCCCTCCTCATATCTAGTACCACCAAGTTCCCGGCCACCTAGTGGTAGAAGAGAAAAGTGCAACAAGGTCAAACTTTGATAGAGATCTATTGATTTCTTCCTATCGACCAAGATAGGCAAGTATGGCAAGTAAATTTGTGAGGAGCTCCCTGACTAAACCCCAGGGTGCTACATCTGAGTTTATTAAAAAGTCAGCAGCTACAAAAGTGTAGCTGCTGACTTTTAATAAAAACACACTCACCTGTACCAGGATCCAGCGATGCGGCCACCCAAACTCTTGATTCTCTCCCTCTCCTCTCCCCGGCATTACAACTGTGGGCACCCGGCTATGACAGCTTGCCGCTTCACAGCCAGGTGCACACTGCGCATGCGTGAGTTGTGCTGTGCCACCTGAATGGCCGGGTCATCTTCTGGGACCTGTGACATGTCCCAGAAGATCGCAGGGAGGGAGGTGTAGAGGAGAAGAGGAGAACTTCCGCTTGAGCTGCCTAGGTGGTTCGAGCGGAAGTGGAAGCTGGGTACCTGTCAAAATTAGGTATGTGCTCCCCCCCAAAAAAAATAATGACATACCAAATGTGGCATAGGAAGGGGGGAGGAGTGCTTAAAGCAGAACTTCCCCTTTTGGGTGTAACTCCGCTTTAATTGTTATACCTTCTGCTCACTTAGGCTACCTTCACACTGAAAGAGCCCGGCGTTAGCTGTAAAGCGCCACTAGTTTTAGCAGTGCTTTACCATGTTTTAGTGGCTCTTTTCAGCTGCTAATGGGTAGAGCTGCACAATTAATCGTTAAAAAATCGTGATCTCAATTCAATCCCCCTGACGATCTCTGTTGCAGAGTTTGCGATTCTTTCATATAACAAGTAAGACTTATCTGCTCACTCAGCTGTCAAAAGAAAACATCTGGGCAGTCTGCCAAGTTTTTAGGGTTGAAAATATTTTTATTGATAGGTTTGATTGTTGACAAAAAAGCGGCACCCAGTAGGCGAAATGGCTATCACCCACAGCAATGCTTGCGCCTAAGATTTCGTATATAGTCAATCACTTCACGTCAATACAGTAAAGAAGTTTGAGGAGGAAGGAAAGAAGGAAAGAAGAAGAGAGAAGGGAGTGAGAGAGGAGAAGGGTGGGAAGGGGAGCTGATGGGAGAGACTAGAAGAGAAGGACATCAACTTAATAGGTGAGGATCATCCTCTAATTTTGGGTAGGAATCAAGGTGGGGGGAAGCTATGCTCCGAGATACAGGAAACATTTCAGCCAGTGTGTCTGGGGAGGAGAAGCGCCGCCAGGCAGACCACAAAATTGTATATTTTTCGTATGTATTATTGTCTAGCGCCAACATCTCCTCTATTCGCATGATGTCATTCATCGTGGAGACCCAAAGATAGCGGGGGAGTAACGGTTCTTTTCCAAAAAAGAGGGATGAGTTGTCGGGCCGCTAACAGAAAAAAGCGCAATAAGCACCGTTTTTGGGACGTTATTGATCCTGGCAATATGGAGAGAAGGGCTATCTCAGGGGTCAATTGCAGAAATTGATCATATATCTTATCATATACCTGAAATACCTGTTTCCAGAAGGGTCGAATCCGATCACACTCCCACCAGACATGAAGATATGTGCCTGTGGCTGCAGTGCAACGCCAGCAGGTAGACGATGTAGATGGGAATATTTTTTGTAGAGTAGCAGGATCTCTGTACCATCTAGACATGATTTTGAAGTTCTTCTCTTGTGAGTAGCAAGAGATGGAAGACTTATGTGCAAAGTGGAATGCAGTCTGCCAATCCGCTCTGGAGAGGGTCTTTCCCAAGTCTGCTGACCATATCCTGGTGTAAGTGGGTAAGTCATTTTGTGTGAGGGCCTGAATCAGGCCGTAAATGTGGGAGAGTAAGTGCCTGGGTAGCTCCTGAAGAGAACTTAGATGCTTGAATTCAGAAAGTGGATGGTGGATCTGGGTTGAAAGGAATAAATGCTTGGTAAAGGCTGTTAAGTGTAAGGCAGTGAGCCAGTCGCGTGTCCCTTCTGGGACAATCGGGGTCCCGTTGTTCGTGTGCCTGGGGCCAGGAGGAGCGGTAAAATGAACCCAACGTGTGAGCCCCTATGCCCTGTGGGAAAGCCGGGTTGTCAAATAGGGATGATAAGGGGGATGGATCTGAGGAGAGAATCTCACATAGCCCTCTCCTATACCAGAGCACAAGGACAGCTAAGGTCAGAGGTGAGGAGCATGATAAATCCGAGAAGCTGCCCCCGTAACCCCACAGGAGAGCCCGCAGATCAACAGGTGATAAGTCCTGCTCAACCATCACTGAGGCTTTTTGAAAGGGTCATGGGAACCATTCTAAGGTGCGGGCCATGAGAGTGTCTTTGTAGTAAAGCTCATAATCCGGTAAGCCCGTGCCGCCTTGTGGTTTTGGGCGTGTGAGTAGCTTGTATTTAACTCTAGAGAGTCCCTTATTTTATATAAAATGGATAGAGAGGGAGCGTAGAGTAGAAAAAAAAGATTTGGGGAAAGGAGGGGAATATAGTTCAGTGTAAAAAGATTAGAGAGGTTAACAGGGATCGTTACACCCAAATAGGAGATGCCCTTGGTCTGCCATTGAAAAGCAGAGTTGGAGCAAAGTGAAGACATGGTAGATGTAGATAAAGAAATATTAAAGGCCTCTATTTTGAAAATGTTGAGCTTGAAATTACTTAATAAACCGAAGCGTTTGATTTCAGAAAAAAGGCAAGGGAGAGTTATGTGGGGCTGTCTTGCATAGATTAAAAAAACATCCGCATAGAGAGACAATTTATGGTGTGCAGATGGAGTTTGGATACCTTGTGGAGGCATTTTGGCGGATGGCACACGCCAAATGTTCGATTACACAACAACAAAAGAGAAGTGGGTAAGGGGACATCCTTGACAGGTGCCGTTGGATATGTCGAACGCTTCTGATGATGTGCCATTCACTAAGACCGAAGCAGAGGGTTGTGAGTAGAGGGACATGATTTTGGAGATAAAGGTTGATCCCAGGCCTATTTGTTCAAGGGAAAGCCGCAGGAAACGCCAGTTGACCCTGTCAAATGCCTTTTCGGCATCAAAGGACAAAAGGCAAGCCTGTTTTTTTTTTTTATAATCAAAATTTTATTTTCCATTTTTATAGATACAACATATCCATTCCTAAATATACAGCTTTACATTCCATAAACCATATGTAAAAACTATGCAGTTACATTACATCCATTCCACAATCTTAAAACCCTTCCCCACACAAAACAAACAAAAAAAAAAAAACGGGGGGGGGGGGGGAACTCTCTGTTTCCCTCCCCCCTTGCCCCAAGTTCCTTCATTGTTGATCAAAAGCCTGTTAATTACTTTCTTCCATACCCCCTGTGAATGTGCCCTGTTCTCCACTCCTCTTACAAAGATAGAGAAAAAAAAAATATATTTTTTCCCTTTCCCCCTTCCCTTCCATGTGAGCATCATCAAATACTTATCAAATTGTGTAAGAGGCCCTAATTAGCCTTATAATAAAAAAAAAAATGTTTTATGTGATCATCATCAAATAATTATCAAATTGTGTAAGAGGCCCTACTTAGCCTTATATTACAATAATACAAAAAAAAATGTATTAAAAGGAAAAAAAGGTGTCCTTATTAAATAATAATCAAATTGTGTAAGAGGCCGTTATTGGCCATATATTACCCAAACTTTAACCATTTAGTGTAAAAAACAAGCAAAAAAAAAAGTAAACACAGGAAAAACATGAAAACCCCACACTGTGAATATAAGGTACCCTGATCAACACACAAGGCCCTTTGGGGAAAAAAAAAAAAAAAACCTCCACCCCTTCCACATATATAAATACATAGGATCAGTTTCCAATTATTCACAGTTCACTTTCCGTGTCAACCTCTTAATTTATATAGGTTCCTGGGGACTGTACCATTTCTAATCTCACCTATTCAACGGTACCTCCCCCCTACCCTATCTCTGTGACATAATATACCCACCCCGCCCAAGTCTTTTCAAATTTATCTTGTTGTTCCTTCACTACATGTACCCATCTCTCAGCTTCCATTTTTAAGTTGACTTCATTCTTCCATTCTATTAGTGTGGGACATTGAGTCTGTCTCCAATATTTAGGTATAACTAATTTTGCTGCATTTAATAAATGCGGAGTTAAACCTTTCCGATAAACTTTAATAGACCCAGGCATCCCATGAAATAAATAATGTAGAGGTTTAAATTCCAAGGGTCCGAGGGTCAATTTCTCAATCCATGGGGCAACTGACTCCCAAAATGGTTTAATTACGGGACATGTCCACCACAGATGGAGAAATGTGCCCGTCTGCCCACAACCTCTCCAGCACCGATCATCTGTTGTTAAAAACATCTGTGATAGTTTGACTGGGGTCCTGTACCATCTCGTTGGAAATTTATAGGCCATTTCCTGCACCCTTGAGCTTATAGATGTGGAATAAGTTAGTCTAATCATCTTTTTAATTTGCGTATTTGTCAACACCTGGTCCAGTTCCCTTTCCCATTCTCTAACAAAATAGGGAACTGTTCCATCCTGCCCAGTAAGTATCACTCTATACATTTGTGACAGCAAATGTCTAGCGTCCGACAGTTGTACACACTGCTTTTCAAATATGGTGAGTGAATTCTAAGGTCTTACTAAAAACTTTATTTTATTAAAAAAACTCACTAATTGAAGATATTTCCATTCCGCTAAAGGTATATTCCCTAAGCCCGCCACCAGTTCTGTTAAGGTTAACAGGACTCCACGTGGGGCAAACCTGCATCCGCATCCTGGCCCCATGCCCCCAGACACCCCGTCTCCTCCCCCGGAGGGAACCAGGGGAATCCCTCCAATGGAGCCAGAGGGGACATCTGAGGGGCATATTTACCCATCTTATTCAACTTATCCCATACAGCTAGTTCCGAGTTAACGGTGATGTCCATTTTGGGAGCCCTCTTGATGAACTTGAAATCCAAGGTGCCCCTGCCAAATTCCTCCCTGCCATTGTCTTTTCTACTCAGACACATATTTTATTCTGGGAATCACGACACCAGTTCAGAATCCAAACTAAAGTCATGGCCTTATAATACAATGCGATATCTGGTAGTCCTAAGCCCCCCTCTGCAGTTTCTGGTCTGCACTAATATGTACCCCCAAGTAAACCATGGAATCTCTATTCCAAATAAATGGGTATATATGTTGCAGTGACCTTGCCAATACTGAAGGAACATGACTAGGCAGGAAAATAGATTTCTCGAAGTTAATTTTGAAATTTGATTGATTACCAAATCTATTTACTTCCGACATTAGAGCTGGTAAAGATATCTGTGGGGCGGAGAGAAAGAAGAGGAGATCATCCGCATAGGCTGATACTTTATGTTCCTCAGAACCAATGCATGTCCCTAATATCGCTCTATTACACCTAATATTATGGAGGAAGGGCTCCAGTGTTATAGCAAATATTAATGGGGATAGTGGGCACCCCTGTCTCGTACTGTTTCGTATATTAAAGTAATCTGACAATGAGCCATTCACTTTAACCCTTGCTCTTGGTTCCGTATACAAGGACATTATCCAACCCATCATCCGTTCCCCCAGGCCTACCTCCCTCAATACTTCTCTCATAAAGCCCCAGTTCACCCTATCAAATGCCTTTTCGGCATCCATTGACAGTGTGATCCTTGGGGCTCTATCAGGACCATGTTGCATCCAATGAAGAACGTGAAGCGCACAAATAGTATTATCCCTGGCCTCACGTTCCTTCATGAATCCCGTCTGGTCTGGATGAACTAATTCACCCATATGCTCTTGAAATCTAAGGGCCAAGATCTTTGCTAACAATTTAGTGTCTGAGTTGAGTAAGGAGATAGGCCTGTAGTTAGCACAGTATTGGGCGTCTTTCCCCCCTTTTGGAAGTACTGTTATATAGGCCAATAGGGCTTCTGGAGGTAATGGATTGGATGCGTTAATTGAGTTAAAGTAGTTCCATAATGGTACTGCTAATACTGAAAGAAATTTTTTATAATATAAATTCGTCAGACCGTCCGGCCCTGGGCTCTTACCTAGTGGCAAAGCTGCTATCACTCCACTCAACTCCTCTACCGAGATTGGGCGTTCAATTTCTTCTATAATTGTATTGGATAATGTGGGTATTGATGCGTCTTCAATGTAATCCCGTATCTCGTCCCTACGTTGTCTCTCTTTGTCCCCTAGTTGCGGTGTATCCGTCATTGGAATGTTATATAGTGTCTCATAGAATCTACAGAATTCTGTCGCTATGGCTTGAGTTTCAACAATCTTCTTGCCCTGCGATAGTAAATTATGGACATGTCTGGATTCCTGTTGTTCTTTTAAGTTGTTTAGCCAGTAACCGCCCACACTTATTCCCCTGTTCATACGACCTATTTGCAAAATACCTAATTTTATTTTTAACTCTGCGATCTAGGCATTGTGAAAGCTCTAATCGTAAGCTCTCCAATTGCATAATATCCACAGGGTCAAGGTTTTTCTTGTGTTTCATCTCCAATACATTGATTTTCTCCAATAAATCCTTTATTTCTTTCTTCTTTTCTTTTTTAATATATGAACCGTATGCTATCAAATCTCCTCTTATAACTGTTTTATGTGCTTCCCACACCGCTTGCTCTGACACTTCTCCTGGCTCATTTATTTCAAAATATGCTTTTATTTTAAGGAATAATTCCTCCACTATATCCTTTTTATCCAATAATGACTCATTCAGTCGCCAAGTTCGCTCTATATGACCCGCTTGGATTGGATAAAGAGTCAGAGTTATAGCGGCGTGGTCAGAAATAGTTATGGATTCAATTGTACTCGTGAGGACATTCTCCAAATAAAATTGGTCAACTAAAAATAGGTCCAGGCGCGAGTATATACCATGTGTTTTAGAATAGTAACTATAGTTTTTAACTCCTGTATGTGTTACCTGCCAACTATCTACAAGATGTTGAGAACGTAGAAGTTGTTTAACATGTTTTAGAGCTCTAAAGGACAACACAGTTCTACCTGTTGATGTATCCATACTTGGGTCCAGTGTGAGATTAAAATCCCCACCCAAAATCAAACATCCTTCTCTAAATTTTTCCAATATCCTAAAGGTCTTAGCAAGAAAATTAACAGTCCCTTCATTCGGTGCATAAATAGATGCGAACGTATATCGTGCACCATGCAGTGTACCTTTCACAAATAGAAAACGTCCCTCTGGGTCTTTTGCAAAGACTCCGTTTTCCATGAGCAAGTTTTCCTAAAAGCAATTGTGACCCCTCTTGCTCTTGCAATCGGTGACACTGCATGGTACCATTAATTCATTATGTGTTTAGGCAAGCTAGGTATAGAGCTTCCCATAAAATGTGTCTCTTGTAAGAAAACCACATCAGCTGCGTGATGATGCAGTTCCAACCAGAGGCACCCCCTTTTATTTGGTGAGCGCAACCCCCTTACATTGTATGATATAATCTTCAATACAGCGACCATTCCTTAAATTTTCCACCCAAACTTCCAGTACCAATCCCATGGAACCGCCCCCAAGACCCTTCTGTCCCTAACGCTCTCATTACTGATCCTACTATCCAAATTACAAATAAAACATAATACAAGGAGAAAACAAAAAAAAGAGAAAAAACCCATCATAAACACCATACAGAAAGAAATACAAAACCATCTTCCACAACTAAATACTCTGCCCTGGAGTATGTCAACTAATCGGGGGGGCCTGTGCAAATAAACACACCTCGTGCCCAGGTCTCCCCCCTTTCCTGCTTTTAACAGATTAACTAATCCCTTAAATCGGGACCAACCTATTCACCATAAAATGGTCCCCATTTCCCACAATACTTGTTACCTCCCTCCTCCCCAGGCATTTGCCTTTAATTCCCTTCCCTGGTGACTGGATCTATATAATCCTATTCCTTCCATAGAACTACACAAAAAACAGCAAAAAAAAAAAAAGGGGGGGGTGGGGGTTAGGGGGTGTCACCCAGTTTCTTCACATAAATTAAACATAATAAAACATTTTATTTTATATATAAACTTATCACTCCCCTGTCCCCTCCCCCATCCCTCTTGATCTTATTGGAAACACATATCTTCTCCCCCCCCCCCCCAAAAAAAAAGGTAAGAAGGGGGAAAAAGGGGGAGAAAAGGGGGAAAAAGAAAAAGGACAACAAAAAAAGACAAAACAAAAACCCCCCACCCCCTCCCCCTCCCCCCTCCACATTCAGATCCCCTCCTCTGTATAGTCCCTATGTGAGCCTATGTCTTCTTGAGTGATTTCCACGATTGCCTTTTGCTGAAATTTCTTGCCAACGCTCAGGCCGCTGTAAAGGGGATCCTAGATGATTTATTCTCCAGTCTATAAAATCCACCATGGGAAGATCCAAAATTTCCACAAACTAATTTAAGTCATCTTTAGGGCGCAAAGTTGCTGTTTTACCATTCCTAGAGGCTATCAGACTAAATGGGTACCCCCACCTGTATTTAACCTCCGCTGAGCGTAAAGCTTCTAACAAGGGTCGGACTAACCGACGATGATAAAGAGTCCGACGTGATATATCTGGGTACAATGCTATATTTATACCATCCAAAAAAATTCCAGGCTTACTGCGGGCCATCTTCATAATGCTCTCTTTCACTGCATAATTATGCACTTTACAAATGACGTTTCTTGGTGTCTCTCCCTTCTGAGCTTTATGGGATGGAGTCTGGTGGGCACGATCCATCTCTATGTTTTCATGTGCATAGTCCCCCAAAATCTAACAAAATATTTTTTGGATTGTTGAAACCAATTCAGACATTTGAATTGATTCGGGCAATCCCTTTATGCGGATGTTTTGTCTTCTATCCCTATTCTCATAGTCGTCCAGCTGGTCCCTATAGGAATTTAGTACATCTTCATGTTTTTTAATAGCATCTTGAACATCTGCCACTGCGTGTACTATAGCCTCTTGGTCATTCTCCATTTTTTCTACTCTGTGTCCCAGAGCCCGGGTGTCTTAAGCCTTCCACAGCTTGCAAACATGACTGTTCCACGGCACTTATTAATTGTTGGATATCCATTTTTGTGGGAAGGGCCCTCAATAATTCCCTGATGACCATCTCAGTATCTTCCATCTGCTTATTTAGTCCCGGGGCCGTCTTTCCCCATTTTTTGGGCTTAAGTCATTTAACATTAGGGACTGATTATCTTCCTGCAAACCAGGACTGGGGCCTGCATCCAGCAATGATTGTTTGTTTTTTTTGTTTGTTTTATTTTTACCCCAAGGTATGAAGGAACTGAGGATGTCCTCCTATCTTTCCACCCCAAGGTATCGAGGTACTGAGGATGCCCTCCTACCCCTCCACCTCAAAGTATTGAGGCACTGAGGATGCCCTCCTAACTCTCCACTCTAAGGTATTAAGGAACTGAGGATGCCCTCCCACCTCTTCACGCTAAGGTATCGAGGCACTGAGGATGCCCTCCTACCCCTCGACCCCAAAGTATTGAGGCAATGTTTGTTTACCCTGTACGTCCATCAAACCCAAATTTGGGGCTGGGGCGTCTCTCCCTGTTGTTAATATGGCCTCTGTGCAATGTAGAGCCTCTAATGTCCCCCCATCATCCGCCCGGTGGCCCAGTTTGCCCTGATCCTGTATCAATGGGTCTTGTTTGTTTAAAGACTTTAGGGGGTTAATGTCCTCGTGCCCTATATTGCCATAGTCCACTATTTGGGTTCCCATACCTCTTCTCCGGTCTTCCAAGGACCCTGTCTGGCTCCTGGGGAACCCTGTTCGGAGGCTTTCCTCCCCCTTCCTGCTGCATAGGGATCTCCTACCGTGCTCCACGAGGCCTCTTCCCACCGCCTGGATGCCATGGTTCCTTGTTGGGACTCCCCGCTCCGTTCTGTCCATGCCACCGGTATTGTTTGCTCCGCTGCACTTCTTTTCCTCCTGTCTTCCCGTTTGCCGCCCCGCTCTGGGATCTGAAACCCGAGGGGACAGATAGGCTTGGATTCCGTCCACCGAGCTCCGACCTCCTCCAACAGGCTGCAGCATGGCTTGTCTGCACGTTGTCATGATCAGCTGACCGGCTGATCAGCTGCTTCGTTCATGTTTCTGCCCGGGAATCCTGAGGGGGTGGAGCGCTCACTCACACATGTCCGCTCCTCGCTCCCATCTTCCAAACAGGTATTACCAGGATCGACAAGGCCTGTTGGCGGTGACGTTGGATATAAGAGATAAGATGTATGGTCTTGGTCGTGTTGTCTTGGGCCTCCCTGCCCGGGACAAAACCGACCTGGTCAACTGCATTGGGAGGGATTTTTCTGCCAAGTTTTTCATATGAAACATTGTAGCTTCCTTCTTAGATCAAAGGGATACACTTCTGTTTGTAAAGAAAAATCAGGGCAGTCTGCCAAGTTTTCAACAATGTGTAAATGCAGGAAGTTTAACCACCTAAAGTCTAAATCTTTTTCTGACACTTTTTTCTTAAATTAGAATTAATTTTTTTTGCTAGAAAATTACTTGGAACCCCCAAACAATATATATATTTTAGCAGAGACCCTAGGGAATAAAATGGCAATTGTTGCAATATTTTATGTCACACTGTATTTGCCCAGCGGTCTTTCAAACGCAATTTTTTGGGAAAAAATACACTTCAATGAATAAAAGAAAAAAAAAAAAGGCAAACGCCGCAAGAATCATGATCTATCTTCTAAGCAAAAAAATCGTGATTCTCATTTTAGCCAGAATCGTGCAGCTCTACTAACGGGGTGCTTTTAACTCCCGCTAGCGGCCGAAGAAAAGGTTAAAAGCGCTCGTGTTGCGGAAGCACTTTGCAGGCACTTTGGCAGTGCTGCCCATTCATTTCAATGGGAAGGGCATTTTGGGAGTGGTGTATAAATTTCTCCCGCACCGCCCCAAAGATGCTGCTTGCAGGACTTTTCAGACTGTCGCGCAAGCGCATAGCCCCAGTGTGAAAGCACTTGGGCTTTCACACTGGCGAGAAATGAGAAGCGCTTTTCAGGCGCTTTACAGGCGCTATTTTTAGCGCTAAAACGCCTGAAATGCGCCTCGGTGTGAAAGGGGTCTAATTGCTAAGGAAAAAAGGCTTGGCTTCGATCCAATTGGAGCTGTCCCTTCTGTACCTCTCTATTTGAGTTTGCTGACCATGCAGCTGGTCATACACTTTATAGATTTGTTTTGTTCAGCCTGTGGGCTGAATGAAGGAAATCTAGCAGAAGCCTCCATCCACGCTAAACAGTGGGATGCACGCATCTCCCCTGTCATCTATTGTAGTCAAAAATCCCACTACTGATAAATTTGCGCTTGCTCTGAAATAGAAAATATAAGCAGCTAACACTACAACTAGAATCGTTGCCCAACAGATGAATAATAATACAAAAATGTGTAGCGCTAAATGGTAAGATGCCTTAAAACTGGTACGTATAAAAGGCCTGTACTTAAAGTGTGGTGTATAAATATACATACATGCAAAGTATGACTAAATACAAGATCCAAAAAATCAAAATTAAAAAATAAAACAGTCTATACGTTGGAATTAAGAGGGTTACTACCCAAAAACGTGAAGTGAGGAGCGCCTTCACCAACATATAGCAGTTTCAAAAATTAACGTTCTCTGGTAATATTAAAAAGTTTCATCAATGCATGGAATAGTCCATCTGGAAACCAAACTCCAATCAAACACCACTGTGTCTTCAAAACATGCAGTGCTCTTGAATGTATAAAGATGGAGGCTTACCGGAGGGTTTGAACCCAAGACAGTGTATACTGTAAGGGTCAAAACCAGCTTTTATTGCACCCTGGCAATGGTGGGAAGATCTTTGTAGCCTGAGGATAATGGGAAGGTCTTTTCTAAAGATATGTCTTCTCCACAAGAAATGATGGATCTCTCCAACCAGGGTTTCATAGAGGGCACAAGAAGGGACTACATAGCGTGATACCGTAGACACCATAAATTTATTAAATAAAGGAATACACTTACATGATAAAGGTTGATAAAAAGCGCTTGTACATAAAAAGGGGGCGACAGTGGGGTCCTCCCGACGCGTTTCGTCTCAGTAGACTTCGTCCTGGGGTACCCTCCACTGCAGCCCGGCTCCCTAATATAGGGACTGTAATCCTCCTGATGTGAATCCAGCCCAATCGATTCCAAAAGACAGCACTTCCGGGTTGCTCAAGATGGCGGACCCGCGTGCGTTCCAGACCTCGTTTTGGTGGGTGTGTCCATGCGTTCCACCCTCAAAAACGGAAGTCAGATGTTCCCCATATTTCTAAAGTGGAGATATATGTTCCCCATATTTCTAAAATAAAGATCTATCGTCTTATTATAATAAAACGAGACATTTGTTTCAATTTGGCTGATTAATAAAATTATTAAGTATTGCTTCCTGTTGTTAGTCGGGTATCACCGAGATCCCGCCGTATCTCGCGATATAACGCTGTAGCGTCACGACGTTGAGGGAGAGATATCCACAGAGAGCGTCATGACGCTAAGGCGGAAGTGTTCTCACGAAACACCTCGCCTGCGTTCCACTGATGATTACCGGAAGTCCGCGGACCTCAGCTAATCTCGCGATATCGCGCTGTGACACCGCAGCGCAAAGAGCGGAATTAATAGTGTAGGTCAACCACTTGCGCTCCACCTATAGTTAAGGTGGAGCGACGGGCTGAGACAAACTACACTGAAGTGGCTTATCAGTCAATCTCTAAGTATGGCACTGGGGACTAATAGTTACTCGCATAATATGTCCCGCAATAGGGCGATATAGCTACAGCGTAAGCAACTTGGTGTCACCCAGTTACAATATAGTTAAAAAAGCAGAAACAATTTGTATGACTATAAACCATTATGTTTTTAATTTAACGGAATCAAGTGAGCTGGATGGACCCAGGTATACCCGTTTTATAGCATATATCACATGTATGTAAAAACATCCGAAATACAGACGTAGACACAAAAATTAAAAAATATAATATAAAATTATGAAAATGTGCGGGAATACATCCGCGGGCATAAATGTTGTATCCCTTACGACTCATCCAGAAAGGCATTAACATCAACCTCTACATTGAGCCCCAACGGGGCAAAAGTTTTTAGCTCATATGCCCAGAACATTTCGAGGCGTGACACACCCCTTATTCTAGCACCCCCTCTCCAGGGTGGTGTATATTTATCAATAATAACGAACTGTGATCCCTCTGGGTTGCCCCCATGGAATTCTTTGTAGTGCCTAGGGACCGTATGTTTGGGGTCTCTGCTTTTAATTAGGGCAATGTGTTCGCCCACCCTAATCGAAAATGTTCTGGTAGTGCGGCCAATGTACTGTTTAAGGCATGGGCAGGTGATGAGATACACTACAAATCTCGTGCTGCAAGTGCAGAATGGTTTTATCGTGTATCTCCTTCCAGTCACTGTAGAGGTAAATTCAGATACTTTACGTGTTCTAATATTGTTATGCTGACACACCGTGCATTTCCTACACGGAAAGAAACCGGTCCAATCATGAAAAAACTGGGGACGGATGGGGGGGTTTATAATATTGGGGGCTATCTGTCCTTTTAGGGAGGGTACACCCCTGAAGATAACATTGGCTTCCTCTGGGATAAGAGGGCCCAGAATGCTGTCTTGCTTCAGGACGCCCCAATGTTTCCTCATAATATTTTTAATTTGTCTGTGCTGTGTTGAGAAAGAGGTCAGCAAAGCCCATCTAAACCTCCCGTCAGATTCTCTTTTTGGTTTGACTTCCAGCAAAGACCTCCTGTCGATATTAACAACTTTTTGAATCTCCAGGTTTAAGTCGTCAGTGTTGTACCCCTTATCCTCAAACCTGGATTTCAAAATTTTGGCCTGTTCGAAAAATGTCTCCTTTTCAGTGCAGTTTCGTCGGAGTCTTAAAAATTGGCTCCGAGGAACTGAATTTAACCACGAAGCATGGTGGCAGCTATCAACGGGAATAAACCCGTTGCGGTCTTTGGATTTAAAATAAGTACTGAATCTAAATTCATTGTTGATAATCTCTATCTGTAAGTCCAAGAAGTGAATCTTGGTCTTACTGGCTTGGTACGACAGAGCTATACCCCTGTCGTTATTATTCAGACTCACAAAAAACTCCTCCAACGCTTCCATGGTGCCATTCCATAGGAGAAGGATGTCGTCTATGTAGCGGGTCCACAAGACCAGAGACCTGGTCTCATGGACATAGACGACATCCTCCTCCCACTTGGCCATGAATAGGTTCGCGAGACTAGGCGCGAATTTCGCTCCCATGGCCACTCCCCGTTGCTGGAGATAAAAGTTGTGGTTAAACCAAAAATAGTTGTGTTTTGCCGCGAACTCTAATAGTTCGACAATATATTCGCACTGAAAAGAGGCCAAAGAGTGTTCCTGAGACAGGAAGTGTTTGACGGCATCAATACCCTTATCGTGTGGTATGCACGTATACAGTGACGCCACGTCTGCCGTAGCCATAATATAGCTCTCCCTTAAAGGGATGTTCTCGAGAAGTCTAATTGTTGAGCTAGTATCTTTTAAGTAAGATGGAGTTTTCCTTACTAGGGGCTGTAAGAAAAAATCTATATATTTTCCCATTCTGGCCGTAATGGAATTTATACCACTTACAATTGGCCTGCCGGGGGGGCAAACTGGATCCTTATGGACTTTGGGCAAATAATATATGGTGGGGATTCGAGGTGCTATAGGAATCAAGAAATCTCTCTCTCTCTTGTTCAGGATCTTTGATTCATATCCTTTTGAAACCAGTTGTTGTAATTTTTGTTTGAATTTGTGTGTGGGATTATTAGGTAGCAACTGATAAGTCCCTGGTTCGCTCAAGATACGATCCATTTCTGCTTCGTACTGGCTCTTGTCCAAAATCACTATCCCTCCACCTTTATCCGCTGGACGGACCACCAAATCTTTACGCGCACACAGAGATTCCAAACCATCTCTTAATACTGGAGGATGGTAAGTGCGTTTAATGGGCAGTGAGGCTAGATCCTGTAGGACAAGGTCTCTAAAGATTTTTACAGCAGGAGCTGTGGGGACTGGGGGAGAGAAGAGGGAGGGGTTCGATAGGCCGGAATGGACCGTTCCTGATGTGGATGCCGGATAGTCAGTACGGACCGGGTTGGAAATCAAATACCTCTGTATATTGACCTTACGGATGTATTTATGAACATCCATGAACGTGTGGAACTTATCAAGTTTCTTGGGGGGGGCGTATTTAAGGCCTTTGTCTAATAAAGATAGTTCTGCTTCCGTGAGGGTTTGAGAGCTCAGATTATAGACACCTTGGCCTTTCACAGTCTTTGCCTTTTTTCTTCTTTGTACTCTCCTCCCCCCTCTGCATCCTCTCTTTGGTTTGGGCCTCGTTTCCTTGAGTAAGGGGCCTCGCGAAAAAAATGGTTCCCATGAGTATGGGGATTATGTGTATATGGGGATTGTTCGTACTCATCTCTCCTACGTTCAGGGCTGTATATCTCCCTGAGGGGTGAGAACCTATTGTAGGTACGTGCAGGGGAGGGGTAGTGATGGTAGGGTTCATCCCTCTGTTGAGACTCGTGACCTAATCTATGATGTCTGGGGGAAGGGTGGTATGTACCATATTGTGGGCCGGTATCGGAATAATGTGCCCTACCCAAGGTGTTACCTCTACCCCCCCTCCTTCCTCTTGTGTTGTTTCTGCCCTTCCGAGGGGTTTGAGGGCTATAATGTTGCACCCGCGATTGTGAGGCGTGTGAAGCTCCACCACGTTTGTTTCCACCCCTCTGTACACCACGACCACGGGAGTGAACACCCGTGGGCTGAGACTGTACAATGGTGGTGTTTGAAGTAGGAAGGCCACCTGTTGAAAGTGTGCCAGGCGTGGTGTTGGAGGAGACCTCCATGGGTGGGGTGACCTGCAATAATTTTTGCCACCCAAACACTGTATGGTCCTTATAGTCACCTACATCTCTAGAATATTTCTTTTGTTTCTTTATCCTTTGGTCCCGTTCCTCCTTCTCTAAGTGTCCCAAAAGATTAGAGGAAAGGGACTTATATTCTTGAGAATTTTTATGAACTAAAAGTTTATCCTTTAATTCCTTGATTTCTCGGTCTATCGCTTGAAGTCTCATGTTTTTCTTGGATATAAGAAACTGTAAAAAATTAATGCCTGCATCATTAAAATATTTGAACCAAGTTTCCAAGTCAGTTTCCCCTTGTTGGGGTTGGACTTCCCAACGGAGACTTCTAGGGACCATTTGTTCAGTGATGTATTGTTGTAAAAAAACCAGATCCCATTGTAAATGAAGTTCGGTTGTCATTACATTTTTAAGTCTGAGGAACAGACCTCCAATTTCTGTGTTACTACTTAGTGTAATAAATACTCCCTCAGGGTTGACCCTGCGTGAGGCTCGGTAGTCGAACACATCCATCGTGGAATGATTCCACCGAGCAGCAGCAAAAATAATATTTCTAAATGTGTAAACCAAAAATCCCACTACTGATAAATTTGCGCTTGCTCTGAAATAGAAAATATAAGCAGCTAACACTACAACTAGAATCGTTGCCCAACAGATGAATAATAATACAAAAATGTGTAGCGCTAAATGGTAAGATGCCTTAAAACTGGTACGTATAAAAGGCCTGTACTTAAAGTGTGGTGTATAAATATACATACATGCAAAGTATGACTAAATACAAGATCCAAAAAATCAAAATTAAAAAATAAAACAGTCTATACGTTGGAATTAAGAGGGTTACTACCCAAAAACGTGAAGTGAGGAGCGCCTTCACCAACATATAGCAGTTTCAAAAATTAACGTTCTCTGGTAATATTAAAAAGTTTCATCAATGCATGGAATAGTCCATCTGGAAACCAAACTCCAATCAAACACCACTGTGTCTTCAAAACATGCAGTGCTCTTGAATGTATAAAGATGGAGGCTTACCGGAGGGTTTGAACCCAAGACAGTGTATACTGTAAGGGTCAAAACCAGCTTTTATTGCACCCTGGCAATGGTGGGAAGATCTTTGTAGCCTGAGGATAATGGGAAGGTCTTTTCTAAAGATATGTCTTCTCCACAAGAAATGATGGATCTCTCCAACCAGGGTTTCATAGAGGGCACAAGAAGGGACTACATAGCGTGATACCGTAGACACCATAAATTTATTAAATAAAGGAATACACTTACATGATAAAGGTTGATAAAAAGCGCTTGTACATAAAAAGGGGGCGACAGTGGGGTCCTCCCGACGCGTTTCGTCTCAGTAGACTTCGTCCTGGGGTACCCTCCACTGCAGCCCGGCTCCCTAATATAGGGACTGTAATCCTCCTGATGTGAATCCAGCCCAATCGATTCCAAAAGACAGCACTTCCGGGTTGCTCAAGATGGCGGACCCGCGTGCGTTCCAGACCTCGTTTTGGTGGGTGTGTCCATGCGTTCCACCCTCAAAAACGGAAGTCAGATGTTCCCCATATTTCTAAAGTGGAGATATATGTTCCCCATATTTCTAAAATAAAGATCTATCGTCTTATTATAATAAAACGAGACATTTGTTTCAATTTGGCTGATTAATAAAATTATTAAGTATTGCTTCCTGTTGTTAGTCGGGTATCACCGAGATCCCGCCGTATCTCGCGATATAACGCTGTAGCGTCACGACGTTGAGGGAGAGATATCCACAGAGAGCGTCATGACGCTAAGGCGGAAGTGTTCTCACGAAACACCTCGCCTGCGTTCCACTGATGATTACCGGAAGTCCGCGGACCTCAGCTAATCTCGCGATATCGCGCTGTGACACCGCAGCGCAAAGAGCGGAATTAATAGTGTAGGTCAACCACTTGCGCTCCACCTATAGTTAAGGTGGAGCGACGGGCTGAGACAAACTACACTGAAGTGGCTTATCAGTCAATCTCTAAGTATGGCACTGGGGACTAATAGTTACTCGCATAATATGTCCCGCAATAGGGCGATATAGCTACAGCGTAAGCAACTTGGTGTCACCCAGTTACAATATAGTTAAAAAAGCAGAAACAATTTGTATGACTATAAACCATTATGTTTTTAATTTAACGGAATCAAGTGAGCTGGATGGACCCAGGTATACCCGTTTTATAGCATATATCACATGTATGTAAAAACATCCGAAATACAGACGTAGACACAAAAATTAAAAAATATAATATAAAATTATGAAAATGTGCGGGAATACATCCGCGGGCATAAATGTTGTATCCCTTACGACTCATCCAGAAAGGCATTAACATCAACCTCTACATTGAGCCCCAACGGGGCAAAAGTTTTTAGCTCATATGCCCAGAACATTTCGAGGCGTGACACACCCCTTATTCTTCCGTTTTTGAGGGTGGAACGCATGGACACACCCACCAAAACGAGGTCTGGAACGCACGCGGGTCCGCCATCTTGAGCAACCCGGAAGTGCTGTCTTTTGGAATCGATTGGGCTGGATTCACATCAGGAGGATTACAGTCCCTATATTAGGGAGCCGGGCTGCAGTGGAGGGTACCCCAGGACGAAGTCTACTGAGACGAAACGCGTCGGGAGGACCCCACTGTCGCCCCCTTTTTATGTACAAGCGCTTTTTATCAACCTTTATCATGTAAGTGTATTCCTTTATTTAATAAATTTATGGTGTCTACGGTATCACGCTATGTAGTCCCTTCTTGTGCCCTCTATGAAACCCTGGTTGGAGAGATCCATCATTTCTTGTGGAGAAGACATATCTTTAGAAAAGACCTTCCCATTATCCTCAGGCTACAAAGATCTTCCCACCATTGCCAGGGTGCAATAAAAGCTGGTTTTGACCCTTACAGTATACACTGTCTTGGGTTCAAACCCTCCGGTAAGCCTCCATCTTTATACATTCAAGAGCACTGCATGTTTTGAAGACACAGTGGTGTTTGATTGGAGTTTGGTTTCCAGATGGACTATTCCATGCATTGATGAAACTTTTTAATATTACCAGAGAACGTTAATTTTTGAAACTGCTATATGTTGGTGAAGGCGCTCCTCACTTCACGTTTTTGGGTAGTAACCCTCTTAATTCCAACGTATAGACTGTTTTATTTTTTAATTTTGATTTTTTGGATCTTGTATTTAGTCATACTTTGCATGTATGTATATTTATACACCACACTTTAAGTACAGGCCTTTTATACGTACCAGTTTTAAGGCATCTTACCATTTAGCGCTACACATTTTTGTATTATTATCTATTGTAGTCACACAGCCACTGCTACCGCAACGGTCTGGATACCCAAACAGCATCTGCAGCGACTTGGCTGTACTCACTGTTTGGTCGACAATTTTCCACCCAGCAACGCTGACAAAAATTGAATGACCACACAAATTTTATCGAGCTGGGATGTACAGACATCCATGAATTGAGTTTCGTCTGATTCAGCAAGAACTGGCCAAAATTCGAGCTGTGTATGGTAGCCTTAAAGTGGTTGTAAACCCTTACATATACCCAGTGAAGTGACAGGCCTCAGGTGATACACAGAAACAAATCCACCTACATAAGTTGTACCTGTTTATCTGCAGTCTCCTCTTCTCTACGTTCGTTCAAAGGCCAAAAACCATTTATAAATCTTGTCTGAGCTGACACTTAATGCCCAGCCGCCATTGTTATAAGTTGGTACTTTGATGTGGAATACCAGTGTTATGGCAGCAAATAGCTGCCCTAACCCCGCTATCCTCTTAAACGGCGGGCGGCTGGCTTTCAGGTAAAAGTGGTTTCTGTGGCGGATCCACCGCAAGATCACTTTTATCGGCAGTGGGACAGGTGCCCCCCCTCCCGCTCCGGCTGTCTGCGCCGCATACCGGTGCCGTCGGTAGCGGTGGAGACGATTGGGTCCTCTCCCCTGTGAGACTGGATACCGAGTGAGGGAAAGATGGCCCCCACTCAGCTCCATAAAATTAGATGATGGAAGCGACGTCAACTTCCGCCCAATGCTCTTAAAGAGAATTTTTTTTGTTTATTTTGGTTTAGTTGTATATTTGTATTGTTTTTATTTGTTTATTTATTTATTTTTTATTGCATTTAAGCCTAAATGTGAGATCTGAGGTATTTTTGACCCCAGATCTCACATTAAAGAGGTCCTGTCATGCTTTTTTTGAATTACAAGGGATGTTTACATTCCTTGTAATAGGAATAAAAGTGACCCCATTTTTTTTTTAAAGGACAGTGTAAAAATAAAAAAATAAAATAAATAAGAAAAAAATAAAAAATTCAAAAGCGTCCCATCCCACAGAGCTTTCGCGCAGAAGCAAACACATACGTAAGTCGCGCCCGCATATGAAAACGGTGTTCAAACCACACATGTAGGGTATTGTCCCGATCGTTAGATCAAGAGCAATAATTTTAGCACTAGACCTCCTCTGTAACTCAAAACTGGTAACCTGTAGACATTTTTAAACGTCGCCAATGGAGATTTTTAAGTGCTAAAGTTTGTCGCCATTCCACGAGTGGCCGCAATTTTGAAGCATAACATTTTGGGTATCAATTCACTCGGGGTAACATTATCTTTCACAATATATAAAAAAAAATCGGGCTAACTTTACTGTTGTCTTATTTTTTAATTAAAAAAACTTTATTTTTTCCCAAACAATTGCGCTTGTAAGACCACTGCGCAAATACGGTGTGACAAAGTATTGCAATGACCGCCATTTCTTTCTGTAGGGTGTCTGAAAAAAATATATAGTGTTTGGTTCTAAGTAATTTTCTAGCAAAAAAAAAAAAGATTTTAACTTGTAAACAACAAATCTCAAAAAGAGGCTCGGTCCAGAAGAGGTTAAAAAACGGGGCAGAGAGCTAAAATCACACTCTGCAGAGCTTAGTGAGGAAAGCTCTGAGAGCTGATTGGAGAATATGGGACACACCCTACTTCTCACAGCACGCAGCAACCAAGCTGAGGCTGTCAATCACCTGGAGATCCCTCCCCGTCACCTTTTGTTTCTCTTGGTGTCAGCAAAGCTTTTTAGGAGGGATTAGCAGAGGATCGAATCAGCAAACAGAAATTACATTTAGTGCTCTCGTTTGAGACAAGTACACACTATAGAAGGATATGCTTTGTTCAATATTCATGTCTGAGGTTTACAACCACTGAAAGTGATCTCTTTATATACTACTATAAAAATTCCACTAGTAGGCCCAGGACACCTTGTTTAGTCAGGTATCTTCTAGAGATGGCAGCGACTGGGTTAGATTAAGGTAGAGCTGGTTAAAGTGTATGTAAACCCTAACAATCAACTTCCCTTTTCTGCTCAATTTTGTTCTATATGCTATTCATAATATACCAATAAAGCCATTTTGAATGTGTTCTGTTATATCTATATTGAGAAGTGAAAGTAATACCTGTTCATCCTGCCAGAAATTCAGTAAACTTTTAACTTCCAGTAGTGAGCGGTCAATGTTGCATTACCATCTCAAACACAGTTATCAACCCTGCCTGAATTTTTATCTGTACGCTACATAACATGTTCCCCTATGTTATATAGATGAGGAAATAGGAAGTTTTCTATATAGTTCTAAAGTACCTCCTGTCCTAGAGTGACAACACTACTCCTTCACTGAGTGAGTACAGTAAGTGAGCGTTCTCAGGATAGGACAAGAACTGTGTTTCTGGCAGGATCACCAAGTTAAAGAGGTTGTAAACCTCCATTTTTCAAGTTTTACCTATAGGTAAGCCTATAATAAGGCTTACCTATAGGTACAGTAAATATCTCCTAAAGTGCGCCCTTTAGGAGATATTTATTTTGTACTGCACCAATGATGTAATGCGTAGGAGTGATGTTATGCGACTGCGGACAGTCACAGAGCCGGAGTCCGCGGCCCCTGGAAGAAAGAGGGGCGAACATGAATGCGGCCTCCAGCGGGGACAGCGAGGGCTTCGTTTGCAGGCAAGTGTCACATAATGTGTTCGTATGCGATGCATACCAGCACATTATGTTTTTACTTTGCAGGGAACAAAAAAGGAAGTAAAACCCATCAGGGTTTACTTCCTCTTTAAAGCAGTTGTAAACGCTCCAGGTTTTTTACCTTCATGCATTCTATGCATGAAGGTAAAAAACCTTCTGTGTGCAGCAGCCGTCCCTAATACTTATCTGAGCCCCATCTTGATCCAGCGATGTGCATGAGAGCCTCGGCTCCCTAGGGACGCTCCTTCCTCATCGGCTGTCAATCACAGCCAGAGAGTCAATGAGGAGAGAGAAGGGACGGGACCAAGCCACGGCTGCGTGTGTGAATGGACATGCAGAGAAGTGGCTCGGGAGCGAGCCTGCTTGGGTGCCCTATAGCAAGCTGCTTGCTCTGGGAGCACTCGGCAGGAGGAAGGAGCCAGGAGTGCCAGCTGCTCTTTGCAAAACCATTACACAGAGCAGGCAAGTATGTTTGTTATGTAAAAAAAAAATTGCCTTTCATATCACTTTAAAATATGAATAGAAAAGGAATGCAGCCACCGCATCTAAAGAAACGTAAGCTGCAATATATGACATTTCTGTCCCTAAGCCTGAAAAGGTTAATAGATGCTAGGCTCCAAGTCGTCATCACTTTTATACGCCTGCTTCCATCCAGCATCTTATTGTCAGACTTGCACATTTTTGTGGTTTGGAGAGAAGCTCGGGGAATATTCTAGCAGCGCTGAGTCTCTTGTTGGCATTAATGTGCAGCGCAGACCCAGCCCTGCTATTTTCCTACTTCTGTCCTCACATGTGGGTGAAGAAATAAGGTTTAAAGAGAAAAAAAAAAAAAACTTTCCAAAAGTCTTGCAGTATATGTCGGCCACAACACATCGATTATATCCTTGATAAGATGCCATTACTGGAAAGGGCAGCTGCAGCCAAACAACTAATTACACAATTAAAACACGCATAGGAAACTGTTTTGGCTGCTATAGGATGTATACATAAAACAGGCCAGGCCATTCTAGGCCAGCCTCTGTTCTGCTATATGGATTTCAAGTCTAGGGTAAGGTGACAACACTCTATAGTCTGCATGTTATAAGAATCAATGTCACTATCCTTGCCTTCTGCCTGCCTTATGGATGACTTGTGGTCACATTAACCTGTTTGCTATTAACCTACTCAAAGTACCACCCTTTCCTATATCAGCTTACATCATAGCTCACTACAGCCCAGCTACAGTCTTCCTGAGGCTATAACACAGCTTAGAAGAGCCAAGACAGAGAAACATCTGACCACAGCCCGAGTGGGGACACGCCTGTCACTCCACATTTGTGGACAAGCCCATCTCTAGCAGAAATGTTTTATTTTGTTCAGGATAAAGTAGGGAAAGTTAGTATTGCAAAAATAAATAAATAATAATAATAAGTAAATAAATAATAAGTAAATAAATAAAATCAAACAAAAATAATTAGAAAAACAGAAGGGCCTTTGCCAAGTTTTTATATATGGGAGATTTACAACATACGATACGTCCTGTATGGACAGCATAGGAGATCTCTCCAACCGGGACACAGACAAAAACTAAAACACATTTTTAGTGAGAAGGTGGTAGACCTTATAACAATGTTTCTATTGCTGTCTACACCCCACCTTTTAGATATTACAGGGATAGAAAGTGAAGGAACACTGCTCCATTGGGGTCACAGGCAGAATTGTTAATTTGGTAGAATAAAGCATTTTTGTCGACTAAATGAATACTATTTTAGTCTGCTAAAATACGACTAAAACTAGGACAGTTGAGATGACTAAAATACGAACAAAACAGTTGAGGTGACTAAAATGCGACTAAAATTATAATGGCATTTTAGTCAAAAGAGTACGACTAAAACTAAATTGAAATTTGACGTCAAAATTGACACTGGTCTGTAGTGCATGTTCAAACCTAAATACCATAAATAATAGTGGAGATTTAGTCGACTAAATACAACTAAAACAATTGCAGAAGACTAAAAATGGTCTAAAACTAAAATGCCATTTTAGTCAAAAGACTAAAACTAAATCGAAACTTGCTGCCAAAATTAACACCGATTGTAACCCTTTTACATGCTATAAAAAAGCAAAAACAAAACAAAAACAAAAACAAAAAAAAAGGATGTTTTTGGAGTTAGGATTTAAACAGAAACTAAAGCCGCGTACACACGAGTGGAATGTCCGACAGAAAAAGTAAGACAGATCTTTTCATCGCCTATTACGATCGTGTGTATGCCTCAACTGACTTTTTTTTTTTTTCGAAAATTCTGACGGACCTAGAAATGGAACACGTTCTAAATATTTCCGACAGAACCAATTCCTATCAGGAAAACCGCTCGTCTGTATGCTGTTCCGACGGACCAAAAATGACGCATGCTCTGAAGCAAGTACAAGACGGAAGCTATTGGCTACTGGCTATTGAACTTCCTTTTTCTAGTTCCATCATACGTGTTGTACGTCACCACGTTCTGAACGGTCGGACTTTGGTGTGATCGTGTGTATGCAAGACCGCTTGAGCAGAATTCCGTCGGAACTCCGTAGGAGGTACCTTCAGAGTTTATTCCGACGGCAAAACCGGTCGTGTGTACGCAGCATAAGGCTTAGTTCACACCTATGTGTTTTTAACGCTTTTTGCAGAAACAAACTACAGTCCATTTACCTTTGGTTTCCTATGGGACACAGTCACATCTATGCTTTTTACAGCCGCTGTGTTTTTGAAAAGGGTCAGGGACTTTTTTAAACACAAAACTGTGTTTTTTTTTGCTTTTTTGGTTCAATAGACTTCAATGGAGAACCATAAAAGCATGTAGTGCGTTTTTGCTGCAATTTTACAGTGATTTTGACACGATTTTCGTTTTTTAATGTGCCCCAAAAAAAGAAAAAAAAGGAAACTGCAAAGCGCAATAAAATCGCGTGTGCAGAAATGAAAAACGCACAGCAAAAAGCACTGCATAAACTATCAAAGGCAAACTGCATAGTTGTAAACCGAGCTTCAGGGTCTTTGTTCACATTTGCATGTTTGAGTTTAAAAGTGTATAAATAGAAGTTATATATGCACACACATTATTTTAAAACATTTCTGTGCTTGCTGATAAAGTCCAGCACTACCTTTATCCTTGGTGACAGACTGGGTTCATTTACTAGTTAAAGCGGAGGTCCGCCCACCCCACAAAGAATTAAAAGTCAGCAGCTACAAATATTGCAGCTGCTGACTTTTAATATATGGACATTTACCATATATCCATATGTCCACAATGTCAGCACCCCAGCCAATCATCGGATTGGCTGTTGGGTGCTGCCGCCACCATTGCCGCTAAGGGAACTCGGCAGTGAAGCCTTTCAGCTTCACAGCCGATTCCTCACTGCACATGCGCAAAGCTTGCTGCGCTTTATAAGTGGCCCGGCGGCAGAGGAAGGAGAAGGGGGGGTCGGTCTTTTCCTTCGGCGCTGTCTCCAGAAGTGGGCAAGGGGACCTGTCAAAAACAGGTCCCTGTTCCCTCCTCCACCCTGAAAGGTGTGAAATGTAAAAGGAGATGAATAAGCGGAAGTTCTGCTTTGGGTGGAACTCCGCTTTAAGATGTTTTTTGGTAACAGTGTGGTAGTAGGTGGCTTGTGTCATTATAATAGGAAACTTATTTTAATCACATTTCATTTTTTAATTTGTTTTTCTCTCTCTATACATATTATATACACACACACATAAACTGTATAAACATACACACAACCTTTACAAATAAACATTTAATAAATCTTTTAAATCAAAGTGCCCTGCTAAATATTGATGTACATACAAATCCAAACATAACTTGGTGTGCAAGGGGGAGGGGACAGGGCGGTGTAGGCAGAAGCAGCAGCGTTAGGATAACCTGCTGTGATTAACTACTTAAAGCGGCTGTATACCCCGGTTGGACATTTTTACCTACAGGTAAGCCTATAATAAGGCTTACCTGTAGGTAAAATGAATATCTCCTAAGCCTACACAGTTCAGCGGCACATGCGTAGTGAAGGTCCGGTGTATCCTGTCTCCCGCATGCATGCACAGGAGTGACGTCATTGCGGCTCCAGCCACTCCCAGCGCCGGAACCCATGACCCTGGAAGAAACGGCGAGGCAACATGTCAGCCCCCTCAGCGCTGACTGGGTACTTCGTTCTAAGGTAAGTATTTCATAATGTGCTAGTATGCAATGCATACTAGCACATTATGCCATTGTCTTGCAGGTTTTTTTTTCCTTCAGCGGTTTACTACCGCTTTAAGGATCAAGCCTATTTTTCAAACTTGATATCTAAAACTGACGGTCATCAAGTTCAACCCGCCCACACTTGAAGTTCCACCACTGCGCCTCAGAACAAAATGTCTCAAATTGGTAGAGCTGCCACTTTAAATAATATGAAATGTGAACAGTCGTTTAACCCTCATCAAATGTGAAAAGTTAGAAAAAATTGTGGCGCTTAAATGACAATATTAAAATGATATATAAATACTCATTTTTTTCACATTCATTTTTGTTGTACTGTGTATTTATGTATAATTTTAATATTGTGATTTAAGCGCCACTATTTCTTCTAACTTTTCACATTTGATGAGGGTTAAAATACTGTTCATATTTTTCAAACTTGGTTTAAATCATTTTTTTTTGGTAGAAAATTACTTAGAACCCCCAAACATTACATTAATTTTTTTCAGACACCCTAGAGAATAAAATGGCAGTCGTTGCAATACTTTATGTTACACCGTATTTGTGCAGCGGCCTTACAAGCGCAATTTTTTTACACTTTTTTTAATGAAAAAAATAAGACAACAGTAAAGTTAGCCCAATTTTTTTTTTTATATTGTGAAAGATAATGTTACGCCGAGTAAATTGATGCATGTCATGCTTCAAAAATGCGCCTGCTTGTGGAATGGCGACAAGCTTTGACCCTTACAAATCTCCATATGTGATGTTTAAAAATTTCTACTGGTTACCAGTTTTGAGTTACAGAAGAGGACTTTTGCTAGAAGTATTGCTCTTGCTCTAACAATACCTCACATGTGTGGTTTGAACACAGTTTTCATATGCAGGTGCGACTTACGTATGCGCTCGCTTCTGCTCGGTGGCAAGGGGCGCTTTAAATTTTATTTATTTTTTTTCCTTATTTATTTTACTTTTTATTTTTACACTGTCCTTTTTAAAAAAAAAAAATGTTGGGTTACTTTTATTCCTATTACAAGGAATGTAAACACCCCTTGTAATAGAAAAAAAGCATGACAGGACCTCAGATCTCATATTTACACTTAAATGCAAAAAAAAAAAAAAATTCCCTTGAAGACCATTTGGCGGAAGTGACATTTGAGGTTGCTTCCGTCATCCAATGTTATAGAGCCGAGCGGGGGCAAACATTCCCTCACTCGGCTCCATGTCTCTGAGGAGAGAGGACACGATCGGCTCTGCTGCTACCGACGGCTCCGCTAAGCGGCAGAGACGACTGGAGCATGGCGGGAGGGGGGGGGGGGGGGCGTTTTGATAAAAGTGATCTTGCGGCAAATCCACAGCGGAGATCACTTTTACCAGGAAGAGGACCGTCTGTTGTTTAACAATATACCAAGGTTTTGGCAGCTCTCTGCTGCCATAACCTCAGTATTCTACATTAAAGTACCGACGTACAACAGCGGCGGGTGGTACGCAAGTAGTTAAACAAACGGACCTACAGATTTCACTGGGTTAGAAACTATTCTGCTGGATACAAATTGGTGTGCTACAAGCACCTTAAAATGGAATGGAATGGAATGATTAACCAATATTGATTTAATCACAACAGACATATTGATTGTTTTATTAGCACATTAGCACTTTTTTGCATGTATGTTACACGCATTTTTGTAACACGTATTTGCACACCAAGTTATGCTTGGATTTGTATGTTCATCAATATTTAGCGCGGCACTTTGATTTATAAGATTTATGTAGCACAATTATATGGGACTGTGAACAGTGTCAGCAGCTGAAAATTATATAGATGATCAATTTAGATCTTTGTTTATACTGGTTCTGGCAGCTCGCAAGACCTTTTAGTCATTCAAACATTTAGGCCCCTTTCACACGATCGGACCGTTCAGGTCCTCCTGTCAGTTTTGACGGCGGACCTGAACGGGCACTCCATGTTAGTCTATGGTGCGTCGGATGTCAGCGGAGACATGTCCACTGACATCCGACCCGGTCTGATCCGCTGAAGAGCAGACGGATGGCCCTACGTCCAGGTTCGTCGCTGGCGGATCGGATCGGGGGAGATCTGACGAAAACGGACACGCTGTCCGTTTTCGTCCGATCCCTCCATAGGCGGCAGCGGCACCTGACAAGCTCCTCCCCGCTCAGTGAGCAGAGAGGGACCTGTCAACCGCCGGCTCAGCGGAGATCAACAGACAGATCTCCCGCTGAGCCGGCGGACCGAGGCGGGCTCCGTAGAAACGGAGCCCGCCTCGTGTGAAAGGGGCCTTAATCACTTCAGCCACGGAAGGATTTATCCACTTCCTGACCAAGCCCTTTTTTGTGATACGGCACTGCGTCACTTTAACTGATAATTGCGCGGTCGTGCAACGTTGTACCCAAACAAAATTGACGTCCTCTTTTTCCCACAAATAGAGCTTTCTTTTGGTGGTATTTGATCACCTCTACCATCTCTTTATTTTTTGCGCTATAAACAAAAAAAAGCGACAATTTTGAAAAAAAAAAAGCAATGTTTTTTTACCGTTTGCTATAATAAATATCCCCCCAAAAATATAAAAAAAAACAATTTCTTCCACAGTTTAGGTCAATATGTATTCTTCTACATATTTTTGGTAAAAAAAAAAAAAATTGCAATAAGCATATATTGATTGGTTTGCGCAAAAGTTATCGCGTCTACAAAATAGGGGATAGATTTATGGCACTTTTATTAATAATTTTTTTTATTAGTAATGGCGGCGATCTGCGATTTTTATCATGACTGCGACATTGCGGCAGACAGATCGGACACTTTTGACACTATTTTGGGACCATTGGCATTTATACAGTGATCAGTGCTATAAAAATTCACTGATTACTGTGTAAATGTCACTGGCAGGAAAGGGGTTAAACACTAGGGGGCCATCAAGGGGTTAAGTGTGTTCCCTCAGCATGTTCTAACTCTAGCGGGGATGGGTTCCATAGAGCATGACAGAGATCACTGCTCCCGATTACTGGGAGCAGCAGATCCCTGTCATGTTGCTAGGCAGAACAGGGAAATGCCTTGTTTACATAGGCAACTCCCCGTTCTGCCTCTCCGTGCCACGATCGCGAGCCACCGGCGGACATCGAGCCCGCGGGCACGCTTCCGTGGCGTGGATGACGCAGCGACTTACGGGTACTTTGTTTTGCACACCCGAGCCCCTTTGCCGACGTATATCGGTGTGGTTAAAGGGTAACTCCACTTTCGTGGGAGAAAAAAATAGCGAAAAAATAATAGAGCGTGTACAATTGCAATACAAGTCATATTGCAATTAAATGTAATTAAAAATTTCCTTTGCTTTTCAAACTGCGGCCGCTGTATTTTCTATAAATGCACTTCAATAGGGCTACATGGAGTTGTTCTGTATACAGAATGTGTACCGACCACTCCCCAAAAACTTAATTTGCTGCTTGTGTGATTGGCACACCAATTTCCCCAGAAGTCTGCACTAAGATACAAATCAGATTTCAGCCACGCCCTGCAAAAAAATAATGATTTTTGGTGAGATATTTCCAATAGGAACATGTCTAAATGTTCCTATTGGAAATATCATGTCTGACACCATCCTGCACATAATACCCACCACTGTACACTGCGCATTCCTCACCTGCACATACCACCCACCACCATACACTCTGCACTGCTCTCCTCCTGCACATACTACCCACCTACATACACGCCACACTCCCCTCCTGCACATACTACTCGTCTCCATACACTCCGTACTCCTCTCCCGCACATACTACTCATTACCATACATTCTAAACTCCTTTTATCCACATACTACCCACCTCCATACACTCCACACCCCTCTCCTGCATATAATACCCACTGCTATCCGCTCTGCACTGTACATTCCCTATTTAACATTTCCACATTCTGCGCTATGTAAGTCATCTCATATTGTATTAAACCACACCCCTTTAAGTCAACGCTCATTATTTTAGGAAAATTGTAGCACCCTCTAGTAGTGTAGGCCAGCCTGGCTGGTAGCCAGGCCTGTTTGTTTTTGTTTGATCTGGGCTGGGAATGGCTCAGGGTAGAAGCTGTGTGACTCACAGGCAGCATCACAAAGACCTCCCTCTTTCTATAGCTCTCTAGAAGGTTCTGGAATGAGAGGAGAGGGGATGTGGGGCTGCCTGGGGTATTCTGAGGAGCCCTGACCAATCCCCAACTTGGAATTGGCAGGCCTCCTCAAGTACCCATGGTCAGCCCAGTTTGGGAGAAGTTGTCAGGGGGAGGAGTTGGAGATGGAGTACTGAGGCTGTCGGAGCTTTGGAGGGAGCTCTCCAGTCTGGGGGGGGGGTGACCTTGGGCCCGGGCTCGGGCGCGGACAGGGCTTTCCAAGAAAACGTGGAGGTGTCCTGGACAGGAGGCACAGGGGGAGCAAGAGAGGACAGCGGGAGACAGTACTGATGGGCAAGTCTCCAGAGAGAGGAACCATCGGTTGCAGCCAAGAGGGCTGGTGGGTGGCATGCACAGTTGGGAGGACTGGGGAGGCACACCTGAAAGGACTGGGAGGGTGCAGTCGGAGATGGGTGCAGAACCAGAGAAGAGGACTGTGGTGTCGTGAGCAGGGGAGACGGGCAGCTGCAGTCCGAAGGGCTGGCAGGGCCTGAATAGGGCTGACTGGGATCAGTAGCTGCATGTGGGACAGATAATAACATCACTTACTATTTTCTTTTTGCTACACCATAGGGGCCTATGGTCCCTGCCTGTGAAGGGCATTTGCTTTAGGCCTGCCTGAGTCAGTGTCAGGCCTACAGTGCTAGCTAGTCTGGAGAATAAAAGAGAGGAAGCAATGTACAGGATGTACAGTGCCTTGCAAAAGTATTCACCCCCCTTGGTATTTTTCGTGTTTTGTTGTGTCACAACCTGGCATTAATATGGTTGTTTGAGGATTTGCATTATTTAATTTGCAGAACATGCCCACAACTTTGAAGATTTTTTTTTTTTTTTTATTGTGAAGAAAACAACAAATAGGACAAAATAACAGAAAAAGTCAATGTGCATAACTATTCACCCCCCCCTTAAAGTCAATACTTTGTAGAGCCACCTTTTGCGGCTATCACAGCTCCAAGTTGCTTTGCATAAGTCTCTATGAGCTTGCCACATCTTACCACTGGGATTTTTGCCCATTCTTCCTTGCAAATACTGCCACCACCATATTTCACTGTGGGGATGGTGTTCTTTGGGTGATGTGAAGTGTTGGGTTTGCACCAGACAGCGTTTTCTTTGATGGCCAAAAAGTTCAATTTAAGTCTTATCAGACCAGAGCATCTTCCTCCATACATTTTGGGAGTCTCCCACATGCCTTTTCGCAAACTCAAAATGAGATAATGTGACACATATGCCGCGTACACACGAGCGGACTTTACAGCAGACTTTGCCGGACTTTCTGAATGAACGGACTTGCCTACACACAATCAACCAAAGTCCGTCAAATTTGTACGTGATGACGTACGACCGGACTAAAATAGGGAAGTTCATAGCCAGTAGCCAATAGCTGCCCTAGCGTGGCTTTTTGTCCGTCGAACTAGCATACAGACAAGCGGACTTTTCGACCAGACTCGAGTCCGTCGAATAGATTTGAAACATGTTTCAAATCTAAGTCTGTCCAACTTTTGAGAAAACAAAGTCCGCTGGAGCCCACACACGATCGAATTGTCCGATGAAATCCCATCCGCCGGGCAAAGTCTGCCGTAAGCTCCGCTCGTGTGTACGCGGCATTAGATCGCACACAGGTGAAAATCATTTCACTAATTATGTGACTTCTGAAGGTAATTGGTTGCACCAGAGCTTTTTATGGGCTTCATAACAAAGGGGGTGAATACATACGCACATGCCAATTATTTTTTTATTTATGAAAATTAGTTTTATGTATATATATATTTTTTTTATATATTTTTTAAATTTCCTTCACCAGACTATTGTGTTTTGATCCATCACATATAATTCAGATTAAAAAAAAACATTGAGCTAAAGGCTGTAATGTAACAAAATAGGTAAAAAGCCAAGGGGGGTGAATACTTTTGCATGGCACTGTATATAGAGTCCCAAGTTCCAATGTTTTGACCACCTGGGCATCTCATGAGTCCCCATTCCTATCCAAGTTCCCCTCAATAAAACAAACGAAAACAAAATGCAAGGACTGCTTTATTGTCTCTGAGGAATGAAAAAGCGTGTGCCTGGCTGGGCAGGGTGACAGACGGACCACTGTACTCAGCAGCCTCTACGGGGGTAAGGCTACACAATTTAAACGATACCCACATTTGGCAGCGGCTGTATCATGTCCGAACACTCTCTGACCAACTCCTGTATCATGTCCGCACACTCTCTGACCAACTCCCGCATCCTGTCCTCACACTCTCTGATCAACTTCTGCATCATGTCCTCACCCTCTCTGACCAACTCCTATATCATGTGGATGGATATGGGATATGACAGGATGGAGATTTTTGGGTCATGTTTAGACAGCTATGATTTGGGTAAAAGGTGGGGATGGGAAAAGACATTGTGGTGCAGTCTGGAGAGGACGACTTCATTATTCAGCGTGATGTTTGTACAAGAAAATATAGACTTGGTGGGAGCAGTCGGGTGACACGGGTAGGGACTTGGTGGGAGCAGTCGGGTGACACGGGTAGGGACTTGGTGGGAGCAGTCGGGTGACACGGGTAGGGACTTGGTGGGAGCAGTCGGGTGACACGGGTAGGGACTTGGTGGGAGCAGTCGGGTGACACGGGTAGGGACTTGGTGGGAGCAGTCGGGTGACACGGGTAGGGACTTGGTGGGAGCAGTCGGGTGACACGGGTAGGGACTTGGTGGGAGCAGTCGGGTGACACGGGTAGGGACTTGGTGGGAGCAGTCGGGTGACACGGGTAGGGACTTGGTGGGAGCAGTTGGGTGACACGGGTAGGGACTTGGTGGGAGCAGTCGAGTGACACGGGTAGGGACTTGGTGGGAGCAGTCGAGTGACACGGGTAGGGACTTGGTGGGAGCAGTCGAGTGACACGGGTAGGGACTTGGTGGGAGCAGTCGAGTGACACGGGTAGGGACTTGGTGGGAGCAGTCGAGTGACGAGTAGGGACTTGGTGGAAGCAATCGGGTGACACGAGTAGGGGCTTGGTGGAAGCAGTCGGGTGACACGAGTAGGGGCTTGGTGGAAGCAGTCGGGTGACACGAGTAGGGGCTTGGTGGAAGCAGTCGGGTGACACGAGTAGGGGCTTGGTGGAAGCAGTCGGGTGACACGAGTAGGGGCTTGGTGGAAGCAGTCGGGTGACACGAGTAGGAGCTTGGTGGAAGCAGTCAGGTGACACACCTAGGCTGAAAGCTTTGAGCTCATTCAGTCTTACTGGGTGTAAGCTATGAAAAGACATCCACCCCTCCCTCACATAATACATCCTGGTGATCAAAAGGAATGTTGCAACTGTGATAAGGTGACCTCAGACACACACACACTGCATCATAACAATAATCAGATCACTGGAGCTTCTCCTCTGCCCAGCTCTGAGTAGATACATCTCCTCTAAATCACATTACTTGTCTGTATCTTCTGCTGGCCATTCTGTGAGTTCACTGCACTATACATGCATTTCCTCCTCTCACACTGATCTGTGGATCACACTCCATGATGAGAAACATTCAGTCAAAACCCAGGAAAGGCAATTAATACTGGGAGAACAGGAGAAGAAAGAGGGGAGGATGTGAATTATGAAGTACACAGAATGCCTGTCTCAGCTTGTGCATGAGATATGCAAGTCACCTGTCACTCACAGCAGGGGAAGAACTGACTGGCATTTCTCTGTCTGTCCTTTTTTTCTCACTGAAAAAAGATAAGAGGATTGCTCAAAGCTGGATTAACTCTTATTGACAAGACTGGGCACAGATGACATGAAATCCTATACTGTATAAGGTGCAAGCCTTAATTAAAAAAACTTTTCGGGTTTACATCCACTTTATGGCAGTGCTGGAAAAGAATGGTGGCCACACAAAATATTGACACTTTGGGCCCAATTTGGACATTTTCACTTAGGGGTGTACTCACTTTTGTTGCCAGTGGTTTAGACATTAATGGGTGTGTGTTGAGTTATTTTGAGGGGACAGCAAATTTACACAGTTATACAAGCTGTACACTCACTACTTTACATTGTAGCAAAGTGTCATTTCTTCAGTGTTGTCACATGAAAAGATATAATAAAATATTTACAAAAATGTGAGGGGTGTACTCACTTTTGTGAGATACTGTATATCGGAAAATGCATTAATCCTGATGTACTATCATTTCTTCAGCTGATTCCCCACTGTGCAAAACTTTCTGAATGGCCTGGTGCCAGGGAAGGAGGAAGGGGGCCGAACTTCTGACGTACCTCGCTGCGGTGAGGTCCGACAGAATTGGGGATGGGTACCTGTCAAAAAGAGGTACCCTCTCCCCCCTCGCTGAATGTGGAACCGGGGGGGGGAACGGGACGGACTCTGCTTTAATGTATAAAATGCATTAAGATAAAAAAAACTGAGCCTTTAGAACCAAAGTAAATTTGATTGTTTGATTTTGAATCGCACATCGATTGGACAGAAAAATCAAAGTGCGCGTGGCCACCATATGCGTACAGTGCGACAACACTGCTGTGAAAATGAATGGTGCCGTAACCTTGTTAAATGAAAGGGGGGGGGGGGGCGACAGATCTACTGGCAGAACACAGTTATCAGGATACTTATTGATAGGGACAGACTGTATCAAACATGTAATTTCTGATTTTGCCCAAAGTTACGCTTTTAAAAGAAAAAAGGTTTTGGCTGCAGCTGGCCCACAGTATAAAATGTTTCTGTAACAGATTTTCAGCTCAGCAATATGGTTCCTGTATCAGTCCTTATCGTTTATAAACATTTCTGTGGAAAAGATGATAAAAGATCTAGAATTTGTAAATTATTAGTTTTACGTGAGAGGTTTAGCTTAGCAGTGACCCATGAATGTTTGCTTGGGAAGGGGTTAATGAGCCCTGGGCTCAGAAAAAGACCCCTCCGGTAGCTCTGGCTGAAACATCAATGCAGTGAGGGTAAACGCTTCACAAGGAGTAAATAGAGAGTTGAGTAATGCCATCATGTGATTTCAATTAAGTAAAATACCCATCTAGAAAGTCAGCTTCCTGCCCAGTTGTTGTTGCTGGCTCCGAACAGATGCTTCAACAAGCAGAGTTAGGAGGGGGATTTACCAAACCTTACTGCTCCCACCGCGCTCAGCGACCAGAAGCAGAAAGAACTGTGATAACTGAACTCCTCTGCAGTGCTGTAATAGTCCCATACACGTCGGTGGAAGTGCAATACGGCCATCTTAAATGAGACCAGCAAAGATGGAAATATAGTGATTTTTATTGGTGGGCCTCTCTCTTCACTTAACTGTCCTGACCCCAAACCCTTCATGAACATGCTAGTAGACTGGCTGTCATAGTGATCCTCTGTCTTCACTGCTGCAGCTCATAATCAGAAGTGGAAAAACAAATCTAATGCTTCTGGTGACTGTAGATCCCCATTAAAAAAAGTGAATACCAAATTATAAGATATTAAAAAGTGTATCTATATACATTTTTTTTTTTATTTGGGATGAAGTTGGGAAGACTTAGAAAACCTGTCAGACTTTTCTGCTATCTGGGACTTCGCATTTTCCATGCTGCCACACAGGAAGTGAGGGAAACTTTCCAACAGCAACACAGACTGAAGTAAAAATGTTTTTTTTTTAGTAGGGGAGTGCTAGATCCTCTGTCAGTTTTTTTTGTCTTAATGTTGTCCGCTTCCCTGCTGAAGATTTTCCCTACTTTCTGTCTGATAAAAATATGTCTCCATCTAATGGAGCGCTGGATAGTAGTAAAACCTGACAGGGGTTCTAACCTTTCCCCATTCCATCCAAAACTAGAAAATACAGTTTGGGTTACAGATACATTTTTTAAATGCTGTTCCCGGAGTTCAGCTTTAATCCCCTCACGCCGATGTAACACAAATATGCGGCCCCACGAGATGTTTTTTTTTTTTCCCATGGGACTGCATATTTGCATATCTCCCTTTGTGTTGGGAGCGCGTCACACTCCCAGCACAGAGCCCGGGGTCTCACTGTGAGTACTAACAATCGGGATCCGCTGCAGCAGCGCTTTGCAGATCGTTTTAACCCTTTTTTGGCCGCTAGCGGGGGTTAAAAGCACCCCTCTAGTGGCCAAAAACCTTCGCAAAAACGTTGGTAAAGCGCCGTTAAAAATAGCGATGCCCCAGTGTGAAGGAGGGCCTTAATACTAGCCTCCTGGCTACCAAGCTTATTGTTTACCTAATCTGGGCCGCATCTTTCAATGTCAGACCAAAGTCAACATTTTAACAGGTGAAAGTTTGATCTGCAATTGTTTTCTGATGAACTTATTTAAAAAGAAAAAAAAATCCTCCACAAACATTCTGTCATGTAGCAGAAGGGGAAAGTCCTCTGTGGTAAAGCATTTTTCCTTATGTTGTACTGACAAACCAACCACATCGCATTGCAGAAAATGACCCTCAGCTATCCACAACTGCACTAATGTGCACACTTTCTGTAGAGTTAAAGCATATCTAAACTCTAAACTGAAGAACATATATGTAATATATTGAAGCTTACCAGTCCTTAGTTGTGGTAATTGAATTTGTTTTAATTTTTCAGAATAAGACATTTTCAGCAAGTTTAGAAAATACCTTTTGAACTTACCAAAAATGTAGTATCCATGCCACTTCATTCGAGACGAAAATACAGCAAAAATAATGTTATATATTTATGTGTCAACTACTAGCCCCATCATTCCACTATGTAATAGATTTGAACAAAGGCAGTCATGTTTAATGTCAAACCTGTATGATAGCTATGGCTACCTCCATAGATACAGTGGAGAAGTGAGCACAGCCACCCATAGACAGGAAGTTTATTCCTGTCAGTATTAACCATGTATAAATAAAGAGGAAAAAAGGTTGTTACCTACTTTTACTGAAGTTAAGAGTCGTGTACAGGGTACATTTATCAATGAGAAACTAACAGCTATTTTGGATGCTACACACGAAAGCTCCTCAAAATTTAGAACCGGTGGCTTGACTGCCACCCATCTACTCAATCAACCGTAAGCCTATTCGACTTTGAGTGGCCCTACAGCAAATGCCTAGCCCATTTGGATAGCCTCTGGGGTTTCTCTCATCAGTTTCCCTTCTTCTCTGAACTCTCAGTACTGATCTCTTCCTCCTCCTCTCCCTCTTTTTCTGTCAACTCGTGCTTTATATGCCTTTTTTCTATGCTACATGAAATGGATTCAGATTTTTTTTTGCCTGTTCCCCCTCCATTTGAACAGTTTAACAGGCTCTATTGCAAGAGGAGTTGACCACTTCATCTGCTTACATGGGCAGTGCTGGACCATCTGCAACATTGCCTTGTGTATATGCATTTGGCTATTACATTCATCACTATTACAGTTGGTAATCGTATAACTAATGCTTTCCAACCTGCTTGTCAAAATCAGATTTTTGTTTGCATTTTTTGCCTGTCAATCTTACACGTGAATCCCTCAGATTGGTGCGATTTAAGGACCACAAGGTCATGACTATTTTTTTACGTCTTTCAATAGAATTCCAGTGAAAGAGAAAATGAATGTCGCCACCACAGTGAAGGATGCAATATATTACATTTTTGGTTTTGGGTTTGGATTCACTTTAAGTGATATTGCTGCTGTAGCAGCTCACCATAAATATTAAGCATTAATTAAACAGAACACATGCTGGATGGTTGATTAGAACTTTTACCCAAACTGGAGTTCTATTTAAGCCAAAACATTGTAGGGGGGGGGAATAAAAAAAATAAAAGGATGAGTGGGATGACCACACAGTACCAGAACCCAGACAGCCTAGAGACCTTGTCTACTAACATTACTGTAAGTACCAGTCATTTCCTTTTGGCAGTCACTCCTCTTAGACACAGGCAGCTCTAATGTTAGAGAAACACTTTCCCACTCTTGTGAAAACTCTATCTGCCTACAAATGTATCAGACCATGCCCCAACTATCCCTTGTTGGTATATAAATGATGTGTTATGCCATACAACACAGGCACAGGTTGAATTTTATATGCGTGGCATGCAGTTACTGGAAAAATGAGAGGACAGCACCATCTAGTGGCTGTATCTGTGAGCTGCATGACACAATAAATGTAGGCAATGCCTTTATAAAAAGGTCAGCAATTTGAAATTTTGAAAATCTTAATAGTATAAATGCAGAAAATTTCTAGGAAGACTTCTACAGTTAAAGTGTATGTCAGTAAACAACAACAACAACAAAAAAAAGTACATCTCTGAACATCATGCACCTTTGTGTTTTCTCTTTAAAGATTCTGAAAGCACAGAAAAGCTCCCTGTTGATGCGCCTTTAGCTTTTCATTTCCTATTGTGGGCTGACAAAACAGCATTTTTATGGTTTGAGTGGCGTCAGCCCCGCCCAGTTTTCTAAACTACTCTATCAATCCCTCTGTCTTAATCACTAAAGCATAGGCACCAACAGAGTTGTAGTCCTAGGAAAAGAACTAGGAGGGCTAACTAGGCTCTTAAAAGCAGAACTAAACCCTCCTCTCCTTCATAGCCAAGGAAGCAGCAATCTTAGCCTTGGTTTGAGCCGCAGCACATGTGATCCGTTATGACACCAGCCATTTGATGGCTTGACAGATCGAGTTGAGCGCAAGCACTTGTTATCATTCATGGCATATCTTCTGGTGTGGTGGGAGTTAATACAGCTAAGGGGCTGTTTGGTGGATCTGGCAGGAAAGGGTGGGCATACTAGAGCTCTTATGATGAGAACTCCTTTCATAGAAGCCGTACTACAGCTTCTATGAATGACACAGGATCTCTTGGGGGGGGGGGGGGGGAAGAGCCTTCAAACATACACTCATCCTCCATTCATAGAATCATTGAAGTATGGCTTTCTATGAATGGCAGAATAGGGCTGGCATAATAGAGCTCTCTTGATGAGAACCCCTGACGGCCCCCCATCTACATTAACCCCTGCTGCATCGGAAGATAAGGGGGTGGGGAGGTAGGACAGAGGAAGAAGTCAGAAGAATCAACAAAAGGGACCAATTATACTAAACAGTAAGTTATGTCCCTTGTGCCAATTTTTCTTTTTAGCCAAACTTAGCCTTTAAATTGATAGGTTTAGTTCCGCACATAGTGTGTATAGGACACAGAACAGTTCTGAATTTCTGACAAGATCAGCAGTACTGTTTTTGCACTTACTAAACAGATATAACAAAAGATTTTCTATGAAGGGTAAAAGCATATAAACCATTTGAAGAATTGCTTCTACAAAAGGTTACCTGAAGACAGACCAGCTGCACACATCTTTTGCATTTCTTGGGCAGGTCGTCCTCAAACATCAACAGAGTATGAGCTCCTTTGACGAACATGGACTGATGGTAATGGTCCTGTATACTTTGTAAAGCACTGTCATCTCAATATAGATACAGGATATAAAGTGGATGAAATTCCTGTTGGACATAGGAATATTGTTTAGTGGTCAGATTCCCTTCACATGTGATTTTAATGCAGAAGCGTGAATGGGGCATCTTTATAAAGCCTCTAAAGAAACTTGTGTTAGCAGAAACATGGAGGCTGCCACTGATGACTCCGCCTTCTGAAAATGCTAGTTGTCTGGCTGTCATGCTGATCCAATGGTTTCATCAATGCCTTCAGTCACTGACCCGCCACAGGCATTCAAATCAGGAGTTCTCACTTCACCTCCGGGATGCTAATTTTTTAGATAAGCAACTTAAAATGTACTGAAGTCAGAGGATCAACATTACTGTAAGTAAACTGGAATTTTGAAGAGAAGGTCAACAACAGCAGCCCCCGGGTTTATCTACACACTGGTGTGGAACACCAGGCAAAGCTGAAATTCATGCATTGCTCGTTTGCAAGGCATAGAAATTTATTTACCAGTACAGTTTTCTGGGTCAGCTTTTTGCTCACTGAACAGAGGCGATGATCCATTGTCCATTGAGGAGGCAAGACAGGTGACACAGGAAGCTGAATTCCTTAACCAAAAAGATACATTGGTTTTTAAATCAGGAGTTATGTCCCCCCCCCCCCCCCTTGCTCCACACAGTAACACATCTTTGACAGGTAAGTTCCCATTCATGTCTTTCATCTTAGTATTTAGCTGCTTGCTTGGAGTTTCACGTTAAAATGGTAATTCTATGTAAACTCAAGTGTTTTCATATTTTACCTAGAAAACCTCTTTATTAAAGACAAAACAAAAGCTGAACTAGAAGTACCAGCGAGACCACATTTTCATGTGCCTCTCTTCTAATATGTGAGTAATAGCCTGAAACTGCTGTTATACCAAACTGCATATGACCATCCAGAACCAAAACAGGTCTGAGGTTTGTGGTGTTATGTTGGAAATGTCCTGCAGAGCTTAATAGTACAATGAGCATGCTCTGTGCCAGTAAACAGACTGACACACCCATGACCACCCAACCATATTTAAACCTACATCTTACTGACATGCAGAAAGGTGAATATTGAAGGATTTCTACAAATTGAAAGCCATCATAACTGTGGTTTAGTTATGTTTTGGCTCTGTTGAGACCGGTATTTTATGAACTGTAGGTGACAAATAAAATTGCATAAAACAAGTTAGAATTTAGTAAATGTTGAATTTATTATAATACAATAAACACTAAAATGAAACATCCACATTCTCTGGTCATAAATTCTTTATAAAAATATTCGGTGTTACCCAGCCTGGAGGTGCTTTTCTCAAGCCTGCCTTCCTCCAGATACGCACTAAATCTTTTTCAAAATGTTTCTGTATGAAGAAAAAAAAAAAATACAAAATTAATAAAATCTTATAAAAATTACAGAATGACAGCAGTGAATTACATCTTTATCACCCAATGATATGTCTAGTCATGGAAAACAATTATACAGTGCTGTGAAAAAGTATTTGCCCCCTTCCTGGATTTTTTTTTTGCATATTTGTCACACTTAAATGATTCAGACAAATTTTAAGAGTACAAACCTCAGGTTAAAAAAAAAAAAGGAAGCAGTTTCTAAATGAATTAAATTTATTAAGAGAAAAAAAGCTGACCAAACCTGCCTGGCCCCATTTTAAAAAGTAATTGCACCCCCCCCCCCTTGCTAATTTAACCACACTTTTTTGGAAAGCAGAGTTTAATTTTACTTGCCACACCCAAGTCAGATTACTGCCAGACCGGTTGAATCAAGAAAATCACTTAAATAAAAGCTGTCTGACCAAAGTGAAGCACGCTAAAAGAACTCAAAAGCAGCACATCATGCTGCCATCTAAAGATATTAAAGAACAGATGAAACAAAAGTAATTGACATTAACAAAGTCATTGACACATATCAGTCTGGAAAGGGTTACAATGCCATTTCTAAGGATTTGGGACTCCAGCAAACCACGGTGAGAGTCATTATCCACAAATGGAAAAAACTTGGAACAGTGGTGACTAGAGGTCGACCGATATGGGTTTTTCTCTGGCCGATGCCGATATTCAGAAATCGCGGTGTATTTCTGCGATGCCGATTTTTTTGGGCTGATATATTAGGCCGATTGTTTTTTTTTTTTTTTCCCCTTCATCTCATAAAATCTAATAGTTAGACCCCTTTCACACTGGGGCGTTTTTCAGGCGCTTTTGGGCTAAAAATAGCGCCTGTAAAATGGCTCCCCTGCAGTCTCAGTGTGATATCCTGAGTGCTTTCACACTGAGGCGATGCGCTGGCAGGATGTTAAAAAAAAAGTCATGCAAGCGGCATCTTTGGAGCGGTGTATACCGCTCCTCCACCACTCCTGCCCATTGAAATGAATGTGCACTGCTGCCAAAGCTCCTGCAAAGCGTTTCGGCAGCGGCGCTTCAGGGGCGCATTTAACCCCTTCCTCGGCTGCTAGCTGGGTTATAAGCGCCCTGCTAGCAGCCGAATAGCGCCGCTAAAATGACGGTAAAGCGCCGCTAAAACTAGCAGCGTTTCACCGTCAACGCATGCCCGCTCCAGTGTGAAAGCAACCTTAAGTGATACAGAAAATTTTTTACATTTAAACATTTAATAAACAAAACAAACCTCCAATCAGTTCAATTGTATGTAGAATTTAGATTAAAAAAAACTAAAAAAAAAAACTATATCTTAAATATTAAATATACAAAAACAGGTAATCAAAACTTTTGGATGAAAAAAAAAAAATGGGCTAACTTTACTGCTTAGTTTTTTTTTAAATTTATTAGTGTATTTTTTCAAAAAAAATAGCTTTTGAAAGACCGCTGCGCAAATACTGTGTGACATAAAATATTGCAACAACCGCTATTTTATTCCCTAGGGTCTCTGCTAAAATTATATATATATATTTGGGGGTTCTAAGTGATTTGATTTTTTAGCAGAAAATACAGGATTTTTACTTGTAAGCAACAAATGTCAGAAAAGATTTAGTCTTTAAATAGTTAAATAGAGCTTCTACACAAAGAATTTAGTTCATTCATAAGTGTAAACATTGTATCACTTCAGGTTCTTTTTATCAGATTTGGCAGGCTGCCCAGAGGAGGAGAGAAGTGCTTCACAGAAGATTACAGGCAACTTGTATTGACTTCTATTACAGAAGTCATTTGCAAGTCCTTTTTTATCAGCACAATTAAGTAAAAAACACCAAATATCAGCTGATATATCCGTTGACCTCTAGTGGTGACCCTTCCCAAGAGTGTTCAGCCTACCAAAATTACTCCAAGAGCAAAACGACAACTCATCCAGGAGGTCATAAAAGAACCCAGAACAACATCTAAAAATAACTGCATTCCTTACTTGCCTCAGTTAAGGTCAGTGTTCATGATTCAACAATAAGAAAAACTGGGCAAATATGGCTTTCCATGGGGGATTTCCAAAATCCACTGCTGACCAAAAAGAACACAAAAGGCTTGCCTCACATTTGCCAAAAAACGATTATCCCCAAGACATGTGGGCAAATATTCTGTGGACTGATGAAACAAAAGTTGACCCTGGAAGGTGTGCGTCCCGTTACATCTGGCTTAAAATGAACACAGCATTTCATAAAAAGATCATACCAACAGTCAAACATGATGGTGGTAGTGTGATGGTCTGGGGCTGCTTTGCAGCTTCGGGACCTGGGTGACTTGCCATAACTGATGGAACAATGAATTCTGTGCTCTACCAGAAAATCCTGAAAGAGAATGTCCGGCCATCAGCTCCTGACCTCAAGTCCAAGCGCACTCGGGTTATGCAGCAGGACAATAATCTGAAACACACCAGCAAATGCACCTCTGAATGGCTCAAAAACAACAAACAAATGGAAGACACCAACGATCCCATTTGATTTGGTAAAAAACAAGTTGACATGGATCATGGTAAATGAATGCCTCTCGGCAATCTTACAGGAAAAACGGACCCTATTTGACAAGATATGGGAACCCTGGGTAAAAGGGTGACCCTTGTCTGACCCCCTGTGAGACACCAGGGAGTAACCAAATCAATCTTAGGGAGTGCACTCCCCTCTTTGAAATTCCTTTCTTATTACTTCCATTCCTTTCCTTTTTCTTCTGGAATTGTAGCAGTGAACTTCCTGAGATGTGAGTGTGTCTAGATTCCCCTGTACCTACAGCCTCATAGCTGTAAATTTACAATGCGAGTTCCAAGGTACTGCTGCCCTTGGCTGCTAGTCTCAACAGATTTGGCCAAAGATTTGGTGATATAACTAGTGTGCTGTTCACAGTTTGCCTTGCTCTGAAATGAGGCCTTGACCTACCAAGATGGCTGCCTGCACACAGGGACCATGCAGAACAAGCCTTGGTAATTTAGTAATGTGGAAAGATCAGCTGCTAGGGGACCACAGGCAATACCGGTGACTAGTCCTTTGCCCATTTACCTGCTAGGTTTCAGCATACTTTCAGTTCCTCTTTAGTATTAGTATTCACAGGCCTTTAACTTTAACTTCTGAACAGCATCTGTAAAACTTTTTTTTTTTTAAGGATCTGTAAGGCAGTCTTTGAATTGGATAGCATGTAGTGCTCACAAAAGCCTCATACACACTATCAGATTTTCTACTGAGTTTTTCCTTCAGAGATTTACCAAAACCATGTAATGCAAGGGCCTGCCTAATTGCATACACATTGAAACTCCTAAGGTTTGACCTCATATTATATGGTTTTGGTAAAATGCATCCTTTTTTTAACACATTTTAACTATCAATGATTTATACAATTTCTGGCGTCTGATCTTAGGTTTGCACACACAAAGTCTTATAACTGTCTGAATTCTATTCAACGAGATTTCAAACTGGGGCATTCCTTTTGTGTTCCTGCAATTCTATTCTATAACTGAAGAAAAGTTAAAAAAAATAAAAAAATAAAAATAAAAGAATTTCACAGCAAATTCCAGATTTTTTTAGGTTTTGAATAGAGTGCTAAATGAATAAAACTTTTGACTTTTTTATGTCCCTCTCTTTGGGAAATTTTCTTTCGCTTCCTGACTCCAGACATGGGAAGTGAGAAAAGTTCTCTCTCTAAGGATTGGAAATCTCTTTTGAACAGTTGTCACTGCAGCAAGTGTTCCTGCTATTCCTGTTTCAGTGACAAATTAAAATGTTAGATTTTCCCTCACTTTCCATCCTGGTGACTATGGTCATCTCCACAATGGGGATAGAGCCAAAAACCTTACAGAAGTTCTAACTCTTCCCCGTAATTTAACTAAAACAAAAAAATGATTTTGTTAGCCTTTAGGATCAGTCTAAAGTGTGTTTAAAGCCTGCTTCCATTACAGGGATATCGCCAGCATCTTTATAATAAAGAACTTCTGTTACCTGGTAATCCAGTTACACTCACCTTATAATCAAGTATGATATTCTGGTTCTGTACTTTTTAAAATGTTTTCATAGACTAAAGCGGACAAATATGAATGGCATTTTCATGTTCACAATGTGGCTCTAAATTTGTTTTTCTACAATACATGGCCAAAAGTGTGTGAACACCTCTCCAAATTATTCAGGTTTTTACAGCAAAATGTACAATTAATGTTACAGCATATAAAGAGATTTTAGACAACCGTGCCCTGTGCACAAAGCCAGTTCCATAAAAACATGGTTTGATGAGTTTAGTGTGGAGGAAGTGGAGTGTCTTGCACAGAGACCTGAAACCTATTGAACGCCTTTGGAATAAATAGGAACACCGGGTATGCGTCAGAGCTTCTAATCTGACTTCAGTATCTGACACAAATGCTCTTTTGGCTGAATGAGTTCAAACTCCCACAGACACACTCCAAAATTCAGTTGGAACAACTTCCCTGTAGAGCAAAGGTTGGTATAGCCACAAAAGGAGGTCAACGACACATAGATGCCTGTGGTTTTGTAACAACAAGCTCTAGATGTGATAGTCGGGTGTCCATAGACTTTTATCCATATGCTACATTTCTGCAGGGCATAATATATATATATATATATATATATATATATATATATATATATATATATATATATATATATATATATATATATATATATATATTTTTTTTACATTAAAAAAAATAAAGAAGAATTACACTCACAATGTGAAGGAGTCTGCTGCTCATCCATGTAAAGCTGCTGTGAATATGTACAGTGAAGCGTGAAGCCGCTGGTGTACAGCATACAGTACAGCTTTGTATGTGGCCAGAGATTTGCGGGCGATGGTGGCTCCCAGCGCTTCCTGGAGACACTCAGACACTCCCAGCAGGAGCGGGCGTACCCGGAAGTGATGTCAACAGTTCCCGAGTTCTCTAGGAAGCGTTGTGAGATGAACCTCTGGCCACATACAGAGCTGTGTACACCAGCAGCTTTACTGAACATACAGTACTGTATACAGAGCGGCTTTAAATAGATGAGCACCAACCTTTGGCCACATACAGAGCTGTGTACACCAGCGGCTTTACTGTATACATAGGTGAGCACCAGACTCCTTATTGTCATTGTGCCCATTTTTTTTTTAACCTTAAAACTTAGGAGGTACAGTACATTATTTATACTACTATACAGTACTATATTCTGAAGTGCAGTTTTATTTATTTGTTTTATGTTTACTGTACACTTTATACTGTATTTTTTTGCCGTAATAATTTTTATATGAATAAATGGTTGTGGAACGAATCATCAGAGTTTCCATTATTTCCTATGGGGAAGAGTGTGTGTGTGTATGTGTGTGTGTGTGTGTGTGTGTGTGTGTAAAAATTACTTTCACTGTGTAACGGTATAAAAGGAACCCCTTATAGTAGAGATTATGTGCTCTTTTGTACTATTAAGGGCTAATTTTTTTTGTTGTTGTTTTAACCCCATGATGACAGGTGATACAAATAAAAGCATGCTGCTGCTACTAAACGTCTTAGACCTGGTTCACACCAATGCGTTTTTTTGGTGCTTTTTTCAGAAACGCACTACAGTTCATTTAGCGTGGTTTCCTATAGAACACGTTCACGTCTATGCTTTTTTTCAGCCACTGCGTATTTGTATATGGTCAGGAACATTTTCAATGCAAAACAGTGCCTTTTTTGGTTCAATAGACATCAATGGAGAAGCTGCCGAAAAGCATGTAGTGCGTTTTTGCCGCAATTTGCGTTTTTTAATCTGCCCAACAACAAATTGTACAAAAAAAAAAAAAAGGAGCATAAAAAATGCTAATCGCAGCAGAATCGCATGAGCAAAAACACACAGCAGAAAACACTCCAGAAACAGATCAAAAGCAAACTGCATAGGTATGAACCGAGCCTTATCCTGGCCATACACGTATCGATTTTCAGACGAGAATATTCATATGAATAATCTTTGTACATTCGCTGAATGAAAGAATGTCAATTGAAACTTTCACTTGCTTTTAATATTCACTTTTTAAATGAATGTAATTTCTGAACGAAAAACCGCATACACTGTCTGAAAATTCCTTTCACCAAGAAGTTTGCTATTCTGCTCCTTCGAATTTTCCTGTCACTGTGGGCGAAAACAAATGTCGATTTAACCCCACTAACGATTAGAAAATCGAGCGAACGTTCTAAAAAAATGTTGTTGTTTTTTTGAAGGAAGACGCTGTTTTTGTATGGCCAGCATAAGTGACAGCAGGAGCATGTAGCTTTTATCAAGCCACCTGCCTATGAAGAGGGAATCGGTCATACATCATATATTACAGTTTTGTCTGAAAATCGACAAAACAGTCTTTCATTTTTTTTTTTTTGTCCTTTAAATAATAAATTTGATCTAGGAGTCCGATAATATTTACCAGATTCAACCTATAATAGTATATACAGTATATCTCTTCTGTCAGTTATTCTCAGAGTGGATTAGAGATTTTGCTCCCTAACCATATAGTTGGTTATTTAAATTTACCATTGCATAGAGATATTCAAGAATAAATTGCCTTTCTTTTTTAAACTTTATATATTAACCACTTAAAAGACCAGCCTCGTTTAGGAATTTAGGTGTTTACATGTTTAACTGCTTGCTGACCGCCAGCTGTCAATTGACGGCCAGGCGGCGCAGCTCTCGTTGCGGGCGGGCGTCATATGACAGCCTCGCTTTCCCGGCCCACCAGGGGGCGTGCGCCGGCGATCGTGCGCGCCCGCCGTGTCACTGGGCACCCGTGATTGTCGGTAACACAGCAGGACCGTTGATCTGTGTGTTTACACACACAGATCTACGGTCCTGTCAGAGGAGAGGAGACCGATGGCATGTTCCAAGTACAGAGGAACACTGATCGTTCTCCTCCCCTAGTGAGTCCCCTCCCCCTACAGTTAGAAACACTCCCTAGCAAACATAGTTAACCCCTCGATCACCACCTAGTGTTAACCCCTTCCCTGCCAGCCACATTTATACAGTAATCAGTGCATTTTTATAGCACGGATCGCTGTATAAATGTGAATGGTTCCAAAAATGTGTCAAAAGTGTCCAATATGTCCGCCATAATATCGCAGTCACGATAAAAATCGCAGATCGCCGCCATTACTAGTACAAAAAAATAAAAAAAATAAATAAAAATGTTATAAATCTATCCCCTATTTTGTAGACGCTATAACTTTTGTGCAAACCAATCAATATACACTTATTGCGATTTTTTTTACCAAAAATATGAAGAAGAATACATATCGGCCTAAACTGAGGAAAACATTTGTTTTGAAGAAAAAAAAATTGGATATTTATTATCGCAAAAAGTAAAAAACATTGTATTTTTTTTCAAACTTGTCACTCTTCTTTTGTTTAAAGCGCAAAAAATAAAAACCGCAGAGGTGATCAAATACCACCAAAAGAAATCTCTATTTGTGGGGAAAAATGATAACAATTTAATCTGGGTACAGTGTTGTATGACCGCGCAATTGTCATTCAAAGTGTGACAGCGCTGAAAGCTGAAAAATGGCTTGGGCAGGAAGGGGGTGAAAATGCCCTGTATTGAAGTGGTTAAAACAGTTTTTTTTGCTAGAAAATTACTTAGAACCCCCAAACATTATATATTGTTTTTTTTCTAACACCCTAGAGAATAAAATGGCTGTAACTGCAATACTTTTTTTCACACCGTATTTGCGCAGCGGTCTTACAAGCGCGCTTTTTTTTGGAAAAAATTCACTTTTTGAATAAAAAAAAATAAGACAACAGTAAAGTTAGCCCATATTTTTTTATATTGTGAAAGATGATGTTACGCTGAGTAAATTGATACCCAACGTGTCACACTTCAAAATTGCGCCCGCTCGTGGAATGGCGTCAAACTTTTACCCTCAAAAATCTCCATAGGCGACGTTTAAAAAATTCTACATGTTGCATGTTTTGCGTTACAGAGGAGGTCTAGGGCTAGAATTATTGCTCTCGCTCTAACAATCGCGGTGATACCTCACATGTGTAGTTTGACCACCGTTTTCATATGCGGGCGCTACTCACGTATGCTTTCGCTTCTGTACGCGAGCTCGTCGGGACGGGGTGTTTTAAAAAAAATTTCTTTTTTTTTTTCTTATTTATTTTACTTGATTTTATTTTTACACTGTTTAAAAAAAAATTGTGTCACTTTTATTCCTATTACAAGGAATGTAAACATCCCTTGTAATAGAAAAAAGCATGACAGGTCCTCTTAAATATGAGATCTGGGGTCAAAAAGTCCTCAGATCTCATATTTGGACTTAAAGAAAAAAAAAAAAAAGTAATTTGAAAAAATGACATTGAAAAAATGTGCCTTTAAGACATATGGGCGGAAGTGACGTTTCGACGTCGCTTACGCCCTGCAGTGTCATGGAGACGGGTGGGGGTCATCTTCCCCTCACTCGTCTCCATGCACAGCTAGGGAAAGGATGCGATCGCCTCAGCCGCTGCCGACGGCTCCAGTAAGCGGCGTAGGGCACAGGATCGTGGCGGGAGCCCCTCTCCCGCCACTGATAAAAGTGATCTCGCGGCCAATCCGCTGCAGAGACCACTTTTATCTTGTAGCCGACCGCCGCCCGAAAACAGGGATACCAAGGTTATGGCGGCCCCCAAAGTAGGGACGTATATGTACATGCGGCGGTCGGCAAGTGGGTAACTATGAAACTTTATATATTAACTATATTACACCAGAATTTTTTTTTAAGGTTATTATCCGATCAAAATAATAATTGGCCAACTAATCGATTATGAAAATAATCGTTAGTTGCAGCCCTAGAGATTGCCCTTGACTTTTTACTTCCTGTCCCACAGTCATAACAGGAAGTGAGAGGAAATCCTTTCAAAATGAGGAAATCCCTGGTTGTCAATAGAGGTGCAACAAAATTTTGGCCCGCCGAAACATATCGGCCGAAATTTGTGTTTTTTTCATTCGTCCAAAAAAAGCACCGAAAAGGGGGCGCCCGGGGTGCCACACATCACGTTGATATCATCCTGGCACACCCCAGTCCTCCTCTCTCTGTTATGCAGAGAGGAGATCTCCCTCACAGGCCACTGTAACAAAGGCCCGCCTCCTGTGATAGGCGGCACACTGATCCGATCCCGGGAAATTGAATCAGTGTGACATCTATCATAGGTGGGAATTTGCTACTGCGGCCATTCAAATCCAGCTCCGTGACACAGCAGGAGATCGCCACTCTGTGTGATTCGGGCACTTGCGAGGCTGCATCAGATGGGCACTGGAGAGGCTGCATTAATCTCCTGTACCATGTCTGCTAGAGGCTCACCGAATGGAAAATTTGCTAATACTATTAGCAATGTGTTTAAGTAAGAGATTGCAGACATGATAGAAGAGATGGTTAGAGACTGTGGACATGATAAAAGGCGGTTAGAGACTGCATTTTTCTTGAGTATTTCTTGCACTAAAGGTGCCAATAATGGGCAACAATAAATTCATATTAATGTGAATAGATGATATTAATTAAAAAGTCAAATATAATACAATTACATATAAAAATGTAAATATTTTTTAAAAACTGTCATTTTCAGTTTTCGGCTAAGTGCATCCTGCATTTTCGGTTTTGGTTCCGGCACCAAAATTTCTATGCAGGGAATCTCTAGTTGTCACCAGGCCCACCAAAACGAGCGCCCCCATTGGAAGATTTCCACTCTATTCCTGTTCTGGTAAGAACCCAACAGGACAGAGAGGGTGAATCTCCCCAACCGGGCACAGACAGTAATAAAAACTTGACAGGTATTCTAATCCCTCTCCACTCCCCTAAAACTTAAAAAAAGTTTTTCCTTTAGTTATATTTTAAAAGGTTACAGAACAAAATTAAAGGGCGTTTTTGTAATTTCTCAGCTATCAAAGATCATTGTATTCTACAAATATGCACATGCAAAGTCATATTTTTTTTAAAAGAAAGGATGTTCTTTTTCTGATCTATCATGGCTTCTAACCCTTCTTCTGTTGATCTCTAAAGGGTGTGACATGTCTTCGGACATTTGCATCTCTGCTTTGGTTCCAAGGTATTTCGATTGCAATACTCCTCCACCCTCAATGCAGGATTCAACATTTTGAAAAAAGGCGTTTATACAAAAATAGCATTCCAGAAGTTTAACGCATCCCACATTCTGAATTCCACTTTAGAGAAACCTACTTACATTTGTAGCAGCCGTCTAAGACTAATAAAAGAAATCTAAATCAATAAATAAAGCCATGTTTTGCTGCAGGAATTTTATACATTACCAAACCAAGTATAGTTTACCCGCCTGGTGTTCGTAGCTACACCAGGCAGTAGTGACACCACGGATTCTGTGTGACTATATCATCTACTAAATCTAAAACTACAACTACGTTTCTTCATTTTCACTTGAATTTTTACTCTGTGCCCTATCATAGAAGCTAATCGGGCTGAAGACTTGTGTTCCTCACCTGTTTTTTTACAGTGCGCCTATGAAGGACCTTCTGTCGCACAAACTTCACACGCTTCTGCAGCTTCTTGTATTTATGTTTGTTCATCTTTCTCCTTCGGATCTTAAGGATGTTTTTGCATTGAACTACATCCCTGTGTCCACTTTCCTCCCCCGTGTAAACAGTGTCCTGTGAAGTAGGACAATCGTAGATCTTTAAATGGTCTTCAGGCTCCTCCTGAGTATTGGAGGCCTCAGGTTTAGGCAACGTGTAGCGAGAGGAAATTAGGCTCTCCAATGGAGTGATAGACAGCATTCGAGGAACCAGAACTTCATCCAGCTCAGGTTCCAGGCTGTACCAGACAGGAGGGGATGTGTGCTGTTTCTGTGGCTGCCGTGTGCTGTAAGAAGCGAAAAAGCTCTTCTGACTTGTACTGAGGCACCGTGGCGTTATATATCCTAGAACACAGAGAAGGGTTACCAAAGTCTGCAATGTACAAGGCTTGTTCAAACCATCTAAAATCACTTATATGAAAATTTTGATCTTTCTAAAAAAAAATTCTTCCATTCATTTTATTGCCATTACAAAGAAAACAAAAAGCATACCACAATAATTAAAGTGTATCTAAACCCAAATGTAATATACTGCACTACAGCTTACCAGACCTTGATGTGGTGACTGCATTTGTTTTCTTCTTTCAGGCATTTTCCCTTTATACTCACCTGGTGATCCTGGAAATAACACACTTCCTGTGCCTTTGTGGATACACTTACTGCTCCACTGTACCTATGGAGGCAGCCATGGTTTTCTTTTGGCACCCAGGCTGGTCTTCAAACAAGTCCAGTTAACTTTGACTAACTACTGCTAGATATATCAATTTTGTTTTCTGTGTTAGTCAAGTTATCTATTTCTGTGACAACAGGCAATGTCACAATTTTAATCTTGCCACTGGAGAGTTCACGCCTGTGGCAGGATTACTATGAAGGCCATGGCAGGGAGAAGAAACCTGCTTGCAAGTTTCACTCTCTTACTGTCTGCATCATTGAGGTGTCGCCTTTTTACTGGCAACTTATGCTTCGCAGCGTTTTCAGCCATGAGGGAATGGCGCTACTCTGATCAAACTGGCGAAGGAGCAACACATACAGGAAGGTGATAGATCTTTCTGTACGTTTTAGTGATTCTGTTGCTGACAACTTCTCATCAGTGACAAAACAAGTTTGATGTTGGTCTTACAGTTCCAAAACGGCAAACAAAAATATGACATTTACCACAAGACAAACTTCTGTACTGGTAAGAAAGAAAAAGATAAGTAACTAGGGATGCGCCGATACCAGTTTTTTCTCAAGAACTCGCCGATACCAATTACTGATACCTATTTTTAGTGTCATGTGACACATTATTGAATGAGCTAATATACTAATCTAGAACTAAATCAATTTTATGTGGTTTATTAAATTGTATAATGCGTTTTGAACCGCATCTGAGTCACATGACGTGACCCAAACTGGCTTTCAATTACATATGTGCGGGCCAGCCACAGTGCGATTTTAAAAAGAGTCAGGTACGATTTTCAGTCTGGTTCAGGAACCGCATATGAACCACTAAACGAAATTGCAAGGGACTCTTAACAAAGCACTCTACAACCAGCCCCGCTCATATGTGAACCCATTTTAAAGTACTCGTGTAAATGCTTAGTATCGGCGCCGATACTGGTATCGGTGCAATGCTACAAATAACAAAGTATTTGCAAAGCAGATTATATCAGTGCCCTGTCTTTCAACACCAAACTTGTCAGAACGTTACAGATGGGAAAAAGGCTGGAAGGCTTGATCCAATCACCTGCTAGTCTTGTGGCTCTACTCAAGTGGGGCATCAGTCTTGTGAGCCACATCTTCACATAGAAGGTCAGGGGACTCCAGCTGGAAAACAAATTGATTCAAAATACATTATAATACAAACCACACCGGAGATTACCAGTAAACCCTTTTAAATTAGAAATTGTACTCGGGTCATTAAAACAAAAAACAATGCAGGGAAAAAAACTGTGCAATATATCTTTGGAAATTGCACCATTTCAGATGCATGGGCTGGATTCACATTTTCACATCACAATAAAGCATGAATTTACATTGGAATTGCACCCCGTTGTAGTAATAAGATAAGTTGTTGTTCTTGTGTGTTGCATTAGAAAAAAGGAGCCATGTACCATTTTAGTGTAATAAGTAGTGTTAAAAATAATCTAAAAACAGACTAAATGTCACACCAAACAGCGCTAATGTTTAGCAAACTATAAAAAAAATGTGGCCAACTACACATGCAAAAAAGAAGTCTTTAAGAAGAAAAGTGGTGTAGAGTTTCAGAGTGCAGTTCATAAAGCGTTCATCAGGTGATGATGGAAACAATTCCTCAATGTGCACCTTCCACCGATCACTCCAAATTCCACCCTGTGTGTACACACTCCCCGCAGGGGGTTAAACTCACCAGAGCTAGAGAGTAATAAAGCATCCAAAAAGAACAACACTTCACGCCACCAGCTACTGTTAACACCACTCCAGAGGGATCTCATATGTTCAGGGTTGCTCAGCTTCGCAATGCTTGGTCGCAGGCCACATCTGCCTCCTGCAGACATCCACGCTCAGACTGACACCTGCAGCCTTACACTCCTAGAGACCGCCTGTCTCTCTCTCATAGAGCCATCTCCAGTGCGAAGCTGAGCAACCCTGAACATATGAGATCCCTCTGGAGTGGTGTTAACAGTAGCTGGTGGCGTGAAGTGTTGTTCTTTTTGGATGCTTTATTACTCTCTAGCTCTGGTGAGTTTAACCCCCTGCGGGGAGTGTGTACACACAGGGTGGAATTTGGAGTGATCGGTGGAAGGTGCACATTGAGGAATTGTTTCCATCATCACCTGATGAACGCTTTATTAACTGCACTCTGAAACTCTACACCACTTTTCTTCTTAAAGACTTCTTTTTTGCATGTGTAGTTGGCCACATGTTTATTATAGTTTGCTCAACATTAGCACTGTTTGGTGTGACATTTAGTCTGTTTTTAGATTATTTTTAACACTACTTATTACATTTTATGTAGAGATTGTTTAAACGGCTGCTTTTTTTGCCTTAGGGCTTTACACCTTTTTTGCATATTTGCAGATTGGGTTTTTCTCATATATATACATTTTCTATTCTATATATATATTTTTTTGTCTGTATTTATAACAGTATCGTGTCCTGGCGCTGAGTGGTGTATCTGCAGGCCTGGTGAAAATGTACCAGATGCGTAGGCATCACATTCACTTTAAAAAAAGTTCCTGTAAAGCAGTAGTAAAGTCTTCTTGTTAGGCCCCTTTCACAGGAGGCGGACTCCGTTTCTACGGAGCCCGCCTCAGTCCGCCGGCTCAGCGGGAGATTTGTCCGTTGATCTCCACTGAGCCGGCGGATGACAGGTCCCTCTCTGCTCACTATGCGGGGAGGGGCTTGTCAGGCGCCACTGCCGCCTATGGAGGGATCGGATGAAAACGGACAGCGTGTCCGTTTTCATCAGGTCTCACCCGATCCGATAGCGACGGACCTGGACGTAGAGCCATCCGTCTGCTTTTAGCGGATCGGAAATGGTCGGATGTCAGCGGACATGTCTCCGCTGACATCCGACGCTCCATAGACTAACATGGAGCGCCCGTTCAGGTCCGCCGTCAAAACTGAAAGGCGGACCTGAACGGGACGATCGCGTGAAAGGGGCCTTAAAAAGAAAAGGGACCCCCCTGCAGGTTTTAATCATAATGTACATTATAAGAGACTTACCTACAGACAGAGCCCTCCAGCGCTTTTTTTCCCCCCATTTTGGATAGAGTAATGCCCCTTTCACACTTGTGCGACTTGAAGCAATGCCTGTGTAATCTTGAGGTCTATGGACCTCAAGTCGCATCAAAAGTCAGACCAAAGTATTGCAGGGACTGACTTGAAGTCGCACAGATATAAACGGTACTCATTGGAAATCATGGGGTACCACTTGACATGCGACTCTGCAGTCCCAAGTTGCACAAGTGTGAAAGGGACCTTAGGGAGGGTTTTTTTTATTTATTTTTCATCTGTGTCCCATAGGGAAGATTTCCTTTCACTTCCTCTGCCACAGACAAAACAGAAGTGGGAGGAAATTAAATCCCTGGTTGTCACTGGAAATAGTATCCCCTCTATTTCTGTTCTGGAGATAACCCAACAATTGGGATTCTGTTTAATTTTTCACTCTCGGCAATAATGGTATACAGAACAGCGAGGGTGAATCTCCCTAATGAGGACTAGAGATGGGCTCGGGCGTGTTTGAAATCCCACGTGCCCGATCCCGCCAGGAAGCCGACACTGCACACCGCTAATCACAGGCAGTGAGACATTTCCCGGTTTGCAGCTGCATAGATGGGAAAATGTCTCACTGCCTGTGATTAGCGGTGTGCAGTGTCGGCTTCCTGGCGGGATCGGGCACGTGGGATTTCAAACACGCCCAAGCCTATCTCTAATAGGGACAGACAGTTAAAAACCTGACAGGGGTTCTAATCCCTCTCCACTCCATTTAAAATCAAAAAAGAAAGTTTTAACTTTAGTTATACTTTACCATACTACATGGATGAAAACTGGCCCCTTATCTTTCCAAATGACAGCTGTACTTTAAGTCCAAATAATGCCATGTCATATAAACATTCAAATGTGAATGTGCCCATAACAGCATGCAGAGTATCACAGCAATGGAGGAATGGTGATAGGAGAAGCATGCTGTGCTTCCATGGGGTGACAGGCTGACATGACAGCTCTCCCTCACTGACAGCTCTCCCTCACTGACAGCTCACTGACAGCTCTCCCTCGCTGACAGCTCTCCCTCACTGACAGCTCTCCCTCACTGACAGCTCTCACTCACTGACAGCTCTCACTCACTGACAGCTCTCACTCACTGACAGCTCTCACTCACTGACAGCTCTCACTCACTGACAGCTCTCCCTCACTGACAGCTCTCACTCACTGACAGCACTCCCTCACTGACAGCACTCCCTCACTGACAGCACTCCCTCACTGACAGCACTCCCTCACTGACAGCACTCCCTCACTGACAGCACTCCCTCACTGACAGCACTCCCTCACTGACAGCACTCCCTCACTGACAGCACTCCCTCACTGACAGCACTCCCTCACTGACAGCACTCCCTCACTGACAGCACTCCCTCACTGACAGCACTCCCTCACTGACAGCACTCCCTCACTGACAGCACTCCCTCACTGACAGCACTCCCTCACTGACAGCACTCCCTCACTGACAGCACTCCCTCACTGACAGCACTCCCTCACTGACAGCACTCCCTCACTGACAGCACTCCCTCACTGACAGCACTCCCTCACTGACAGCACTCCCTCACTGACAGCACTCCCTCACTGACAGCTCTCCCTCACTGACAGCACTCCCTCACTGACAGCACTCCCTCACTGACAGCACTCCCTCACTGACAGCTCTCCCTCACTGACAGCACTCCCTCACTGACAGCTCTCCCTCACTGACAGCACTCCCTCACTGACAGCACTCCCTCATACACAGCTCTCCCTCATACACAGCTCTCCCTCACTGACAGCACTCCCTCATACACAGCTCTCCCTCATACACAGCTCTCCCTCATACACAGCTCTCCCTCATACACAGCTCTCCCTCATACACAGCTCTCCCTCATACACAGCTCTCCCTCATACACAGCTCTCCCTCATACACAGCTCTCCCTCATACACAGCTCTCCCTCATACACAGCTCTCCCTCATACACAGCTCACAGGCCGGGCTCCTATCAGTCTTCCTCCACATACACATTACATACCTGACCTCAGTGCCAGAACCACCTTCTCCCACACTCAGCTTCCTGCTATATGCACACAGTATCCGGTCCCTCCACTAATTCTTCCCCTAGTCACCGGCGTACAAAGGTTCCGTGCAGGCAGAGCTCCCTCTGGTGTCCAAAAGGGGAATCGCCGCCAGAGGACTAAATGGGCTTATGTGTGATTAGAGTGTAATAGGATGCATAGCTCCCAACTGTCCCTGATTTTGAGGGACTGTCCCTGATTTGGAAAGAAAAGTCCCTCTTTCCTCTTCATTTGTCTTTCATTTTAGTCGGATCTATATTGTTGTGTATAAAATGCACTATTTATCTATCACAAAGTGTTTCCCAGTGTGAAACCTTTCATCCAATTTCTAAAGGTCTGCATTTGTAAATTCCAAAAGCCAATATAAAGGAATAGTAGTGGTAAAGAAATCACTTGTGGGTTTAACCAATCATTTTTTTTTAAATTTCTCCTTTAAGAGGGGGTGTCTGAATCCTACATACTTTTGTTAGAGTGGTTGTAAAGCCTTTTTAAACATGCATCATTTAGAAGATATTTATTTTAGATGTGAAGTCGTTGGCACATGTGCACTGCGCTCTCAATGCATACCTCCCAACTTTCTGAGATGGGAATGAGGGACACCTGTCAACAAAAGTATGCAGGCATAGGACACACACCCTGCCATGCCACCTTAAAGGAGAATCGTTCAAAAAAACAAGATTGGCTAAACCCACAAGTGCTTTTTTTTTAACCACTACTATTCCTTTACATTGGCTTTTGAAATTTACAAATACAGCAATTTAGAAATCAGATGAAAGGTTTAGTGCTGGAAAACACTTTTTGATAGATAAAAAACGGAAAATTGTATACTCACCTTTCCGTAATTTTCCTTTCCTGTCGCATCTTCATGGCAGCATACACTTTGGGGTTGTGACTCTGCCCCCACAACCTGATAGGACCACATAACTATAAGTTGCAGAAAGGGCCCCCGCCCCAGTATTCTCTGTATATATACACATCACCTCAGAAGGGTGGGCGATTGTATGCTGCCATGAAGATGCGACAGGAAAGGAAAATTACGGAAAGGTGAGTATACAATTTTCCGTTTTCCTGTCGCATCATGACAGCATACACTTTGGGGAATAACTTGCAACTGGGTGGGAATGCAAATTAAGTTTAATAACAAAGAATAGAAGAGTTGGCCTGGATAACGGTTCTTCTGAAATCCACTGTGGATAAGCGAGCGGAATCCACCTTATAATGATGTAGCGCTGGTAGATTTTTGATCTACCGTTGATAGGTAAATCTAGTGAGTTACTTGTTAGGTGAAGTTAGGTTTGCCTCTGTTCCAGCTTGGCTGAGTTGCGTGTGATTCCACACTGCGCCGGTGGGTGTCGTTGTCCCCATGGGCCGGTGTTGGAAAGGCAACGTGTCGAAGCATATGAGTGTTCCTCTGTCCCAGGGAGAGGGTATTTATGGGACAGACGGCATGTTTAGGGGTTCGTTTTCAGCCACCTGCTGGCCCTCCTAGCCGTCAGGTATGCGATAGGAATACCATCTCGTGGTCCTCCGTTCCGGAGGCTCGCGTAGCTGCAGCGTGTGGGTGGGCCCAGAAGCCTGTCTGGGGCCTACCACAGCAGCAGAGGAATGGTCCTGAGCTGTCTATCCTGAGTGAATAAGCTAGAGAGGAGATCCCAGGGGAGGACCCGTCATGGAAGGATCATGCAGAGTGCTGGTCTGGAGAGGGGCCTGGTAACTCAGTTGGAGGACGTATCCTGAAGTAGTCTTACTGCATAGTACTGCCGGGTTGGCTTAAAGGTTCAAGTACTGTGTCTGACATTCATCGCAAACCAATACATCCTGTGGCAGAGGATCGTACGGGTTTTAATCCAAACAAGTCTGTGGCAGAGACTTTTGTTCTTGCTACGTACTGGCTGCTAGGCAAGTGAGAGAGGCCTATCCAGGCGGGCAAAGATTGAATCCCACAAGGGGAGTGCACCCAACTACAAGTGTTCAATTCCAAATGATGTTCTAAAGAGTACTAAAGAAAGGTATTTGAGCTTCCCTGCAACTTTCCTTCTGCCTCTTTCCTGCTACTTCCTTTAATATTTGTTCATTAAAGCATTGAAAAAAATACTCAAGTGTTTCGTGCCTACATCGTCCAGAGGTAAACTCAACGCGACCCTAGACCCGGTGCCGGTGAAACAGAGGTGGCGAGAGTGAAGGTAACAGCCCGCTTTAAACGAGCAGCTCCACCGAGAGTTATTGCTACAATGAGATATATAGGTGTTCATGGAAGACCAGGTGGGCGCTCTGCAAATGGTTTCCGCTGAGACTCTACAGAAGTTGCCACTGCCCTGGTGGAATGTGCCTTTAAGCCCTCAGGTATCTGCTGGTTACTTAGCGAATAAGACTTCTTGATGGCTTTTACTAGCCATGATGCAATGGTGCGTGAAGATGCCGCCTGACCTCCCTTGAATCCATGCGAGATAATTAGAAGGCTCTCTGTTTTTCTGATGGATCTGGTTGCCGAGAGGTACTCCAAGATGTTGCCCTTGACCAGGGCTTTTTTTCAGGGGGAACTTGGTGGAACTCAGTTCCACCACCTCTGGATCAGACCCTTGTGGGGGCCTGCTGACCACAATCACTTGTAAACACAGAAGTCCAGTTTCTGTGTTTAGAAGTGACAGCTCTGCACTCTGTGTGTAACCCCCCTGAACTCTGCACTCTGTATGTAATGCAATCCTGGTATTTAATGTCCCTTTAAGACCCTCCTACTGTTCGTGAAATTTGACTGACCACACCCACTATTTGATGTGATTTGGAGGGTGTGTGTGGGAGGAGGGGTTTTGGGGGGTCGTGGTTGAGTTCCAGCACCTATTGTTTGAGAAAAAAGCTCTGCCCTTGACGTCTAATGGATGAGGATTACCCTGATCCGTGACAAGTGCTGGGAGATTAATCTCTTGGTTGAAATGGAAGGATGAGGATACTTTGGGGATGAAGCGATCTGAAGGCCTCAGGACTAATCTGTCTGGGTAAACGATCAGGTACGGTTCATTAGCCAGTAAAGCTTGCATCTCTGACACCCTTTTAGCCGATGTTATGGCTATCAGGAATGAAACCTTTAGTGTTAGGTCCCAGAGGGAGATGTTCTCGAGCGGGAAGAAAGGTTCCTTGGAGAGGGCTTCCAGAACAACTGAGAGGTCCCAGACTGGGAAGGAAGGTTTTTTAGGGGGCCTTAGTTTTAGCCAGGCCCTTTGAAACTGAATAATGTGCCTATTTAACTCCTGTCAAGGCGGATAGGGCCGACACTTGGACCTTCAGGGTGCTTGACCTAAGGCCTTTTTCTAGGCCCGACTGTAGAAATTCTAGAATTTGTGATACCGAAGGGGAGGATGAGTCGCAGCCTTGCTGTTGAGTAAAGGTGACAGATTTTTCCCAGACCCTTCTGTAGGTGTTGTTGGTGGTAGATCTTCTGGCCTGGAGTAAGGTGTCCACCACCTTTTGGGAACAGCCTTGATCTAAATACCTAGCCCTTTTAGTCTCCAGGCCATCAAATGTAGCTTTTCCGGGTTCGGGTGAAGTAGATGGTCCTGGGAGAGCAGGTCCGCCGAGAACCGGGAGCGGGTCTGTCGTGTTCAGTTGCAGGAGAGTGGTGAACCATGGCCTTCTCGGCCAAAAGGGGATCACTGCAATTACTAAGGCCATTGATCTCTTGAGCCTTAGAAGGAATCTCGCTATGAGGGGAGTTGGGGGAAAGATGTAGCCCATGCGAAAACTCCAGGAGTGTTGGAGGCAATCCGTTCCCTCTGCTGTAGGAAAGGGAATTCTTGACAAGAATCTCTGACATTTCGTATTTGCTGGTGTTGCTGCAAGATCTATATCCAGTGATCCCCAGGTCCGAGATATGAGAGCGAACACCTGGGGACTCAGGGACCACTCGTTGTTGGAGATGAAGCTCCTGCTCATTGAGTCGGCCAAGAGGTTCTGGGCTCCCGGGACGTAAACCGCCCTCAAGTCTGACAGGTTCAGCTGTGCCCATTCTATAACAGGATGGACCTCCTCCATCATGGAGCTGCTTCTGGTGCCCCCCTGCCTGTTGATGTAGGCGACAGCCACTCTGTTGTCCATTCTCAGAAGGACCTGCTTCCCCCTCAGGTGAGGGCTGAAGGCCAGGAGAGCTTGGAATGCTGCCTTAATTTCCAGCACGTTCGAAACTGAATCCTGTGACCTGAATGGCCAGCGGCCCTGAGCTGCGTAGTTCTGATAGTATGCCCCCCACCCCTCCATGCTGGCATCTGAGGTCACTGTCCCCTGCAGAGATGTGACTATATGCTTGCATCTCTTCAAGTTGTCAGGCCGTGTCCACCATTGCAGTGATTGCTTGACCTCCTCTGAGATGGAGATCGGCTGGGACATAGACGTGCAATCCCACTGGCGCAGAAAGGAGATTTGGAGGGGTCTTGAGTTCCATTGTGCCCATTGGAATGGTCGCTGATAGTGAGCCTAAGATACTGAGGCATGCTCTGGCTGGTAATATTGTGGTTGAGATTGACTTCCTCACTCTCTGGATTAGGAGACGTATTTTTTCTGGAGGGAGCTCCACTGTATTCACCCTGGTGTCCAGTTCTGCTCCCAGGAAGACCATTCTCTGGGTGGGCTGGATATTGCTTTTCTTCCAATGTATTAGCCACCCTAGACCCTGCAGTGTGGAGACTAGAATTTCCTGATGTTGGATGAGAGACTCCTGGCCGTCTGAGAGAAGCAGGATATCGTCCAGGTAATGGTGGAACCTTAGTCCTTTCTCCCTCAAGTAAGCTATTACGGGTAACAGGACCTTCGTAAATGTCCTGGGTGCGGTAGAAATCCCAAACGGGAGGCTTCGGATTTGGAAGTGCCGATGGTTTAAGGTAAAACGAAGGAATTTCTGGAATGCGGCGTGGATAGGGATATGCAGATATGCGTCCTGGAGGTCGATTGAAAGCATCCAGTCTCCGAGGTGTATTGCTTGGAGGATCGATTGTAGGCTTTCCATTTTCAATGACTCTATCTGGATTGATCGGTAGAGGCTTTTCAGGTCCAAGACCGGACGCAAATCCCCTGACTTCTTTTTGACTAAGAAAAGCGGGGAGTAGAAGCCTTTGCCTCTTTGTGTTAGCGGAACCTCCACTATTGCCTGTTTTTGAAGAAGATCCTGGATGTACTGGATTAATGACAGCTTTTTCTCCCGGGATGGTGGTAGTTTGGTTGAGCAAAACTGATCCCTTGGGGGGCGTCTTTTGAATGACCATCTGTGCCAAAATTGGATGGTGGCCACCGTCCATGGGTCTTTTATTGTTTCCGCCCAAACCAGCCTGAACTTTGGGAGTCTAGCACCCACTACCGCTGGCTGGGCGGGCGCACCTTCAAAAGGACTTCTGGTCGCCGGAGGCGGGGGTTTTGGGTTTCTGGAATTTAAGGAAGGACGTCTGAGGGTTCTTCCAGCTCCTTCTATATTCCTTCCCAGGCCTATAGGATTTTGCATCCCTGTATCTCTCCGGGAGATTGCATCTGAAGGGAGGTGGTCTCTGCTGTTTCGGTCTTTTGTCCGAAGGGATAAGGCCTGACTTTCCGCCTGTCACTTTCGAAATTGCTGTATCCAACTTCGTCCCGAAGAGGTTTTCCCCGTCATACGGTATTCGGCACCAGTTGGACTTAGAGGCGGGGTCTGCCGACCAGGGCTTTAGCCATAGCGCCCTTCTGGCCATTACAGAGGCCAGCATGGACCTTGATGCGGATCTAATAGTGTCCACAGAAGCTTCTGCTACGAAATCTCCTGCAAGGCTAAGTTCTTGTAAGGCCTTGACTATCTGCTCTTGGTCCGCGCCCTAAGCAGCGAGTTTTGCAATGCTTGAGGACCAACTGGAGATAGCTCTTCCCACCGCGACCAGTGCCACGGCTGGTCTGCAGGCACCTCCCGCAAATATGTAAGCTCTTTTAAGGTCAGTGTCAACTTTCCTATCGAGCACGTCTCTAAACCTCACCGCGTCTTCGATAGGGAGCGTCACATGTCTAGCTAGATGCATCAAGGATGCGTCTACTACTGGAGGGGAGACTAGAGGGGACACCTTGGGCTCCTTGAGCGGGTACAATTTGGCAAGTCTGTTAGTTAGACTAGTCTTCTTTTCAGGATTCTGCCATTCCTCCTTGATCAGCTCCTCTAACTCGTCGATGAACAGGAAAGCCATTGGTACTGTTTTGAGATTTGGGAAATATTTCCTCTGTTTCTGTTGGGTCTCCTTGGGCTCCTCCCAGTTTATCGCTTCCTTGACCAATTTAACAAATGGTTCTATTAGCGAAAAATAGAATCCTGCTGATGTTTCTAACTCTTCGGTGTCAGACGGGAGTTCTTGCTCCCTTGGGATGAGTGGGTGAGGCGCTTTGGGCTGTAAACTCCGCATCAGGAGTTGAGACTTGCGGAGTTGAGACTCTGGAGAGTTCTATGGTGTCTGGCTCTTTCCCTTTGGTGGCTTCGTCGATGCATCTGCGACAAGCCAGTTTATCTGGTAGGGCGGTGGCCCCGCAAACCCAGCAAGCGTTCCCGACAGGACGGGAGGGGTGCACTGGTGACTGATGTCTGCGTGCAGGGGATCTTCTGAGCGGCTATGTCTTTAGTAGGATCTGGATCAACTCCTTCTGCGACTTCCCCTGTGGCCTGAGCGACTTCGTCTGTGGCCGGAGTGGCTTCTCCTGTGCGAGGTCTCTCTTCCTCTTGATTTGGATGATCTTGAGGACCTGATAGGGCTGACCAATTTAGGCAGCGTTAGTGGAATCCTGCTCTCTTTTTCAATCTTCACTACTTACCAAAAGGATCCTCCCCACATACCTATTAGGCTGATGGTGATCTGCTGGGGCAGCGGCCTCCATAGAGAAAAAGAGTGATTCACCTAAGAGAGACAGGAAAATAAGAACCTGCAGAGTAAGACAAGAAGAGTGTACATGCGATAAGACAGCCACTTACCCAGAAGGGGGGGAACACCAGGATCGCAGACAGAGCACACAGGTAGCCAAACACACAGTGAACGGGCAGGAGCACAGAAAAACAGCATCAGGAGGTTTTTAAAGCTGCCGCCCTGGCCGCCGCCCAGTGAAGGAAACAGAATCTTGGAGACCGCTGCAAAACAACTAAGGCCCCTTTCACACGAGGCGGACTCTGTTTCTACGGAGCCCGCCTCGGTCCGCCGGCTTAGATCTGTCCGTTGATCTCCGATGAGTCGGCGGATGACAGGTCCCTCTCTGCTCACTGAGTGGGGAGGGGCTTGTCAGGCGCTGCTGCCGCCTATGGAGGGATCAGATGAAAACGGACAGCATGTCCGTTTTCATCAGATCTCACCCGATCCGATCTGCCAGCGATGGACCTGGACGTAGAGCCATCCATCTGCTTTTAGCGGATCGGACGGGGTCGGATGTCAGCGGACATGTCTCCGCTGACATCCGACGCTCCATAGACTAACATGGAGCGCCCGTTCAGGTCCGCCGTCAAAACTGACAGGCGGACCTGAACGGTCCGATCGTGTGAAAGGGGCCTAAGCCTGTTGAAGGCTTATACTAAAGCCGCTGACATACCCCTGAGATCACCAGAGTGGGGCTCCTTCCATCTAGCTCGTTTAGAGGCTGTACAGGTAAGGACTTCCACCCAGGAGAGGCTAGAACCTGACTGGGGCGAATCGGTAAGGGAGTGCTTCTTCATCCGTTCGATCCTGACAGGTGAGGAAAAATAAGAGAATACTGGGGTGGGGGCCCTATCAGGTTGTGGGGGCGGAGTCACAAATCCAAAGTGTATGCTGCCATGATGCGACAGGAAAGTGCATTTTATATACATCTATATAGATCAGACCAAAATGAGAGACAAATGAGGGGGAAAGAGGGATAGAGGGACATTGCTCCAAATCAGGGACAGTCCCTCGAAATCAGAGACAGTTGGGAGCTGTCAATGTCAATGGATGGCATGCTGTCGATAGAGACAGCCATGCCGCGGTTGTGTTTCCTGCGTGCATGTGCGGGAGTGACGTCATCACTGATCCACCAGTCAAACGGCGGAACCCGGAAAAGAAAGACCGGTTGAAGATGGAAGCCCAGTCAGCGGTGACAGCGCGCTGCTGGAGGGCTTTGTTTTCAGGGAAGTCTTTCATAATGTGCTAGTAGCAACCAGACTCCCTGTACCCTACTTATAAGAAGAAAAAGAAAAAAGTACCATTATATTTATGTGGTGGGCATTTAACCCTGGTGCATGAGATTCCAGCATTTAAATGCAAGTGTAAGTCACAGGCGCACCATCCGGCCCCACTGTTGTCAGTCTGAGTCTTTGAGAGGCAAAGGTACCGTGGCTGGACGATGCACTGAGCGGTACTAACATTTAGGGCAATATACTCCAAAGGGATGAATGACCGGAATGCAAGCAGTCTGTGTTCGGGGGGTTAATTCCTGGGGGCATGCTGGCTTAAGACCCCTTTCACAGTGGGGCGCTTTTCAGGCATTTTAGCACCTGAAAAGTGCCTCTCAAGGCACCTCAGTGTGAAAGCCCGAGTGCTTTCACACTGGGGTGGTGCAGTTGTGGGATGGGAAAAAACGTCCTGCAAGCCGCATCTTTGGGGCGGTGCAGGAGCGCTGTATACAGCGCTCACAAAACGCCCTGCCCATTGAAATGAATAGGCAGTGCTGCCGAAGCGACTGCAAAGCGCTTGCAAAGCCGTAAACGCTTTTAACCCTTTACTCGGCCGTTAGTGGGGGTTAAAAGCGGCCGAATAGTGACAGTGTAAGCGGTAAAGCACCACTAAAACTAGCGGCACTTTACCGCTAATGCCCGCACCGCCCACGTGTGAAAGGGGTCTAATGTTAGTACCACTCAATGCACCATCCAGCTGCAGCAGCTGTCGGCCTCTCATAGACTTTAATAGACGTTATACTGAACTTGCTGCAGGACTCTGAGGCAAGCAAAGCACCATTTTTTTCCAATAAATGAAAGTACAACTAAAGGCAAAACTTTTTTTATGTTTAATTTGAACAGTGTTGAGGGGGTTAGAACTACTGTCAGGTTTTATTATTGCTGTCTGTATATGATTACCAGATTTTCAAGAATAAACCTGGAGAAACATTTTTAAAGCAGTATTAAACCCAAAAGCAAATATTTACAGCATTATATTGCAGCTTACCAATTCCTACATGTGATGTCTGTATTCTTTTCCGTTTTTAGGCTTTCTTTTTTCTAATTTCATCTGGTGATCCACCTAGAATGTCTGTTGTTTTTCACACGCTCGAGTTCTCCAACAGAATGTATCCATTTTATTTATTTATGCAAAAACGTTATCCCAAAAGGAAAAAAACTTTTGGTGTAACAGTTTATAAAGCGTGAGCTGGAGTTTAGCTTCAATTTGTTAGTTTAACTAAATCTGCTAATACTTTTAACACTCCCCACTTCCAAACTGACAATGCTGCTGTCTGTTGTGCCTTCTATGCTCATTCCTCCAAAGTTGTGTCTCACTAATAGAGGAAGTGTATTACTGGCCAGATCACCAGGTAAAAACAGAGTGGAAAAAGCCAAAGAGAAGAAATCTAATGCAGCCACCCCATCTAATGATTGGTAAGCTGCAATATAATACATTTTTGGTTTTGGTTTTAATATTGCTTTAACCCAACCACAAAATCACACCCCATTTGTAGCCACACCAACAAACTTACCAAAAATCAACATGGCTGCCCAGTAAGTAGGAAAACCAGCTTGAGAGACGATTGTGATACATGCCCAGCTGACTCAGGCAGCGCCATATTAGGGTAGCACCTGTGATTCTTACTGATACCATCCCTAGCATGGCTATGCGATAGCACAAAATAGCGGAGGACACAAGGACACTACTAGAAAGGGTGGGTGTCTCTGCCCTACACTACTCTGGGGCAGAGTACAGGGGTCAGGAGTAAGTAACATGCAGATTGAAAGCACCAGGAGTAAGTAACACAAAATACAGAGGTCAGGAGTAACGCACAGATTGAAAGCGTCAGAAGTAAGTAACACACAGAATGCAAGGGTCAGGAGTAAGTAACACACAGAATGCAGGGGTCAGGAGTAAGTAACACACATAATGCAGGGGTGTAGGAGTTACTAATACACAGAATGCAGGGGTGAGGAGTAAGTAATACACAGAATGCAGGGGTGAGGAGTAAATAACACACAGAGTTCAGGGGTCAGCAGTAAGTAACACACAGAATGCAGGGGTGAGGAGTAAGTAACACACAGAATGCAGGGGTCAGGAGTAAGTAACACAGAGTGCAGGGGTAAGGAGTAAGTAACACACAGAATGCAGGGGTCAGGAGTAAGTAACACACAGAGTGTAGGGGTAAGGAGTAAGTAACACACAGAATAGAATGCAGGGGTCAGAAGTAAGTAATACACATAATGCAGGAGTGAGGAGTAATACACAGAATGCAGGGGTCAGGACTAAGTAATACACAGAATGCAGGGGTGACGAGTAAGTAACACACAGAGTGCAGGGGTCAGGCGTAAGTGACACACAGAATGAAGGGGTGAGGAGTAAGAAACACACAGGGGTGCAGGGGTCAGGTCTAAGCAATGCACAGAGTGCATGTAGGCGGTTGTTGCGGTTCAGCTACTGTTGCCCTGCTGACTTATAATGCCACTGAAGCAGGTGTCCACACAGGAAGTGAGTCTGTAGATTGCCTACTCACTTCCTGATTAGCTGAAAGAAGTAAACACAGCAACCACATGATCCCTGGCTACCTCTGGCGCTAGGGGAGGACCTTGCAGAAGACTAACTTGTCCTCTGCACTGGACTGCTGGCAGGCATCTTGGGTAGCCTGTGTCTGATTAGACATAAAGCTCTCTCGAAATTTGGCCAGTGATTTTGGACATAGAGAGGCTTTATATAGCCCCTAAACTAAAATTAAGTGATCCTCTGCGCTACTGTGGGAAAACTACATATATATCCAAATAACCTTGTGGAGAATTGCTGCAATACCTAATGAATTCACAACTTCACAAACATATAAAATATTAAGGTGATACTGCGTTATTCAATAAGTGTAAATATGCAAAATAAAAGGAAAAAAAATCAAACAATATAATAATTGTGACTGTACAAGGATTCTTTCTGCTTCCACCAACACGCTCCGTGCTCACAGAACTCTCACCTCAAGGGTACATAACATAAGCCTTGTATTAGCCATCCATCCTTCCAGGGACTCCTCAGCTTATCCTCAGATATGGATCATGACTCCAATGTAAGGATTACGTAGACAAAAGAGCCTCCAATAGTGTATTACTATTAAACAAGAGCATTCATTAAAACAATAGCTGCTTACATCTAAATTCACCAAGCTGCGCTTCAAATCAATAAAAACATCGGCATTTTCCACCTCTTACATCAATTCTGGTCCGCTGTGTGCTCTGGCCACGCCCTATGCGTTACGTCACGTGACTTCCTCAGGGGTACCGGATAGGATGTACAAACAAGCAATTTATAAATTTTATTTGTTTGAAGCGCAGCTTGCTGAATTTAGATGTAAGCAGCTATTGTTTCAATAAATGGTCTTCTATAAAAGGTAATACACTATTGGAGGCTCTTTTGTCTACTTAGTCCTTACATGGGAGTCATGATCCATATCTGAGGATAAGCTGAGGAGTCCCTGGAAGGATGGACCTTCTTACCCATATTGGAGGCTAATACAAGGCTTATGTTATGTACCCTTGAGGTGAGAGTTCTGTGAGCACTGAGGTGTTGGTGGAAGCAGAAAGAATCCTTGTGAAAACTGTCACATCAAAGGACTATTGTACCAATCATTTGAACACTTGAATTAACACGTTGATTGTGCACATTTTGTACAGTCACAATGATTATATTGTTTGTGATTTTTTTCCTTTTATTTGGCATATTTACACTTATTGAATAGCGCAGTACCATTTTATTATTTTACATAGCCCCTATGATTTCTTGGCCATTTTTCAGAGAATATGAATGATAACACAAAAACTTTTCTTTCACTCATGGTTAGCGTTTGGCTGTAGCCATTTATTATCAACCAACTGTGTTTACTCTTTTTAAATCATAATGGCAACAGAAACTACCAGAATGACCCTGATCAAAGGTTTACATACCCCAGTTCTTAATACTGTGTATTGCCCTCTTTAACATCAATGACAGCTTGAAGTCTTTTGTGGTATTTGTGGATGAGGCTCTTTATCTTCTCAGATGGTAAAGCTGCCCATTCCTCCTGGCAAAAAGCCTCCAGTTCCTGTAAATTCTTGGGCTGTCTTGCATTAACTGCATGTTTGAGATCTCCCCAGAGTGGCTCAATGATATTGAGGTCAGGAGACTGAGGTGGCCACTCCAGAACCTTCACTTTAATCTGCTGTAGCCAATGACAGGTCGACTTGGCCTTGTGTTTTGGATCATTGTCATGTTGGAATGTCCAAGTACGTCCTATGCGCAGCTTCCTGGCTGATGAATGCAAATGTTCCTCCAGTATTTTTTTTATAACATACTGCATTTATCTTGCTATCAATTTTGACCAAATTTCCTGTGCCTTTGTACCTCACACATCCCCAAAACATCAGTGATCCACCTCCGTGTTTCACAGTAGGAATGGTGTACCTTTCATCATAGGCCTTGTTGACTCCTCTCCAAATGTAGGGTTTATGGTTGTGGCCAAAAAGCTCAGTTTTGGTCTCATCACTCCAAATGACTTTGTGCCAGAAGATTTGAGGCTTGTCTTTGTGCAGTTTGGCGTATTATAAGGGGGATACCTTGTGGAATTTGCGTAGTAATAGTTTTCTTCTGGTGACTCAACCATACAGCCCATCTTTCTTCAAGTGCCTCCTTATTGTGCATCTTGAAACAACCATAAATTTTGTTTGGGTACAGCATTGCATGACCGAGCAATTGTCAGTTAAAACGACGCAGTGCCAAATTGTAAAAAGTGCTCTGGTCAGGAAGGGGGTAAAATCTTCCGGGGCTGAAGTGGTTAATAGCCATTCAAACCCCTTTGTGTCAACTTGTGTGCATGTTATCAGGCCAAAATCACCAGGGTATGTAAACTTTTGATCAGGGTCATTTGGGTAGTTTCTGTTGTCATTATAATTTAAAAAGAGTAAACACAGTTGATTGATAATAAATGGCTTCAGGCAAACACTAACCAAGAGTGAAAGAAATGTTTTTGTGTTATCATTCATATTCTCTGAAAAATGGCCAAGAAATCATAAATTCTGCCAGGGTATGTAAACTTCCCCCAGATGAGTTCAGCAGAAATCAAGGTTGCATCACAGTCAGCACCGGCTGCAATTGAGCCAGAACTCATCACAGCCCTGGGAAATTTGGTGTCCCAATGTCAAAAAGAGAACCCAACATATTCAGGGAGTGGGTACCGAAAACTGGGCATTTTCTCAGGCCAACGGCCTGTACCCAAAGGAGAAGACACCTTTGAAGAGTGGTTGGAACAGGCTACGCAAGTGTTGGATGAGTGGGACTTCCCTGAAACGCAAAAGAAACAGCGAATTACTGAGAGTCTGAAAGGACCTGCTTCTGAGGCCATTCGAAATTTAAAGCTCAGTAAACAGAACTGTGTAGCCCAAGACTACTTAGATATCCTGCAAGATGTGTTTGGACGTACCTGAAAAGGTTTCTGACCTAATTTATCAATTAGAACACACCTATCAAGAAACCGGAGAGAAGTTGTCAGAATATATGAGACGGTTGGACAAGGTCATTCACCAGATATTGCTAAAGAAGGGATTAGATCCTAGTAAGGTGGATGAAATTCGAGCTAAACAATTCTTAAGGGGTGCCCAGCCTTTGGACCCCATCACCCTCCAGTTATGAAACTCGCCAAGATGGAGGCATCTTGAAGTACCCAGATCTAATTCGGATTGTACGAGAGGAAGAAGCTATTCTAGAAAGGAAGGAGAACATTAAAGAACCAAAGCACACTGTTGGAGTCCGAACAGTTAGTGTGATGGAGGATGATCCCCAGATTGAGCTTCTTAAGACTCAGGTGGCTCAGTTAATGGAAATGATGGCTTTGCTGACCACAAGACCCCCAAATCCGCCCAATGGAGGAACAAAAAAAAATTGAAGAGAGTATCAGATTCCACCTTCAGAAGCCAATCTGGACTTTGTTTTAACTGTGGAGGGGTTGGACATTTCGGGAACATGTGCCCAAGTCCAAGGGCAGCAGTACAACGTCAAAAGCCGGCGGAAAACTTCAAAGGGCCCTAGTGAAGGAGTCAACTGGGTGCCCTGTAACTATCTTCAACTCCAACGAAACCCAAGTTCCCAAAGTTTTGAGAGTGAGAGGAGGAATGAAGTTGAGTGAGCGTCCATGGAAACGAAGAGTCAAGATGCGCACTATTAAGCAAAGTAAGCCAAACACTCATGGTGGTTTTCCCCTCAACCTAGTGGGACCCTCTCCGATCATCCCAATCCAGGTAGAAGAAATCTACGCCAAGGCACTGCTGGATACTGGGGCCCAAGTGACCTTATTGTATAAAGATTTCTACATGAAGCACCTCAGGCATCTGCCCCTGCAAAAGTTAGAAGAATTGGAGATATGGGGGCTAGGTACCCAGAACTTTCCTTATGAGGGATATATCCCTATCAAACTCACCTTTGACCCAAGTGTGGCTGGAAAGGCGGAGACTTTTGACACCCTGGCAGTTGTATGTCCCCGACCCCCTGGGGCCCATAGAAGTTCCCTTATCATCGGAACAAATACTGATCTGGTCAGAAGACTCCTGACACCACTTGTACAGAAGGAAAGTACCCAGGCTACGAAAGTGCACCCCACGCTAACCCAATTGTACGAGGACATAGTACATGAGCAGAAGGCCCCACCAGAAGGGGTGGGAAAGGTTTGGCGTTTAGACCGTGGTGAAGAACTGCTACAACCAGGTGAAGTGGTGTGCATGAGGGCCTCTGTCAAGTTGAGTTGGAGACAACCTGGCCCTTTCATTGTCCTGGAGGCGGACACTCAGGAAGAGGATGTGGGTCTGGAAATCCTCCCAAAAGTGCTATCTACTAAGGCACTTAATGCCGCATACACATGGTCGGACTTTTCGGCTACAAAAGTCCGACAGACTTTCGACGGACTTTTGGCGGACTTGCGGCAGACTTTCTTATGAACGGACTTGCCTACATACGATCACACAAAAGTCAGATGGATTCGTACGTGATGACGTACACCGGACTAAAATAAGGAAGTTGATAGACAGTAGCCAATAGCTGCCCTAGCGTGGGTTTTTGTCCGTCGAACTAGCACACAGACGAGCGGATTTCTGGGTCCGGCGTAGTTACGATGTAAAGATTTGAAGCATGTTTCAAATCTAAAGTCCGTCAGATTTGCGGGTGGAAAAGTCCGCTGAAAGTCCGGGGAAGCCCACACACGATTGGATTGTCAGCCAGCTTTAGTCCGTCGAATCAATGGGGAATGATTACAGCGCTGCACCACTGATCATATGAAAAAAAAAAAAAAAAAGGGTTACACGGTAAGCAGCTAACACTCCTCTTAGACAAAGGAAAATCAAATTGAGAACCATATAAAGTGTAGCGCTCTGAATACAAAAGTGATGAAAGAACAAAACAAAATAGGATAAATTAGGCCTAAACCATTACTGGGGGGCCCACAAAAAACATCAAGTTCAAAATTGCATATAAGTGACTAGATACAATACAAATTAGACGGAGTGCCACATATATCAAAATAAATTAATAAGGTGAAAAAAACACAATGTAAAGAAATATAAAGGTGTAATAAAATAGAAATTATATTATATAGCAGAAAATGTCCAAAAAAGTCCAAAGTTTATGAAATGAAAATTAAATGGTGAAAACAATGTGAAGGACTTTTGCCAGGTGAGTGGATAAAGCACCAGGTGGATAAAACTTCAGAATAAGTGTCAGAACCACCACCAAAGCATCCGAGGAGGCTTACCGGAACCAGGTGACTTGAAAAGACATACGTCTTACAAGTCCCAAGAAGCTGGTTTAGCCACCAAGGCTGGCAGGATGGATCCTCCGAAGTCCTCAACTTCCAATGGGGGAGGGAAGAGGGAGGAGAAAAAGGGGAGGTGGAGATCACGTCGTACCTCAACCGTCCAGACTCATCAACAGGCCAACCGGATAGGATTACATGCCATGGGAAAAATGAAACTCACATGGCATGATAACGTTTAAAACATAAATTTATTAAAAAGATAAACAGGAACACTCACATTTGCGAAGATCAAAATAAGCTCAAAACATAATGGTAAACGCGGTAATCGTAGGGAGGGTGGACCTCTGAGCAAAAGCCCAAGTGGAGTAAGCATATCACTGCTTTAGTGCATGCATATAACAGCACCAAGAGTGTAGTCACAGGATATTCACCTTATCAATTGATGTTTGGGCGAGAGGCTAGATTACCAGTGGACCTGGATTTCGGGACTTCTCTGAACCACACCTCAGAGACTTCTCACCGAGGATATACAAATAGACTGAGAAAGAATCTGAAGATTGCTTATGAGAAGGCACGGACTATGTCAGACAGCAGAGGGAGTAGAAATAAGAGGAACTTTGACCTTAAAGTGAGGATTCAAAATCTACAACCTGGTGACAAGTCCTAATAAGGAATTTAGGCATTCCTGGGAAACACAAGCTGGCGAATCGCTGGAAGTCACAGCCATACATTGTATGTAGACAGCTCCCAGGACTCCCAGTATTTGAAATTAGGCCAGAAGGAAGTGCTGGACCAATTAAGACTTGGCATCGGAATCACCTTTTGTCCCTTACTGATGCAGTAAGGATAATCCACGAGGAGTTATCATCTACATCAGAGGTTGCACAACGGCCTGTAACTAGGTCCCAGTCTGGGGCTTTGAAAACTGAAGAGAGTGAGGAGAGAGAGATAGACATTAGCTAGTTGTGGTCATCTAATATACTCGAAGCTAAAGCGAGTGTTTCATCACCAACAACCGAGGAGAGTAGTGAGGCCCTCAGGCCAGAAGCTCCAGAGTTTGTGCCATTGTCCGGAGAAGCTGAGAAGTGTTTATCTCCCACTGAAGTAGAAGAGAATAGTGTCCATCCAGAAATAGAGGACACACCAAAAGAACAAAGGGGAAAGAGGAACATTCGCCCACCTAAAAGACTAACCTATGATACTTTGGGCGAGTGTTCTGAGACAACAAAGGTTACCAGCAAAAGGAATGTTGATGAGCCTAGTTGACCTCCTCAGTCAATCTGGACAATGAGAGCCCTGTTTCACCCCTTGGCACAACTGTATCTGATACTAAAGGTGACAGTTGTGGGTACACAGAATAGCTTTCCAACACCTGAGAATTGGTGGGAGGCTCCTCTGCGGGTCCTGTGCACTCGTTTAGAGGCTAAGATGTGTAACAGGAACAAGGTCTTGCATATCTTTGGAGACCAAAGATTTAAAGCAGGGGGAGTATGTAGCGCTGACAACTTTTGTTTTTAGCCATGTGTGTGTTATACAGGACATAAGTTATTATAGTGCCATCTTGTGGACAATTGAAAAGGTACAATACTTTTATGTTTCATGATTAAGAGAAGTGACATGGAAGTGATTGTTTACTTCTGAACTTTAGCTATGACCTACCCACAATGCTCCAGGACAAGAGGAGAACTGAACTGCATTGTGGGAGGATATAAAAGGGCTGGGAGCGGCCATCTTAGGTCTCTTGTTCCTGGGACGCGTGGCCTGCTAGCAGAACTCTGTGGGTGTGTAGTATCCATGTCAAGTATACTATATGGATCAAAGCTGCTGTAATTGGCTGAATTAGCATGTGGTCAGTCCACCTGAGCAGTAACACCACACCAAGGCTTGAGCCGCTGTTACTGGACATTCATACAAGACAGTGCCACTGTACATATCAACACATCCTGTCTTTGTGTAGTACTTACACCTTAGCACACACAATTCACTCCATACTAACATCAATCAATCATGAAACTGACATGGAAAGGGATTAAAACACCCATCATGATTTTACTGCCGTTTGTGTGTATTGTCATTAGGGTCGTCCTGGTCCATTTGTGACTCTTTGAGCCATGTGTAGTACACGCAAAGTCCACAACTGGTTAAAGTAGATCTAAGCCCCAAGTGGAGGACATTTAGAATGCTAAAGCACTGTGTATCTTAATTTTTTTTTTTTACCATGCTTTCAGACACTTCCTGTCTACATAAACTCAAGTCCGCTGTACATCACTGTTCCAGCCCAGCTTCCTGATCCAATGACAACAGGGGACCATGCCTGTGTATTGTTGCACAACCAATCGTAGTATCGAAAGGCGGGTGGTTTTTACTGAAGCAATAAAATTCTGTTCAGCTTCATGCATATGACAAGTGCAGCTATGTAGTTGGATGTGAACAGGAAACAGTGCAGATGGGGCCCCCAGGCTCTTAATGGAAGATACAGATGCGTCACCCAGTGCCTGGGTAGAATATACGTAAGGGGCGGAAAACTCAGACCTTTAGCCCTGGTTCACACTGGTGCGATTTGACATGTCAAATTGCATATCAAAAATCAGGGGCAATTGCCAGCAATGGCACCGCCCTAATCAGTGCAACGCCGCATTTGTAGGGCTGCACCGATTTCAAAAAGTAGTTTCTGTACTACTTTTTGCTATTTCAGGTTGTGATTTCCATTGACATCTGTGCAGAAACCTGTACAGATGTCGCTGAAATCGGCACTGACATGCAGGATAGAAATCATGTGAGTTCAGCTGAACTCACACGGCTTCATTCTCACAGCTCAGTGTAAACCAGGGCAGAAAGTTCAATTTCTCATGCAAGCCATTTTGATTGTGCCTGAACTATTTATACAAAACATAAAATGTCCACATTTAGTGAAAATTAATATGCAGATCATGATATTGCAATAAAGTGCTCATGCACTGTACAGTTTGCAGTAAATAAACTATCATTAAATGTGGTCTGTTTAATGAATTTGTAGCATGGATCACTTTATTGCAAGATCATGATCGATTTATTTCCATTATGAGCACTTTATATGTAATATATGTAAAGTAAATATGCTGCTTGGCACACTCACATTACAAAAGTAATCGTGATGGCCTGGGGGTTAGTTCCCTTCATGCTTCTCTCTCCCCCCTCCTCAAGTCACAGGCAGACGAGAAGATGCAGTGAAGGAAAGCTGCATGGAAGAGGGTAGGCAGAGCATTAGGCTCCACCTCTGCCAGTCACCTTAAATGCAGCCAGTCACCGGCCGCCTATAGGGGAAGTGAGACGCTCACCCCTCGGCCAAGCACGCCCACACACCATACTATTACCCATGATAATTGCAAGCAAGCTACAGCTATGGCTGCCGGGGTCTGCATATGTGCGGGAGGCGGCCGCAGGATTCAGGAAGACGGGTTGGGGGGGCTTTTTCTCGTGTGGGGGGGTGTTTTTTTGCCTCCCACCGCAAAATGCCACCCTAGGCCAAAACACAGCACTGCATCTCCAGCCATTCTTAAGAAGGTAAGGCTGAGCAAGAAGCGTCTGCCCTGCTGCCAGAACACAAGGTTATATAGTATACAATATGAATATGTAGCTGATGCTACATCCAGTTTATACCATGCTCACAGCAAGTGCATGTGAAATAGTTTTGAGTGACTCAGTACAAATGAACCTTTTAATGTCATAGTAAATCTGGAGTTCAGCTTTAACAAGCAGTTAACCCTTGCATTTTACGTAGATGTTAACTTCTGGGGTTGGGCTCAAAGGGAGAACACCTACTTTATACCGTATTTTTTACATGATCCCTTTAACATAGTGCAAGCATCTCTAAACAGCAGACCATGGCCAGGACATGGACCAAGAGACGATCCTGTCTGGACCACTTAGCAGCCTGGGTGAATTCCTCTATGTACTAACCTGCCTGTGGCTGCAGAGGGCAGGAGGCCACATGTCAATCTGACATATGTGCACAGATCTCGCACATCAAAATTTAGCCAAGTGTATAGCCAGCTTTAGCGCTATAAGCATTGATAGAGCCAACTTAAAACCATGCCCATTACCACTGTTTGGGCTGGCAGATTAAATGCATGACAGAACATTTGCCCATAACAGGTATCTGCCAGTCCAGTTGTCCACTTTGTTATATTAAACAGCAGCAGAGATTTCTCTTGTAGCCATCCGCTTGTAAAATCAGCAGGTCCATTCTAGGACCAGGCAGTTCAGAACTGGTGTCCATATATGTGGGATAGTATTCTGGCGCAAAGTTTATGGCAGATGGCATAAGGATTGGCAGTAGGCCAAGTGTTTTTTTTTTTTTTTTTTTACATAAAAAAAATGTAGATCGTGCACAAGCTCAGCAAACAGCACTATCCCCATTTGTTGAAAATACCAGAAGGGGGAAGAATCCCAAACTAAAGAACACACACCTACTTGAGCTTGTATAAAGCAGTTTGCTTAAAGTGGCAATCCACACTCCCATTGGGATTTGTGTAACATTTACAAACTGCAGCCAAATGGTACTTCAAACAAAGTAAATGCTTTGTTAAAGCTTGCCGTTCACACTGCTCTTCTACAAGCTGAAGCCCGTGTGAAACTGGCCTTAAGTACACTTAAAGTGATAAAGATTTCTTTTTAAAAGCAAAAACCATGTTATACCTACCTGTTCTGGGTAATTGTTTTGCACAGAGGTGCCCCGATCTTCTCAGGTCCCCTGTGGCACTCATGGCTCCACCCACCTGCCAAGTGCTCCCAGAGCAAACTGCTTGCTTGTGAGGGTACCCGAACAGGCTCGCTCCCACCCCTCTTATTAGCTCATGCTGCTGTCTCAGCCAATGAGGGAGAGGCCCCAGAGAGCAGAGATGCTCGTGCACATCACTGGATCGAGATGGGGCTTAAGTATTGGGGGGGGGGGGGGTGCACACAGAATGGAATGCATGAAGGTAAAAAAGCTTGAGCCTTTAGAAACACAAATCAATTTAGCCCAAAAAAAGTACCACGTTCATTTCTGCCCCAATCATGAAACAGCCGGAGCTACAACTATGCAAATGAGCAACTGTTTAACTGTCATCGGAGCATCTGGTGTGCAGCAAGAAAAAAATTAAATATAAAGTACAAAATTCAATACTTTAATGAAAGAAAAAGAAATACAGCTTGGATATACCAATAAAACTGATATGGCCTGGCTGTGTCTTGTTTCATCATTTCAACAAGCAGAATGACACATCTTTGCATTCTTGCAGCCATCAAATATCCTGAGTACAGTGTGCAGATCCATTAATAAAGACATAAAACATATGCAATATGACATGTCTTGTGGCTGCTCGTGTCCGGCACGAGCCTCTGAAGATATAAAACAGTACAGAACAGTCCAGAGTACGTTGCTCGTTTTTGCAGAACGTCTTCCACAAATCTTGACCTGGTCACATTAACATGTTGCTATTTACAAATGCCCAAAGTCAATTTAAGGCTGTGTAATCTTCGAGGAAGGGGTTGGGATATCAAAAAAGACCTAATATAGGTCAATATTGTGACTTTACTTACATATACAATGTAGCCATGAAAGACTGCTCTGGTGTAATAATGTTTACAAACCTAATAAGGCAGTGTCTGAAGCTGTGGAGTACCCCAAAGAAGCCTGCTTTTTGCCCAATTTTTAAAAGAAAAAAAAAATATATAATTATAACAGGTTGCTGTGGGTTACTGCACCTTCCCTTTAAAGGGCAAGTTCAAACAAAAATCGTTTTGAGCAGATGCTGAAGAGTTAAATCACAAGCCACTTTTTTTTTTTTTTAATTTGTGTTCTCCAGTGTCAAGATCCCCTTGCAGTAGTCTTGGTTCTGCTCCCCTGCTCTGGAGTCCAATGCCCACAACAGCAAGAGGAGTCATCACTTCTACAGCTTTTCAGATGTATAATGAAAGAATTACCACTTTAAAAATGAGAGGGTACAGATTGGACATAAAGGGAAGTGGCCAGTGATTTAACTCTGCCATCTACTAAAATCAGAATGCCAGTGTTGGGTAGACTGACCCTTTAACAATCAAAATGCTCATGTTATATCTACAAAGGCGGTCATTATTCTGAACATCTAAATATTTCATTGGTCAGGATCAAATGAACTTGTCAGAATTCAATACGTTTTCTAGTAACATAAATAGGTGGGCTGTCAGGTTTCCCAATATCCAAACGATCTGGCACTAAACTGCTTAGCTGACTCAATGCCAGAGGTCCACTTCAGCACTCATCTTCGGTGATGGCTGTGCCCAGAGTAATCTCGGTCATAGCTTCGGTGGCTCGTCCGCTCATAGGAGCGGGAACGTTCCCTCCGTCGCTCATTATAGTAGTGGCTTTTCTTCTTGTACTTCCGAGCTTCTGGACTTTCACGTGATCGGCTATAGGAAGGGGAGGAACTTCTGCTGCGAGATCTTCTCTTATGTGTGTTGTATTTGTAGTCAGCACTCTTTCCATACACATGTCCTTTAGAGCTTTTGTGCGAGCCATAATTGTGTTTTCGTGGAGGGGAATCGCTACGACTTCGGGAAGGACTACGGGATTTTGACCCACTTGATGAAGAGTAACTTTGACTTTTCCTAAAATGGTTTAAAAGAACATCTTAACAGTTTTACTGGTAAAGATACACTACTTCAGGTTAAAACAAACTGCTAGCACAATGGTTTATGAATTCCCACTAGACTACAACTATAGTAAAGTAGTTTACAGCATATCTTGCAGATGGACAAAAAGGATGGGGAGGGGGCTTTGCTGCTCATCATGGACTAGGCCAGGGGTGTCCAAACTACGGCCCTCCAGCTGTTGCGGAACTACACTTCCCATGAGGCATTGTAAAACTCTGACATTCACAGACATGACTAGGCATGATGGGAGTTGTAGTTCCTTAACAACTGGAGGGCCATAGTTTGGACACCACTGGACTAGGCAATTTGCTTTACAAGCATAGTTTGGTACTTAAAGCTAGGCTTGAAAAGAGAAAAAAAAAAAAAAAAAAAAAAAGCTAATACTGTAGCTGCCAACTCGTAATAAAATTAACCTGTACATTAGTACGGTTTTCGTACAAAAAAAACCAAACAAAAAAAAAAAACCGTAAGAGCAAGTCTACGCGTGCTCAGAAACTAAATACATACAAAACTAGTCACACATCACTTCTGAAGTTGTATTCTGTCGTCTGAGAATTTTCTTATGACGAGTAACCCCTTTACTTTCTACATGAGACTAGCATGAAACAAAAAATGGATGAATGGTAGTCTGAAAACCTGATCGTATGTCAAAGAATGTCAAAGCCTACCATGCTAGACCTCATCTCCCCCATTGAACTGTGTCCATACCAGGGCTCAGGCCCATGAATAATTTTTGCTGGAGTGTATGTACACACACACACACACACACACACACACACACACACTCAAGCGCGATAGTTAAAAATCATGAATACTTCAGCCTATTAAATTATTAATGTTCTGTGAAGATTAGTCTACAAAGCAGATGGTTACAAAAGCATCGCTTTACGCCACAACTTACCTTCTTTTTGGAGACCCTGATCGAGACTTGGAACGGGAAAAGCTCTTATCTCTGCTTCCACTGCCGCTTCTGCTGTCCCTCCCTTTAACAATGCTGAAGAGAAAAATAAAAATAAAAAAATAAAGCGCTTTGTGACCCAAGCTTTAGCAGAGTATTCCCCAAGCGAATCCTGGGCATCAGCTGACCATGCTGCAGTGTAGACAGACTAAGAGGTTTACCTTTAGTAAACAAATGCGTTTTGCAACTGGAAAGTTTAGCTCCCATATATGCAACAGTATTTATCTGTCAAGTCAGATCTGACAAATCATTCAGGAGAGGTTGTAAAAACGTCCCGTGTACATTAAGCCTAACTGACAACTGCGCGGTCATGAGACGTTATACCCAAACAAAAATGCCCCCCCACCACCACAAAGAGCTCTCTTTTGGTGGCATTTTTATCACTGTTGCGGTTTTTTTTTTTTTTACGCTATAAAAAAAAAAACAAAAAAAAAAAAAAAAAAGACTAACAAAATTGGGGGAAAAAACAAAAAACAACACACACTTTCTGCTATAATAAATATCCAAAAAATGTATTCACCAGTTTAGGCCAATATGTAGTCTGCTACTTTTTTTAACCAAAAAATATCGCAATAACCGTATATTGATTTGTAGATGCGATAACTTTTGCACAAACCAAACAGGAGAAGATTTTGGGACTTTATTTTATTAATTGCTTTTACTAGTAATGGTGGGGATCAGCGATTTTTAATGCGACTGCAACATTGCGGCAGACAAATCTGACCAAGCGACACTTTTGGGTGACCAGTGACACCAAACAGTGATCGGTGCTAAAAAAATGCACTGATCGGTTATAAATTGCACTGGCAGAGAAGGTGTTAACACTAGTGTAATGAAAAGGTTAAGTGTTCCCTAGGGAGTTGCCTTCTAACCGTCAGGACGGACTGACTGCGAGTAGAGCAATCGCTGTTCCTGATCACTGGAAACAGCTGATCCCCTCTCTCCTCTGCCAGAATGGGGATCTGCCTTGTTTCCATAGGCAGATCCCCGTTCTGCCTCTTCACCAGGATCGCAGATGGCCAGCAGACATGGCTCCTGCCGCGCCCGCAGTACCACATGCAGACAGACGTACGGGTACGAGGTTTTACACAGCCGAGCTGCCTTGCCGCAGTCTATATGCGGAAAGAGGCTGGCAAGTGGTTAATTCATTCTCTGCATTAAGGGAAAAAACATTCAGTGTGCAACTCAACTGCAATACTTACCGGAGTTCAACTTCAATCCAGCACTGCAGCAGCTCTGTGCTCTCCCTCCTAACAGGACAGATTTATAGCAGCAGGAGCCATTGGCTTCTGCTGTCAAATGTGATTGGGCAGGGTCAAGCCTGTCTATAAACAAACACAGCACGGCTCAAGATCAAGCCTGCAGGTGTGCCACAAAAGGAAGCAGCTTCCTATGGCTGCACTGAGAAGGACTGGGGCTGTTCTGTTCAGTTGTCGCACAAAGCAGGCAAGTATAACATGTTTATCACACAAAAAAAAAAAAAAAAAAATTTAAAAGTTGTTCATTTAGGTAGTCTTTTACTCCTAGGACTGACCACGTGCTTGATGGACAAAGTGGCATAGGCCATCATTGTCTAACACTTACCCATTAACAGGACTTCCTGAAGTAGGCTTTTTTGATCCACCTTCCAATTTCCTTTTGGCATTTTTCAGTGCATGCATGGCAACAGGTGAAGGCTTGTTTCCCTTCCCATCTTTTGGAGATTCTGCAAGACACAGCTATTAGATTTGCTCAGGAAAAGCAAAAACCTGCAGCAAGGCAGAATTGGAACACTACATACCAGTTTTTGTATTTGGTGAAAATTCCGGACCATTGTCCAGCCTTGGTGTTCCTTCAGGAAGGAATCCTTTTGCCTTGGCCTTAGCTTCTTCAATCTGTATCTTCCGTTTTTCCACTTTACTCTCCAAGACAGTCAAGTCTGCCTAAAATCAGAAAATGATTTTAGAAAGCTGTACAAGCTAGAAGTATTCACAGGGCTGAACATAAAAATGAAAAAATAGTAAGGCAAATACCTTTTTGCGGCTATACAGCTTTAAAATCTGAACACAGATTTCACGAATGTCTTCTTCAGTAGCACCAAATAGGAGGAACCAATGTGGACGATTTGGGAGACCGATCTACAGAGAGAACAGTTAAACTTTAGTTTAGATACACAGCAACACTGTAGGGATGGGAAGAAATAAATGAATAAAAAGCCGCCAGTGAGCATACTGACCTCTAGTGTCCTTGCAGCCAAATAAATACAAGCACAAGCAATTGTCTCAGGGTTGAATCTCACAAATACATCTGTGCGAAGGCTGTCATTCATGTAGTTCCTGAAATTATAAAAATGGAAGAATTGCACACTTATGACTGCGCTAAAACTATACTTCAGTGTTGCTAATCTAGCATGTGTTTTGGTGCCCAGTCTCAGATATAGGGAGCACAAAGTTGAACTGTGGCGGATGGAGAGCCTATTATAACCTAGGTGTATTTACGCATACATAGCATTGTTAAATTTAAAAAGGTGCAGCACTGCCTTTATAACCAGAAAAGCTTATGAATGTCCATTCTGAGGTCCAGATCCTATAGATGAAATCGTCCCATTGGCAGTATCCAGTCACATAGGCTTGTCAACTATAGAATCCACTTGTATGGCAGAACTGGAAGATGTCCATTCAGGATAATATATTCCAAGGAAAAGCAATAATTGATGGCGTGCTGCAAAATACTGTAAAGATTCTAAACCGGTTAGATTGAGGCTTAAAGCACAACTACTGCCAGGCTATAGACATTCAAAAACATTTTATGAAGCAGTAAATAAGCTTTAAAACAAGTCTTCACTAACCTCTGTAGCTACAGACACTACAGCAACTGACCCTCAAAGTTCTAAAAAAAAGAAAGTAATCTCAGCATTCTACTAACCCAACCACCTTCCTGTGCTCCCTCACTGTAATTACATTAGAGATTACATGGCCTGCAGGCTGTCAAGTCACTGCTAAGAGGGGTGGTGGAGCAAAGCCTACAACCAATAGAATGTATGTGTATAAGTGATTTTGCTGTAAACGAGGATTAATACTCACAGTACCAGCAAGTACAGGCCAATGAGGGCTTGCCGTAGAGCTTATTTACAGTTGGTTTAGAAAATGTCCATAGCTTGACCACAGGTTCTCTTTAAAGTAAAGATGTACTGAAAGTGTGGTAGACTGATTAGCACAACAGACTGGATCAATTTACTGAAGAAAAAGTCAACATATTCATCTCATGGACACCTTTCCTTTAAAACAGAACCCAAAATGGTACTAAAGCCACATATCAGAACACAGTTAAAATGTAAAGTTCTGCCTAAACAGCATTTATATTCGATTTAGCAGACACTAAAAAAGCTAAAATGTTATATTTTTGCATCGGTGTGGCCAGCATAAGACATTACAAACAAATTATGCTTAAAGGGCTAGGATCACAAAAATGTATTTCTATGGGCAAAAATAATTTTACTCCCCCACCCTTGGACATGCCATTGTCTTTCTCCACATGCAGACCAAGCTGTCTAGCAAAAAAGGCACAGAACAGTTATTAAAATGGTCACTTATTCACATGGTTTTAAAGTAGGTTCTAAAGTGAGCAGGGACTGTACGACATGGTCATTGGCCACAGTATGTAAAGCTGCAATAAAGCGGAATAAAGCAGAATGCAACTGCCAAAGACCTCTATTGGTCTTAAAATATATACCCGTGGAATCCCTTTTAGTACCAAGCTCAGACGTGTATCCTCCCTGAAAATTACAAGATTATGCTTCAACCCAGCTGCTAACGCCACCACTGTCATACTAGAATGTCTATGGGTAGTAAGGGATCTGGCATTAACAGCTAAATGGTATTCTGTGGAGGAAGGGCCAGGGCTTAAATTTCAACTCAGGAAGAGGAGGTCCCATGCATTACCTAAAGTCTAGGAGGTATTTCAAGGACATAAGGATCAACTGAAAAATTAAGTCCTTGCACGTTTTTTTTTTTTACCAAAATGTATAAGGAATTTAAATATTACACACACACGCCTTCCCTTTTGCTAGGGTGCTTTGTCTACATGAAAAAACATGGAGAAAGATAATGGCACCTGGAAAAAAAAAAAGACAACTGAATACATGTACTGGCTCTGTGCACAGGGGAAAAAAAAAAAAAAAAAAAAAAAAAGGAGGATCTCATGTAGTATTTTAAAGGTTCTCCCACACCAATGTTAAGGACTTTAGCCAAGAGATGACATTGGTGGCTTGAATCCCCTTGGTCTTAATTTTTTTGTTAATACTTGCAGGAGAATCACTAGGGCTACAGTACCCCCACCATCCCTCCTGCATTATCCACAATTTAAAATAAATGAATAGATGACTTTAGAAAGCTAGCACATTTCTCTCTCATCACCATGAGTTATTCAACCCACTAGCAGCCCCAGTTTTGGGCTGACATTCTTTAACTGAAAATCATGCGTAATCAGACTAGCTACTAAACAGAAATGCAATACTGTGTAATATCTATAAGTAGAGAAACACTAAACTAATAAAAACAGAACAAAAAGGCAGTGTAAATGTCATTGTAAGAACAAGCATGAAAAAGAAAGAAAACCATGAGGAGTGATGAGCCCAGGTACTTCGCTGTAGATATACCACCTGACCAGAGGCAGCCTTCTTTCTGGGGAACCTGGTTGGGACTGACTGAAGACGGCAGCTATCCCTGCACCAAAGCGCTTGGACAGCAGAGGAGAAGTCTTAGTCACTTACCCTCAGAGGCTAGCCTTTGATCAAAAGAGTACAGAAAACACAAAGTTAAAACAGGCTCTCCATCCATTTAGCACAAAAAGTACCAGACAGTTCAATCAAATACTCCCCACCACCCTACCCCAATTATTAGCAATAAGACAACATGGCACGAGCAATATAACAGACCATTAAAACTAGGTAGTCTGCAGTTTTATACCATGCACCAAAATCTTTTAAATACACTCAAAGGAAAAGAAAAAAACAAAAAAAAAGAAAACAAAAACAAAGACACATGTGATACCTGCTCAGAAGCCATTTATGACTAAAGAGATCACCTTGCCCACTTAGGACAAAGACTGTGCAAAGCCGACCCCCTGACCATTTTGTACACTGGGTATTCTGGTTGGGCTTTATGCCGACAGTCACTTTGTCCTGATTAGGCAAATAAATGCAGCCTGCTAGTGTTTAGATGTGGTAGCTGCACTTTCACGGGTTTTTGCCTTGTGATCCTGCCAACACTTCCTGACGTAGGGTGACATCGCTGACAGCACTGCATCTATGGAGCAGTATTTTTCACCCTAGCATAAGAAACTGCACAGGAAACAAGGACATGACATTCTACCAGATTTAACTGGTATTTTTCTGTACTTGTAGAAAATGAACTTAGCCTGAAAAAGAAATGCAGCCACAACATTCTAGGACTGGTAAGCTACATTATATTACATGTTTGATCCTGGCTCTAGATATACTTTGAACTTAAATGGCAAATTCACCTTAATAAACTAGTTCAGATCACTGGGATTCCTACATAATTTTGTTACTGGTCTATAGTTCAAATGCAAAAACGGACAGTTAAAACCCAACGTATAAGCAATTTCTTACAAGAGAGACTGGAGAGGGCTAACATTTATTGGCTCCAGGGGTCAAGTAGCTCCAGGCATTGGTAAGAAATCGCCAAGACATCAGGGCTGTATGTAATCAGTAATGTTGGATGACAGTATATTAAAATCTTAACACTTTGGGTTTTTTTTACTTGCTATTCAAAAGCCATGAGCTGAGTCTTGAATAGGTGCCAACACTGGCAGGGGCACACTTAATAGCTCTCCCTGCTCTTCTCTCCAAATATGGCAAAGCTGAAGCGCTTCTCAATCAGATCTTCTAAGCCAACAGCTGCAATCAAGTGAACTGTTAATGCCTTTGGGGCCGATAGGGTGTGCGAAGCACTGCTAAGCAATGCCCTACGTATCCCGCAAGCCATGAAAAAGGTTTACTGTACAGCTAAAGTGTTTGATAGATACATGAGAACAAGTAACTCACCATGATGTCTGGACAAGATGCTTATTGCGCTCAGACTCCAATACTTGCAGATACATCACTATAATCTGGAAATAATTTTAGAAGATTAGATGGCAAACTTGGACAGAACCACATAACAGATTCACATAACAGATTCACAGAACATTCCTTAGACTCACTTTGTGAGGGTGCTTCACATGGACACAAAAACCCAGTTCTTTGAGGATCCGTCTTTCAGCTTTAATAATTTGGTTCTTTAGGTTCACATAGTCCTGATCCAACACCATTGGTGATGGTTTCCTACAGAGAAAGTAAACATATCAAGCCAGATTCAATAAAAGTGTAGTAAGAACTAAGGGACGGGTCAAAAGCACTCTTTTGGAAACCTAAATAGTGCAGCAAAATGTTTAAACAGCAATTACTTGACATCGTCAAACATGCAAAAACCACTCTAGATTAGTAGTGGTTCCTAGAGGGAATACCTGGACACAAGACAGCACAGTAAAGAATTATATAAAAGCAATTGCAACAGGATTTTTGGTCTCAATATCACCAGTTTGACTTTCAGACCAATCGTCCACTATCTGAGCAGCTGATGAAGAAAAGGACTACTTGGTCACAGTTTAAGCTCTGTACATCCCCCTTTCTGTTTAAGTGGCACTATGTAGCAGCCCTAATACTGAACAGGTTTGGGGATTGACTGTCATAACATACAAGAAACCAATAAGGGCAACTAGTAATTGTTTAACTGCACTATCCAGTGTGCTTTTGGGAGCTTTCATGAGAAACTAGAATATTTGCTGAATAAAATAAACAAGGATTCAAATGTATAAAGCCAAACAATCTACTGCTATATGTATAGTTGGAATTCTGAGAGCACTCCAGCATAAAATCCAACTTTGCACAAATTGTTGAGCTTGCATTATGTTCGAGAACATGTGGGATTTGTGACAATTACCAGAAAGTTATTCTAAACCAATCGCCACACAGATAGTCCTTCGATGCATATATTAAAAGTGGTTGTAAACCCCTCACCATTTACCATAATGCATACCCTGCATGAAGATAAAATGTTTAAGGATGTGTATTGCACCCCCCCCCCTCATACTGCCCACCCCCTATGTCAAGTCAGCGCTGAGCCCACCTGAAGCTCTCCCCTCTTCTCCTGACAGGCTTTGCTGGGAACAGGGGGAGTCATTGGCTCTTGCTGCCATCAATCAAATCATGTCTGGAGGGGGCTGGTCGAGCCGTGCTGTGTGTCCAAAGATCAGGAATATGCAACTAGCGGACCTCCAGCTGTTGCAAAACCATCATGCCTCTGGGTGTCATTTTTGTGGCTGGCAGAGTCTTGCTATGCCTCATGGGACTTGTAGTTCTGAAACAGCTGGAGGTCCGCTAATTGCATATTCCTGTCATAGATAAAGGCAAAGCAGCTCAGGATCGAGCCCGCAGGTGAGTCACAATAGAAAACCGCTTCCTATGGTGGTACACCAAAAAGGGAGGAGTCAGGAGTGCCTATGGTGGACCCCAGAAGAGGTACAGCAGGCAAGTATATCATTTTTTTTATAAAAACAAAACACACACACACACACACACACACACACACACACACTAAACTCTAAAGAACTTACTGCTTCTCTCTCAACTGGCGAAGTCTGTGAAACACATTAATCACATCCCTGATGCGCCTTGGTGCCTCCTCAATTTTGGAAGCCAAGTGGAGACAGGCCATTGAGACGTGCTAAAGACAAAAAGAAAAAAAAATTAAAGCAGTTATTGGCCTATAGAAAGATGCAACATGTAAACTGAAACCATATAAGACTGTTAGAGATGCACCGCAATGTCGGCCACCGAAACATTTGGGCCAAAAATGGTTTTATATCGGCATTCAGGCTGATAAGAGAAGAAGGTGCCGATAAGGGCACCAAAGAATGCACACAATTTTGACCCAATTTTACTGTGCTTATGGTGTGTTTTTCAGAGGTCACGTGACTCAAAAACTGCATTAAAAAACACAACACGGGCACGTTATGGCTGTGTTTGTAATGCATTTTAAATGGACTGTTTTAACTAACCAAAAATGCAGCAAGCAGGGTTTTTAACCCCACAATGGAAGCCCAAGGGACCAGTGTGCAGATATACATAGAATTTAAAGGGATACATTTTTCTTGAGCTTTCATTACCCTAAAAGTGCAAATAATAAATTCATATTAATTTATATTGATATTAAAAATTACAAAGTCGAATACTATCAGGGCTCAAAATTTCAAGTCCTCAGCTACTAGCCAGGCCTCAAGGGTTACTTGCCACCAGTTGCCCCTCCCAACCCCTACACTGGCCCACCCCTAAACACGCCCTCAAATGATCTCATGAAATGACACTTAAAAATGTTTTATGCAGAATTAAGTTATAAAAATAAATTAACCACTTTATCAGTGCCCATCAATGCAGCCTACCTGTGCAGGGGAAGAGGATTGCCGGCCCAAAACGCATTGCAACAGCTTTCATTTCAATTGCCGTGTGTTCCTGCCGCCACATACAGCCCTGCCTCCTGGCCCGGGGACTTTGATACACGTCATGGGATTGGACAGGTGTTCTGTCTATCAAAGTCCTCAGGCCAGGAGGCGGGGATGAATGTGACAGCGAATGCGGGGAACACACGGTAATTGAAATGAAAACGGTTACAGCGACGTTCTGTGCTCTGATGATCCGGCCGGCACTCTCTTCCTCTGGGCGATTACTGGGAGAAGAGCTCCAAGTCAACCCCACCTGCCAGCGGTGCTCACCCCTCTGTGCTCGCCAGCCCTCATTTTCCACTTGCAAAATGTGAGTAGGCGATTGGAAAATTTGAGAGCCGATATAAATATTTTTTAAAACACTGTTCTTTTCAGGCCAAGTGCATCCCGGTACCAAAAATTTCCATTCTAATGACTGAAGGTGCTGGATAAAGCAGATGGCTGGTTCCTCTTACCTCCATGGAATGCTTGACAAAGGATTTATTGTAGAAGAACCGCTGAAATAATACTTGTCCTGTAGCCATTGCCACCTGGAAAAAGATCACAGAAGTAGGAATTATTGTTCATGCACAATATTAGTCACCTTGCAAATACAAAAAAAAAAAAAAAGGAAAGGGCATATTTTTAAAGCAGTGAATAACCTTCACTGGTGGTGAATCTGTATTAAAAACATCCACCATGAAGATCTACACAGTCAATGGTTTGCCAATGGTCAAATCAATGCCTTTATAAATAAGCCCTTTAGAGTTGTCTGACAAACAATGATTTCAATAACCGCTTAAGGCTAAAATGATTTAGCTGTGATCCTAAGAATGCTTAACGTACACTGGCTTGTGGATGCTTGCTTGTACATGGGGGTTCCTATACTTAGACCTGGTTACAAAACATTCTGGTTACCCACAAGTGTTTTACCTACAGCCAATGAGTCGAAAAGTCTGCTCTCAAAATGCAACGCAAAAACTAGAGCGTTTAAGTAAACCATCTTTCAAGGTGCAAAGTATAGTATATAAACTGAAAACATTACATGACTATGAAGTCAAGGAGAGCAATTAACACTCCTAGGCAGCAGCCGCTGCCATGTGACAACCGGTTTCCTGAGGCAATGAGGAAATCAAGGGGAGGGACCAAATGAATCAGTACTGGGAATGTGACAGACCGTATGTTCCTGTTAAGCAGGCTAGTATCGGTTTTCCCAGAAACAGAACAAAAGAGCAGCTGCTTGAGAGGTGACATCATGTCCCGTGTTTAGACATTTTTTTTACCCATCACTAGCAGTGTAGCAGCCGGCTCCAATCACTTTCTGAATGGCAGTCTTACACAACCAGCTGCATGCTATAATTTAAATAATAAAAACCATCCACGTGAATACATGCAATGTTTTATACAATTTGTGATACTGTCCTTTAAAAGCAGCCTATTCACTTTGAATGGAACTTGAACACCTGAATAAAGGTTTCATCTGCAAACACATATGAGAAATGTAAAATCATGCCAGCATAGCAAGTAAAAGGAACTTTAGGGGTAAAGTACAGGATAACCAGAACCCAAAAAATAAAAAAAGGATTTAAACTATCCTAATAAAATAAAGTAATGAGACGTGGTTCATAGCCAAGACCTGCTTGTGTACAGCCAGGATAATGATGTTTACAGGAGACTGTGCAGACAAGACAGATTACTACGTCTGGCTGTTCTCTAAACCTCATTACATTGTCCTTAATCCTCCGGCCACCCCATCTCCAGGTCACAGCGCTCAACATCACAATCTGGGATACATTTCAACAAGTGGATGTGTAATAAAGTACTGCAAACAAGTGCAACATCCTGTGCAGCACCTGGCTCCAAGAGTACCATTTGAGAAATACCCCTATGATAGGAAGGTCAGCATTTGCTATACTGGAATGAGAATTTGAGATGATTTTCTTATATCTGTAAGCCCACACGCGGCAATCTGACACTATGTATTCAACTACAAGGAACCTAGCCACAGGTTGCTGCTACCATAAACTATGGCCGATCAATCTGATCATCTCCATATGGACAAATTCTTCTGCATTCCTATGGAGGGCCTTTCTTAAATTCCAAGGTAAACAGCCTCTATAGAAATGAATGGGATTCACTTGGTGCACATATAAAAAAGCCAGGGAGCGACGGGAGAACTCTCTCTGGGCTGCACAGCACAGATCTGTAAAGAGCATAAACAGGAAACGAACATTCTCCATACACATTACAAAGTAACTGTACCATCTCTTTTAGATTTACCAACACTATGCAATATGAAGGCCAACCCACCTGGTGGGGAAGAGGGGTGCACTGCCAGCAGGCAGTTAAAATGCATCAAACCACAAAAGCAAAAAAAAATAAAATTTACATAATGCAGTTTACAAGTCCCCATGTGATGGCTGCATTTGTTTACTTATATTTACGTTACCTGATAATCCTGCTAATAGCACACATCCTACACTCACTCCTCCACTGAATCTATAGAAAGAGCCTTGACAGTCACACAGGCTGAGCTTCAGACATACTTTGTTCATCTCCATTACAAGCTGGATTGATGAGACTATCATTACACAGGATTTATATAGCGCCAACAGTTTACGCATCGCTTTACAAAAATTAGACTAGTAGTTTACACAAGACAGGGAAAGATTTTTACCTTTCTGCTCAGCAGAATTACCAAGTCAGATATTGATACAGTTACCATAAGAACTGGAATTAGTGCCGGTTCACACAGGGGCGGCACGACTTGCAGGTCACCTCACCGAGGCGACCTGCACACGACTTCAGCGGTATAGAAGTCAATGCAAGTCGCCTGAAGTCGCCCCAAAAATACTACAGGAACCTTTTTCTAAGTCGAATCGACTTGCGTTGCTCCTATTAGAACGGTTCCGTAGCACAGAACAGGAGGCGACTTTTCATGCAGCTAGGTCGCCTGACAAGTCGCCCCTGTGTGAACCAGCACTCAAGGTGGAATTCTGTATGGATCCTGTTCCAGTGACAACTGTCTAATTATATTCCTCTTACCCTTTAGAAAATTCCATTCACTTCCTGTTGAAACTCTGGGACAGGAAGTTCAGAAGTGTGTCCAATGCGTCCAATGTTAAAAGCTAAATTGACAAGGAAATAAAATCCTTTCATACCCAACCTAATCTAAAACAGAACATTTTGACTATACACACAAACACAGATTAGTGCGGAGTTCCAGCCTGTTAAAAAAAAAAAAAAAAAATTCAAAATGAAAAGTCAGCAGCTACAAATGCTGTAACTGTCAACTTAATAAAAAGGACACTTTCCTGTCCAAGGATCCCACGATGTCGACAACCCAGGTGCCAGGCATTGCAAAGGAAACCGGCAGTGGATAGTCCAGTCTTCTGGGGGACACGCAGGTCACAGAAGGCAGTGGTGAGGGGAAAGTAGGGGCAGGGACACAACAGAGATCACCGTGCGGCGATCTTACCAGGAAGAGCGGGGCACCTGTTAGGTACCCGCTCCCCCCAAAAGTGCCAAATGTGGCAGTGGAGCTCTGCTATAAGGAGAAACTGGAACTTTAGTCAGAAAATGTAATCCTGCTAAATCACTTCAGACTGGCCCCTTTTGGCGGGTATAGCTATGTAAAACATTAAAAATAAGGGTTTATACTTTTTAAAAATGCTCAGTTGCTCTCCATTGCTAGGCACAGCAAGTTTGTAGAAGACGATCTGCTTACCGTCTTAAAGCAAAGTTCCGCCAAAAAAAAAAAAAAAAAAATTAAATGTCGGCAGCTACAAATACTGTACCTGTTGACTTTTAAAAGAAGGACACTTAAAATAAGGACACTGTCCAGGGCGCCTGCGATGTCCTCATCCGAAGCCGACCCGTCCCTCAGCTCCAGGTGAAGCCGCCGGCATCTTCAGTAAGGAAATCAGGGAGTGAAGCCTTGCGACGGAGGAGGGGCCCGGACATGGCGTAGATCGTCACGGATACTGCAGCGATCTTTTGCCGGAAGTGGGAACAAATACTGTATTAGACTGGTATCTGCTCCCCCCTGAAAGGTGCCAAATGTGACAAACGGAGGGGGGAAGAATCCAGACAGCGGAAGTTCCATTTTTGGGTGGAACTCCGCTTTAAAGGTGTTGTAAAACCTCAAGGTTATTCACCTTCATGCATTTAGGTGAAAAACCTGCGATGCAGCAGCCCCCCTTACCTGAACCTGGTCTTTCCAGCAACATGGTGGAGCACACCAGCTCCAGCGTCTCGGGTCCTGAATGGATAGATTGATAGCAGTGCAGCCGTTGGCTCCCGCTACCAAGCCCTGCTGTCTGTGTCAATGGACGCAGCAAGACAGGAAGCGCGTCCCCCATCAGTGCCCCGAGGGAGAGCGGCTCTGCAATGGGGCACTCAAGAAGAGGAAGATCGCGTCTGAGGGACCCCAGAAGAGGAGGATCGGGGCCACTCTGTGCAAAACCAATTGCACAGAGGGAGGCAAGTATGACAAGTTTGTAAAAAAAATTTAAAAAAAATAAACACGAGCTTTACATTTCCTTTAAGAGGAGTTAAACCCTCCTATCCTTTACAGCTGCTTTGGTTTGATCTACAACTGCTGCAGATGTGATCAGTTATGGTTTGACAGTTTGGTCGAGGAAACAAGCAAATGTGACAGTTAAGCTCAGAATTCCAGGAACTTTTTTTTAAACCGTTAAATCGATGTGTTTAATTCCGCATTATGGATTTACTGCTGTTCAGGGGCTCTGGGTTTCAGTAAAATGGCAACCTCCAGCAATAAGAAACAAAATCAATCATGGAGGCAATTTACAGCACACACTATACTTGGTAGCATATTTATTAATGTGGCATGCATGTTCCTTGCTAAAGAACATTTTTAATCAAGTTGTTATTGGTAAAGTTGTGCTTTAAACTAAAAGTGGCACTAAACTTTCTCAAATGACATTTAAGCAGTATTAAACCCAAAAGCAAACAATGTAACATAACAATTCTTAGATGTGATTGCTGCATTAGTGTTTTGTTGGATTTTCTTCTCTTTATCTGGCCAGTAAGTCTGCTTAAAAAAAAAAAAATAACCATGCGGAATGGTCGCAAACCACAGTACCTGAAAATCTCCATGGGAGACGCTTTAGAAGCATTTACAGGTTACCCATTTAGCGTTGGAGGTCTTGAGCGGCGATAACTCATGTGTGGTCTGAACACAGTTTACATACGCTGGCACAACTTACCTATGCGTTTGCTTCTGTGCTGAGCATGGAGGTATGGTTTGCTTCAACCCCCCCCCCCTTATTTTTACACTGTACTTATTTTACCATTATTCCTATTACAAGGAATGTAAACATCCCTAGCAATAGAAATAAAGATGACTGGCCCTCTGTATTGAGATCTGGGGGTCAAAAAGACCCCAAATCTCAAAAAAGCCTCGAGAACCGGAAGTGACGTCAGATGTTGCTCCAGTCCTCCAGGGGCATAGAGATGAGCAGCGACCATCTTAGCCTCACCTGTCTCCATGCCCAGTTAACGGCCGCATCAGATCGCTCCCGGCCTTTACCAATCCGTTAGGCAAGCCCGGGAACGGGCACCTCTCCCACCGCTTCTAAAACTGATCCTGTAGGCAAATCCACCTACGGGACCACTTACCCCAAAGAGAAATCAGCCACAGAAAAAAAAAACAAAAAAAAAAAAAACTTATGTTATGGCAGCTAGCGGCATTTAATGTAAAATTATGTAGTTTTACTACGGGCCATTCAGCAACGGCTAATAACCATTTTTAATCAGTGTTGCTCGCATTTGCAAATAGAAAGCGTTTTGAAAAAAAAAATAAAAAAATAGATAGATAGAGATTATATATATATATATATTTATATTAATTACTTTGTTTACTACTGGTTTCCAGGCCTAGGTTAAAATGTCATACATCCCAGGGGTCCTCATGAAGGGATGAGGCGTTTTCTCAGGTAAGAACACCCCCTGCCTGAGCCAAGAGCGGATGGATTACAGGAAACACCAACATAAATTATCTGCCCTTACTCAAGATGGCTGCAACTAGAATGGGCTGAAAGTGAAGTATGTTGCGGCGTGGTGCTCGGCTGCTGTATAAATGCCACTTTAATGTCTCCCTATAACAAGGTGAATGTAGAAGGGGTGACGTGACCGGCTCTGACCCCATAGAGGAGAAGATTTGGTCACCGATCTAAAAGCTTTTCCCATAGAGGAGAGGGCCGGGGCGGACAATGGCTCCCTCCATGTACAATCGCTCCGTTCCTCTGGATGTATGGAGAGGATATACATTACACACGTGATCTCTCCAGAGCTCCGATCATCTCCTGATCTTCCCGATGAGGAGATTTACCCCCCCCCCCCCGGCCACTCTAGGTCAGGCTCCCGCCCTGTGTAGGCCTCAGCCTCGGTATCCGGTACAAAAATCATTTCCATCCACCCCCCAGCCACAGCCTGTGTGCCCTCCATGATCCCCCCCCCCCTCCTCCATACTACCATCAGCACGTCCTGCCCTTACCTGAGGGAGCCGTAGGAGAATGCCGGCTGACTGAATGAGCTCGCAGCCCACACAGCGGAGGTCGGTCTCGGTGTCATAGCCCAGGCCATCCAGCATGGACGCGGTGAGGGCGCACTTCTCCTTGGGGATGAGGCAATTCTCCAGAGAGATGAGCACCCCGGAGTACAGCTTGTCCCCGATCAGAATGCCCTCATTGGAAGCGGCCGCCATCTTCTCTCCTTCCTCCTCGAGTCTCCGGCACTGGGGCGCCCGCACTCCTCTTCACACCACGGGCCCGCCTACTCCATGCGGCACCATTGGCGGGTCCCGGGCTCTACTCGACGCTGGTTGGACTTCGAATCTGTCAATCATAAGGTGACTACGTCAGGCAACGTGAGCAAACGGCCTGCTGACCCCGCCCATTTCCGGCTGGATTACTCAAACCTGGAGATTCTGATAAACAGGCGTGACGTTGCCGATCCATAGTGCAGCGCGGCCGATGAGCCGCCTTAGGCGGAGTGACGTCAGTGGCTGGTGTCATGACAATAAAGGGAAAATGTATAAACTCATATGTTATTGGTTCTGCCCCTATAACTGATGGATTCCCACCCAAATAGAGATTACCACTAATTAGCTCTGTTATAAACATGTCCAGGCAGACCTGTCCTTGTGTGTTGTGTTAAAGTGTTTTCAAAGGTTATTTTCTATAATTCATTGAAGGACACAGGGATGGGTAAACACTCCACCTCCATGTATAAGGCCACAAACTCTTTGGCTTCCCTCACCACCAAATGTCCTTGGTGGCCCAAGAGCTCCGAGTCTGAGGAGAAGTCCCCCTCCGCAGGAATGGAGCCAAGGGGTATATGTTCCTCTTTGCCCAAACCTGCTCTTTCAAGGAGCTTGGGGGTAGGTGGCAAAAAGCAGCAGGGACCTCAATGCCACCTCATCCATTTAAACCCTAACACATACGAATTACACAGGTTCTAAGGCTAATTTAATGCAGATAAGGCACCAAGTGAGTTTAATTCCCACCTTAATCAGCCACAGAACCTGTGTAATTAATGTGTTTGGTTTCAAAGGGATGAGGTGGCAACCCTACCTCAAGGATAGGGATACCACCAGTGCTCGTGCCCTATGTGGCACAGAGGGGACCTTTTCCCAGGCGGAACCCTTATGTGTGGCCTGTCGATATTCCTCAGTTTTATTGGTGCCCGTCCCCTCGTCGAAAACTGGTCCACCAGCACCAGGACCCTCATTCACCCTTGAAACCTTTTCCAAATGTATAGCCTGTAGTTTTCATTTTTTTCATCCTGGAAGGCCTAATTCTTCTTTTGTGAGGCTCTGGAGGTCTATCCCCTCAAGTTCTTGGCTACCTGTATTCTGAGCTTTCTTCAGAGAGACGTGGATTGTAGGTTAGCCCTTCATTCCAGTAGGGGCCAGGTATTTGCATTGGCCATTCTTTTTCAGTGTCCTCTGGCCTCTATCTTCCCAGTTCACACATTCATCCAGGGAGTCACTTTGGTGATTCCACCTTCAAGGCCTCCCCTACCACCTTGGGACCAGAACCTTGTTTTGTTGGCCTTACAAAAGTATTAATTTGAAGACATTTGGGATATTCTCCCCTCTCCACTTTGTCACAAAAAGTGACCTTCTTGGTGGCCATCACTTTTGCCCCTCAAGTGTTTGAGCTTGTGGCTCTTTCCTGTAAGCAGCCCTTTTTGGTGTTGTATATAGGGACAAGGTGGTTCTATGCCCAAGGCTATTTTTCTTCCCTAAGGTGTTTTTTTTCTTTTTCTCACTATAATGAGGCTAGTCTTACCTTCCTTTGTGCTCTCATTCAAGAGAATTGCCTGGATGTGGTCAGGGCTATTATAGTTTCTCTCTTGGCCACAGCATCTATTCAGAAGTCTGATGCTCTGTTCATCATTCCAGAGGAGTCTAGACAAGGTCAAGCTGCCTTGTCTTCCACCATTTCAAAATGGATTTGTAGAAAGGTGATCCAGGTCTATGCTCTTGCAGGCCGCGAGCTCCAACCACTACAGATCCTGGGCTTTTCATCACTCTGCTTCTGTTGTTTAGGTTTGTAAGGTGGCTACTTCGTCATCAATTCACACATTTACCAAGTTTTATAAAGTTCATATTGCTGACACCTGCTTTGGCCGCAAAGGGGGTTGGTTCCTAGGTCTGTTATTTGGTTGTGGGCCCACCCCTTCTTCTGAGGTAGGATAGGAAGTGAGGCGTTTAGGCAGTTTTTACCTGACGCTGGGTTCACACTATTTTCACATGCGGCTCAGAGCAGGGGTCTGGTGCATCCCTGTTCACTGTTTCAGGTCCGATTTCAGGGTGCTAGTTGTAATCCCAGAATCAAAACCTCCCATTCAGGCTCCACATCTAATTTCTGTCTAGATCTTGCTGTCTTGACCTCTGTAACATTTCCAACCCCCCCTCCCTCCTTTTTTTTCTGGCAATCTGTCCGCTGGCTTCTACACACCCAGCAAAAAAAAAAAAAACCTAAGAACAGAATACATTGTCCACATCTTTGACAGGTGCTACGTCACCAATCTTGGTCTCAATATATGACCCAAGAACTCCTGCTCTCTAGCTCCCTGGTCTCCTCCTTCCATGCGCTCCTCTAGGACTTCTCCAGAGCTTCTCCCATCCTCTGGAATTCTCTACCCCATTTTGTCTGGCTAACTCCTACATTGTTCGCCTCTAGGTGATCCGTGAAAACTCATCTCTTCAGGGAAGCCTCTACCTTTTGTATCACTTGCCCCACCATTGGAAATTGTAAGCTAGGCAGGTGCAGAGCGCTCTCATGACCCTCTTGGTAAACAAAATATTTGGGGGGCACACCCTAAAAGATGCATTAAAGATGGTGCAGCCATAAGACCATACAGCAGAAAAGAATATATTACAGCGCACACATGCAAAAAAGACATTTACCTCCAGCAAGGCTAGTTTAAAACACCTAAACATTAAAAAAAAAAAAAAAAAGGGATTTGGTCACACCATATTGCTAGATGGTGCTTAAGCCCACTTACTGCGACAAAGTACCCCATGATTAGTGGGTCCTACACTATCCATAGATTGGGAGATCCTGCTTCTCTGAACCATGAGAGCAATACACTCTTCTATATGGGAGAACTTTGAGGTCTCCATCCATGACACAAGTGGACACTAATGAGAGGTACTTTTTGAGGGAGTGGGGTGCTCCTCACCCAAAAGGATTGTCAGAATACATACAATAGACAAAAAAACTTTTGTTTTGCTGTATGGTCTTATGGCTGCACCATCTTTAATGCATCTTTTAGGGTGTGCCCCCCCAAATATTTTGTTTGTCTATTGTATGGATTCTGACCAAAACCTTTTGTGTGAGGAGCACCCCACTCCCTCAATAAGTACCTCTCATTAGTGTCCACTTGTGTCATGGGTGGAGACCTCAAAGTTCTCCCATATAGAAGAGTGTATTGCTCTCATGGTTCAGAGAAGCAGGATCTCCCAATCTATGGATAGTGTAGGACCCACTAATCATGGGGTACTTTATCGCAGTAAGTGGGCTTAGCATCATATAGAAATATAGGGGTTTGGTCACACCATATTTTTTGAAAATGTTTAGGCATTTTAAACTAGCCTTGCTGGAGGTAAATGTGTTTTTTGCATGTGTGCGCTGTAATATTTTTTGTTCATGACCCTCTTGGATCACATCGTATTGTAACTTTACGGTCTCATTTTATTTTGTAAAGCACTGTGCAAACTGTTGGTACTTTATTATATTATTAATGTACCAAATTTATAATCTGGTTTATTCCCTGTGAAGAAACGCCTGTCAACATCCCAAAGGGCTCATTCTCAAGGGCAGTTAGGGGATAGTAAAAGCAGGTAGTTGAGCTGTGGTGTCACCATCCCCCACTGCCCGCCTGAAGTAGGGTATGCAGTTGCTTAGGACTACACACAAATATAAAAACAGCATGCTGCTTTTAGCAGGTGGTACCACTGTTGAACACAACCAACTTAGCATAGTGGGTTGGCTTTTTCCGGGTTAAAGCAGGCAATGAGAAGCCAATATATTGTCTGCTCATTGCTTGTCAAATACCCTCTGAAAAGCGACCCAACATGGGCACAGCCCGTTACTTCCAAAAGGCACTCAATCCATATGAATGAGACAGAGCCACAACTACGTGCAATGCATGTGGTTGCAGTCCAGTGGGTCAGCATTTTTAGGGTTAAAGCAAGGAGGCGGCAACATACTGCTTCCTTACTGCCACTGCCTGTAAAATGCCCATGAAATGCAATCCAATACGTATTTTTTCAGAGGGGGCAGCAGTATAATCACACAAATGAACAAGCCCTTCGAGCCCATTCAGACTTAGTGCAGGTGTGCTATGCTGTCCATGCATTACCATGCTTGTAAGTGCGGCTCCCCCTAAATACTTACCTGAACCCGATCTCCGTCCAGCACTGTGCACGTCTGCAGCAGTCTCCCCCCTCTCTTGGCTCAGCTGAGAGTAGCAGAAGCAATTGGCTTTTGCTGCCGCCAGTCAAAACCTGCGAACAGAGAGCGGGGGGGGGTTGGGGGGCAGGGCTGAGTGTCTGAATAGACGCACACAGCCTGGGTTGGGAGCATGCCCGCATTAGTGTCCCCATAGAAAGCGGTTTCATATGGGGCCACAGTGTGGGGGAGGGGCGACGACGACGACACAACAGTAGGATCGGGGCTGCTCTGTGCAAAACCATTGCACAGAGCAGGCAAGTATAACATGTTTATTATTTTAAAGAAAAAAAATCCCAGGTGGTTTACAATCACTTTAAAAGGCAGCACATGCAATTTATTATTATTTTAAATGTAAGCTGCAGTCCTGCTTTAAATTCTTCAGCACCAACCTAAAACTAGACATTGAATGAAAAAAAAAAAAAAAAAAAAAAAAATCATCTGCCAACAGACTGAATGAAAAACCTGAAAGACTCCTCCATCCACACAAACAAGGTGGACAGAGAAATCGGTCTATGGCTAGCTTAAAGTTATTGTAAAGGTTGGTATTAAAAACTAAAAACAAACATGTTATACTTCCCTACTCTGTACAATGGTTTTGCAGAGAGCAACCCCAATCCTTTTTTTGGGTCCCCCACCCGTGGTCCTATCTCCTTCTACCTTCATGCATAGAATGCATGAAAACAAAAACCTTCTCTTTAGAACCACTTTAGGGCCCCTTTCACACTGGTGCAAAGAAAAACAATATTGCCTTTTTTACAATTTTTTTGATGCGCTTTTGGTGCATTCCCGTTGAATTCCAATTTTTCCAAATACAGCACACTGATGTGAACAGTTAGATTTAGATTAGATTTTAAAGAGGAATCATTTTCATGGGCTTTTGTCAGGCTGGAAATGATAGGGAACTGAGAGGACTGGCTCTAGATCTCTGTAATAACCTCCAATTGGCTGTCACAGTGATCAGTAACTATACAGCCCACCCCTATAGTCTTTCTCCTCTTGAATGGAGAAAAAGATGTATTATATTTTTTCCTCTTGCAAGGAGAAAAAGATACAAAACAAAAAAAAAAAAAAAAAAAAAAAAGTGTGTGTAAAAAAAATAAATAAATAAATAAAATAGCTAGAGCAGGGTCAGGGTTAGGCTCAAAGGTCATGATCAGTGTGTTTTGAGGTAGTGCTAGAGGAGATCACTAGCTAGGCAAGCCTGCTATAACGTGCCAATAAGCTGTGCATACTATTTTTTTTTTCTTCAGAGCTACTTCCACTCAAGATTTGGACCATGGTCTTAAAGGGGTCAAAATGACTGCCCAGAGCTGGGCTTCAAAGCAGAAAAAGTGCAGAACTGCATGTAACAAAACCACCTGGACTATAACACACTACTTGGCCCTTTAAGACATTTTATTAATAATCATAGAAAGAGATAGATGCACAAATAAGTAACAAAACCCTGTATGCCATCATCTGACATGCAATGTATTTGTTGGGCATGTGGTTCACTCCAGACGAGGAAGCCCACATAGAAAGTGGTTCACTTAACCAGTTAAAACAAAGTTCAGTTCAAACATATGCAGGTGTTTCCTGCACTGGGGAACGTTTTGATGTCCTGGGTTGGGAGGAAAAACAGAAATCTGTAACAAAGAACAGACTCCTGCGAGTTCTTACTGTCCGTGCATCAGTACCAAAGAAATAAACACCTTTAACGTGATCTCTGCAGCAGTTCTGTCCAGTTTATAAAGACAACGCCTTATCCTGAACTAGCGATAATGGACCACACGTGAAAATATTCCTTTAGGCTCCTTCCCATCTCCAAGGGCAGATGCCAAGCCTTCTTCACCTCTTCTTTTGGCCAATGCCGCCAGTGATTTGAATGTCTTGGGTTCATATATAGCCATGTCCGAAATCACCTTTCGGTTTAAAGCTACCTGACACTGAAAGATAGGAATAGAAAATGAAAAAACTAAAAACAAAAACAGTAGCAGATGACAAACAATTTATACCTTCTATTTGAAGAACACTCTGCAGTGTTAAATTGGTAGCGATAAACCGCTGCAGCTGAAATATTGCTGTGGACACTTACCACATGCTTTTCAACCTTCCCCCTTAAAGCAGGACTACACTCCGTAAATACTTACCTCAGTCAGCGTCAACACCCTCTCGTGCTTCTTTAGCGTTCTTGATTGGCTAGTGGGGAATGGAGTAACTCCCACGCATGCACACAGTAGTGCATTCATTTCTGTGTTGAGGTATGCTGGAAATGTACAGTGAACTAGGTGATGAGCAGCTCAGCATACACTCTTATGCCCCGTACACACGGTCGGACTTTGTTCGGACATTCCGACAACAAAATCCTAGGATTTTTTCCGACGGATGTTGGGTCAAACTTGTCTTCCATACACACGGTCACACAAAGTTGTCGGAAAATCCGATCGTTCTAAACGCGGTGACGTAAAACACGTACGTCGGGACTATAAACGGGGCAGTGGCCAATAGCTTTAATCTCTTTATTTATTCTGAGCATGCGTGGCACTTTGTCCGTCGGATTTGTGTACACACGATCGGAATTTCCGACAACGGATTTTGTTGTCGGAAAATTTTATAGCCTGCTCTCAAACTTTGTGTGCCGGAAAATCCGATGGAAAATGTCCGATGGAGCCCACACACGGTCGGAATTTCTGACAACACGCTCCGATCTGACATTTTCCATCGGAAAATCCGACCGTGTGAACAGGGCATAAGGCTACTTTCACACCGGGGCGGTGGCTTTACCGCTGTTATAGCAGTGCTTTTCGACTCTAGCTGGGCAATTTTAACACCCGCTAGCGGCTGAATAAAGGGTTAAAAGCGCCCGCAAATCCCTTTGCAGGCGCTTGCGCAGCGCTGCCCATTCATTCCAACGGGAAGGGGCGGTGTATTCACTGCCCCAAAAGATGCAGCTTGCAAGTGTGAAAGCAGTTGAGATTTCACACTGGGGTGGCTTGAGAGGCGCTTTACAGGTGATATTTTTAGCGCAAAAATGCCTCAGTGTGAAAGGGGTCTAAAAGGAGACTGCAAACAGGCAGGCAAGATTGCAAAACTGTAGTTTGTTAACTTCAGCATATTTACCGTGAGGGGAAAAAGTATTTGATCCCTTGCTGATTTTGTACATTTGCCCACTGACAAATAAATGATCAGTCTATAATTTTAATGGTAGGTTTATTTTAACAGCGAGAGACAGAACAAAAATATCCAAAAAAATGCATTTCAAAAAAGTTAAAATGGTTTTGCATTTTAATAAGTGAAATAAGTATTTGATCCCCTATCAGCAAGCCTTCTGGCTCCCAGGTGTCTTCAATACAAGTAACGAGCCGAGATTAATCTCAGCTTGTTCCCTGTATAAAAGACACCTGTCCACAGAAGCAATCGGATTCCAATCTCTCCACCATGGCCAAGACCAAAGAGCTGTCGAAGGATGTCAGGGACAAGACCTACACAAGGCTGGAATGGGCTACAAGACCAATCGCCAAGTGGCTTGGTGAGAGGGTGACAACAGTTGGTGCAATTATTCGCAAATTGAAGAAACACAAAATAACTGTCAATCTCCCTCGGTCTGGGGCTCCATGCAAGATCTCACCTTGTGGAGTTTCAACGGTCACGAGAATGGTGAGGAATCAGCTCAGTACTACATAAGAGAATCTTGTCAATGATCTCAAGGCAGCTGGGACCATAGTCACCAAGAAAACAATTGGTAACATGCTGTGAAGGACTGAAATCCTGCAATGCCTGCAAGGTCCCCCTGCTCAAGAAAGCACATGTACAGGCCCATCTGAAGTTTGTTAATGAACATCTGAATGAATCAGAGGAGAACTGGGTGAAAGTGTTGTGGTCAGATGAGACCAAGTGTCGTGGTCAGATGAGACCAAAAATCGAGCTCTTTGGCATCAACTCAACTCGCCATGTTTGGAGGAATGCTGCCTATGACCCCAAGAACACCATCCCTGCCGTCAAACATGAAGGTGGAAACATTATGCTTTGGGGGTGTGCTTCTGCTAAGGGGACAGGACAACTTCACCGCATCAAAGGAACGATGGACGGAGCCATGTACGGTCAAATCTTGAGTGAGAACCTCATTCCCTCAGCCAGGGCATTGAAAATGGGTCTTCCAGCATGACAATGACCCAAAAACACACGGTCAAGGCAACATAGGAGTGTCTCAAGAAGAAGCACATTAAGGTACTGGAGTGGCCTAGCCAGTCTTCAGACCTTAATCCCATAGACAATATATGGAGGGAGCTGGAGGTTCGAGTTACCAAACGTCAGCCTCGAAATCCTTAATGACTTGGAGAGGATCTTCAAAGAGGAGTGGGACAAATCCCTCCTGAGATGTGTGCAAACCTGGTGGCCAACTACAAGAAACGTCTGACCTCTGATTGTCTGTTTTGCCACTAAGTACTAAGTCATATACTTGTTTCACTCACTAAAATGCAAATAAAATTTATAACAGCTCACTGTTAAAATAAACCCACCTACCGATTGTACTTTGTATTGAGCAAACTATAATGCTTTTGTATTTTTATATACTTGTGTCCAATAAAAATTGTTATTTGAAAAAAAAAAAAAAAAATAAACCCACCATTAAACACTTAAGGACTGCGCCTCTTTCTGAGATTTGGTGTTTACAAGTTAAAAACTTTTTTTTTTTTTTGCTAGAAAATTACTTAGAAAAAAATATATATAATGTTTGGGGGTTCTAATACCCTAGAGAATAAAATGGCGGTCGTTGCAATACTTTTTGTCACATCGTATTTGCGCAGCGGTATTACAAGCGCACTTTTTTTGGAAAAAAATCACTTTTTTGAATTAAAAATACAATAAAGCTAGCCCATTTTTTTTTTTTATAAATAAAAAAAAAAAAAAAAAAAAAAATTATGGAGGAGAGGTGCAGATTCCGGTGTTTCTCATAAAATTTGCCATTGTGGGTTGATATTACCCTCTGGTGGATATATATGCAACTTATGATAGGATTTAAAATTTTTCTTTTACTTCATAGATACCCTGCCAGTAGCATTCACTCCCGATGAAGTGAATTGTTGTTCACGAAACGTGTTGAGATTTGTGATGCTCTTTGTTTAATCACTGAAATTGTATGAAAACATCTCTTAAAAGTGGTTGTAAACCCTTTACAGCCACTTTATACTACAGGCAAGCCTATAATTAGGCTTACCTGTAGCTACACTGGATATCTCCTAAACCTGCATGTTTTAGGAGATATCCCTATATTTGCATGCGCCGACATCATCGACACATGCGCACTTAAGCAAACTGAAGCAATGGCATGTTCTACTGTACGTTGCTTCAGTTGTACTGTGCCGCCACCGGTGGCTCCCGTGCGCAAGTAACGTCATTGCGACTCCGGCCAATCACAGCGCTGGAGCCGCGGTACCCGCAAGTAACCCCTGGGAGCAAAGTCGGCCGCCTAAGCAGTGAACAAGGACCGCTGCGGGGGCTTCGATCTAAGGTAATTCATAATGAGCTAGTATGCATAGCATACTAGCTCATTATGCCTTTGTCTTGCAGGTTTTTTTTTTTGTTTTTTTTGTTTTTTTTTAGGGTTTACAACCATTTGAAGGCAATTTGGTGGGATACTGTAGATATGGAAATCCAATTATCCTTTATGCGGTCATCATGAATGCAGAGTTAACTGGAATACATCAAATCAGCTTTCTGTTTTTAATGAATCCCCTAAGGGCACTTTCACACTAGCAGTGCCCGGGCGTTGGCAGTAAAGCGCTGCTGTTTTTAGTGGCTCTTTACCGTCGTTTTTTATATCAATAGGCAGGAGCGCTTAAGGGGCGATGTATACACCAGTTCTACAGCGCCTCAAAGATGCTGCTTGCAGGACTTTGAGCGTCCTGCCAGCGCACTGCTCCAGTGTGAAAGCACTCAGGCTTTCACATTGGAGTGAAAGGAGAGGCGCTTTACAAGCGCTATTTTTAGCACTATAGCGCCTGTAAAGCGCCTCAGTGTGAAAGGGGTGTAAGCATGTTATGGGATTTTTTAACTTTTTGACTAAATGGCTATTTTATGTTCAGCTTACCCTGTTGTTGGTGATGTAGCTTGTCAAAGTCCCATTGCCAGTTGAATTTGTTTTTAACTTTAGCTTTACTTTACAGTATAAAACGGGTAATCTAAACCCAAGGACAAAAAAAATTAAAAAAGTAATATATTGCAGCTTACCAAACCTTCGATGTAATGGCTGCATTCATTTTTTTTTTTTCAGACTAAGATCGTTTTCAGCAAGCACAGAAAATGATGCTGCCAGAAATGCAGTGTCCTTGTCACTTCCTCTTAAGATAAACTGATAGATAGATATCTATCAATGTTATCTTTCTATCCTAAACTACAAATCCCCCCTCCTTTCCCATCAAAGCCCAGGTTCACACTGAGCTGCAGGAATAAAGCCGTGCAAGTTCTGCTGAACTCGCATGATTTCACTCCTGCATGTCAGTCCCGATTTCGGCTGCTATTTCACAGACATCTGTGCGGGTTTGGGTGTAATGAGTAGGGAAAGGATTTGTGTACACAACAGAACGTATCTGCGAGTCAGATGCTTTCCCCTAGAAGATAATGGGCCTGCAATTCGCACCGCAATGCCTAGAAAACACACACTTTTTTTGGGCAATGGGGATTCAACGCACAGATGTGAACCAGACACATTGGAAAGAACAGATTTTAAAATGTTCTGCGAATTGGATGCGGTGTAAGCCTAAAAGTCTTTTGGTATGATCAGTCATATTTTCAATATTAGTGCCAAAATTATACATTGAATAAATTATTCACATATGCGTATATGAAAAAGAAAACCATTTTCTTCAACATTGCACCTGAATGCAAGTGACTGCCTTTATACATGTACAGTTTCTGTAGCCTTAGGATTCCAATACATGTTTAGCGTTCATCTAAACTCAAAAAACAAAAATGTAATATATTGCAGCTTACTAGTTCTTAGTTGTGGTGGCCGTATTAATTTTTTTTTTTTTCAGGCTTTATCTTTTTTCTTTTACCTGGTGATCATGCCAGCACCACAGTTCCTGTCCTAAAGTGACAATGTGCACTCACCCCACTGTATTCATAAATGAGCAGCATTGTCACCCTAGGCCAGTGATGGCGAACCTTGGCACCCCAGATGTTTTGGAACTACATTGACCACGATGCTCATGCACTGTCGTGCATGAAAACTAATGCTGCAATCACATCAAAGAACTGATGAGCTGTAATAGCTTATATTTTTGTTGTTGAGTTCAGTCTGTAAATGCTTGTTAGTAATTTTGTCTGAAAAACTCACACCTTTGACCAGCTTTAAGATATTTGAAAATCAAAGACTCACTTTTACTAAATTACCAACAAAGTTATGGTACTTCATGCCATGTTCCTGAAGGGCACCAGTAATTCGTGTTATCCACATCTGAAAGATATAATACCATGATTAGTATGCAATGCATGCTATATCCATCATACTGCACAATCTAATAAGGATATTTAAGTCAATAAAATTTTTTTTTAGCTTACACAAACACAATCTAATTAATTTTCGGTAAAATGCCAAGTAAATAAATACCACACATGTCATGTTTTAAAGTTGCATACGCTTGTGAAATGGCGACAAACTATGGTACCTAAAAATCTCCATATGCGAAACTGTCAAAGCCTTTGACCAGTTTAGAGTTAAATAGGAGGTCAGGTGCTAAGAATTACTGCTCTCACTCCGACGTTCGCGGTGATGTGTGGTGCAATCACCATTTACATGTGCATGTAGGACCTACATATGTGTTTGAATATGTGCATTAGCACAGGAGGTGGGGGCACCAACGGTTTTTTATTTTTTTTTTTAAACTTTTTTTTATTTCCTTACACTTTCAGTTTAAAGATTTTTTTTGATCAACTTTTTTGCTTACACAAGGAATGAACAACATCCCCTGTGCTAGCATGGAAAGTGACAGGTACTCTGTACTGAGAGATCTGGGGCCAAAAGCATTAGATCAAACAGAGATTGGTTTGCTCAGATGCTTTACAAGCCGGTAAAAAACCGCGTTGCCTCTCGGCTCCTTACATCAGAGAGGAGCCGGGATGGATGTAGCTTCCTCCTCTCATAATTCACAAGGGTCCCAAGCGGGAGCAGCAGTCCCGTGCTCTACAATCGGACAGGAGAGCCCAGTGAAGGCGGCAGCACGAGGAGGGGCCCAAATACATGCCTTGTAGAAATGATTGAGTGGCTGTAGAACTGCTTGGATCACTTCTACATTAAAGCCCATCACCAGCTGAAAATTTTGGTACCAGGGCAGCACAGTGGTGTAGTGGTTAGCACTTTCACCTAGCAGCAATAGGGTCGCTGGTTCAAATCCTGACCACGACACCATCTGCCTGGAGTTTCCTCCTGGTACTCCGGTTTCCTCCTACACTCCAAAGACATGCTGGTAGGTTAATTAGACCCTGTCTAAAAAAAAAAAAAAAATTGCCCAAAATAAGTGTGTGTTTGCAAGTGCGTCGGGACCCTATGGGGTAAAGGACTGCAGATGGACACCGGCAGCAAAGCGCCCTGAGGCGATTCAGTTCACATAGGTAGCGCTATACAAGTCATTCATTCAAAAAGGATGATGGCTGCAGCTACCCAACTTTTGATATTTTCAGGAAACTAAGGAAATGGGGAAACGCGATTATTTTGGCCATAGGTGTGTTGCAGGGGTCAACATAGCCACTAATAATATTCTGTATCTGGTGCGCCATCACCAAACTCCATATTCCAACTACCTCAATATCAGCAAGTAGTTTATACAGTATGTAATATACTCTTGCACAATAGTCCACCTTAAAGTGATTGTAAAGTCTTGTTTTTTTTTTCTATAAAAATAACAAACATGTCATACTTTCCTGCTCTGTGTAGTAGTTTTGCACAGGGAAGCCCAGATCCTCCTCTTCTGGGGTCTCTCTTCAGGTCTCCTGGCTCCTCCCTCCTGTCAAGTGCCCCCACAGCAAGCAGCTTGCTATGGGGGCACCCAAGCTGAGCCACAGCTCCCAGTGTCCATTTAGACACGGAGCCCCCCCCCCCCGGTTTGGCCCTGCCCCCTCTCCCTTCTGAATGACAGCAGTGGGAGCCAAAGAATGGCCGAGGCATTCGTGGACATCGCTGGATAGAGATGGAGCTCAGATAAGCATTAGCGGGGTTCTGGGGTGGCTGCTGCACACAGAAGGATTTTACCCTATGATAGCAATAGGTAGTGACAGGTACTCTTTTTTGAAAAAATTGGGGGTCTATTAGACCCTAGATCTCTCCTAGCCCCTCAAAGCATCTGACAACACCAAGATGGGTGTGATTTATATCCAGCAAAACCCAAGTCATGAAATGCTTGTTGCTCGTACCAGGGAGGACATACAAAAAATGCCTCTCATGCACCCGGCTCACTGCATTTGCATTGGGAAGTTGGGCCACAGCACCGTTTGGAAACAGGAGGGCTGCGATGATCTCTTCCTGGAATTTTAGGAAGGTTCCAGTTCGTCCTGAAGCTTTGTATAGCACATAAGCATTCAGGAGAGCCAATTGGAATAAATATACAGACACTTTTTTGTATCAGCGTATGGCCTTACGGGCAATTAAGATCGGCACCAACATCTGGTCATTGAGGTCCACCCCTCCCATGTTAAGATTGTATACATGGACACAGAGGGGCTTCACAATAACACCAGTCGTCGTTGGAATTTCGACTGTCATATCTGCGTGAAGGGAGGACAGAGCAGGCTCTCTCCCCCCGTCTAAGTCGGGACTCTGCAAGCCAGGCGATTAGATCGCACAGTGTCACATGCTCCAATCTGATGATCAAACAAGTGATTCCACAATCAAAAAAGTGACTAAAAAGTGGCATGCTTGTGTAATAATTGTCCACGTACAAGTGTTACCCCTTTCCGAATAAGGGTGACACCAAGTCCCACACAATTTTAACAGCGTTCCCTATGTAGTCTGGATAGTTTTCCGGCTCCAAGTGACTATCTCTTCCCTCGTAAACCATAAAACTATATGTATAGCCTCTGTTGCCCTGTCACAGAGCTTATACATCTTGACCCCATATCTGGCACACTTGCTGGGAAGATACTGTTTGATAGACAAGCGGCCAGAAAATGTAATCAGAGACTCATCAATGCAGACAACTTGATCGGGAGTAAACAAGGCTGCAAACTGTTGGTTGAAGTGGTTTACGAGGGGGCTGAATTTTGTGGAGCCAAATTCAGGGTCACTCCGAGGACGACAGCGTTCATTGTCATTTAAATGCATGAACCGCAAGATCTGCTCATATCGAGTCCTGGTCATGCAAGCAGAAAACACGGGCATATGGTGAATTGGGTCAGTGGACCAATATAACCACAACTCACTTTTTTTATGCCCATGACGAGGGATAGGCCCAGGAAGGTCTTAAATTCGGATATTTTTAAAATGACATTGGCTGTATGGTTGGGGTCATTGTCCTGCTACAGAATACATTTGGGGCCAATCACACACCTCCCTGATGGTATGACACGATTAATAAGTATCTGCCTGTATTTCTCAGCATTGAGGACACCATTAATCTGGCAATGTCGAGGACTGTAGATGCAGTGGTCAGCTAAGCCAAACTTAATGCAGCAGATTATCCATTTAAGATTCCGATCTCAACTGTGCATTCTATTTTTAGATCATGGATCTATTTTTACATTCTGGTCTCAACTGTGCCTCCACCAGTGGTGGTGTTCTGTGGCCTTTGCTGTCTCCTCTGGCGATTGGCGGTTTTTGTTTTGCGATATGCCAAAAGGAGATTCCTGTCTCCTGCTGTCCCCCCCCAACTTTGTCCTATGGACCTTGTGGGGGGGCCACCAGCATATCGGCGCCATGTTCCTACACCCATTGGGTGGCATTCGCGATGCGCTGCCACCCAGTGGCAGTGCAGTTTGTCATCTTGGATGGACGGGAGTCCACTGCGCATGCGTACTCCCATTAGGCAGCTGACGCCCCAGCGTCGGCGCACCATTCCATCCTCGCATGACGTTGGGGGTGGAGCGGACCGGACTACTTTGGGGATATAAGTCAGGGGTGAGACATGGCTGAGATCACTTCCTTCACTCACTTCCTTCACTCTGATGCGTGCATTTGTATATACTGCATTGTATTACGTTTGTATCAACTTTACTTATTCTCTTTATTATGTGCAAATCCATTGGCTGTGCTAGTATGCTATATTTCATGTATGTACATTAATTTTAATAAACATTTATACTGCTATTACTCGTTACTCAGTGGATAACTGTGGCCACCTCATTTAAAGTCCCAGGGCGACTCTCTTCTCTTTTGTATACGTATATAGGGATGGAGGTGTATCACTGGTGATTGCAGACCTTTTATTTTTTTTGCTCCTATGGATCTATTTTTAGATTATGGTCTCAACTGTGCGTTCTATTTTTAGATCATGGATCTATTTTTAGATCATGGATTTTTAGAATCTGCTCACAACTATGCATTCTATTTTTAGATCATGAATCTATTTTTAGATCCTGGTCTCAACTGTACGATCTATTTTTAGATCCTGGTCTCAACTGTACGATCTATTTTTAGATCATGGATCTATTTTTAGATTCTGGTCTCAACTGTGCATTCCATTTTTAGATGATGGGTCTATTTTTAGATCATGAATCTATTTTTAGATCCTGGTCTCAACTGTGTGATCTATTTTTAGATCATGGATCTATTTTTAGATTCTGGTTTCAACTTTGCGTTCTATTTTTAGATCATGGATTTTTTTTTTTTTAACAATAAGTTTATTGAACATTACAAAGCAGACAAATAATCCAGAAGTACATTGGAAACCAAAAACTGGTAACAAACAAAAACCGGGAAGAAAAAAAAAAAAAAAAGATATTAAATAATTACAGACAGTGATCCTATATCACTGGCAATTATGGATGTTGAAGTCAAGCAGTGCAGTAAATGCAGAGAATATCTAATGTATACACATTAGGGCTGGGAAAAAATTGATTTAAATCTTGAATCGAGTTGAGAGGTCAAATCGATTCAAAATTTAAGCAAATCGATTTTTTTTTTTCACCGCGCCGGTCCCGAGGCGCTGTGGGCATGAGTTTTTAGGCGAGGCCGCGGCTTCGGCCTAGTCCACGAGGCCGGACGCCGTGGACTAGGCCGAAGCCGCGGCCTCGCCTAAAAGCTCATGCCCGAAGCGCCTCGGGACCAGCGCGGTTTCCCCCCCCCCCAAAAAAAAAAACTCGATTCGTATCGTGAATAGAGTTTTTTTTAAGAGAATCGAAGATTTTTTTTTTTTTTTTTTAAATCTTCCAGCCCTAATACACATAGCCTATGTCTAATGTATCCAGATTATGGGAATACACCCCTCAGGCAGAATAGAGCAAACCGTCGGGAGTCCCCGGGCCAGGGTAGTTTAAATATAACACTCAGGGGTCTGTTGTAAATGTCTTGTGGTTTCACTCCAGAGTTAACCGTTTAGCCTCCACCCATGCTGCCCATATTTTGTCAAATTGTTTGGGGCAGTTCCTGCCTAGGTAGGTTAGTTTGTAGATCGGCAGGTCCTTATTCACCAGGGATTTCCAAAGTTGACTAGTAGGCGGTTGAGGTTGGTTCCAGTGGAGTATGATTGCCTTTCTAGCGTAGAAGGATGCGTAGAACACAAAAAGTTTTTTCCTCTGGGGGGCCTCAAGGTTGTGGCAAATGCCAAGTAGATGGGGAATAGGGCCATACGGGACTTTCAGTTTCCCTACTAGATTGATATCATCCAGCATCTCCTTCCAGTACTGCACCAGTGCAGGACAGGACCAGACAAAATGAAAAAAGTCAGCCTCGTCTGAGCCCACACCTAGGGCACAGAGCCGTGCGGTCATGGTAGATTCTTGCCAAGGGGACCAGAAAGTAGTAGGCTCGTGTAAGAATTTAAGCTGGGAGAACCTATCTTGTGCCGAGATCATCAGGGGAAGGAACGGTTGAATACCCTCCTCCCAGTCGTCGTCTGCTAAGTTGGGAATGTCTTGTTGCCAGCGTTCAAAAAGTTGAGAGACCTTAGATGTATCTAAAGTGGCTAGTATATTGTATAGGGTAGAGAGTGTTTTCCAATCATCAGAAGATCGGAGCACTGACTCCAGATCAGATGTTTGTAGGAGTACCGGGGAGGGGAATTGGGAACGGAAAGCATGGCGTAGTTGTAGATATCTAAAAAACATATGGTTTGGGAGGCCTCGACTTTGTTTAAGAGCGTCGAAGGTGGTCAACTGTCCCTGAGTAACTATGTCTGCCAATGTCTTAATCTCATGTCTGGCCCACAGGATCAGGTCTGGGATGGAATGGAAGTGAGGTAGTCGGGGGTTGCCCCACAGGGGGGGTTTGGGGTGCCCATGTATTAGGTTTCCCAGTTTTGAGGTGCAAAATATCCCTCAATTTAAGGGTCGTATGCATAGATGGGGTCACTTGCGGGTTAGACCTGGGGCTCCGATACAGTAAATGCCTTAACTCAGTAGGAGCCAAGCAGCGCTGCCTCCAAAGTAGAAGCAGGGTTGGTTGGTGTCTCCGAAAGTCACCATTTTACCGTAACCTATGCCGCTGCCCAATAATATTTAAATGAAGCAGGGGAGGGCAGCCTAATGTTACAGTTGTAGAGTCGCTGCAGCTATTCTGGGGACCGACCCATTCCAAATAAATTAGATAATGATACTGTGACAGGAGGGCCCGTGGAACTCAGAATCCCTTGAAAAGTAGGGGATGCCCTTGTTCCAGCTCCCCATACACCTCTTATGTCTAAGTCACCCTGTGCTATCCTGGCACAGGGTGAGTGAGAAAATATATCTTGGACTACTTAAAATGGGACAGTAATATTTGTCCACAATACCTCCCAGGATATATGTAAAGACTATTATTGGTTTGATTGATTCTAAACTCAACCTGTTAATTGAGTGAGCTGATCACATTAGCCTCCAGGACTGGCTAGGAGACGAACAGTCTAATCCTAATATAGTTGTTGAGGACTAGGCTGAGGAGGGGGGAGATTGTTGTTTTTATTGAGAATTGTAATTAGCTCCTGCTATTGTTTATACTACTGTGTGAAGCTTGGTGCCCACAAGTCTGTGTCCTACAGGTCATGTCTCTGAGTCATCTGGTCTGGGTAAATGATTTAGTAAACTAGCTCATGTTAATTAGGTTAATTAGGTTACAGGTGTATTGTTAGAGTAATACCAGCAGGAGGGGGGGAACCTCATCTTTTACTATATATAAGATTGTATTCTGGTTCAAATAAAGAGTTAGTTCATGTTAGCATCTGAGCAAGTGTCACCTTGTTTTGTGCTTGAAAGCATTTGGAATATCTGATATCTGTATACAGACTGGGAGGAAGTGGTATATGACGGAAGCACTCAAGCGGAGTGTGGGATGTTCCGTGACAGATGCTATCCAGTTTCTTAAAAAACAGATGGAGGTATGGGTACAGGTGTCTGTCTGAAAAGGTAAGTGAACTTGGGCAGGATTGACATCTTCACCAAATTAACCCGTCCCACTAGAGTTAGAGGCAGGGATTTCCAGGTGGCACATCGCTGAGTCAACTGGGAAACCACTGGGTTCAAATTGAGGGTAATAAATTGTTTAAGGTCTCTGCATTTCTACCCCTAGATATCTGGATTGGGAGACTCTCCGAAGTTGTACCCCAGGCATATGTGGAGCCGAGCCAGAGTGGAGCGGGAAAAGAATAGATTTTCCCCAGTTGACCCCTATTCCAGAGAAATGTCCAAATTCATTAATGACAGATAAGGCAGCCCATAGGGAGTCCCCATCATCCCTGAGGTACAGTAGGGTGTCATCGGCGTACAATGAAACTCTCTCTTGAAGGGGGCCTATAGTGATACCACGAACTGTGGGTGTGGATAGCAATAAAATGGCCATAGGTTCAATTGCCAGGGCGAAAAGCCCTGGTGAGAGTGGGCACCCCTGCCTAGTGCCTCTATACAGAGAGGACAGGGAGAGCACAGTGCCCATGCGTACCCTAGCCGTCTGAGACTTGTACACAGCCCTGACCCTGGAGAGGAAGACGGGCCCCAATCCAAATCTGCGCAGGACCTCCCATAGACATTCCCATTCGACAGAATCAAACGCTTTTTCAGCGTCCAGGGAGGCCACTACCGCATCCTGGCCCTCTCCGTCTCCAGAGGCCAGGACCGTGTACAGCCTCCTCGGGTTGATATCTGTTCCCTTACCCGGCATGAATTCCGACTGGTCCTCATGCACCAAATATAGTATTTCCTCATTCAAACACTTGGCAAGAATCTTGGTTAGGACTTTAGCGTCAGTATTAAGCAGGGAGATGGGGCTATAGGATGAGCACAATTGAGGGTCCTTCCCGGGTTTAGGTATCACAACTATAATAGCCTGGGCCATGGAAGGGGGAAGGGTTCCTTCTTTCAAAGTTTTTAAGAGCATTGTGTGCATTCTAGGTGCCACTTCTTCCATATATTGTTTGTAGAATTCTGGGGGGAACCCATCCACCCCAGGGGTCTTACCCGTTTGCAAGGAGCTCAATGCCTGCTGGACCTCCTCCAACTTGATCGGGCCATCCAGTCTGTCCCTTGCAGCAGGGGGTAAGAGTAGGGAAGTGCACTTGATCAAGAAATTCAAATACCTCCACGCTGGAGTGTTGAGTTTTAGAGGAATACAGACAAGAGTAAAAAAAGAGGCAAAGCAGGCATTGATGTCCAGAGGATCCACCACAGTTGCTCCATCCTCCTCTCGGATCCGGGCTATAGTGGAGACCGGGGATTGTTCAATGGCGAGCCAAGCCAATAGTCTACCAGTTTTCTCCCCCTGCTCAAAGATCCTTTGTGTTTGGACCAACTGGGATTTTTGCGCTTTAGATGTTCTAAGTAACAAAACCTCCCTGTATGCCACCTTCATATCCTGACCTGTAATGGGGTTAGCGGTAAGGGCGTGGCGGGATTCCAAGTCCTGGGCCTTATTTTCAGATTCCTCTAAGGCAGTGGTTCTCAACCATGCTAGTGCCATGACCACTTGATAAAAATTTCCCAAGTTGTGGACCCCTAACAGTAAAATTATTTTCGTAGCGTGGGTTGTCAACACCCAGGGCAAGACAAGTAATTTTCGCCCCTAACCCACGGACATTTAGCGCTCACTGAGTCCCTTCCACTCGTACAGTATTAAAACCCCTTATGGTACACATCCCCATCCCTCTCTCTAGCTGCCTTTCTTGTTCTCTTATTCTTTCTCTCCTTTTTTCTAGCTGACTGCTAGTCTCTGCCCGCCAGCCATGCAGTGAACTGAATGGGCGGCTGCGAAGAGGCTGAGTGGGCAGCTGTGGGCTCCAGGAACAGCACAGCTGGGTGGCCACAGGCTCCAGGGACAGCCCTGCTGGGTGGCCGCAAAAAGGGGGGGGGGGGGGGGAAAGAGCGGTGCGGGCTTCACAAACAGCCCAGGATTCGGTGACCCCTGGCAAATCATCATTCGACCCCCAGGTTGAGAACCACTGCACTAAGGTAATCGTAGCATTCCTACGCTCTCTGGCTATAGAGGAGATGTAGCATCCCCTGATGGAAGCCTTAAATGCTTCCCATTCATTTCCAGGCGAAGTGGAGTCCACATTGATTGACCAATATTCTTTAATTGCTTTAGCTATTTCAATCTCTATGGTGGGATTTGCTATCCAAAATCTGGAGAGGCGCTAGATTCTGTCTGTCGGGGGCGTTTTGGTTTGCAGCAGAGGAGTGGGGAGTGGTCCGATATACCCCGTGGAAGTACCAAAATCTCTCTTATTCTGGGCAGCATACTAATGCTAGCATAGAGCAGGTCAATACGAGACAAAGTGTTATGGGTGAGGAAGTGACAGGTGTACGAGCGGTCTGTGGGATGTTTCCATCGCCAGACATCCGTTAACCCAAAGAGTTGTGCCTATCGGGATAAGGCCTTGTCAGTAGCAGGGTCATGGGCTAATCAATCTAGGGAGGGGTTCGGGGAGAGGTTAAATTCTCCAGCCAGGAGAATATTGTCTGTAGGGTACTGGGAAAATATCAAGGTTAGTTTGTGTAGAAGGTATAGGGTTGCAGGTGGGGGTAGGTATATCCCAACTATCACCATTGTAACAGTGTCTATAAATCGCATTAACCAGAACGTACCGTCTTTCCGGGTCTATCTTAACATCTAGTAATTCAAAGCTGAGAGATTAATTAAAATACTAACTCCACGCGTATAATTGGAGTGGGTAGCGTGGTAGTGGTGGCCCACCCAGGGTCTTTTTAATCCCACTATTCTGCCCCCCCATCAGATGTGTCTCCTGGAGAATGCAGACATGAGGAACGTATTTCCTAATGTGGTCAAACACCAGCGAGCAATTAATCTTATCATTAAGGCCTCTAACGTTCCAGGAGAGGACCTTCAACGGAGCCATATCTGGGGGGGGGGGGTCGGGATAAGCAGCGGATATTATCTGATACCCCAGACCCTGAGAGCAGCACACCAGTCAGGCCCAGTGGCCTGTAGGGGCATTCAGGTATAAAGAGGTCGATTAGCAAAACATAGGCAAGCAATATATAACCAATGCATTTACTGTCTTTCTGCCTGTGCAATAGGGAAACAAAAATAAAGAGAAAAAAAAAAAAAAGGGGAGAACTCAAAAGAAAGATTACCACCCAACCCATCCCATCTCACCCCACACCCTGATAACCAAAGAACTACGGAGCGTTTGAGTACCCAAAACTAACCCAACTTTACCCATTAGGACAATCTCCTATGGGGGCAGTGTGTAGCAAGTAGCATACCAAGGACACTATATCAACTGTGGGGAGCTTATGCTCCGCCATTCACCTTTCCTGGAGGCAAGATACAGAAAAGGGAATCATTTGTAAATTAGTAAATTCATGTACACTCGTACATCTAAGCACATAGCCTGAGCTAAGGATACATTCTTAGTTGCAGTAAGCAGTGAACAGAGCAATATAGAGAACCATTAGAAGGGGAACCCATAACATTGCAGATTAACAAAGAACTAGGTGTTAAAACAGTATATCAAGTCCACCAAACCTGAGTAACAAACAGGCAGAGGATCCCCTTCACTCATACCCTCTCCCCCCACCCTCCAAATGTAACAAAACAGGCAACCCTTATACTCCGGCAAAGGAATACTTCCCGTCTGATAAAACCAAGTTCCAGGGGAGGAGATGAGGAATCCCAGAGTCAGGGCCATCGAAAAATCTGTGTGGCGATTAGAGCAATAGCCAGGACACCTACCCCCGGCCAGGAGGGGGAAGGAGGGGGGGGGGGTCCCAGCCGAGCTCTCAGAGGGTGAAGTGCCATGGTGGGATGATCAGGAAGGAAGGCGGGGGGGGTGGAGTCCCCTGAAATCTAATACCAAACTCAGCCCTCCAGCAAAGTTCAGCGGCAGGGGGGCCTCCCCTTACCGCCCGGCACACAGTTTCCATAAAACTGGACGGTGCCTCACAAGCAGTGGGAGTGAGCATTACCAGGGCGGCATCAGAGACAACATGGCCAAGTGTGGAAGGGCGAGAAGGAGAGTTAAAAACAGGAGTGGTAGGGTGGCTTATGATCCCCCCTGTTATCAGGTCCTGGGGAGGGATTTAAGCCATTAGGAAGCCTCTTCTGGGGAAGTAAAGTAGCGGGTTGACTCACCGTCCACAACTCGTAGTTGGGCCGGGAACATCATGTTGTATTTCAGTCCCTTAAGACGGAGCTGGGCTTTAACATGATCGAAGGTCCTGCGAAGGCGCTGCGTCTCGATTGAATAGTCGGGGAAGAGCATGATCTTCGCATTTTCATAGCGTAGTTCTTCCAGTTTCCTCGCCTCCCGGAGGACCAGATCCCGGTCACGAAAATTAAGCAGCTTGAATATAAAGGTTCGCTGTGGGGTACCAGGTGGGCCTCTGTTCGATGGCATCCTGTGGGCCGTTCCACCGCAAAGTGGGCAGAAAATGGCGCCTGCGGGAGAAGCGCGCGGAGTAGATTTCCGGTGTAGGTTTCCGGGTCACAGCCCTCAACCCCCTCTGGGAGACCCACCAGGCGTAGATTGTTCCTACGGTTGCAGTTCTCCTGGTCCTCTCCTGGTCCCTGGCATGGGATTCGAGTGCTCTCATTTTAACCTGCAGTGTGCGGAGGGACGTGTTATGGTCACGAAGCATGTCTTCGGTGTCTCCCACCCGCCTCTGAGAGCTTGTCTCAGTATTTATCCATGTGGCGTCTAATCAGGCCCATCTCCATGAGTTCGATCTTTGCAGTGAGTGTGGTCTGGCAACCCGTTATGGCTTGCATCAAGGCCCGTGAACTGGTCTGTTCTCATGGAGGCCTGGGTCTGTCTGGGACGCCATGCTGGGGTTACTTATCAGCAACACAGTCAGCGCAAAAACCCTCAGAACCAAAACAAAGCTGCTGAACACTAAAGGCAAATATACAAATCCTTTCACGTGGTAAAATATAAAAGAGGTAGTGCAGCGCTAGAAACTAAAACTGTAATAAATGTCCATAAATGAACAATCAATATCAATGATGGTGCAGGGTGCTTCATGCAGATCCAAAGTGCTCTTAAATCCGTGCTCCCCCTCTTGCCAGTCAAACCGCTCACCTTGTTACAAGGACCCCTGAACAGGAAGGTCAAATAAGCGTTCACCACTCAAATGGTGGTCAGGATATTATCTTGGCTGAAAGGCAGGAACCTCTTTACTTCATAAGGATCAACACTTTTCTTGTCGATATGCATGGGATAAAACAAAGGAGATACATAGTGCTCTCTGTATGACTTTAGAAATAATTCCTTTATTAAAAGACAGGTACTCACATAATAAGCACTATGACCAGTGCTAGGCTAAAAAGCGTATAAAAGTAACAGATGACAGTGTAAGATGGCTGCAGGGGCGTCTAAACCAGGATAAAACCAATCCGCACGCGTATCGTCCGATGGGACTTCCTCAGCGGTCTGAGGAAGTCCCATCGGACGATACGCGTGCGGATTGGTTTTATCCTGGTTTAGACGCCCCTGCAGCCATCTTACACTGTCATCTGTTACTTTTATACGCTTTTTAGCCTAGCACTGGTCATAGTGCTTATTATGTGAGTACCTGTCTTTTAATAAAGGAATTATTTCTAAAGTCATACAGAGAGCACTATGTATCTCCTTTGTTTTATCCCATGCATATCGACAAGAAAAGTGTTGATCCTTATGAAGTAAAGAGGTTCCTGCCTTTCAGCCAAGATAATATCCTGACCACCATTTGAGTGGTGAACGCTTATTTGACCTTCCTGTTTGTTCAGGGGTCCTTGTAACAAGGTGAGCGGTTTGACTGGCAAGAGGGGGAGCACGGATTTAAGAGCACTTTGGATCTGCATGAAGCACCCTGCACCATGCTGGGGTTACTAACACAGGGGTTTTGGGGTCTAGATTCCGTTTCCTACCAGCTCCGGAGTTCCTCCTCCGCATGCCCAACGTTCACTAGTTCAGAAAAGCATGTCATCCCGTGTAAATGGATAATTATGCCTGTCAGGTGCAGAGCCTCAGTTCCCCACATCCTCTCAAGTCACCATCTTGACCACGCCCCCCCCATGGATCCATTTCTAGATTCTGGTCTCAACTGTGCATTCTATTTTTAGATCATGGATCTATTTTTAGATTCTGGTCTCAACTGTGCGTTCTATTTTTAGATCCTGGATCTATTTTTAGATTCTGGTCTAAACCGTACAGTCTATTTTTATATCCAGGAGTGAGCCTGTTTGGGTGCCCCATTGCAAGGAGGGAGGGGCCAGGAGCGCCAGCTGGGGACCAAAGGAGAGGAGGATCGTGGCTGCCCTGTGCAAAACCTTAACACTAAAATCTCTACATCTACACTAACATATCTAACCCTGTAAAGAAGAAATCAACACACACACCTATTTTGAAGCCGATCCAGTCTGATCTCTAGCGACGGAAGCTCTATAGAAGACACAGCCGACTGAAATGAATGGGAAGTGACATCACCCATAGACTTACTATGGGGCTTTTGTTGTCAGTTGTGTCCTCTGCACCTGCCCCCACAGCGAAGCCACAGCCGACAGCTCAGCGTGGGATCTGCTTCAAAAAAGGTATGTATACGCATTTCTCATTTACAGGGTTAGTGTTAAATCATGGAAGTCTGTAGATGTAGAGATTTGAGTGTTAAGATGGACTTATCCTTTAAGGGGACAGGCGCTCCCATTAAAGTGGAACTGATGCTGCCATCTTTCTAAATGCCGGTCATCTTAATGCCTCTTCATTGGCAGGTGGGGGATGATGTCACTCCTGCACATGCGCAGGAAATAATCATCCCAGCACTGTAAGCTGATCTGCACATGTGCAGCTCAGTTTACAACGCTGGAAAAGACAGTAGCAGGCTGGAGGGGCATTTTATTGCAGAAGAGACCATGCATGCAATAAAAGCCTGCCTGCTTGTGGTTTCTTACAGTGGAACCTCAGTTTCACTTTAGGATCTAGGTTTGACATCCATGTACTAGGACTAAAATTTTCTCTAAAAAGGTTTTAAAGAAGCTTGGTGAGAGCTTGTTGTACACACACACACACTTACACACTGCTCTTGTACAAGTTGAAGTTTGCGTGAACCAGGCTTTATGGTTTACACTCCAACCACACGGTTCAAGCTTAGCCGTTATTATAGGTCTCAAGGTCAGTACAGGGATGCATTAAGGTGGACCTTCAGTCATTTTTTCATCTTTCCATCTATTAAATCCTCTACCCTTGTTTTAACTTTGGATAGTAAAACATGTTTTTTTGCCAGTAAATACCTTATACAGCACACTTGTTTGTCTTGTCAATAGCTTAGGCTTATGACTTCACGCACAGCTCTCGTGAGAGTTTGCCAGGAAGGGAGTCATAGGAGGGCTAATCAGAGCTGCAGAGCAGGAGGTGTGCCTCGGTGTAAATCTAGGAAGTGAACAGGCAGCAGCTTCAGCTGCCCACAGTTAAAATGTCTGCAGCCAGACTTAGTGAAGGGAGATTTCTGCAGTATATTTGGCAAGTACAGAATCACAATATATATATATAACATATGCAAAGTGGTTGGAGGGAAGCTTCAGAATGGCAAAGGTGTTTTTATTACAAATTATGTGAGCTGACTGCAGTTCCTTATTAAGGAAGATATTTCTGAAGAAGCATTGTAAGTTTGCATGTAGCGGTCACCTACATTTGCAAATGCATACAAGCAAGATCTCTACTTCTATTACATGTTAAAAACAAAGTATTGCATTTTACCGTTCTCATGATGCGGGGTTTTACTTTTCTGGCTTTTGTTGAATACACAAAGGCTCTGCGCACAGCTCGTACCGCCAAACTATAACAGCGATTCTTTCGGCCTCGAAAATGCTGCAAAGGAAGAAAATTTGTGGTAAAGATGTAGGCATTTGCCATCATATAAAGGACACCTTCTTAAATTAATTAAAAATCCATTTCCCCACATGTGTAAAATAGTAAATGCAGATTTTGCTGCAATACTCATCTCCTCCCCGGGGCTGTCATTGAAGACTCATCACTCTCTGGTGCAGTTCCAATTCTCTTCTGGAATGAATGATGCCCAGTGCCACCTGTGAGCCCAGGCTGACTTGGACTTGTCTCTTAGGGGCGCATCATTATGTCAGCCTGGTGTCACCATATTGCTGCCAAGAGTAGCAATCAAACAGCATTATAGAAGCACCGAGGTGTGCAGAACCAGCCACTGCCGAGGTCAGAGGAGAAGAGGAACATTAAGTGGCCAGTCAGTATTGATATTCAGGAAATGGGTGGAGTTGGGCTTTAAAAGAAAATGTATTGTAAAAAATACTGCCACTTTAAAATAATTTCCAGGCTTAGGGAACTTCTACAAATGATTATATTTACACCTCAACAGACATTATCATGAAAAGTGACTTGCAGTTATAGAGATAAAGAATTAGAAGTGTGGTGTACTTAGTGTATTTGATACCCAGAGCTGCTCTACACAAAAATATTAATTTTCAGTAAAAATGTTTTCAGAAATGAAACATTTTAATAATGGCCAGATAGGAAACAGACAGTGAAAACTGTAATGGTCCCTTAAATTGGTGGCAATTAGAAAAGTGACCCCCCCCCCCCACCATTACGTTGATGGCCATTAAAGTGCATTGGTGGTCAGTGGGAAGAACGCTCCTGGTGCCAGCAGTCAGTGGGAAGAACGCTCCTGGCGCTGGCGGGAAGAACGCTCCTGGCGCCGGCAGTCGGCGGGAGAAACGCTCCTGGCGCCGGCGGGAGGAACGCTCCTGGCGCCGGCGGGAGGAACGCTCCTGGCGCCGGCGGGAGGAACGCTCCTGGCGCCGGCGGGAGGAACGCTAATGGCGCCGGCGGGAGGAACGCTAATGGCGCCGGCGGGAGGAACGCTAATGGCGCCGGCGGTCAGTGGCGGAAATACTTCTTACGTTGGTGGGCAGTAGTGGTTAGTAGGAAAAATGGCTTTTACATTGGTAGTAGTAAGTGTGAAGAATGCTCCTTTCAGTTACCTGAGAGGCAGAAACTGCTCAAGGAACCCCTGGAAACCTTTGCAGGAACCTTTGAGGTCCACAGAACAATGACTAACAAAGAGTGTTATAAGCTGTAGATTGTGTGTAGTTTGGAGGGTGGGGGTTGCCTTGTGCAGGTGAGGTGCAGGCAGCTTTGTACTATGCTTTGCAAAAATCAGAGAACTGCTTATGTATTCTATAGAACCATTAAACCCTATACGGATGGGATGGAAGGGCACTTGTCTGCGCTGAGCACACTCTGGAGCAGGCGGGATCCAGGCAGTCTCTTGATCAGCACTAAGCAGATGCTTCTATAGGGATGAATAAAGCCTTCATTGTTGATGAATCCACTCACCTCTACATCTGATGACAGAACACACAATCAGAGGCAGATCCTTCACACCACAATCCTCAGTACCTGCTGTCATATGTGACTTGCTCCAGCCCCATGCATCCCACTGCAGGCCATCCCAGCTATCTATCAGGCTGGACGATGGGCAGGATGCAGCATACAGGAAGAGGCACGCAGGGCACCCCTGGGGTCACAGAATACATCAGTATCCTCAGGCAGGTTCCCCGTGTTCCTCTGACTTACCCGAGCATGTTTGAGCACCTCCTGAATCCTCCAGTACCGATCTGGACCCCGGCTCCGAACCCAGCGTGACAAACTTAGAAACACCATGCTGTGCCCTCTACGTAATGCCCCAGATGCCCTCAACAAAGATGGACTCCGCGTGCCCTCTGACTTTGACACCTTCAGTACGTGCGTCAGACGTCACGCTTTATTTTCCTTCTGGCGAGCTTTATTGACATATTATACACAGAACGCAAACAGTAATTCTGCTGATTTTCTTTAGAAAGGTGTGGCAGCAGTAGCTGCATATACAGGATGTGTGGTGAGGGAGGGCTGCAGTACAACAGTGTTGATGGTATTAGTGTAATATATTATTATTATGTAATCTCTAGTACCTTTTGCTGAAGCATTGGGGTGTCCTAAACATTCGTATGTATTTGAAGTACTAAGCACAGGTTTTTTTAAAATCTTTTGTTGCATCTTAAACCTGCTGAACAGAACTTCTGCACCCACTTCATGTCTGCACGCATGTACTCAAGTCATGTCTGCACGCATGTACTCCTGTCATGTCTGCACACATGTACTCCAGTCATGTCTGCACGCATGTACTCCAGTCATGTCTGCACGCATGTACTCCAGTCATGTCTGCACGCATGTACTCCAGTCATGTCTGCACGCATGTACTCCTGTCATGTCTGCACGCATGTACTCCAGTCATGTCTGCACGCATGTACTCCAGTCATGTCTGCACGCATGTACTCCTGTCATGTCTGGAAACATGTACTCCTGTCATGTCTGCACGCATGTACTCCAGTCATTTCTGCACGCATGTACTCCTGTCATGTCTGCACATGTACTCCTATCATGTCTGCACACATGTACTCTAGTCATGTTTGCACATGTACTCCAGTCACGTCTGCACGCATGTACTCCAGTCACGTCTGCACGCATGTACTCCAGTCATGTCTGCACGCATGTACTCCTGTCATGTCTGCAAGCATGTACTCCAGTCATGTCTGCATGCATGTACTACTGTCATGTCTGCACATGTACTCTCATGTCTACACATGTACTCCTGTCATGTCTGGACACGTACTCCAGTCATGTCTGCACGCATGTACTCCAGTCATGTCTGCACATGTACTCCAGTCATGTCTGCACGCCTGTACTCCAGTCATGTCTGCACATGTACTCCTGTCATGTCTGGACGCATGTACTCCAGTCATGTCTGCAGGCATGTACTCCAGTCATGTCTGCACGCATGTACTCCAGTCATGTCTGCACGCATGTACTCCAGTCATGTCTGCACGCATGTACTCCAGTCATATCTGCCCGCATGTACTCCTGTCTTGTCTGGACGCATGTACTCCTGTCATGTCTGCACGCATGTACTCCTGTCATGTCTGGACGCATGTACTCCTGTCATATCTGGACACATGTACTCCTGTCATGTCTGGACGCATTTACTCCAGTCATGTCTGCACGCATGTACTCCAGTCATGTCTGCACGCATGTACTCCTGTCATGTCTGCAGATGTACTCTCATGTCTACACATGTACTCCAGTCATGTCTGCACATGTACTCCTGTCATGTCTGGACACATGTACTCAAGTCATGTCTGCACGCATGTACTCCAGTCATGTCTGCACATGTGCTCCTGTCATGTCTGGACACATGTAGTCAAGTCATGTCTGCACGCATGTACTCCAGTCATGTCTGGACGCATGTACTCAAGTCATGTCTGCACGCATGTACTCCAGTCATGTCTGCACATGTACTCCTGTCATGTCTGCACACATGTACTCCATAATAAAAGATACGTTTCAGCCTTGTGGGCCTTGTAGCACCTTCTCTTGATTTTATTTAATGCCCGCATGTAGGGCCAGGCTGCCCCTGGGGCCAACTGTAGTAGTAATGGAGACATGATTGGGGGAAGGGTGGTCTATACTGCACAGGCTCAGTGTTAGCGAGCTCCCAGCCCAGACACTGCACCTGCACTAATAACATATGCGGTGGGGGATCCTCTTCAGTGCCATGGAGCCTGTTATTGCCTCATGCACACACTTGGCATTTATCCCCATTGTATAAGACGTGGGGGTTTAGGTGCGGGTGGAAGGCACAGGTGCACAGCACGGTCCCGCTGCCAGCAGCTGGTAAAACTCTATGACAGGTTGACAGCTGATGCTGCTGAACAGGACTTAAAGGTGCACCAAGTGTTACTCACATTTATGGCAGTATGTGCCTAGGGACTAAGGCCCAGAGCGCAGACTGCTTGCTTTGCGGGTGTTCATCCCTGGGCCCATGTTACCCTAAGGGCTGGTTCACACTATAGCATTGAGCTTTTCATGCGATTTGAGGTGCAATTATGGAGTGTTAGTTTGAGGTTTTAGTGCGATTTTACTGCAGTGTGCTTTTGAGTGGATTTTTATGCCTTGTCTGCTGTTGCCGATTACTACCACTACTAAAAAATTGTGGGAAAAACTCACCAGAATTGCTTTAAAAAAAAAAAAGCATACATATGGGTTTTTCACACGTTTCCATTGAAGTCTATGGGCCACACAATCACACTGCATCGCATCAAAGTAGCACATGACCCTTCCCCAATTTCGCAGGGCATTGATGTGAATGGCCACCATTGAAAACAAATGTGATTTGCATTGTCCTGCAGTTTTCTTCGACTCAATGATCACTGTCCATATTCCCATTGCACACGTTTCTGGAATGAGCTCTCAAAGGTACCGGGTACAGCAGCGACCACCAGCTGGATACTGGAGCACGAATGACACTGTGTAAAAATGTGCCATGGATTTTCAAATAAGTCCGAATGGTTCTTTTATTGAAGAAAGAATACATTGCAAAAAAATGCAACAAGCCATGCAGGGATATGAAAGGGGATTGGGAGGCGATTCGTGCTTTCCTGTTCTTGATTTGTGGATGTTCATTTAAATACTTTGCACAACTGTGTGCACCTATCACACGCCTGACGAAGGGGCTGACAGCATTAGGGATGGGCCGTGTGCCTGTGCCTTCTCCCCGCATCTGGGAAAAAGACACAGGGGGCGCCAGGCTAAGGGCAGCATTAGTAACACCTCAGTTTATTAAAAATAAGACAAAGGGCAACTTGCATATTAAAACTTTCAAATAGGCATGTGTATAATGTGATGTGGAAGGTCTCCCAAGCAGTCTTTAATGGAAAACAGCACCAGTGTAGTGGAGCAATGATGACAGGAACAGAAGGAAGTGACCGGCCGGCACAAGAACCAGCGTGGAACGCAAGATGGAGCTGGGCTGGACGTGACGTCAGCGGGCGGCCGTGCTAGCGCAGAAGGGGGCGGCAGCACGTTTCAAAGCTAGCTTCTTCAGCAGACCAGAAATTAGGTGAAACCTCCCAATGCAAAGAATACCCAATCACATGCAATGAAATAAAGAACACAGCATTTTTGCTTGCTCAGGATTGGCTGATAAAAGCCAACAGAGCTTCACCTCATTTACTAAGCTCTGGAGCAACTGTACTTGAAAAGTGCTCAACCTATTTGCTTTTAGTAAACCAACCCCAAAGTATAAGAATTTGCCAGCTTGCAAAATTATCATGGAGGTGGAACTAACAACTGAGTTGTAGAGCTTAAAATTGGACCTTCAGTCATTTTTTCAACTTTCCATTTAAATCTTCTGCCCTTGTTGTTTTAACTTTGGATAGTAAAACATTTTTTTTCTGCCAGTAAATACCTTATACAGCTCATTACCAGTTTCTTGTCTGGTCATTAGCCTAGGCTTATGACATCATGCACAGCTCTCTCTCTAACTCTTGTGAGAGTTTGCAAGGAAGGGAGGGGGTGAGTCATAAGAGGGCCAATGAGAGTTGCAGGGCTGCAGAGCTGGAGGTGTGTGTCTGTGTGAATCCAGGAAGTGAACATGCAGCAGCTTCAGCTGCCGACAGTTAAAATGGTTGCAGCCAGACTCAGTGGAGGGAGATTTCTGCAGCATATTTGGCAAGTACAGAATCACAGTATATATAAAATACTGTGCAAAGTAGTCGGAGGGAAGCTTCAGAATGGAAAAGATGTTTTTATTACAAATGATATGAGCAGACAGCAGTTCCTCAGTGCAACTGCACTGTATCTGAGCACCACAAACCAAAAAACAGTTGTAGCCAGGTGGTGGCTAACTTTGTCTGTGTCATCATGAGACATTATGTAACATCAGCTGCAGTGAGCCTGTTTCCCTCTAGTGCTCAGCCTGGACACTGTGTCATCATCTCCTGAATGCAGAGCAAGCAGAGACCACAGGTGTAAGCAAGGGATTGTGGGTTTTGTGGTCCCAGGAGCCAGGATTTGCATTGGAGCTAGACTGCTGCAGACTACAAGTTCCAGCCAGCTGGGAGAGAGAGAAGAATGCTGGATAAGGACATAAATATTCTGGTCTGGGGAGGAGTCTTTCTCTTGGGACCACGTCCTTCAGCTGAGAGCAGGGACCTCTGAGGGATGCGAGCAGGCAGCGTGGCCTAGGCGGTGTGGCGAGTTTTCAGCGAGGGAGCAGATCCTTCATTGCCAGCTCCCTGTCAGCCGAGTGACTGTCGGGGGTCACTCTCATCATTACAGGTACAGACCCAGCTGAATCCCAGTGTCGCTAGGTGCATGGCCAGGCACCCTCTGGTTGCAGATTCTTTAGGAGCCTGCTCCAGGACATTCTATTCCCTTGAGCCTTGGTATCCTCAGGATTGGTGAGCGGGCAAAAGCCCACCCTGTGTACACCCCACAAGATACTGCATGCAGACATCTTTATCCCATCTCTTTACATTAAAACCTCAAAAAGGAAACACTTTGCACATGCTATTTTCTGTTGCTGGTTGCCATTGCACAGCAATCCTTCTGGGCCCTTGAGCTAGTTGAGAACACACTGAACATCTACATCACAAGGACTCCTCCACTCTTCTCTTCTCCCCCCCCCACTGAAAGCTTTCAGGGGAACTCCACTCAGAGATTAAGTATTGCATTTCTTATTGTTTTATTATTGTGCCACAAAGTTTGTTGGCATCGTGATTTGAAGGGAGCAGTCTGACATAAAACATCATTCTCTTCCCTTTTATACCTGGGTCATAGGTTCTTTCAGGACCTACTGGTTACTACTGTTAGACTTATTGTTATTTTCTTTGCATTGTATACCCTTTGCATATTTACCAAGAGTAAGAGTATAACACTGAAGGATATCTGCCTTTATCTGCTTCATGAATCTTAAAGTGGTTGTATACCCCCAATGCGGAAGTTGTACCTGTTGGTAAGCCTATAATAAGGCTTACCTATAGGTACAGTAAATATCTCCTAAACGTGCGCCGTTTAGGAGATATTTACCTTGTAGTGCGCCGATGATGTCATCCCTCCATGTTGTTTCTTCACTAGCAAATGCCATGACTGTCTGCTCCCGCACGCATGCACGGGAGTGACGTCACGTGACTCCGGACAGTCACAGAGCCGGAGTCCGCGGCTCCGGAAGGAGGAGGGACGAAGATGGATGCGGGCACCAGCGGGGACAGCACAGGCTTCTACTTTGCTTTTACTTTGCAGGGGAACAAAGAGGAAGTAAAACCCATCAGGGTTTACTTCCTCTTTAAGTAAAATACTTGTTTACTTTGCTGCAGGCTGGTGTCTGTGTAATTGCATTATCACTTTGGGACATGTCTGAAACCCAGGGTATCAGAGGTGTCGGGATGCTTGCAAGGTCAGGGCAACCTTTGGGGTCAGTCATCTTCCAGCGGCCCTCATGAGGGGGGTGCTACATACTATTTAAATAATATTCAAAGTAAACTCCCCCATCCATGTCTCCATGCGGTAGCCATCTGGAGTAGGGGCTGTTGATTCATGTAGCATTTACTTCATGGAATCCATCTGCCCTTAGCTCAAGCAGGTATGAGGGTGTGCTTAGCTGAGAAAATCCCTCCTCTCCTTCTGAAGACTCCCAAGATGTATGACATCATGTGTCTAGGCATGAAAACCAGGAAGTAACTGAAGAAATGTAAAAAAAGGGAGAGACGTGCTCTAGAGGGAGAGAAGTGCAGCTCATTCCTTTCAATCCATTGGGAATCTAATTTAGGATTCTCAAAGAGTTGCATATCTCCTCTAGTTGTAATTGTCAGCTTTGCTGGCTATAGCATAGTGTATGGTAGCTGGAGATGATGCAATCTTTTTCACATCTATATATTTGGCCCCCTTTTGCTGGATTCTGCTCAAAAGTCAGGGTTGGAATGAGACTTTGGACCCATTCATTTCTATGCTGCCTTTGGCACGAGCCATAGCAAGGATACTGTCCCAGTCCCTGCAACGAAGCATCTTCAAATCAAATGGATGAGGCAGGATTCTGGGCAGTGGAGGACGAGCAAGAATTCTGTGAACCCTTTCTACCGCAAAAAAGAATGCGAAATTCTGTTTATCAAAAATTTCCAGGAACCATTGCTCAATATAAGTAGTGGGGACCAGGAGCCCCAGACTTCTGACATTGTTATGATGGAGTCTGTTCTCCATATCCTCGATTCTGTTATCATGATTTACAGTAAATCACACCTTAATGGGCCATCTTATCCTCCACTGCCCTCACTCTGCCTTTAAGTGCAGCACTACGCTCTCATACTTTTTACAAATCCTGCCTCATTTATTCATTTATTTTATTCACAAATCAAGTAGAGCTCAATGTACATTTGCAAAACACATATTTAAAGTATCTCATAAAAATGAGTACACCCCTCACATTTTTGTAAATATTTTATTATATCTTTTCATGTGACAACACTGAAGAAATTACATTTTGCTACAATGTAAAGTATTGAGTGTACAGCTTGTATAACAGTGTAAATTTGATGTCCCCTCAAAATAACTCAACACACAGCCATTAATGTTTAAACCGCTGGCAACAAAAGTGAGTACACCCTTAAGTGAAAATGTCCAAATTGGGCCCAATTAGCCATTTTCCCTCCCCGGTGTCATGTAACTTGTTAGTGTTACAGGGTCTCAGGTGTGAACGGGGAACAGGTGTGTTAAATTTGGTGTTATCGCTCTCGCTCTCTCATACTGGTCACTGGAAGTTCAGCATGGCACCTCATGGCAAAGAACTTTCTGAGGATCTAAAAAAAAGAATTGTTGATAAACATAAAGATGGCATAGGCTATAAGAAGATTGCCAAGACCCTGAAACTGAGCTGCAGCACGGTGGCCAAGACCATACAGCGGTTTAACAGGACAGGTTCCAGCGTCATATCCAGAGGTTGTCTTTGGGAAATAGACGTATGAGTGCTGCCAGCATTGCTGCAGAGGTTGAAGGGGTGGGGGGTCAGCATGTCAGTGCTCAGACCATACGCCGCACACTGCATCAAATTGGTCTGCATGGCTGTCGTCCCAGAAGATGATGCACAAGAAAGCCCACAAACAGTTTGCTAAAGACAAGCAGACTAAGGACATGGATTACTGGAACCATGTCCTGTGATCCGATGAGACCAAGATAAACTTATTTGGTTCACATGGTGTCAAGCGTGTGTGGCGGCAACCAGGTGAGGAGTACAAAGACAAGTGTGTCTTGCCTACAGTCAAGCATGGTGGTGGGAGTGTCATGGTCTGGGGCTGCATGAGTGCTGCCGGCACTGGGGAGCTACAGTTCATTAAGGGAACCATGAATGCCAACATGTACTGTGACATACTGAAGCAGAGCATGATCCCCTCCCTTTGGAGACTGGGCCACAGGGCAGGTTTTCAACATGATAACGACCCCAAACACACCTCCAAGATGACCACTGCCAAAGAAGCTGAGGGTAAAGGTGATGGACTAGCCAAACATGTCTCCAGATCGAAACCCTATTGAGCATCTGTGGGGCATCCTCAAATGGAAGGTGGAGGAGCTCAAGGTCTCTAACATCCACCAGCTCCATAATGTGTTGTTATGGAGGAGTGGAAGAGGACTCCAGTGGCAACCTGTGAAGCTCTGGTAAACTCCATGCCCAAGAGGGTTAAGGCAGTGCTGGAAGATAATGGTGGTCACACAAAATATTGACACTTTGGGCCCAATGTGGACATTTTCACTTAGGGGTGTACTCACTTTTGTTGCCAGCGGTTTAGACATTAATAGCTGTTTGTTGAGTTATTTTGAGGGGACAGCAAATTTACACTGTTATACAAGCTGTACACTCACTACTTTACATTGTAGCAAAGTGTCATTTCTTCAGTGTTGTCACATGAAAAGATATAATAAAATCTTTACAAAAATGTGAGGGGTGTACTCACTTTTGTGAGATACTGTATATACTGAGCTTGCTGCACTTTATACTTTATAAATGTGTGTTTCTTTTCTTTTAAGCAGACATGGCAACAGTGCTAATTTATCCCTTGGTCATGATTTGGAATGGCATTCAGAGATCTATGCGTGTGTGGGGTTGGTTGTGAAGGTAAGCGCTAAGCTATTTTTTATGGGCTGGATTACAGAAGATGTTATAAAAATTGTATAAACATTGAATACCTGAAACAATATCTGAAATGTATAGTGCAAAATATAAGTGCAGCCCAATCACTTGCAGATTATTCACTCATAACAAACAAAACTATGCAACACTGTACCCAAACAAAACTTATGTCCTTTTTTCCCCACAAATAGAGCTTTCTTTTGGTGATATTTGATCACCTCTACGGTTTTTATTTTTTGCGCTTCAAACAAAAAAAGACTGACAATTTTGAAAAAAAAACCACAATATTTTATACTTTCTGCTAAAAAATGACTCGGTTAAATTGATGATAGGCAACTCCTATCCTCATATTGATTAGTGGTTCCAAATTAATAACTACTGCAGTAGGGAACAGACACAAAAGATACGCTCAGCATCTTTCCAAATAACTGTTCTGCTTTATTATGACGCAATTGAAGGTTTTTATGCACATGATTACGTAGGTATCACATTAATATTACAATTGTACGTTTATGGTAACAAGGGGCGTTACTTAGGCAGGCTAATTCTAATCAGGACTCGAAAGAATGTAAACATTTACTGAAAACATTATTAGTGCTGTGTGCACAGTGAGGGCAGTGTGCAATACATACAAAATAGAATACAATTATATACAGAACTTACAAATTTCCATTACAGTCTCCCCTCTTTTGATCAATATTTTGATCACTAACCATACCTGCTATCACCTTTAACATGGAACCTCCACATGCTTAGGTGGAGGTAGTCCTGGCCAAAGAGGCAAAAAAAACTCCATTGTGGAGAAAATAATAGCTGAGCAACTTTTTCATTACCAAATGACTTTTCATTGTGAAAAACAAATGATTGATAACACATATTTACAGAGTACTGGCTGTACACTCCTGTGGCCAGAATGGCCTTCTAGCTGAATTGTGAGCATGCTGACTTATCACCATATGTAAACACAGACAATTCTACATAAAATGGAAGACGTACAAAAGACAAATATGACTTCAACATGGCTAAACTACTTTTCATATATATATATCCCTTACAATTAAAGTAATTGAATCAAAAAGTACCCTAGACTGTGATCACAAGAGGGAAACAAATCAAACACAGAGTTTTCTTTAATTTAGTCATTTTTGCAGTGTCTGGTGTGGATCCAGGTACAAGAACATATTTGGGGGGCACACCATACAATGCGTTTAAATTCAAGATGGTGCTGCTATAAGACCTACAAACAGTACAAAATATTTTACAGCGCACACATACAAGAATGACATTTCCTGCAGGGCTAGTTAAAAACACCTGAACATATTCAAAAAACTAGCCCTGCAGTGATTGCGTTGCACCTATATTTTGCACTATATGTTTACGAGGTGATTTTGTGGGCACACTCATGAAAGTGTAAGCGGCAATCTGAGCCTATGTTATTAGGCATTTGATTTATGTTTAGTGTTATTTCACGTGACGTAATACATAGGGTGTGGCCGAAAGTGAGGAAAGGACCGGAAGTGACGTGAGAGGTGTCTGTAACACTGCTGTTTTATTCAATGCGCTTTTTATTTTTCCTAAATGTAAGCTTCCATTTGTCTTTCAATAAATCTTTGATTGTTTAACCACTTCAGCCCCGGAAGAATGTACCCCCTTCCTAACCAAAGCACTTTTTGCGATTCGCTTTAACTGACAATTGTGTAGTTGTGTGACGTTGCACCCAGACAAAATTGAGGTCCTATTTTTTCCCACAAATAGAGCTTTCTTTTGGTGGTATTTGATCGCCTCTGCGGTTTTTATTTTTTGCGCTATAAATAAAAAAAGAGCGACAATTTTGAAAAAAACACAATATTTTGCATAAGCGTATATTGATTGGTTTGCGCAAAAGTTATAGCGTATACAAAATAGGGGATAGATTTATAGTATTTTTATTATTTTTTTTTTTTACTAGTAATGGCAACGATCTGCGATTTTTATCATGACTGGCGGACAGATCGGACAATTTTGACTCATTTTTGGGACCATTGGCATTATTACAGCGATAAATGCTATAAAAATGCATTGATTACTGTAAAAATGTCACTGGCAGTGAAGGGGTTAACACTAGGGGGCGATCTGGGGTTAACTGTGTTCCCTGGGAGGTGATTCTAACTGAACAGGGAGGGAAATGACTAGAGGAAGTGACGGATCGTGGTTCCTAGCTAATAGGAACACACAATCTGTCACTCATGTCAGAACAGGAAAGTGTGTGTTTACACACACCCGTCTCTGTTCTGTGTCTCCTGCTTATGATTGCTCGTGGCCGACGGTCATCGCGACCATCGGCCACGAGCATTGACACCACTGCTGTGCAGCGGGCGCGCGCGCCTGCTATCCCGACCTTGCGAGCTGGCATATAGCTACGATGGCTTGCGCAGGGGAGCCAGCCTGCCGTGGTATAACTGCGGCAGCTGGTCGGGAAGCGGTTAAACATACTACACTGTGGGAGGCATTTATTTCATTCCCCTTTAAGACCTCTTATCTTTCACTCCTCCAGCACTTCACTTGCTGCACACCGTTACTCCTCCAGACTAGCTAACACCGCATGGTTAGGCCAGACACTACTTCAGCCAGACCTCAGTGAACTGCCTTTTGTAGGCAGGGACCTCGGGCTCTTGTGGTGTAGAAATAGTTTAGGTGTTAGCTGTCCTCGGTTCAGCTACCAATCCCAGATAGCTCTCTCCAGGCCCTGCCAGCCAGGCTGACTGCAAAGACCTCTTTCCACTGCCCTTTCCACAGTCCTCTCTTCTGGTTCTGCACCCATCTCAAACTGCAATCTCCCAGTTCTCTCAGGCATGCCTCCCCAGTCCTCCCGACTGTGCTCACTCACCAGCCCTCATGGCTGTGACCAGTTCTCCTCCCCGTTGACTCTTAGAAATGTTCTCATCAGCTGTCCTCTACTTGCTTTCTCATGTGCCTCTCCTTCCAGGATCTCTTCCCTCCTCCTGGATGCACCCGAGCCCCAGCCCAGGGTCACCCCCCCCCCAGACTAGGAAGCTCCCCGTGGGCCCCAACAGCCTCCACACTCTCTTACTCCAGCTCTTCCTCCCGACAACTCCCCCCAGCTGGGCTGACCCCAGGTATTTGAGGAGGCCTGCCCCCTGCCAATCCAAGTTGGGGATTGGTCAAGGCCCCACCAGCTCCCAGATAGCTCTCTTCAGGCCCTGCTAGCCAGCCTGGCTGCAAAGACCTCTTTCCACTGCCCTTTCCACGGTCCTCTCTACTGGTTCTGCACCCATCTCAAACTGCAATCTCCCAGTTCTCTTAGGCGTGCCTCCCCAGTCCTCCGGACTGTGCTCACCCACCAGCCCTCATGGCTGCGACCAGTTCTCCTCCCTGGAGACTATTAGAAGCGTTCTCTCCCACTGTCCTCTACTTGCTCTCTCATGCACCTCTCCTTCCAGGATCTCTTCACTCCACCTGGATGCACTCGAGCCTCGGGTCACCCCCCTAGACTGGGGAGCTCCCCATGGGCCCCCGACAGCCTCCACACTCTCTCACTCCAGCTCTTCCTCCTGACAACTCCCCCCCCAGCTGGGCTGACCTCAGGTATTTGAGGAGGCCTGCCCCCTGACAATCCAAGTTGGAGATTGGTCAAAGCTCCTCAAGGTACCCCAGGAAGCCCCACCTCTCCTCTTCTCCCTGCCTTCCAGCATCTTCTAGAAAGAAGAGGGAGACAACAGTGATGCTACCTGTGAGTCACCCAGTCCTGTCCTAGGCCATTCGCAGCCCAGAATGAAAACAAACAGGCCTAGCCACCAGCTAGGCCTGCCTAAATTTTCCTAGTCTCCAGAAAAAAAATCCACACTAGCACCTACCTAACTAGAGGGTGCTACATATCTATTAGCCAGTGCATCCCATTGGATAATACATTTTAAAGAGCGAACAAAAGTCCTGGATGGCTTAATGCCAATGTAAAAATGCATATAAAAGTAAAAGAGAAGGCCTTCAAAAAATACAGGGTTGAGGGATCATCATCAGCATTCAAATTTTTTAAAGAATGCAACAAGAAATGTAAGGGTGCAATTAGGGCAGCTAAGATAGAACACGAAAGACACTAGAGGTCGACCGATATGAGTTTTTCTCTGGCCGATGCCGATATTTAGAAATTGCGGTGGCCGATGGCCGATATATATGATGTCAATTTTTTTTGGGCCAATATATTAGGCCGATATATTAGGCCGATTTTTTTTTTTTCTTTTTCCATTCATCTCATAAAATCTAACAGTTAGACCCCTTTTCACACTGGGGCGTTTTTCAGGTGCTTTTGGGCTAAAAATAGCTCCTGTAAAGTGCCTGCAAAACGGCTCCCCTGCAGTCTCAGTGTCAAAGCCCGAGTGCTTTCACACTGAGGCGATGCGCTGGCAGGATGTTAAAAAAAGTCCTGCAAGCAGCATCTTTGGAGCGGTGTACACTTCTGCTCCACCACTCCTGCCCATTGAAATGAATGCGCACCACTGCCGAAGCGCCTGCAAAGCATTTCGGCAGCAGCGCTTCAGGGGCGCATTTAACCCCTTCCTCGGCCGCTAGCTGGGTTATAGGCGCCACGCTAGCAGCCAAATAGCGCCGTTAAAATGACGGTAAAGCGCCACTAAAACTAACAGCGTTTTACCGTCAACGCATGCCCACTCCAGTGTGTAAGCAACCTTAAGTAATAAGTGATACAGAACATTTTTTACGTTTAAACATTGATTAAACAAAATAAACCTCCAATCAGTTCACTTGTATGTATAATTTAGATAAAAAAAATAACTATATCTTAAATATTAAATACACAAAAACAGGTAATCAAAACTTTTGGACGAAAAAAAATGGGCTAACTTTACTGCTTTTTTTTTTTTTTTTATTTCATTAGTGTATTTTTTCCAAAAAAAATGCGCTTGAAAGACCGCTGCGCAAATACCGTGTGACATAAAATTCTGCAACATCCGCTATTTTATTCCCAAGGGTCTCTGCTAAAAAAATTATATATAATGTTTGGGGGTTTTAAGTGATTTTCTAGCAGAAAATACAGGATTTTTACTTGTGAGCAACAAGTGTCAGAAAAGATTTAGTCTTTAAATGGTTAAACCGAGAACTCCTCCACATGAGTTCAGCTCATTGATAAAAGAACCTGAAGAGATACAATGTTTCTTCTTATCAGACTTGGCAGGCTGCCCGGGGAGGAGAGAAGTCACTCCTCCACAGAAAACTTCAGGCAACTTGCATTGACTTCTATTACAGAAGTCATTTGCAAATCGCGCTGAAGTTATAATCAGCCTTTTTTATCAGCACAATCAGCCAATGCCGATTAAGTAAAAGAAGCCAAATATCGGCCGATATATCAGTCCACCTCTAAAAGACATAGCGGAGGACAGCAAAAAAAATCCCAATTCTTTAAGTATGTAACAGTAAAAAAGAGAGGACAGACCATATTGGCCCCATAAAGAATGAGGAAGGACATCTGGTTATAAAGAATGGGGAGATGGAGTCTTCACAAGGGAATCGGGGGGCTTCAGTAACCAAAACTGCAGTGTTTATCCTTGTGACATATCACAGGAAGCACCCTCTTGGCTAACAGAGGACAGAATTAGAATTAGACTTGGGAAACTTAACATTAATAAATCACCGGAACCGGATGGCATGCACCCGAGGGTATTTAGGGAACTCGGTCAAGTAATTACCAGACCATTGTTTCTAATTTTTACTGACAGTCTACTGACTGGAATGGTACCAGCAGATTGGAGAAAACCCAATGTAGCACCAATATTTAAAAAGGACCCAAAATACATCCCTGGGAATTACAGACCAGTTAGCCTAACATCAATAGTATGTAAACTCTTAGAGGGGACGATAAGGGACTATATACAAGATTTTAGTAATGAAAATGGTATCATTAGCAGTAATCAGCATGGATTCATGAAGAATCGTTCTTGCCAAACTGATCTATTAACTTTCTATGAGGAGGAGAGCTGCCATCTAGATAAAGGAAGGCCCGTAGACATGGTTTATCTTGATTTTGCAAAAGCATTTCACACAGTTCCCCAAAAATGTTTACTGTACAAAATAAGGTCCATTGGCATGGACCATAGGGTGAGTACATGGATTGAAAACTGGCTACAAGGGCGAGTTCAGAGGGTGGTGATAAATGGGGAGTACTCAGAATGGTCAGGGGTGGGTAGTGGGTAAGCAGGGCAATAACTTCTCCACAAGATGTGGAAACCTTGCAAGAAGATCTGAACATATTAATGGGTTGGGCAACTACATGGCAAATGAGGTTTAATGTAGAAAAAATGTAAAATAATGCATTTGGGTGGCAAAAATATTAATGCAATCTATACACTGGGGGAGAACCTCTGGGGGAATCTAGGATGAAAAAGGACCTGGGGGTCCTAGTAGATGATAGGCTCAGCAATGGCATGCAATGCTAAGCTGCTGATAACAAAGCAAACAGAATATTGGCATGCATTAAAAAGGGGATCAACTCCAGAGATAAAACGATAATTCTCCCACTCTACAAGACTCTGGTCCGGCCGCACCTAGAGTATGCTGTCCAGTTCTGAGATTTACAGATTAGAGTAAAAACTGTTAAACTTTGATACACAGTAGGGCGCATTCACACATGTGTGGTGACCTGCGTTTTTCCGTATTGGATAAATAAAGGTCACTGCTAGGGTACATTGAAATTAGTTGTTTTCTATGTGCTCCAATCACACCACAATACTAATGTGATGCACAGTGTTGTAGTGTGGAGAATGCAACATGTCTGCACTGCATGGCACCACACGTCACCGCACAACAGCACAACGCACATGTGACACTTCAAATAAAGCAAAAACATTAAATAAAAAAAGACAAGCATCACAAAACTCCCTGCTGGTGCCAGCACTGCACTAGCGTGCACGGTAAAAGAGGGCAGGCTAGTGTGAACCTAGCTTTAGACTCACAAAGATTTACAAGACAATAAGGATCTTTCTTTTAGCCATGTGACTTTCATTTTAAAATATGATTGGATTCATTCACTTACTGGATACAAATTACATTCACTTTTTAGAAAATTAGGATAGCTTGGCGTGATAGTATTCTTGGATTGTCTCTGCATTTTCTTTTAAGCTATATCCTAAAGCAAACACTAGATGGAGCCATTAAACCACACATTTTTATTATTAAAGCCTATCTGCATGTTTTTGTGGCGTTTAAAACCTAACTCCAGTGAAATTTTGTGAAATTTAATGGTACGTTCTAACCTGCAAATGCACCCACACTGTGATTAGATGCAAGAACTCCAGTGAGGTTGCCACGATTAGCTTCGGGAGGAAGCCCCATTGAAAGCAATTACATGCAAGTGGCTGTGATTAGCTGCAGGAGCTGGCAGAATCCCATTGCTTTCAAATGGGGCTGCCTCTCACAGCTAATCGCAGGAACTCACCAGTGGGTTTCTTGCATCTAATCCTGGTGCGGGTTTTCATATGAGGGTTGCTTGGCTCAGTGGTAGATACTTTTTAATGACTTCACGGCAGTCCAAACTGTGGAAAAGGGCTTGGCGGCACACTTTTATGAAAACCAAAAGAAAAGTTCAATACCTCGGTTGCCCATGCAGGGGATTTCAGTTTGAAAAAGCAAAACGTAAAAGAAGATGCCAAACCACCTGGCTGCCTTTCCAGCAGCAGCGCTGCTTTTGTCTCAGGTCTCCTAGACCTGGCTCTCTGGGTTTTCCTGACTCACTCAGCCTTTAGTTACCATTCCTGGCCTCTGGGTAGCAGTTCTGCTGACACCCCAAGCTCTCTCACTCTCTTGCAACTTACAGACTCCCTTCTAGGGTGACCACATTTCTAAACTGCCATTCAGGGACAACCCGCCCCAAAAAAGATGGTTTATGATATTTTTTTTGCCAATTTTTGGAAAAACAAAAGCAAGCATGACAATTCAATTCTCTTAACCGCTTACCAACCAGCCAGCGTCATTATACTGTGGCAGGTCGGCGTGAACCGTCGTAGCTATACGTCGGCTTGCGGGAACGAGATAGCAGGCGCGCAAATGCGCCTGCTGCACTGCGGGGTGCCGATGCTTGTGGCCGACGGTCACAATGACCGCTGGCCATGAGCCATCGCAGGAACGAGAGGCACAACAGGGATGTAAACACACAAATCCCTGTTCTGTGAGGAGTGACAGATCGTGTGTTCCTAATAGCTAGGAACCACGATCTGTCATTTCTTGTAGGTCAATCCCCTTCCCCTACAGTTAGAACACAGAGAGGGAACACAATAAACCCCTTGATCAACCCCTAGTGTTAACCCCTTCCCTGCCAGTGACATTTTTACAGTAATCAGTGCGTTTTTATAGCACGGATCGCTGTAAAAATGACAATGGTCCCAAAATAGTGTCAAAAGTGTCCGATGTGTCCGCCATAATGTCGCAGTCCCGATAAAAATCGCAGGTCACCGCCATTAGTAATAAAAAAAAAATAATAATAAAAATGCCATAAATCTATCCCCTATTGCTTTTAAAAAAAATGGGGATATTTATTATAGCAAAAAGTAAAAAATATTGTGTTTTTTCAAAATTATCGCTTTTTTTTGTTTATAGCGCAAAAAATAAAAACCGCAGAGATGATCAAATAAGAAAAAAGGACGTCAATTTAGTTTGGGTGCAATGTCACACGACCGCACAATTGTCAGTTAAAGCGACGCAGTGCCGAATCGCAAATCAATAATGCCAAAAGCTTCTTGAGAATATTTAACATAGCAGCAGAATTTGAAAGAAGCATGTTGCAGGCAAGGGGTACGTATAAACCTGTGGATATTTCAATTTACACATACAGATCATTACATCTTCTTGTTCATGTACAGAGTCAGACTTGTTAGATCAAATACAATGCAAACCTGGAAGTTTGGCTGGGGGGCCCCCTCAGGCACTCAGTCGGGCGGCTCAGCTCACGGGCGGGAGGAGGAGAGAAGTCGGGCTGCAGGCAGCGGGAGTTGGCCCCGGGACTGGCATTTGGCACAGGCTGCCGTGGATCTGCCGAATGCCGCTGGGCTGGACTGGAGAAGTCAGGAGGAGATACAGATGCTCTCTGGCTGCTCTCTCTCTGCTGCTGCTGCCGCGGCCAGAGGCGGAGAAGGGGAGGAGGTGGGTGGACCCGGAGTACTACACAAGGCAGCTCTGGGTAAGGCCTCGCTCAGCCTCTGAATGACTCTGGGAATACGACGTCACAGGTTGCTAGATGCGAGGCGGGGCGGCCCTAGCAACCAGTTTGGCAATTGTTTATTAGGTTGGCTGTATCCCCTTATTTCATTCCGGGACACTGTATGGTCCCGGAATGAAGGTGCCCGGGACACGGGACACAAATATGAATTGAGGGACAATCCCGGGCAATCCGGGACACGTGGGCACCCTACTCCCTTCAGTCTCCAGGACTCGCTAATTGCCTCAGCTCTCTCAGTCCTGCAGACTCCCTCAGCTGTCCCAACTCTGACAGTCCTGCAGGTAAGGAATGTCTCCCACATGGAGTTGTGTCTCCTGAGTTGAGCATCTCTGTTTCCCGGGAGGAACACACATCCCTCTTGGCTGAAGCACACAGCTCTCTCCTCATAGGGCCCCTAAGCTATACTTAGGCCTTGCTTATAACAAGCAGGAACACCTGCACATTCACATAGCCTACAGGTCTCCAGGAAGACCTGGACACAGAATTGAAGGCTTCGTCCCACCCAAGACACTTTGAAGCCTTCAAGCTCCAGGCCCCGATCTGGGATAACCAAACCGGGAGAAAACTAAAACCCCAGTTTTCTCTATATAGACTCAACACTCTGGAGCTTTGTACTTTGCCTTGGTGTGAATCCTGTGTGCCTTTTTCCTATACTCACACCGTGGCAAGGCCTAGCACTGTCACAGTGTCACAGGGTACATTTGCAGGTGTGAATGCATCCTAATTAGTTAGATTGGACCAAGCTATTTACTTCACTAACAGATGGAGTGGCTGTGTGCGCGATATTAACTGTATTTAGCCTGCATACAGCCAGTTACAGTGAGGCGAAAAAGTATTTAGTCAGCCACCAAAAGTTCTCCCACTTAAAAAGATGAGAGAGGCCTGTAATTGTCATCATAGGTATACCTCAACTATGAGAGACAAAATGTGGAAACAAATCCCATAATTGCCAACATTGTAAAAAAAATTTTAGGGACACTTTTTTGGCTGTAGGCGGAGTCTTATTATAATTAGGGGGCGGGGCATGCGTTTGTAGGTGTGGCATAGAGTAAAAGTAAAAATGTGGCACGCAGAGCGCGTCGCGGCGAAGAATGGGCGTGGTTTACGCAAAATAGTGGGCGTGTCTTAAATGGGCGTGGCTCAAAGGGAGTGTGGTTAGCGTCTGAGATGAACAAGGGATGGAGGGAGAGGGAAGGAGGCAGAAGGATGGATGGAGGGAGAGGGAGGGAGAGGGGGGGAGGGAGAGGGAGGGAGAGGGGGAGAGGGAGGGAGGGATGGAGGGACAGCAGCCCCAGATCCTACACAACAATAGAAATATGTGTATTCCAGAAAGTTTAACAATCAGCAGATAAAGATGCTCCAAACACCTGGTGTTAGCACTTCAATCATCCCGGTACCATGGTTGTTATGGTGTCAGGATGATTGAAGTGCATTATTTCTATTATTACAGTGTAATATAAAATTAAATCATTCAACTCACCATAATGCCGAATCAGTGGGATCCCTGAGCATGTCACCTGCCACCAACCATCCGTCCTTGCATCAGGTGCTCCCAGCAGAGTCCGTCCTTGCATCATTTGCCCCCAGCAGAGTCTCTCCTTGCATCAGGTGCCCCCAGCAGAGTCTCTCCTTGCATCAGGTGCCCCCAGCAGAGTCCGTCCTTGCATCAGGTGCCCCCCCTTGCATCAGGTTTCCCCAGCGGAGCCCCCTCTACATCAGGTTTCCCCAGCAGAGCCCCCCTTAAATCAGGTTTCCCCAGCGGAGCCCTCCCTTACAACAGGTTTCCTAGTAGGTCTCCGCCGGCCGCGTGGTTACAATAGAACGTGGCGGAGTGGGGCGAAGGGTGGGCAGTGACACAGGAGCTCCATCTAGACAGAGAGGAGAGGGGGGGCGGCTGGAGGGGGGGCGGCTGACAGAGAGGAGGGGGGGCGACTGACAGGAGGGGGGCTGCTGGAGGGGGGTGGCACACAGAGAGGAGAGGGGGGGCGGCTGACAGAGAGGAAGGGGGGGGCGGCTGACGGGGGGCGGCTGACAGAGAGGAGAGGGGGGTGGCTGGAGAGGGGGGGTGGCTGACAGAGAGGAGAGGGGGGGTGGCTGACAGAGAGGAGGGGGGGGGCGGCTGGAGAGGAGGCGGCTCACTGAGAGGAGAGGGAGGGCAGCTGAAAGAGAGGAGAGGGGGGGCGGCTGACAGAAAGGAGAGGGGGGGCGGCTGGAGGGGGGGCGGCTGACAGAGAGGTGAGGGGGGTGGCTGGAGGGGGGGCGGCTGACAGAGAGGAGTGGGAGGGGCTAACAGAGAGGAGAGGGGGGGCGGCTGACAGGAGAGGGGGGCGCGGCTGACAGAGAGGAGAGGGGGCGGCTGACAGAGAGGAGAGGGGGGGGCGGCTGACAGGAGAGGGGGGCGCGGCTGACAGAGAGGAGGGGGGGCGGCTGACAGAGAGGAGAGGGGGGTGCCCTTATTATAATTAGGGGGCGGGGCATGCGTTTGTAGGTGTGGCATAGAGTAAAAGTAAGAATGCGGCACGCAGAGCGCGTCGCGGCGAAGAATGGGCGTGGTTTACGCAAAATAGTGGGCGTGTCTTAAATGGGCGTGGCTCAAAGGGAGTGTGGTTAGCGTCTGAGATGAACAAGGAATGGAGGGAGAGGGAAGGAGGCAGAAGGATGGAGGGAGAGGGAGGGAGAGGGGGAGAGGGATGGAGGGACAGCATCCCCAGATCCTACACAACAATAGAAATATGTGTATTCCAGAAAGTTTAACAATCAGCAGATAAAGATGCTCCAAACACCTGGTGTTAGCACTTCAATCATCCCGGTACCATGGTTGTTATGGTGTCAGGATGATTGAAGTGCATTATTTCTATTATTACATTATAATATAAAATTAAATCATTCAACTCACCATAATGCCGAATCAGTGGGATCCCTGAGCGCGTCACCTGCCACCAACCATCCGTCCTTGCATCAGGTGCTCCCAGCAGAGTCCGTCCTTGCATCATTTGCCCCCAGCAGAGTCTCTCCTTGCATCAGGTGCCCCCAGCAGAGTCTCTCCTTGCATCAGGTGCCCCCAGCAGAGTCTCTCCTTGCATCAGGTGCCCCCAGCAGAGTCTCTCCTTGCATCAGGTGCCCCCAGCAGAGTCCGTCCTTGCATCAGGTGCCCCCAGCAGAGTCCGTCCTTGCATCACGTGCCCCCCCTTGCATCAGGTTTCCCCAGCGGAGCCCCCCTTAAATCAGGTTTCCCCAGCGGAGCCCTCCCTTACAACAGGTTTCCTAGTAGGTCTCCGCCGGCCGCGTGGTTACAATAGAACGTGGCGGAGTGGGGCGGAGGGTGGGCAGTGACACAGGAGCTCCATCTAGACAGAGAGGAGAGGGGGGGCAGCTGGAGGGGGGGGCGGCTGACAGAGAGGAGGGGGGGGAACTGACAGGAGGGGGGCTGCTGGAGGGGGCTGGCACACAGAGAGGAGAGGGGGGGCGGCTGACAGAGAGGAGAGGGGGGGCAGCTGGAGGGGGGGCGGCTGACGGGGGGCGGCTGACAGAGAGGAGAGGGGGGGCGGCTGGAGGGGGGGCTGACAGAGAGGAGAGGGGGGGCGGCTGACAGAGAGGAGAGGGGGGCGGCTGGAGAGGGGGGCGGCTGACAGAGAGGAGAGGGGGGGCTGCTGACAGAGAGGAGAGGGGGGGCGGCTGGAGAGGAGGCGGCTCACTGAGAGGAGAGGGAGGGCAGCTGAAAGAGAGGGGCGGGGGGTGCTGGAGGGGGGTGGCTGACAGAGAGGAGAGGGGGGCGGCTGACAGAGAGGAGATGGGGGGCAGCTAGAGGGGGGGGGCTGACAGAAAGGAGAGGGGGGGCGGCTGACAGAGAGATGAGGGGGGGTGGCTGGAGGGGGGGCGGCTGACAGAGAGGAGAGGGGGCGGCTGACAGAGAGGAGCGGGGGGGCAGCTGACAGGAGAGGGGGGCGCGGCTGACAGAGAGGAGGGGGGGGAGGCTGACAGAGAGGAGAGGGGGGTACCTAACAGAGCAAATGAGAGACACACAGCGCTATAGGACACTCTGGAAGCATGCAGGGCTGGCGCGATTACTCACAGACACAGTCAACTGTGCAGCACAATACTTACTGTATGGGAGTCCAAGCAACTGTGCAGTAAAATTTCTCTATGGGAGTGCCAAGCAACTGTGCAGCACAATACATCTGTATGGTAGTGCCGAGCAACTGTGCAGGCCAATAACTATGGGAGTGCCGAGCAACTGTGCAGCCCAATATCATCTGTATGGGTGTGCCGAGCAACTGTGCAGCACAATACTTCTGTATGGAAGTGCTGAGCAACTGTGCATCACAATATCTCTGTACGGGAGTGCCGATCAACTGTGCAGCCGAATATCTCTGTATTGGAGTGTCAAGCAACTGTGCAGCCCATTATTACCAAGTGTTCATACTTTTTTGTCCAGCTGTTGTGGAACTACATTTCCCATGAGGCATTGCAAAGCTGGCAGTTACAATTACTGCCAGAGGCATGATAGGACTTGTAGTTCTGCAACAGCTGGAGGGAGGGCCCTAGGTTGCCTACCCCTGGTGTAGGCCATTTACATACCTCTCAGTGATGGCGCTTATCCTGTCCTGCCCTAATACTAGTATATTGCTAAAATAATTCCTGTGCATGCGTTTTTTGTGCTCTCCTCAGTCAGAGGAGCACTCTGAAGCATTGGGCAGGTGTTATCTACCTTGCTGACCCAATAGTGTTACCAAACACTGCGCAGCCTATACAGAGTTTCGACAACCTCCAGCATCACTTATTCTGAAGTAGTGTCAAGCAGAAGCAGATGGGTTTGTCAGGCCAACCACTTCTTATAGAAATGTTATTTGCATAACATAAACTGTTACAGGTGCACAAGTGTGAGCGGAGAGGGGGAGGGATCGGATGGCTGTGTAGTGCCCACAGCGCTGCTCTGTGACAGCTCTGCAATACCCTGTGCAAAACTCTGCAATACCCTGTGCAATACTCTGCAATACCCTGTGCAATACTCTGCAATACCCTATGCAATACTCTGAAATACCCTGTGCAAAACTCTGCAATACCCTGTGCAATACCCTGTGCAATACTCTTCAATACCCTGTGCAATACCCTGCGCAATACCATGTGCAATACTCTGCAGTAGCCTGCAATACTCTGTGCAATACTCTGCAATACCCTGTGCAATACCATGTGCAATACTCTGCAATACCCTGCAATACCCTGCAATACCCAGCAATACTCTGCAATACTCTGCAATACCCCGCAATACCCTGCAATACTCTGCAATACCCAGCAATACCCTGCAATACTCTACCATACACAGCCATACTCTGCCATACCCGGCCATACTCGGCCATACTCGGCCATGCTCAGCCATACTCGGCTGTACTCTGCCTCTGTATGTGGCCACGCTGTGGAAGTCTCACACATGTGGTATCGTCGTACTCAGGAGGAGTAGGAGAATCTATTTTGGGATTCACACTTCAGGTGTGATCAAATTTCAGATATTGGCACCATAGCTTGTGGACTCTATAACTTTCACAAAGACCGAATAATATACACCAATTTGTACTTATTTTTACCAAAGATATGTAGCAGTATAAATTTTGGCCAAAATTTATGAAGAAAAATTACTAATTTGCTAAATTTTATAACCTAAACAAAGAAAAATTCATTTTTTTACTGAATTTTCAGTCTCTTTTCTTTTATAGCGCAAAAAATAAAAAACCCAACAGTGATTAAATACATCCAAAAGAAAGCTCTATTTGTGTGAAAAAAAGGACAAAAATTTCATATAGGTACAGTGTTGCATGACTGAGTAATTGTCATTCAAAATGTGAGAGAACCGAAAGCTGAAAATTGGTCTTGTTATTAAGGGGGTTTAAGTGCTCAGTGGTCAAGTGGTTAAGTGAATGGGCTGCCCTATGTGTGTTGAGTGAAAAGATGTGAGGTGTGAATGGGGCCTTAGGGACATTAACCCCGCTCTATTTGTCCCTTTTAGGTTACCAAGCATGAAAGTAAAAGAAAATCCCTCATTTTGAGCTGTCACCAAGATAGAAATAGCGGGGAAATCTTTTCATGGGAGCACTAGTTCTAGAATACCCCCAATATGGAGGGTTTTTCTCTCACTTCCTGTTTCAGCTATCGAACAGGAAGTGAAGGGAAATCTCCCCAACTGGTAATGGCAAAAAAATCCTAACAGCCACTGCACCAATGCAAATAACCTACGTTACTGTGCAATGTGGTAATATTCATTCGCTATTGTCACACAACTGGGTGGACTCGGGCGCAGTGCTCTGCGCCCCAAGCCCACCCTTTTTTGAAGCCTATTAGAGCGTCTTTAAAAACAATTAAAGTTTGTCGTTTAAAGACAAAATACTTGCTCTATAGATCAGTATTATCCTTTAAATTTACCTTATTTCAACAAGCAAGCAGCCTCTGTTATAAAAATAATTAATATTATATACACATGCTTCTGGCAGTTGGTGAGTCCATTTTTCACTGTCTTGCAGAGGTGTGAGCACTGTGGTTTTCTGACACTTTAGGTGCTGGTACTGGTTGACTGGCTGCCATGCTGATTCTTCATCCTCAAAAACCTGAATCCCTGACCTGGAACAAGCATGAAGATCAGCAGTTCTGACTTGGTTCCACCATAATGGAAACCGTGCAGGCCAGACAACTATCAATTTTAGAAGGTCAGCAGTGACCGCTTCCATGTTTCTGTTGGTACAGGTTTCTGTTAATGCCATAATTTTGGCAAATCTTGAAGGGGGTCACCAAGTCTAACCATTCAGGAATTTGAATTCATGGAAATCGGTCCTTATCCGGCAAGGAAAATGACTAACCCTGTGACACAGAATTGGATCTATAGTCAGTTGTATTATTGTGGGTTTTTTTTTCTTTTTACAGCTGTCCTATATAGTATTATAGGAATCAGGCTGAATGTATCTTTTATAAGGTTTTCTACGGCTTGACATTTTCTTTTATCATATTAGAGCGTCTATTTTTACATACATTTAAAGCATGTTGTCTCTGTTATTTGTTAGTTATTAGCTAAGTTGCTAAATTAATGGTCAAGAGTAGTCATTGAGCCTGACCCTAGCCTTGTACCTTTCGAAGTCCTCTTTAGACTATGATGGTGATCAGCTAAGCTATTATTGAATTGTAATCCTGACAGAACACAGGAACTAAGTGGTAAAAAAAGAACTTGAGGATAACAAAACTTATTTACAGAAATTTAGGAGCGGGAGCCCCCTTTTTGAATCCCAGTAATGCCCTGTACACACGATACAATTTTCCGATGGAAAATGTGTGATAGGATCTTGTTGTCGGAAATTCCGACCGTGTGTAGGCTCCATCACACATTTTCCATCGGAATTTCCGACACACAAAGTTTGAGAGCTTGCTATAAAATTTTCCGACAACAAAATCCGTTGTCGGAAATTCCGATCGTGTGTACACAAATCCGACGCACAAAGTGCCACGCATGCTCAGAATAAATTAAGAGACGAAAGCTATTGGCTACTGCCCCGTTTATAGTCACCACGTACTTGTTTTACGTCACCGCTTTCAGAACGATCGTATTTTCCGACAACTTTATGTGTATACAAGACAAGTTTGAGCCAACATCCGTCGGAAAAAATCCATGGATTTTGTTGTCGGAATGTCCGATCAATGTCCGACCGTGTGCACAGGGCATAAGAGTGACTTAATTTAAGGAATAGTCTGAAATGTGGTATAAATCAACCCATCCTAGAAGATTCCACATAGAATTTATCTAGTACATTTTTTAAAACTCTTGCTCTTTTTAAAAGAGATATTCTATTCAATAAGATGAAAACACAATTTCAAGTAATTATAATGCGCATAGCTTTCCAGTAAACCTTTTTTTATTCATAGACAGTTCTTCACACAGATACAAGAGCCACATTGATACAAGGTATGAAACCCCCTTCTTAGTGTCTTAAAGTGAACCTCTACTCTCTCCAAATTATTAAGCTAAGAGTAGTTCAGAAAAATAGGCACATCTCATTCCTGTTTGTTTTGAGTACAAAGCTCCTTGTTTTTGTGCGGGGAGGCATCTTGAATGCAGATGTACATTTACTGAAATCCTCAGTGTGGGCATCTACTAGTCTCCTGGCATCCTGGCATTAGATTCCAAATGCAAATACCACACTTAGAATCAATTCCAGACCTTTTACCTGTTTAATTGATTTCGAAATAACGAAGGAGTAGCCCACACCTGGCCTTAAAACAGCTTTTGATTCAATTGTCCAATTACGGTACATTTGAAAAAAAGAGTGGCTATTCTTAAGAGATGTAATTCCTAAACCTTTCCTCTGATTTGGATGTACATACCCTCAAATTAAAACTGAGAGTGTGCACTTTCAGCCCATATCTATTATATAACTATAGCTTGAATATGTTTTTGGTAAATACCTGAAAAAAACATAAATTGTGCCCGTGTCCAAATATTTATGGACATAACTGTAACTGTGGTGTCTCCTCAAAATTTAGATTCAGATTTGCAGTGGAAAATAGATGATGGAGATCCAAAGTTTGATGTTGGTTCTCCCTATTCATTTCCAATTGTTCTCTTCATTTAGTGCAGTTAAGTCACTCAAGGACTTACGGTGCAAAGTGAAGGAAGTTATAGGGGATAATTGATTAGGTGTGGAGGATGGGTTTTTGTATCATTATTTTACAGGCTTTTTTCTTTTTCTGATGAGTTACTTTAATTGATAAAAATGTTGATGTTATCCCAAATGACCACGACAAAACCATTTTTGCCTTCCTGGCCCCTCCTGTTGACTGCTAATTTCCCCATCCTTTTCTACCAACTGCATCTGATCTGAGTTTAGTCACACTGATCTAATTGTGTCATTCATAATGCTAGTGTCGTGGTCATTGGGATGATGGGTTGGTTCCTGGTGGAAAGAATGCTTCTTAGGTTAGTGGGGGGAAATATACATTATAGTTAGCTAACATGGTTTGTGGTGGTAGTCGTTCCATATCTAAGAGGTACAAATTGCCCATTGCTCATAAGAACCCTGGTTGAGAGAGGCTGGAATGGACTGTTGGCAGTCTAATGAAACCTTTTTAGACTAGTGCTCATTTTCTTTAGGCTGTAACGTACCTGAAGAATATTTGTCTTTCTATCTTTGTGCCGAGAGTGCAGTGTGGGAAAATTCTAGCTGGTGGTCTTGCCAATGTCTTGAAGTAGAAAGGCCAGCTGTGACTGTCCCTACCTATGTTTCAGTAAGTACAGGGGGGCTAATGCCGCGTACACACGAGCGGACTTTACGGCGGACTTTGCCCGGCGGACTGGATTTCGTCGGACAATTCGATGTGTGTGGGCTCCAGCGGACTTTGTTTTCTCAAAAGTTGGACGGACTTAGATTTGAAACTTGTTTCAAATTTATCCGTTGAAATCGAGTCCGGTCGAAAAGTCCGCCGTCTGTATGCTAGTTCGACGGACAAAAAAGCCACGCTAGGGCAGCTATTGGCTACTGGCTATGAACTTCCTTGTTTTAGTCCGGTCGTACGTCATCACGTACGAATTCAACGGACTTTGGTGGATTGTGTGTAGGCAAGTCCGTTCATTCAGAAAGTCCGTCGGAAAGTACGTCGAAAAGTCCGCCGGGCAAAGTCCGCCGTAAAGTCCGCTCGTGTGTACGCGGCATAAGAGTCTGCTTAGCCAACAGCATCCAATTATTTTCGAGTTATCATTTCTAATGTGCTTTATAATACACTGAAAGCTGGAATTTGGTAATTTGGTTGTGCTGGAACTCACCAATAACCTTCAGGTTGTTCCTATTTCCCCAACCAGTCACTAATGTATTTCTCTGAGATAAGCAGTGCCAAATCTATCTGTCTCCTCCATAGAAAGCATTAGTGACTTTCTTCGCAAGTAAAGTAGTTTGAATTGTGGGGTCAGATATGAATAGCCCAAGACTTGCAGCATTTCATGTAGTTATTGGTGCAACAGAACATAATCACACAGTGTCCCATGATGTTGTCTCACACACGGCCATCACTACCACCTAGGCAGTAACAACATAATGAAATGCCCTGATTTATAAACTGAGCAGCTTTAGTAGAAGCAAAAAGAGGACTGCGCAGCTTCAAGTCCCCAGTGTTCTCCTCAGGTCCCCCTCTGCTTCGGCTGCTGGCCTTTAGAAGCTCATCCTGCTCAGAATATATAGCAAAAATGGGGGGAATGGGACCAAGCCGTACTCCATAGAATCACATCCATATGTTTAAAGTAGTTGACTTTCAACAGTCTAATCCCTGAGCAACGCCCCCATAGAGGGGTGTGGCTTAGGGTCGGGACTGCATGAGAAGCCAACTATTTTGATTAAACCTTATAGTGTGACTGGTGTGAGTCTTTGTAGTTAATTTCTGCTATAGAAACTATTTGTTTTCCCTTTTATGATACCGTGTCTAATGTCAATTTTGTATGCTGCATATACAGTAAAACTATTAGGTTTTAATTATTTTACAGTTTTATAATGATAAAGCAGTTCATTAAGAGGAAAATTCACTCTTTGTAAGTTAGGTGGTTCTTTATATCCCAGGTTCTATGAACTGCAGCCTTCCTTGGGACTAAGAAACAAACTGTTTGCGCACTCCTGCTTTTTAAGCTTCAATAATGGCTTTTGATGGCATCTGGGGGTGGCAGGAAGAGGCCCTTCTTACCTATTGGTTAAAATAAACTTTGCCCTCCCAAAATCTTGCTGCCTAATATTTCACATATTTTTTTTGTGTTTCCACAGTCAGACCTGGTTAAATCTGTCTGCATCTTAAGCTGGCCATAGATGCATTGAAATTTGGCCAGTTGATCAGAGACGTGCCAAATTTTGTTCATCTTTAGCGGTTTACGTTCGAGAGGAGTCAATCTAATGATCAGCTCCTCTCGAATGGGACTGTTGGTATATTTTTGCTCAGTCTGTACTTGTAGTCAAACTCAGTTTTTAACTCAGTTTAATTTACTATCTAATCAGTCAGTGTCCCACAGAAAGCATAAAGACTCGGTGTCCTGAAGATTCTCATGTTACATGTTTGTAAGTCAGTAATTCAATAGTTAGTTAAATAGAGTTAAGGATGACCCTTCTGGAGCCTGCAAATGGCAGCTACTATATTTCTATCTTGCCAGGTTCCCTTCAAGCATAATTTCTAGTGTCATCTGTGAAGTAGTTTGCATTGTAACACCCAGAAGCTTTCTGATCCTAATCTGTATGTGGTGTGTCACAATGCCGTACAATCACTAAGGCCTGCTTTTATCCATCTTGATGAATACTTTTGCTTTTATTGAACTGACGCATGGCAAACTTGTTGCTATTGTACAGAGGGTATTATCTGTATTTGAATATCTGAGCAAGTGTTCCTATTTCTTTCCCTGTCAACAGCCTGCAACTTAAACACTTGTCGCGCCAGCGAATGTGGCATGCAGCTCAAAGGTGTCCGGATTGGAGAAACTGCTGATTTTAAGGTTGACACCAGGACTGCAGGAAGTGGTGACCTCCATGTTTCTGTGAACGGGCAAAGTAAGTGTCTGCTATTGTTTAACTGTATGCAAACAACCCCAATTTCTTATGGTCTATTTTCTATAATATTTTAATGGATAAGTACACCTTTTGAAAAATAATTGGTCATCTTTTTGCAGATTAAAATTAAATGTGTATTTATTCTCTTTTTATTATTATTATTTTACAGCCTATAAAGCAGCCCTCAAAATTTCCACTCACCTGCTTGCATTTGGTGAGTGGATTTAAGTTGAGGGAAGCATGGAACAAGGTTGCCAAATGTCCGTTACGGACGGCTGCCGCCTGTAAAACATAAGGCAGTAGGCAGGCTTTGAAACTGGGCAGGCGCAGTTCCAAGGCCAGCCCGGGCATAAATGGAGAGTGGGCAGCCGGGTGTGTGGATGGTGATGTCATGGCGGCGGTGCCTGTTATGAACTACAGGCTACAGCAGGGGCAGCTGGGCCGGCCCGGGGACACGAATGCGGAGGTACTGTATAACATGAGCGCTGGCTGTCGCCTCAGAGCCCTTGACAGTATGCCTGGAGGAGGCAGAGTACAGCGGAGGCGGGGAGCATAGACCAGACGGAGGTGGTACAGATGTCCTCCCCACCAGAGGGTAAGACTTGCCGGGGAGAGGGAGGACTACAAGTCCCAGAGGACCCTGCATGCGGAGGCATGCTGGGGATTTGTAGTTCACCAATAATATCCAATAAGCGTGTCTGCAGGAGCTTGTTCTGCTACCCCCTACCTGCCTGTAGAGTGCTGGGACTTGCAGTTCTACATTTAAAGAACAATACCAGGCTGCATGCTGACAGGAGGATAGAGAACAGATGGCCAAACAACAGTGTAAATTTGCTGTCCCCTCAAAATAACTCAACACACAGCCATTAATGTCTAAACCACTGCCAACAAAAGTCAGTACACCCCCAAGTGAAAATGTCCAAATTGGGCCCAATTAGTAATTTTCCCTCCCCGGTGTCATGTGAGTGTTACAAGGTCTCAGGTGTGAATGAGGAGCAGGTGTGTTAAATTTGGTGTTATCGCTCTCACTCTCTCATACTGGTCACTGGAAGTTCAATATGGCACCTCATGGCAAAGAACTCTCTGAGGATCTGAAAAAAGAATTGTTGCTCTACATAAAGATGGCCTAGGCTATAAGAAGGTTGCCAAGACCCTGAAACTGAGCTGCAGCACGGTGGCCAAGACCATACAGCGGTATAACAGGACAGGTTCCACTCAGAACAGGCCTCGCCATGGTCCACCAAAGAAGTAGAGAGCACGTGCTCAGCGTCATATCCAGATGTTGTCTTTGGGAAATAGATGTATGAGTGCTGCCAGCATTGCTGCAGAGGTTGTAGGGGTGGGGGGGTCAGCCTGTCAGTGCTCAGACCATACGCCGCATACTGCATCAAACTGGTCTGCATGGCTGTCGTCCCAGAAGGAAGCCTCTTCTAAAGATGATGCACAAGAAAGCCCACAAACAGTTTGCTGAAGACAAGCAGACTAAGGACATGGATTACTGGAACCATGTCCTGTGGTCTGATGAGACCAAGATAAACTTATTTGGTTCAAATGGTGTCAAGCGTGTGTGGCGGCAACCAGGTGAGGAGTACAAAGTCAAGTGCGTCTTGTCTACAGTCAAGCATGGTGGTGGGAGTGTCATGGTCTGGGGCTGCATGAGTGCTGCCGGCACTGGGGAGCTACAGTTCATTGAGGGAACAATGAATGCCAACATGTATTGTGACATACTGAAGCAGAGCATGATCCCCTCCCTTCAGAGACTGGACCGCAGGGCAGTATTCCAACATGATAACCACCCCAAACACACCTCCAAGTTGACCACTGCCTTGCTAAAGAAGCTGAGGGGAAAGGTGATGGACTGGCCAAGCATGTCTCCAGACCTAAACCGTATTAAGCATCTGTGGGACATCCTCAGACGGAAGGTGGAGGAGCGCAAGGTCTCTAACATCCACCAGCTCTGTGATGTCGTCATGGAGGAGGGGAAGAAGACTCCAGTGGCAACCTGTGAAGCTCTGGTGACCTCCATGCCCAAGAGGGTTAAGGCAGTGCTGGAAAATAATAATGGTGGCCACACAAAATATTGACACTTTGGGCCCAATTTGGACATTTTCACTTAGGGGTGTACTGACTTTTATTGCCAGCGGTTTAGATATTAATGGCTGTGTGTTGAGTTATTTTGAGGGGACGGCAAATTTACAGTGTTATACAAGCTGTACACTCACTACTTTATATTGTAGTAAAGTGTAATTTCTTCAGTGTTGTCATATGAAAGGATAGAAGAAAAGATTTACACAAATGTCACTGAGGGATGTACTTACTTTTATGAGATACTATATTAAGATACATTAACCGGTTGCCGGCCGGCCCACGCAGATTTACGTCAGCAGAAGGGCACGTACAGGCATATTACCGTACCTATACATTGCCCTTTAAAAAGCGGCTTGAGGGCACGCACGCGCCGCCGCGAGCTCCGTGAGTTTGATTGCTGGTCCCGGATACCCGCTATCATCTCACGGAGAGGAAGAACGGGGAAATGCTGATGTAAACAAGCATTTCCCCGTTCTGCCTAGTGACAGGACACTGATCACAGCTCCCTGTAATTGGGAGCTGTGATCAGTGTCGTGTCACACATAGCCCCTCCCCCCCACAATTAGAATTACTCCCTAGGACACACTTAACCCCTACAGTGTCCCCTAGTGGTTAACCCCTTCACTGCCAGTCACATTTACACAGTAATCAATGCATTTTTAATCGCACTGATCGATGTATAAATGTGAATGGTCCCAAAATAGCGCCAAAAGTGTCTGATGTGTCCGCCATAATGTCGCAGTCATGATAAAAATAGCTGATCTCCGCCATTACTAGTAAAAAAAAAAAAATTATTAATAAAAATGCCATAAAACTATCCCCTATTTTGTACACGCTATAACTTTTGCGCAAACCAATCAATATATGCTTATTGCGATTTTTTTTTTACCAAAAATATGTAGAAGAATACGTATCGGTCTAAACTGAGGAAAAAAAATGTTTTTTTAAATATTTTTTAGGGATACTTATTATAGCAAAAAGTAAAAAATAATGCGTTTTTTTCAAAATTTCGCTATTTTTTTGTTTATAGCGCAAAAAATAAAATCCGCAGAGTCGATCAAATACCACCAAAAGAAATCTCTATTTGTGGGAAAAAAAGGACGTCAATTTTGTTTGGGTGCAACATCGCACGACCGCGCAATTGTCAGTTAAAGCGACGCAGTGCCGAATCGCAAAAAGTGCTCCGATCCTAAAACGAAGGGGGGCCACATCTCCCTTTTTATCTAATAAAGGGTTTCCCAAGGGGGAGGAGCCCTTCTGGGTGGTCAATGTGGATGGTAAAGCAAAAATGAGGAGAATCTTGCGAGCCACAATAATCCAATGCTTAATGTGCATAAATGTGAAACGTGAAACTCAGAAAATGAAACGTAAAAAAATATATATAAATATATATAAATATCTAGCCGCAAACGCAGTTCACGCATTCATAATCGTGCAAAGGTTTAGATGAGAAATGTTTGCACTGCGCTTGATAGTCTAATGAAAATTGGTGTCAAAGATCACTAATATATAAATAACGAATAAACAAATGAATACAACTTAAAAACTTCCTATATACAGTGTGCACATTAACTTCTATATCAAACAATTAAAGTGATGTATCAGACAACATGCAATATCTCGCATCTAGTGTGGCATGCAAAAAATCAGATAACATAAAAATGAAATAGCATAAAAGTGCTCAGTGCTTTTTAAACGCAGTCAATATAATCTGCGCTTAGTGATCTCCATATTCTAGTGTCCTTAAAATGTCCAAATCAAAAGTGCATCTGTGTCCAGCAAAATCCAAAACATCCAGTGCAATAAATTCGAGTGCTGCAAACAACCGTGATGTATTCTGGTAACCCCCCAAAGTGATTGCGCTCACCTCAGAGCGTGTGACACAGTGGCTAGCTATGTCAAATCACGCTGGTAGCCACTCATTGGGCTCTGCAAGGTATAATAGATGCGATCTCCACTCACTCTGGGTTGAAAAGGCTCCATAGACATCCAATCATAAAATGAAGAGAGACTACATAGTGTAATACTATCAAACACTATTTTATTAAAGTATAAAATCACTTTCCACAGAGGGGTACTCACATTCTCATGGTGCTGCTGTGCACCAGACAATAAAACGCTGTGTAAAACCGCTAGTTTGTATGCCGCAGGGTATGTATTTTCTCCCAGCTCAGCTGTGTGCTTTTTCGTCCGTCCTGGCCCCTCCCCTTTTATCTAATAAAGGGTTTCCCAAGAGGGAGGAGCCCTTCTGGGTGGTCAATGTGGATGGTGAAGCAGCTTGAGACAAGTCACCCTGACCTTACCAACCATGGACAGATTGGTAAAGTGATATCGAGGGGACATCAAAGACTAAGTTTAGTTACATTGTTTAAAAAATCAATAAATAATCAGCACAAGGGACAATACTTATATACAGCAGCAACCTTGTACTGGTTGCTGCTGTATATGTTGAAGTCTTCCATCTTCTGCCCTCCACCAATCAGGCCTGTATGGTAGAGTGGTCAGATGGAAACCACTCCTCAGTAAAAGGCACATGACAGCCCGTCTGGAGTTTGCCAAAAGGCACCTGAAGGACTCTCAGACCATGAGAATCTAAATTCTCTGGTCTGATGATACAAAGATTGAACTCTTTGGCCTGAATGGCAAGCATCATGTCTGGAGGAAACCAGGCACGGCTCATCACCTGACCAATACCATCCCTACCGTGAAGCATAGTGGTGGCAGCATCATGCTGTAGGGATGTTTTTCAGCGGCAGGAACTGGGAGACTAGTCAGGATGGAGGGAAAGATGAATGCAGCAATGTACAGAGACATCCTTGATGAAAACCTGCTCCAGAGCGCTCTATACCTCAGACTGGGGTGAAGGTTCATCTTCCAACAGGACAACGGCCCTAAGCACACAGCCAAGATAACAAAAGAGTGGCTACGGGACAACTCTGTGAATGTCCTTGAGTGGCCCAGTGGCCCAGCCAGAGCCCAGACTTGAACCTGATTGAACATCTCTGGAGAGATCTGAACATGGCTGTGCACCGACACTCCCCATCCAACCTGATGGAGCTTGAGAGGTCCTGCAAAGAAGAATGGGAGAAACTGCCCAAAAATAGGTGTGCCAAGCTTGTAGCATCATACTCAAAAAGACTTGAGGCTGTAATTGGTGCCAAAGGAGCTTCACCAAAGTATTGAGCAAAGGCTGTGATACTTATGTACATGGGAGGAGCCTGTGATACATCTGTACATGGGAGGAGTCTGTGATACTTATGTACATGGGAGGAGTCTGTGATACTTATGCACATGGGAGGAGTCTGTGATACTTATGTACATGGGAGGAGCCTTTGATATTTATGTACATGGGAGGAGCCTGTGATACTTATGTACATGGGAGGAGCCTGTGATACATATGTACATGGGAGGAGTCTGTGATACTTATGTACATGGGAGGAGCCTGTGATACTTATGTACATGGGAGGAGCCTGTGATACTTATGTACATGGGAGGAGTCTCTGATACTTATGTACATGGGAGGAGCCTGTGATACTTATGTACATGGGAGGAGCCTGTGATACTTATGTACATGGGAGGAGTCTGTGATACTTATGTACATGGGAGGAGCCTGTGATACTTATGTACATGGGAGGAGCCTGTGATACTTATGTATATGGGTGGAGTCTGTGATACTTATGTATATGGGTGGAGTCTGTGATACTTATGTATATGGGATTTGTTTCCTTTTCTATTTTTAATAAATTTGCAAAGATTTCAAACAAACTTCTCTCACGTTGTCGTTATGGGGGATTGTTTGTAGAATTTTGAGAAAAATAATGAATTTAGTCATTTTGGAATAAGGCTGTAACATAACAAAATGTTCTGACATGGCCTTCCCCTAGTACAAGCACCTCCCCCACAGTAAGAAAACACCAGCTAGGCACACAGGTAACCCTTTGATTGCCTTTGATAACCCCTTCCCAGCCAGTGTCAGTGCATATTTTTAGCACTGATCAGTATATTGGTGTCACTTAGCAGCTGATTTGTCCGCCGCAATGTCACAGTCCCGCTATTAATCGCCGATCCCCACCATTACTAGAATTTTTTTTAAATAAATATATCCCATAGTTTGTAGAAGTGATAACTTTTACACAAAGCAATCAATATACACTTATTGGGATTTTTTTTTTTACCAAATATATGTAACAGAATACATATTAACCTAAACTGATGAAGAAATTAGATTTTTTTTTTTTTATTTTGTCTATGTACTATAGCAGAAAGTAAAAAATATTGTTTTTTTTTCCTAAATTGTCTGTCTTTTTTTTGTTCATAGTGCAAAAATAAAAACCGCAGAGATGATTAAATACCACCCAAAGAAAGCTCTATTTGTGGGTAAAAAAGGATAAAAATGTTATTCGGGTACAGCATCGCACGACCGCGCAATTGTCAGTTAAAGTACCTCCTTACACTGTGGTCATGGCAGTACCTCCTTACACTGGTGGTCATGGTAGGACCTCCTTACACTGGTGGTCATGGAAGGACCTCCTTACACTGGTGGTCATGGCAGTACCTCCTTACACTGGTGGTCATGGTAGGACCTCCTTACACTGGTGGTCATGGCAGTACCTCCTTACACTGGTGGCCATGGCAGGACCTCCTTACACTGGTGGTCATGGCAGGACCTCCTTACACTGGTGGTCATGGCAGGACCTCCTTACACTGGTGGTCATGGCAGGACCTCCTTACACTGGTGGTCATGGCAGGACCTCCTTACACTGGTGGTCATGGCAGGACCTCCTTACACTGGCGGTCATGGCAGTACCTCCTTACACTGGTGGTAATGTTAGGACCTCCTTACACTGGTGGTCATGGCAGTTCCGCCTTACACTGGTGGTCATGGTAGTACCTCCTTACACTGGTGGTCATGGTAGGACCTCCTTACACTGGTGGTCATGGTAGGACCTCCTTACACTGGTGGTCATGGTAGTACCTCCTTACACTGGTGGTCATGGTAGGACCTCTTTACACTGGTGGTCATGGCAGTTCCTCCTTACACTGGTGGTCATGGTAGTACCTCCTTACACTGGTGGTCATGGTAGGACCTCCTTACACTGGTGGTCATGGTAGTACCTCCTTACACTGGTGGTCATGGTAGTACCTCCTTACACTGGTGGTCATGGTAGTACCTCCTTACACTGGTGGTCATGGCAGTTCCTCCTTACACTGGTGGTCATGGTAGTACCTCCTTACACTGGTGGTCATGGTAGGACCTCCTTACACTGGTGGTCATGGCAGTTCCCTCATTACACTGGTGGTCATGGTAGTACCTCCTTACACTGGTGGTCATGGTAGTACCTCCTTACACTGGTGGTCATGGCAGTACCTCCTTACACTGGTGGTTATGGCAGTTCCTCCTTACACTGGTGGTCATGGTAGGACCTCCTTACACTGGTGGTCATGGCAGTACCTCCTTACACTGGTGGTCATGGCAGTACCTCCTTACACTGGTGGAGATGGCAGTATCTCCTTACACTGGTGGTCATGGCAGTACCTCCTTACACTGGTGGTCATGGTAGGACCTCCTTACACTGGTGGTCATGGTAGTACCTCCTTACACTGGTGGTCATGGCAGTTCCTCCTTACACTGGTGGTCATGGCAGTTCCTCCTTACACTGGTGGTCATGGTAGGACCTCCTTACACTGGTGGTCATGGCAGTACCTCCTTACACTGGTGGTCATGGCAGTACCTCCTTACACTGGTGGTCATGGCAGTACCTCCTTACACTGGTGGTCATGGTAGGACCTCCTTACACTGGTGGTCATGGCAGTACCTCCTTACACTGGTGGTCATGGTAGTACCTCCTTACACTGGTGGTCATGGCAGTACCTCCTTACACTGGTGGTCATGGTAGTACCTCCTTACAGTGGTGGTCATGGTAGTACCACCTTACACTGGTGGTGAGTGAATTCTTTATTCTGATTCCACAGAATAGTATTAGTCCCACACAAACTCTGGAACATCATATACCTTTTCTGAACACAGTGGACTTTTGATTCTTTGTGGCACAGAACGCCCTTCCAAAGATGAGGAGAGATATTATGGACATTTCCGCTGCACTCCTGACAAGCCGCCATGTTCCTTTTAGGGAAGAGAGGTTTCCGGCTCACCACCCATTTTTGCACAGAGTCTTTCTAATGGTTGAGTCATGAACATTCACCTGAGCCGAGGCCAGAGAGGCCTGCAGTTCCCGGACAAGGCAGAAGGGTTCTTCTTGACTTCACTGATGATGATCCTTCTGGCCTGGGGGGGAGATTTTCGCAGGACGACCACTCCTAGGTAGATTCACCAACATTCCAAACTGAGTTGAGGTCCAGGGCCTTGGAGATGCCGGTGTAACCCTGTCCAGACTGATAGGCTTCAGCCACCTTTCTCCGAAGGTCTGCCGAAATCTTACTGGAGCGCAGCATGACTCCCCACACTCCGACAACTCCGTATTTCCTGGCAAAGGTTCAAACCGGTTAAAGATTAGAGGCTCAGCCATAGACTGTACTGGGACATTAGAGTGTCAGCTCCTGGGATCAGCCATAGACTATAGTGGGGACATTAGAGTGTCAGCTTCTGGACTCGGCCATAGACTGTACTGGGGACATTAGAGTGTCAGCTCCTGGGATCAGCCATAGACGATAGTGGGGACATTAGAGTGTCAGCTTCTGGACTCGGCCATAGACTGTACTGGGGACATTAGAGTGTCAGCTCCTGGGCTCAGTCATAGACTGCACTGGGGACATTAGAGTGCCTGCTCCTGGGCTCAGTCATAGACTGTAGTTTGGACATCAGAGTGTCAGCTCCTGGGCTTAGTCATAGACTGCACTGGGGACATCAGAGTGTCAGCTCCTGGACTCAGTCATAGACTATAGTGGTGACATCAGAGTGTTAGCTCCTGGGCTCAGCCATAGACTGCACTGGGGACATCAGAGTGTCAGCTCCTGGGCTCAGTCATAGACTGCACTGGGGACATTGGAGTGTCAGCTCCTGGGCTCAGTCATAGACTGTACTGGGGACATTACAGTGTCAGCTCCTGGGCTCAGTCATAGACTATAGTGGGGACATTGGAGTGTAAGCTCCTGGGCTCAGTCATAGACTATAGTGGGGACATTGGAGTGTAAGCTCCTGGGCTCAGTCATAGACTATAGTGGGGACATTGGAGTGTCAGCTCCTGGGCTCAGTCATAGACTATAGTGAGTACGTTGGAGTGTCAGCTCTTGGGCTCAGCCATAGACTATAGTGGGGACATTGGAGTGTCAGCTCCTGGGCTCAGTCTCCCTGTGGGTGGTCCTCAGTAATGATCACACTCACCTCTTCTCCAGGTCACATGATCTCTGTGCCCACTGTTGATGGACGGGACCTCTGCTGAAGACAAGATCATGTGACGTTCCGCCCCCTAATAGGCCTAATAGTCTTCTTTCGCCTGCTAACCGAAGAGAACCAAATGTTTCTCGGGCTGCTCCTATTTCCGGCATTTGTGTTTACCATAGTTGCCAACATTGCAAAAAAAATTTGTGGGACACTTTTTGGCTGTAGGCGGAGCCGTATAATAATTAGGGGGCGAGGCATGCGTTTGTAGGCGTGGCATAGCAATAAAGAAGAAAACTACGGCGCGCCAAGCACACCGCGGCAAAAAATGGGTGTGCTTTACGTGAAATGGTGGGCATGGCTTAAATGGGCGTGGCTCAAAGGGGTTGTGGTTAGAGTCTGAGATGAATGAGGGATGGAGAGGGAAAGGGGGAGAGAGGAATGGAGGGACAGCAGGCCCAGAACTTACACAACAATAGAAATATGTGTATTCTGGAAAGTTTAACAATCAGCAGATAAAGATACTCCAAACACCTGGTGTTAGCGCTTCAATCATCCCGGCACCATGATTGTTATGGATGTCAGGATGATTGAAGTGCATTATTTCTATTATTACATTGTAATATAAAATGAAATTATTCAACTCTCCATAATGGCAAATTAGTGGGATCCCTGAGAGTGTCACTAGCCACGTCGCCTGCCACCAGCAGAGTCCTTCCTTGCATCAGGTGCCCCCAGCAGAGTCTGTCCTTGCATCAGGTGTCCCCAGCAGAGTCCGTCCTTGCATCAGGTGTCCCCGGCAGAGTCCCTCCTTGCATCAGGTGCCCCCAGCAGAGTCCCTCCTTGCATCAGGTGCCCCAAGCAGAGTCCTTCCTTGCATCAGGTGCCCCCAGCAGAGTCACTCCTTGCATCAGGTGCCACCAGCAGTCAGTCTTTACACCAGTGTTCCCAGCCTCAGTCCTTAAATCAGTGTCCCAGGCAGAGCCATAGTTACCCCCCCCTGTACATAGTTACCCCCTCCCCCTTACAAAGTTTCCCCTCTCCCCCTAGTTACCCCCCTGTACATAGTTACCCCCCCTGTGCATAGTTACCCCCCCCTGTGCATAGTATCCCCCCTGTGCATAGTATCCCCCTGTGCATAGTAACCCCTCCTGTACATAGTTAACCCCCCTCCTGTAAATAGTTAACCCCCTCCTGTAAATAGTTAACCCCACTCCTGTATATAGTTACCCCTCCCCTCTCCTGTACATAGTTAACTCTCCCCCTCCTGTATATAGTTAACCCCCCTCCTCCTGTATATAGCTAACCCCCTCCTCCTGTATATAGCTAACCCCCCTCCTCCTGTATATAGCTAACCCCCCTCCTCCTGTATATAGCTACCCCCCCTCCTGTATATAGTTACCCCCCCCTCCTCCTGTATATAATTAACCCCCCTCCTGTACATTAAAGTTAAATTGCTGCAGAGACAGTGGCGTCACTACAGCTGGTGTCACCCGGTGCGGAAAAAAATTGGTGTCACCCCCCCCTCCACCAACTATGGTCCCCCTTCAGTACAGACCCCCCTCCCTCAGTAAAGACCCCCCCCCCACTAAGTACAGACCGCCCCTCCAAGAGTATAAATCCTCCTCCCTCAGTACAGACCCCCCACTAAGTACAGACCCCCTCGGTGTAGACCCCTCTCCCTCAATACAGACCCCCCCAGCACGCTCTCCCCATCTATCAGTATAGACCCCTCAGTGCAGACCCCCCCTCTATCAGTGCAGGCCCCCTCAGTGCAGACCCCCCTCTATCAGTGCAGACCCCCCTCTATCAGTGCAGACCCCCCACAGTGCAGACCCCCTCTATCAGTGCAGACCCCCCTCTATCAGTGCAGACCCCCCACAGTGCAGACCCCTCTCTATCAGTGCAGACCCCCCCTCTATCAGTGCAGACCCCCCTCTATCAGTGCAGACCCCCCCAGGGCAGACCCCCCTCTATTAGTGCAGAACCCCCTCAGTGCAGACCCCCCCTCTATTAGTGCAGAACCCCTCAGTGCAGACCCCCCCTATTAGTGCAGAACCCCCTCAGTGCAGACCCCCCTCAGTGCAGACCCCCCCTCTATTAGTGCAGAACCCCCTCAGTGCAGCCCCCCTCAGTGCAGACCCCCCTCTATCAGGGCAGACCCCCCTCTATTAGTGCAGACCCCCCTATATTAGCGCAGAACCCCCTCAGTGCAGCCCCCCCTCATTAGTGCAGGCCCCCCTCAGTGCAGACCACCCCTTCCATCAGTGCCAGTGCAGACCCTCCCCTCCCATAACGCCCCCCAGCACACGACCAGGAACTCCAGGATTGGCCGGTGTTCTGATGAAAAGTGTCCCCCCCATCGGATAGAGTCCGCTCCGTACTGCGCAGGCGCCGATAGACACCGGCGCCGTGTGTTCAGTGGAGAGGGGAGGGGCCGATCCATGCAGCTAAAGAAGCCGATTGATTGGCTGCAGGGATCGAGCCCCCTTCCTCTCTCCACTGAACACAAGGGGGATGATCTAGCGGCGGTGCCGGCGGCCATTTTGCTGGAGCCAGCTGCTCCAAAAATTAAAAAACAAACTTTCCCGATGAAAATCCCGATTCGGGACAGCCTCCGATCAGGACGAGGGTCCCAAAATCGGGATTGTCCCAGGAAAATCGGGAATGTTGGCAACTATGAAATCCAGACAATCACATTGTCTGATTTGGAAAGAATTTATTTGCAAATTATGGTGGAAAATAAGTATTTTGTCAATATCAAAGGTTCATCTCAATACTTTCTGATATATATATATATATTTGTTGGCAATGACAGAGGTCAAACGTTTTCTGTAAGTCTTCACAAGGTTGTCACACACTGTTGCTGATATGTTGGCCCATTCCTCCATGCAGATCTCTTCTAGAGCAGTGATGTTTTGGGGCTGTCGCTGGGCAACACGGACTTTCAACTCCCTCCAAAGGTTTTCTATGGGGTTGACATCTGGAGACAGGCTAGGCCACTCCAGGACCTTGAAATGCTTCTTACCACTTCGTTGCCCGGGCAGTGTGTTTGGGATCATTGTCATGCTGAAAGCCCCAGCCACGTTTTAGGAGGTTTGCACTCAAAATCTCATGATACATGGCCCCATTCATTCTTTCATGTACACGGATCAGTCGTCCTGTTCCCTTTGCAGAGAAACAGCCCCAAAGCATGATGTTGCCACCCCCATGCTTCACAGTAGGTATGGTGTTCTTTGGTTGCAACTCCGCATTCTCTCTCCTCCAAACATGACGAGTTGTGTTTCTACCAAACAGTTCTACTTTGGTTTCATTTGACCATATGACATTCACCCAATCCTCTTCTGGATCATCCAAATGCTCTCTAGCAAACCTCAGCTGGGCCCGGACATGCACTGGCTTAAGCAGGGGGACACGTCTGGCACTGCAGGATCTGAGTCACTGGCGGCGTAGTGTGTTACTGATGGTAGCCTTTGTTACGTTGGTCCCAGCTCTCTGCAGGTCAGTCAACCCGTGTGGTTCTGGGATTTTTGCTCACCGTTTTAGTGATCATTTTGACCCCACGGGGTGAGATCTTGCGTGGAGCCCCAGATCGAGGGACATTATCAGTGGTCTTGTATGTCTTCCATTTTCTGATTATTGCTCCCACAGTTGATTTCTTCACACCAAGCTGCTTGCCTATTGCAGATTCAGTCTTCCCAGCCTGGTGCAGGTCTACAATTTTGTTTCTGGTGTCCTTCGACAGCTCTTTGATCTTCACCATAGTGGAGTTTGGAGTGTGACTGTTTGAATGTGTTATCAGTATAAAAGACAACTGTCCACTACCTCAAACATGTGCCATTAATACAGGTAATGAGTGGAGGACAGAGGAGCCTCTTAAAGAAGAAGATACAGGTCTGTGAGAGCCAGAAATCTTTCTTGTTTATAGGTGACCAAATACTTATTTTCCACCATAATTTGCAAATAAATTCTTTCAAAAATCAGACAATGTGATTGTCTGGATTTGTTTCCACATTTTGTCTCTCATAGTTGAGGTATACCTATGATGACAATTACAGGCCTCTCTCATCTTTTTTAAGTGGGAGAACTTGCACAATTGGTGGCTGACTAAATACTTTTTTGCCCCACTGTACATACAGTATACAGTGCTGTATTCCAGCAGTTGAATGTTAACTTCCTGTCCCACTCCTGGAGCAAAATCACGTTGGGCTGAGCAGCACTCAGCCTTTAACAGGGAGCTTTGTATTCTGGGAATGAATACAAAGCATCCTCTGATTGGCTGAGTTGTAGAGGGGGTGGATGATGTCACAAATCGATCTCCAACTCAGTCATTCAGAGGAATCTTTGTATTCATTCCTAGAATACAAAGCTCCCCGTGAATGGCTGAGTGTTGCTAAACCCATTTTGATTTTGTTCTGGGAGTGGGAGAGAAAATTCCCATCCCACTGCCGAAACACAGAACTGTATACTGTATTTAGCTGAGTTCATAGAGTGCTGAGACCTTCTGTATGTCTTGATGAAGAAAATGTTTGTTTGGACCAGCTTAGTCCAAATGAACTATTGAAGCTTCACTAAAAGCTGAATATCAGCTTTGTATGGGCCAAGCTGGTCCAAATGAACTCTTACCTTCACCACTAGATGTGCCTGCTGATTGTGCTGTATAAACTGTATGTTCTATCAGTGGGAAGAGAACTGCCGAAATTGAAGATCATGATGTCATCTGCTTGGCTCTCCGACTTTAGCCAATCAGAGGAAGCTTTGAATTACTTCAAAGAATACTAAGCACCCTGTGAATGGCTAAGTAGCACTCATTCTGGCCTGATTTAATTCCAGGAACAATGGAAATAAAGAGTGAATCTCCCTAACCAGGGATGGACAGCAATAAAAACTCCATCTAAAACAAAAAAAGTTTTGCTTTTAGTTATTCTTCAACCCCTTATAAGCCAGGACATTTCAAAATGCTTCAATTCCTGGAGTACTTCTTTAAATTTAGCATTGAAGCCTGCAGAGCATTGCAACCAGGATCAGTGCATCATGGGTGCAATGCACAGCCTTCTATATTATTTACCCCCCAGCCCTAGGTCCGTATGGATGTATGGGGCTGGAGGAAATAAACAATAAAAAATAAATGACTAGAGTGCACTTGTGCTTTGCGTTCTTCTGCAGCAGTGGTACATGGGACTTGTAGTCTTTCCATTCACAGACACCTGTAAATAGAACACGGCTATTTGGGCAGATCCATGCACACAGCCTTGCTAAATTCAAATATCCACACGACGTTGCTGCAAGAAGCACCGCACTATTGAGGTGAGTGGTGGAGGGGGTGGTTTTAGGGTGGGGGTTGGGGAATGTGACCAGGTTTCAAGTTATTCCCTAAATATGGGTATAACAAACCGACTGTTTGGGTTTCATACCCCATTCTCGTGCGACCCTGCTATGTTTTAAGGGTTCCGCGCTAACACCTCTGGGCCTGGGAACCCCATAGCGGTGCCGTTGGGTGGAGGGGAGGAAGTCTAGTATAAGTTTGAAAAATTACCAAAAGAGCAGAATTTGAGTTTTAAGGTGCAAAAAAATCTATGAAAATTGATATTACAAAAATATATACATTTTATTACATAAACATAATTATTTAATATTTAATTATGTTTATGTAATAAAATGGCTCATTAAGAGAACTTGCCATAACAAAATAGTATCACATAGGGGGCTTTTGTTCCCCTACGTGGTAAAAAATAGAATGCAAAGTAAAAAGTTCCACTCAAGCACCTACCCCCCCCCCCCCCCAAAAAAAAAAAAAAAAAATAGCCCCTCTCCCCACCCCTACATACTTAGACATATGAATGCAAATGCATTTCATGTTTTCATGCACACATGCACTAGGGGTGCCTCCATACGACAATGTAAATTACGCTAAGCCTCGGTTCACACCAGAGGCGGCACGACTTGCAGGTCGCCTCACCGAGGCGACCTGCACACGACTGCCCGGGCGACTTGCAAAACGACTTCTGTATAGAAGTCTATGCAAGTCGCCCCAAGTCGCCCCCAAAGTTGTACAGGAACCTTTTTCTAAGTCGGAGCGACTTGCGTCGCCCCCCTTAGAACGGTTCCATAGCACAGAACGGGAGGCAACTTGTCAGGCGACTAGGTCGCCTGACAAGTCGTCCCTGTGTGAACCGAGCCTAAGTGTGTTATATATTTCCATGTACACCAGAGTGGGAACAATAATTCTAGGTCCATTATTTATGGTTAACTCTAAACTGATGACCTGTAGAGCCATATAAAGCATCACCTTTGGAAAATATAGAGAACTGAAGTTTGACATCATTTCACAGCAGCACAAAATTCTGAAGCTTGAATTTGAAATTGTAAGACTACTTACTCGGCGCAACCTTATTTTTTAAACTTCCCCAAAAAATTGGGTAATATATTACATCTGTGTGCCCAAAAACAAATCTTAGTGTATTTTTTACTGAAATTTCACGCTTGATAAACCATTGTGCTAATATCCTGTGCTTTAGAACTACCACCATTTTATTCTCCAGGGTCTTACAGAAAAAAAATAATGTTTTGGGGGGTTTTAAGTAATCTTCAAGTTTAAAATAATTTTTAAAAGTGTGAAAAAAAAAACAAAGCAAGAAACCCCCCAAAAAAACGTCAAAGCGTCTCTGGTAGCTAAAGGGTTAATCCATGCACTTGCAATGTTAGATGAGGAGTTGTATGCTTCAAAACAGGACAAGACCATTGAGAAGTTCACTAGAACTGTATGAGTTCCCACATAAAGACAGACTGTGTATATATATATATATATATATATATATATATATATATATATATATATATATATATATATAAGATACTTGTACGTATATCTGTGCATTGTGTTGGCTTCCAGCATAGCTGTCCATTCACCACTGCCCAAGCCTGATATTTCACCGAGCAAGCTGGCGACCTTAGTAAATAGGGCAGACTGAGAATTTCAGCTTTTGTAATGCATTGGGAATCTGGTAATCTGTCAGAGCGGTTTAGCTGCTCTCTGACAGGTTGTCCTATTTATGTGTCATCAAGTGTACTTTTAACAAATTCGGGGCTTGTCTACAAGTAACCTGGAAAGGGGGGCTGAAGTACAAGCAGGCGCCAAAGAAGGTTAAATAGTATTAACAAATAGAGAAAGCCACATACTTTTCATGGAATGTGAGGAAGAGGAGGAAGGACAGAGGCTGTTTAACTGTTCGCATACCTAATAGGAATTGATGTAGGAAAAGTGTGCTATGAGGAAAATGTTGTGTTTTTTTTTTTTTTTTTTTTTTTTTTTAAAGGCCTTGCCACAACAACTACAGGTAAAAGCACAGAAAATGCAAGTGTTTTAAATGCATACTTGCAACATTATTCCTCTCCATAAATGATTTTTAATTGACTTGTGCTTTTGAACTTGCTTACAAATTAGATTTCTTCAAGAAGAGTCAATTCCCTAGCATAGCCCCTTCTTTGTGCATATCATAGCCCTATCCTTTTCTGGGAGTGCCGAAATACTATCTTTGCTGGCCCAGCTCATTTGCCCCACCCCTCACCCCCATACATAACCTTTTATGTTGCTGCCAATGGAACCAAGGGAATACAATACACTGTCACTTGAGTAAAAGCTCTGGGGTCGATTTACTAAAACTGGAGAGTGCAAAACCTGGTACCCAGCTTTGCATAGAAACCAATCAGCTTTTAGCTTTTATTATCAAAGCTTAATTGAACAAGCTGAAGTTAGAAGCTGATTGGCTACCATTCACAGCTGCACCATATTCTGTACGCTCCAGTTTTAGTAAATCAATCTCTGTTAGTCTGCTGTGGGCTGTGTACATCACCTAGCAGCAGTCTCAGGGCTTTTCGATGTGTACACAAGAGAGGCTTTTAGCGCTCTTTCACAAAAGTGGCGAGAAAGGGGCAGTAAAAACAGGCAGCTGAGCCACAGATTTAGGGCTTTCTTCGTGGTCCCAGAAATCTAAACGTGGTGTGCAGAGTTTTACAGGCTTGACAAGTAATGCTTGGCCCGTAGTTGCAATGCGGTATTTTCATTTAATATCCCCCTTGGGATTTACTAAAGAAAAAAAAATGGATTCAGGAGGCGGCTTTCTGAACCTCAGCCAGCCACTGCTCTACCATTGTGGATTGCTTTTCAGAAGGCAGTAAGTACAGCCGCCTGTGTGAAAAAGCCCTTGCAGGTCAATACCATGCATAAAATACATTAAAGACACATAATGTATAATTACAGTCCCTGCAACATGACATGAAGAAGCAGTACAGGAAGACAGTCAGTTCATGTGCTGGCAGGAAGCATGGTGATAGGAGGAGAGAGAAGAGTAATAGAGATGAGCTCATCACTGTGTTCCTTCTTCTTTCATTGTTTAATCACAGGCTGGGGCAGGTCCATAATGACCTGGGCTCATAAGAAGTGGGCTGAATGATGCTGGCCATCAGAATGAGGACATCTAATGGCAGAAAAAAATAGGTAGGTAAGTAGGTAAATTTTGCAGCAAAGACCTTTCTTTCTTAAACTTTAATCAATTTTGTTATTTTTGGCTGGAGGTCCACTTTCGTGAGAAACTAAAGGGAATTCTTGCTATGGGGACATGGTAAAATATTGATGCCTTTTCCACTGCTAGTTTTTATTCCCTTCTATCTCTTTTCAACCTGACATTGTGACTTCTAGAAACTTGTGGGCAAAGCCAGTTGCAGATTGATAGCAGCAGGGGTATAAAGGCTGATGAGGAAAGGCACAAGACTTTCTGCAGCTCAGGAAAGCTGAAAGTATTTGTTGTCTCTGCAGGTCCTCTGTCGGTCCTGCAGTACTTTTGAATATAAAGTAAACACTTCCAAAATTGGATTCTGGTTTAAAAATTTGGTAGTAAACATTTTATTATGATGGAGATAAATACTGTTGACCACTATGGAAGAGTGCCGTCATCATTCAATTGTGCCGAGAAAAGCATAAATTAACCCCTTGAAGACTAAGCCTTTTTCTGACACTTGTTGCTTACAAGTTAAAATCCGTATTTTTTGCTAGAAAATTACTTATAACCCCCAAACATTCTATATATTATTTTTTTCAGAGACACTAGAGAATAAAATGGTGATCATTGCAATGTTTTATGTCCCATTTTATTTGCGCAGCGGTCTTTGGAAAAAATTAAATTTCATGAAGTAAAAAAACCAAAACAGTAAAGTTAGCCCAATCTTTTTGTATAATGTGAAAGAAGATGTTACGCCGAGTAAACAGATACCTAACATGTCATGCTTTAAAATTGCGCACACCCGTGGAATGGCAACAAACTATGGGACTTACAAATCTCCATAGGCGACGCTTTTAGGCCCCTTTCACACTGGAGCGGTTTTCAGGCGGTATTGCGCTAAAAATACCGCCTGAAAACCGCCCCTAAACAGCTTCCGCTGTTTGTTCAGTGTGAAAGCCCGAGGGCTTTCACACTGAAGCGGTGCGCAGGCAGGGCGGTGAAAAAAGTCCTGCAAACCGCTTTTTTGGAGCGGGGAAGGAGCGGTGTATTCACCGCTCCTTCCCCGCTCCTGCCCATTAAAATCAATGGGACAGCGCGGCTATACCGCGGCATTACCGCGGCTATAGCCGCGCTGTACGAGGGATTTTAACCCTTTTTCGGCCGCCAGCGGGGGTAAAACCGCACCGCTAGCGGCCGAATACCGCTGCAGGAACGACGGTACAGCAGCGCTAAAAATAGCGCTGTTGTACCGCCGACGCCCCCACCGCCCCAGTGTGAAAGGGGCCTAAGTTGTTTTAACAGTTACCACTTTAGAGTTATAGAGGAGGTCTTGTACTAGAATTAATGCTTTCGTTCTAATGATCGCAGCAATACCTCACATGTGTGTTTTGAACACTGTTTACATTTGCAGGCGTGATTTACGTATGCGTTAGCTTTTGCGTGCAAGAACGGAGGGATGGGGTGCTTACAGTTTTTTTTTCTTATTTATTTATTTATTTATCTATTTTTTACACTGTCTCTTTAAAAAAAATTGATCACTTTTATTGCTGTCACAAGGAATGTAAGCATCCCTTGTGACAGCAATAGTCATGTGTCTGGTATTTTTTTGTTGAGGAATCTGGGGTCTATAAGACCCCAGATCCCTCCTTTGCACTTAAAAAGCATTCAAAACGCCAAGTTTGGCTGTTTTGAATACTGCCTTTTTTTTAAAAATCTGGCGCATTTAAGGCTCCAGTAAACCGGAAGTGATGTCATGACATCGCTTCTGGGTTACTTGACCTGAGACCCGATCAAAGCTGATTCTGGCTTTGTTCGGGTCTCCGGCCAGCCGGCGGACATGTCAGCTGGTCGCGCGGGAGGGTGGGGGGAAGCCATTGGCTCTGAAAACGGTACCGGGGTAATGCCTGCAGCTGTAGGCACCATCCCAGTACAACCACTTGAAGCAGAAAGCCGCATATCGGCGTTACGTTCATGTGAAAAGGTTAAAACTGAACTCCAGTTAAAAAAATGTATTCCTCTAAAGCAGGGGTCTCCAAACCTTTCAAGCAAAGGACCAGTTTTACTGTCCTTCAGACTTTACGGGGGCCGCACTGTGGCCAGTGAGGGTAGAAAATGTCCCGGGCCCAGCATCAGTGAGAATAAACGGTACCTCAGGATTAGTGGGGTCAGTTACATAGCATCTGTGGTCAATGGGAGGAATAGTGCCCATCATTTGTATTACTGGGAGGCATAGTTCCCCCTCACTGATATTACTGGGCGGAATAGTTCCCCCCTCATTGGTATTACTGGAAGGAATAGTGCCCATCATTAGTATTACTGGACGGAATAGTGCCCCATCATTGGTATTACTGGGAGGGCTAGTGCCCCATCATTCATAGTACTGGGAGGAATAGTGCCCCATCATTGATATTAGTGGAAGGAATAGTGCCCCATCACTGGTATTACTGGGAGGAATAGTTCCCCCTCATTGGTATTACTGGGCGGAATAGTTCCCCCCTCATTGGTATTACTAGAAGGAATAGTGCCCATCATTAGGATTACTGGACGGAATAGTGCCCCATCATTGGTATTACTGGGAGGGCTAGTGCCCCATCATTGGTATTGGAGGAATAGTGCCCCATCATTGGTATTACTTGGAGGAATAGTGCCCCATCATTGGTATTACTTGGAGGAATAGTGCCCCATCATTGGTATTACTGGAAGGAACAGTTCCCCATCATTGATATTACTGGAAGGAATAGTGCCCCATCATTGGTATTACTGGGAGGAACAGTACCCCATCATTGGTATTAGTGGGAGGAATAGTGTCCCATTATTGGTATTACTGGGAGGAATAATGCCTCGTCATTAGTGTCAGTGAGAGGAATTATGCCCTGCAAATGACGCTGCAAAAATCTAAACTTAGCCCACCTTAGTGGATATTGTCAGTCAGTAGAGCAATGGACAGAATCCTCATTTCACATCACAGTCCCCATTTCACATCAGAGCCCACATTTCACATCAGAGCCCCCTCCATCACATCAGAGTCCCCATTTCACATCAGAGTCCCCATCATCACATCAGAGCCCCCTCTATTACATCATAGCCCCAATTTCACATCAGAGCTCCCTTCATTACACCAGAGCCCCCATTTCACATCAGAGCCCCCATTATCACATCAGAGCCCCCTCCATCACATCAGAGCCCCCTCCATCGCATCAGAGTACCTCTCAACATCAGTCCCCATTTCAGGTTGGTGACGGGAGGGGGCCCTCAGAAGGTGTTAGGATCATTTACATTACAAAACGTTTCCGTCTGTGAGTCTGTGTTGAGTCTGTGCTGGCAGATGCAGTATAAGTGTGTCTGTTCTAATCTGTGCCCACATGAGAGAACTCTCCTGCACTGCAGCGTGTCTCTTACCTAGGTTACAGAAGCTCCTCTCCCGGGCTGCGACTTCTCGCCTCCAGCCAATGAGAGCAGGGGAGGGGTGTGCCCTGGGGGTCTGGGAAGAAGGTAAACTAGAAGCTCTGGACTGGATTACAGAGCTCAGCTGGGGCTCTGGGAGACACAAAACAGATCGGACCTGGATTCTATTTCCAGAATTTTGTAACTGAAAAATTCAGCATGTACAATGAGAGCAAGGAGCCATGGGCCCCTTGAAGCTAAATACGGGGTCGCTATGGCAACTTCTGCACCCCTTCATGCTACGCCAGTGATTATCAGTTAAAGTGCATATTTGACCAAAGTTTTTTTTAAGTTTTGGATAATGTGGAAAGGGTAGAACTGCTGTCCAGTTTTTACTGCTTTAGAAAGTGAGTTCATGGCCCTGAACCCCTTAAGTTTAATTGAATAATAATTTGGTATTGTTGTTTTCTCTTTGGCAATATGACTATAGAAAATAGGAATAATGGGGTGGAAGCTTCGGCAAACCAAAGGATTTCCACAATCACTTTGGGCTGTGATGAGGATGTTTAAGTCTAGAATTGAAGTACCACACCATAATATTCCAGAACAGCTATAAGTGTATTCCCAAAACAAATTGTTTACGAAAGCTGAGTTTTGGGGGCACAATATCCATCAGCAGTTGGTTCAAGTAGCCTTTGAACCAACTACTGATAGATGCTGTGCCAACTTACTCACTGTTAAAAACACCCCATTATTCTTTGAGCTCACATACATTGCGGTATAGTTATCAAGCAAATTAGTGACAATTTAGTGACAATTATTCACAAATCCGATTGTGTCTTCTTTAGAAACGTGTCTGCGACAGGTTTACAGACACGTGCATTTGTATTTTTGTGACAGTGTGCAAAGTTCTGAGACAGAGATATTACCAAAGATTAGACAGATATTCACTCTAAACAGACGCATGATTAAAATGGCATTAAGAGAGGGGAGGGGACAGTTTTATGACTAGTTCGGGTTACCCTGGAATTCCACTTTAAGAAGTGGTCAGGGTCAGGTTACATTCAGTCGCAGTGTCACTTTAGAGCAGCCAAAAGAGGAACTTATGGCTGTAACCTTGTATTAAATCTGTCTCACATTGCATCTCGCTGCTCCTGCATAGAATTGCTTTCCCATGCAACAGAATTGATAAATGGCCCCTGTTGTTTTTTTAACTGCTTGCCGACCAGCCGCTGCAGTTAAACTGCGGCAGGTTGGCTCGGCTGCACGAACTGCCATAGCTGTACGGCAGTTCGTTTAATAACTATAGCAGGCATCGGCGGAGCCCATGCGCATGGCCGGCGGCCACCCACGACCGCTCCACAGAGAGCCAGAGTGGGGATCTGTCAATGTAAACAAACAGATAACCGTTCTGACAGGGGAGTAAAGAGAGATCTGCTGTTCCTAGTGATCAGGAACAGCGACCTCTCTGTACTCCATCAGTCCACTCCCCCCCACAGTTAGAAACACCTCCCTAGGGAACACTTAACCCCTTGATCGCCCCCTAGTGTTAACCCCTTCCCTACCAGTGTCATTTATACAGTGATCAGTGGCTATTTTTTGCTCTGATCACTGTAATAATGTCACTGGTCCCAAAAAAGTGGCAAGTGTCCAATCAGTCCGCTGCAATGTCGCAGTCCCGCTAAAAATCACTGATCACCGCCATTACTAGTAGAAAAATAAAAATAATTTAAAAAATGCCATAAATCTATCCCCTATTTTGTAAACGCTATAACTTTTTTGCACACCAATCAATATACGCTTATTGCGATTTTTTTTTTTTTTTTTTTACCAAAAATATGTAGAAGAATACATATTGGCCTAAACTGATGAAGAGGACATCAATTTTGTTTGGATACAGTGTCTCACGACCGCGCAATTGTCAGTTAAAGCGACGCAGTGCCGTATCGCATAAAATAGCCTGGTCATTAAGGGGATAAATCCTTCCGGGGCTTAAGTGGTTAAAGCGGAACTACACTGCATCCGAGCACCAAAAACCAAAATTGCTATTTAATTCATTTTAAATATTCAAACCTAACCTCACCCATCCATGTTTCCCTAATTTATTTTACTGTGAAATCACTTTGAAAAATGCCCCCCACATTTCGGCTGTGGCTAATTTGAGTAAGGGCACATGATTCGTGTAGCATTTACTTCATGGAATCCATCTGCCCTTAGCTCAGGCATGCAGGCAAGGGGGTGTTCTTAACTGAGAAAACCTTTCCTCCTCTCCTGAAGACTTCTGGGATGTATGATATAATTTGCCAAGGCCCAGAAACCAGGAAGTAACCGAAGAAATGTAAAAAAAAAAAGTTTAAAACATATACACTATACTTCCCTACTTATTTACTAATGTTACCAGCATACGGATTAAAATAGTCAATGTTGACTGAGAGAGTGAAGTTCCACTTTACGCTCTGATAAAGGGGACAGAGTATAACCCCAGAAATGCATTTGATTTGTAATAATTTTTTTTTCTTATAAATTTGAGTATTATAGTGTAGCACTTCATATCTAGACTTACCCAAGTGTTATCTGTTTCCACTGAGGTGATTTACCTCTCTATTTGTCCTGATGGCCATTGTCACTGAGACAGAAACTGATAGAAAACCCAAAATTTCACTAGAATAGAAGGTGAGGGGAAATCTTCCAATACGAATACTTGCTTTGGTAATAGCTGTCTAAAGGGGATTTTCCTCACTGTGGAGAGATTTCCTGTCACTCCTCCAGGTCAGGAAGTGAAAAAAATCCCCACATTGGGGCACAGAAAAAATAAACTTAATTGACCTTGCACTATTAAAAAGAAATGGAGATACATCATTACAATATACAGTATGTGAATATATGCAAACTATGAATCCCTATTTCTTTGCAAATGTTTGCTATAAATATGCAAGAGTACAAGAGTGTGCAGAGGGTTCATTCAGACCTTTCAATGTTAACTTTAATACCTCATGTGTTATATATGTAAGCAATTTGGATTGTAGCACAGACATATCTCCATTTCTAAAGCATTGTGCAGGCCAGTCACCAGGCCTGAGTCTGTTTGTTCTCCTCCAACTGTGTCTGTCTGCCCATTTTGACAATATATGACCAATAAAGTATGCAATAAGCAAGTGAGTATTTTTTTTTTATTTGTTTATGGGTCAAAGAAAAAAGGCATACAGAATAAACAAAATTATTGTAGCAAAGTAAAATTACATATGCATGAACATATAGGGTAAACATTGACCAAAGACACTCAAGGACGGTAAACTGATATAAGAGGACGGACGACTCTAGGTATTAACCTGGGTCCAGGAGGATGCAAGGGTGGCAAGTGTAACTTCGAATGTTCAATCAATAGAATATTTGGAGATTATGGGGGGATTAGAGAGAAATGGAATAAGAGAGGGGATAAGAGAAGTAAGAAAGTGGGGACAAGGGGGAGAAAGGTGAGATTAGAAGGAGGGGAAATAGGAAGATAGGAGGCCGGTAGTCCATGGACTTTTACAAGACATCACAAGTCTAAAATTGCTTACCAATAGGCTAAGTCTACATATCGAGAGACCAAATGGTTAAGAGGAAAGGGTTGGCTGTGAGCCTTCAGGGGACATAAACATAATGTCCTTGTAACAAGAAGAACTTTTAAACTCAGCCCACCGGGCCCATGTTGCAGTGTGACGTCTAATGTTGTCTCTGGCTATAACAGTAAGTTCTTCCATGAGGCAGGTGTTTTCCACTGCCTGTATCCAATTTTTCAGTGAAGGAGCAGAAGGTTGGCCCCAGATGGCAGGAATGAGGGCCTTGGCGGCGTTCAGCAGGTGTGGAGTGAGGGAACGCTTATAAGAACTTACTGGTTCCATAGTGTTGCGCAGGAGTATTGTCCACGGATCCATGGGTAAAGAAAAACCCATTATTTGATTATTCGAGATGAATAACGTTTGCCTAGAAATGTTGGATTACCGGACACGACCACCAGATGTGAGCGTGAGAAGCTGTGTTCCTACAATTCCTCCAACACAGCGGGGAACTGGAGGGGAACATATTGTGCAGTTTAGCTGGGGTATAGTGCCATCTTGAGCAAGTGAGTATTTGGTATTTTAGACAGTAGAGTAGGGCCTGACCAGAGAGAGATCATTTTGGCACAGTTGGCCAGCCAAAGTGAGGGAATCCCAGTGTGTTACTTTCAGTTTCGATATTAATGGTAAACAGGACAAATAGAGAGGGTGAATCTCCCAAAGGGGGGCACAGAGAGCATGTGTATGACCCCGTGTCTTCTCCATCGCAGCCACAATCTAACGACAGCAGCTCCTCATAGTATCCATTGTCCCATATCGGGCTGTATCTGGTGAAACCCTCCACTCCTTGTAACTGTCTAAGTTTGTTCCATATTTTTTGCATCAGGACGTATGTGGGAAATCGTTTATTAGACTTTGCATATGCCAGGGCCTCCATACCCGTGGTACGTTGTCGAGATCAGTGACATAGCACATTAGGGCCCTAATGGGTTCAGATAGTAAGTTTCCGTCCTCCATTCCCAGATCCTCTGGCATAGCCCAGGCAATATGCTGCGCCTGAGCCGCCAGATAATAGACCCAACGGTTAGGAAGGGCGAGGCCTCCCGCTTCCTTGGATTTTTGCAATTGTTCTAATTTTATCCTTGGGGGTTTATCTAGCCATATAAAGGCCCTGAAGATGGAATTGATGATTCTGAACATTTTTAGAGGGATCACCATTGGTGTGTTGTGTAGGATTTATAAGAGTTGGGGCATAAAAATCATTTTTATGAGATTAACCCTTCCCACCAGGGACATCTTAAGGCCAGGACCAGATTTTGGCTCTATCTATCTATTTAATAGTGGGGTCAGGTTAAGGGAGATAAATTCACGTGGTTCTGAGATGATCTGGACTCCTAAATACTTGAAACCGGTAGACAATGGTACCTTGTGTATCGTCTGCCCTCTGCTTTCTGGATTTGCATCCAGCAGCAGGAGTGAGGATTTGGTCCAATTAATGACAATTCCTGAATAGGTCCCAAATTTGCCAATCACTGCCATAGCTTCCTTTAGTATGTCAGCCGTGTCCCCAAGAAGTAGCATGGTGTCGTCAGCATATAGCATTAGCTCCTCCTGAATCTTTCCATATTGAAATTCGCGCACTCCCTGCTTTGCTCTAATCAAGGCTGCCATGGGCTCAATGGCGATAGCGAATAGGAGTGGGGACAGTGGGCACCCCTGGCGAGTGCCCCTATGCAGGGTGAATGGTACAGAAATGTGTCCCACCTCTCTAATGACCGCCCAAGATGAATGTATATCAGCTTCACCCAAGATAAGAACCCCTCGCCAAAGCCAAATTTTCCCATTACAGCCCAGAGGTACTCCCATTCTATGCTGTCAAATGCCTTGTGGACATCTAGGGCCCTATCCCCCATTTTTTCCGACTGTGTCTGGAGATTCAAGTAAAGTCTACGGAGGTTGATGGCCATGGATTTTTGGGGCATAAATCCTGACTGTTTCGAGTGGATAATGGAGGAGATGGCCCTATTAAGTCATATGGCCAAGACCTTCGCCAGGATTTTGATATCGCTCTACAAGAGCGATATCGATCTGTAGGAGCCTGGGTCTGATGGGTCTTTACCCGGTTTTAAGAGAAGTACAATGTTAGCTCTAGTCATGGAGTCAGGCAGGCACTGACATTCTCTAGCATAATTAAGGACCTTTAGAAAACGTAAAATAATAATTTCCCCATATTGTTTGAAGATTTCCATGGGAAGGCCATCATCCCCAGGGGCCTTAGAATTCGGGAAGAGACTAAGTGCCTCTTGTAATTCCTCAAGTTTAATCTGGGAATCCAGGAGTGTACGCTGAGAAGTCGACAGACCAGGCAGCTCAATTGAAAGAAAAAGGGGGGTTGGGACCAAAGCAGTCCCAGGACTGCAATCAATGGGAGAGTTATAACGGAATTGATCAGTGAAAAATACAGCTTTATTGATAATTGCACAAGACTATAAAAATGTATAAATCTCACTAGGCCATATGAGTGAGATGGGTTCCTTCACAAAAAACACCAACACTGACATGTATTGCACACTGTAGAAAAAAGAATAATAATAATTAAAAAAAAAATTAAAAACAAGCATGCTGGTAAACCCTCCCCCATATATGCAGATCAACTCTGAGCGGTGGTCTCCCTGAAATGATAAGATAAAGACTCTGAGCGTATGAGGATAAGAGTCCCTTATTTTTCAAAGTGGTATCAACAGACCCCCTAAACTGACTTCATATAGCCTTGTACACAGATGCCCTGGCCCGGGCTTGATGAATGAAGGGTAAAAAAAGTCAGTAGGGGTGCACAGTAGGCAGTGAAACCGTGAATAGTATGTAATATTAACAAGCATGTGGCTAACAATGGAAGTCCGGCCAGTGTAAGATTTTGTAAGATAACAATGTATCCATGTATACATATCTGTGATCACTAAATCCTTCCTGGGGGTGTTTCACACGCTGAGGTTCCAGCTGGTCAGGCAAAGAGAAGCTGTTGACATAAAGACTTGGAGACTTCCATGTGTCTAATGGTGTGGCCACTCATTTGCATAGAAAGCAATAGATCAGTTTGTATCCGGTTCACTGCACAGATGGTGTAATGTTAGCAAGCATGTGGCTAACAATGGAAGTCCAGCCAGTGTAAGATTTTGTCAAATAACAATGTATCCATGCAGGAATCAATCAGTAGGTCTCCAGAATTCCAAAGAGAAATAAAGGCACACATGAATATACATAGTCCATTCAGCTAATGCAACAGGCTGTAAACACCTGCCAGAGTGGTTCAAAACACCATGCCACTGCAGCCCAGTCTAATAGCAACAAGCTGTGACTGCAGGTTTCAGTGTGTAAAGACATATAAAGCTTGGAGGTAACTGTCCCAGTGGGGTTCTTACCCTTCCCTCGTCTGTGATTACTGACGATCACACGCTGAGGTTCCGGCTGGTCAAGCAAAGAGAAGCTGCTAACATGCAGACTTGGAGAGTTCCATGTGTCTAACGGTGTGGCCACTCTGCATAAAAAGCAATGGATCAGTTTGTATCCGGTTCACTGCACAGAAGGTGTAGGCCACTGGAGGGAGCTCTTAGGTAATTCCAAAGCATCGCTTATTCCTTCAATATAAAAATAACAGGGATCGTCCCGCTGATGTCAGAGATTAGGTAGGGTGCCGGGGGGGGGGGCTGTCAGCGTCTATAGCATCGCTACGTCAACGCGTTTCGTGCTTTCAAGCAAGCACTTCATCTGGACAGTCAGCTCAATTCCCTGCGAATACTCCTGTAAGTCAGTGGTCGAGTAATTCACCTGGGACCTATATACGGTAAATCAGAGTAAAACCTTACCAATTCCTTCATAATGTGGGTAGGGGTGTTTACCAATCTCCCTCCCTCGGACGTAGCACTCCGTTGGATGGAGACGTCTGGGAGGCCTTCACTATTTTTGCAAGTAAACGACCCGTCTACTCACCCTCCTCATAAAATGCTTGTCTATTGAAAAACCTTTTTCTGTCTGCCACCTCTCCTGTGATCCGATCAACCGCCTCCTGTGCAGCCAGCCATGCTTCCCTGGCTGCACCAGAAGTGTCTGCAATAAACTCTGCCTCTAGCCGGCTTACCATCTGTTCAATCTGATCCTTAATAGCATTTGTTTTAGATTTAATGCCCGTGACCTAGATCCCCTTGAGAAACGCTTTAAACGTCTCCCAGGTTGACCTCAAATCAGGATGATCCTCGTGGCGCCGACAAAACCAAGAGATTTTAGCCGTTATCCGTTCATGGGAGGGAAATAGGTTGATCCAAAATGCGTTAAGTTTCCATGGTGCCTTAGGCAGGTCTGCAACAGGCTTGGCCACCAAGGAGACCAATAGGGGAGAATGATCTGACACTCCCCTCACCAGGTATCTAATGTCCTCCAGTAAGTGTGTCGTTTGGGGTGTGCACAAACACAGGTCAATTCTTGACAGGGAGAGGTGAGTTTTGGAAAAACAGGAGAATTGCTTCTGCAGTGGGTTACAGCTATGCCACGGATCAGTCCATCCTACCTCCTCCATGAATTTCCGCAGTGCCGTTCGAGCTTTTGTGCAGGAAGTCACCGGAGGCGGGTGCTTATCCAAAACTGGATCCATATAACAGTTTAGATCCCCTATAATAATAAGGGGAACATGAGGGTGGCATAAATGATATGTCAACAATATCCTTACTACATCTGAACTAAAAGGTGGGTTGCACATATATGGCAGCAAGTATACATTTCAGTTGATGGATTTTACTTAGTAGTATCACAGATCGCCCCTCATCATCTATCAATTTGTCTAACATTTGAAAATCCAGGGCGCGATGTACCATTACACTCACTCCCCTGGAAAAAGAGGTATGAGTGGAATGGTATGCCCAACCTACCCAGGAGAAGCCCAGGCATGAAACCGTTTCCGGCACCAGGTGAGTCTACTGAAGTGCATAAATAGCGGGCGAGTATTTCTTAAGAATATTGGTAACCATGGTACACTTAAAGCGGAGTTCCACACAAAAATAGAACTTCTGCTTTTCGGAACCCTCCCCCCCTCCGGTGTCACATTTGGCACCTTTCAGGGGGGAGGGGGGTGCAGATACCTGTCAAAGACAGGTATTTGCACCCACTTCCAGCATAGACTCCCATGGGAGTCTATGCCTCTTCCCGTCCCGACCGCGCTGTCTGCTGGGAACACACAGCTCCCAGGAGAGAGCGGGGACCACTAGGGACGCGCAGCGTGATTCCCCCACCCAGGATGGCGGCGGCAGCTGCCGAGAACCGAGCGGGTTCTCGGCGTCCCCTGCCGACATCGCTGGACCCCGGGACAGGTAAGTGGCAATGTATTAAAAGTCAGCAGCTGCAGTATTTGTAGCTGCTGGCTTTTAATATTTTTTTTTTTTGGCGGTGTGGGTGAACCCCCGCTTTAAGAGGACTCTGAACTCCCCTAATGTTCCAGTAAAGGAAAGGGACAGTACTCATTTATGTGTAATCTTGTGGGTAATGTAGGATAAAGCATCTTGTGTACCCTAGGCGCCTTAGGGTATGCATAGTCTTGGTGCGCCAAGTGTGACAAAAACAGAGTACCTGAGTCATACGTAAGATAGTTCACATTGGTATGGATGAGGGATCCCTTCGTATCAGAGTCCTTCCTGCATGCTTTCTGGTTCTTTCTTGAGCTGAAGCCGTGGTAGTAGCATGTCAAAAGATAACAAATAAAGCTGTAAAACAGATAATCAAAGCGCCCTCTTTCCTGTGTTGGGGGGTGGTGGTAAAACCCCCAATGTATTTAGGGAGATCCCTCAAACCTGTGAGGGAAAGAGTGGGGGTTGTAGAGGCGAAGAGAAAAAAACTGAATAGAAGTATGCACAAAAAACGTGGGGTTGCTCATAACAACTCAACCCTAAACTCCAAGTTCTGCTTGGGTTGAACTTATGGTTGAACTTATGGGTAGTTAGAACTAAAAAGTCACTGAACTTTTTTGTAGTTTCACTTGCTCTCAACGCTTCTGAAGTATCAGTAGGTCGCAGCTTCCCAGCCAAACGTGTTTAAACTTCTCTGTGTATGTCCAGAATCTCAGGGATGTCAGGTCAGTCACCCTCCGCTGCTCCTCTTCCCACTTGTCGGAGGATATGCTCATTAGCATCCAGCCATGAGGACACTTCGGCTGCTGTCTCAAAAAAGTGAGACTGGCCACCTGCCGTAATCCGGAGTTTTGCTGGTAACAGCATGGCGTATGTGGCTCGGAGCCATTGCAGCCTTTTCTTAACATCAGTGAACCATGCCTGGCGGAGCACAATTTCTTTATCTTTATAATTGAGTAACCTGGCTATCATGGTGCGTGGCGGGTGCCCTGGTGGAAGGGGCCTGGGTGGTACTCTGTGTGCCCGTTCCACTCAGTACAGCGGGGTGAACACCTCCTTCCCAAACACCTGTAGAAGCCATTGTTCAACAAAATCCGTAGGGTCCCTCTCCTCCGTCTTCTCTGGTAGCCCCACTATACGAATGTTGTTTCGCCTCATAGGATTTTCAGTATCGTCAGACTTAAGTTCATTCGCTCTGGCAATTCTGGCTGTTATTTGCGTGTCTCTTAGTAGTGGCGTAATTTTGTCTTCCAGCTCGGCTTTCTGCTGCAGTAGTGCAATGCCTTGTTTTCTGCAAATCATGCCTAACGAACCCTAATTCTTCCTGCAGGCCTTCAAAGTGTTCCTGCAGGGTGTGCACTGATGCTGTGCACTTGTGCACCGGTCGCAGTATCTCTTCAAGGGAAGGTTGCTCAGCTTCATCACCCTCTTCCTCCTCCTCCATGTCTGGACAGGCTCTGACTAGGGGAAGCTGCAGGGACCTGTGTATGTGTCTTATCCTCTAGATGGGTGTGGAACACAGCAGGGGTAGTAAGCATGACCTCCCCACTCCCATGTCCCGCCGGGCCCGCTAACTTCTGGGCATAATAAAGCATGTCTCTTGGGGGGTCTTTCCCTGTCCCTCCTGGGGTCTTTGGGGGTTTACCCGCTTCCTTCACCTTCTCCATGCCTCGTGTACGCTGTGAGAGAGGAGCCGCGGCGCCATGTTGGATTTCCGGTGGTCCGGTCTCTGTTTGTTTACGGTCAGCATGGCCCCTGTAGTACTCGCCGGCGTCTCTGCGTATGTCGTGGAGGGTGCCTGCACAGGATTTGCCCCGATTCTGGGCGTTATTTTGGGCTGGGAGGATGATCATTGGAGGATCATTGCGGGAGCTCCGTGATGCACGTCCTCTCACAAGCCGCTCTTGGTCACACCCCTAGCACTATCACACTGAATGACAATTGCACGGTCATGCTATACTGTAACCATGTGAAATTTTTTATAATTTTCTTCAGACAAATAGAGCTTTCTTTTTGTGGTATTTAATAATTTCTGGGTTTTTTATTTTTTCCTAAAAAATAAAAAATCCGAAAATTTTGAAAAAAAAAAGTTTTTCTTAGTTTCTGTCAGTAAATTTTATAAATGAGTAATTTTTCTTCTTCACTGATGGGCGCTGATGAGGCAGCACTGATGGGCACTGATAGGCTGCACTGATGGACACTGATGAGGTGACACTTATGGGCACTGATGAGGCGGCACTTATGGGCACTGATTAGGAGGCACTAATATGCTGCACTTATGGGCACTGATAGGTGGCACTGATGAGCATTGATAGGCGGCACTGGTGGGCATTTATGGGCACTGATAGGTGGAAATGGTGGGCACAGATAGGCGGCACTGGTGGGCACAGATAGGTGGCACGGATAGGTGGCATTGATGGGCACTGATGGGCAGCACAAAAATTTTGAAAAAAAAAAAGTTTTTCTTAGTTGCTGTCAGTAAATTTTGTAAATAAGTAATTTTTCTCCACTGATGAGCGCTGATGAGGTGGCACTTATGGGCACTGATGAGTCAGCACTTATGGGCACTGATTAGGTGGCACTGATGAGGAGGCACTAATATGCTGCACTTATGGGGCACTGATAGGTGGCACTGATGAGCACTGATAGGTGGCTCTGATGGGTGGCACTGGTGGGCACTGATGGGCACTGATAGGCGGCACTGGTTGGCACAGATAGGTGGCACTGGTGGGCACAGATAGGTGACACTGATGGGCACTAATGGGTGGTATTGATGGGCAGCAGTGATGGGCATTGATGGGCAGCACTGATAGCCAGCACTTACTGGCATCACTAATGGCCACTGATTTCTGGCACTTGTGGGCACTGATTTCTTGCACTTGTGGGCAAAGGTGGGCACAGATTGCTGGCAGTAGTGGGCACACATTGCTGGCACTGGTGGGCACTTAATTGTAATCAGGGCACTGATGATCAGTGCCCTGATTACTTCCCTAGATATCCATTGTGAGGAGATGCCGCTAATCGGCTCTCCTCTCCTCATATTCTGTCAGTGTGAGGCGAGGAGAGCCGATTACTGGCATCTCCGTGTTTACATGTGACTGGCTGTGATTGAACACAGCCGATCACATGGTTAAAGAGCCGCGGCTCTTTACAGAGATTCAGGTTGCGCCGTGTCATAGCAACAGTATCGGTTTCAGGTATCGGGAGTACTGATACTCGTGCAAATGCTTAGTTCGGTTTTGGTGCAACCCTAATATAGACAGTTATGTTGACGAAGCACTATTTATTTATTATGGGTATTTACAATGGCAACTCCACAGGATCTTACATATTGTACATTCACATCACTCTCTACCCTCAAGAGGCTTAGGCCAATATACCTATGAGCACATCTTTGGAGCGTGGCAGGAAACCCATATAAGCAAAGACAGTACATGCAAAATCTGTGTAGTTAGTGTTCTGGTGGGGGTTTAAACCAAGAACCCTAGCACCAAAAGTAGCGCAAACTACTAAGCCACTGTAAGGCGTTGTGTTTTGCTGTGTGGGTGTGTTTTTGTGTGCATGGGTTTTGTGTAAATGGGTTTTTGGATTCTTGCTATAAAGGGAAAATCGGATGAACCTTTTAATAGTTTGCAAAGGTAAGCTAAATTATCAAAAGATGCTCTGCAATCAGCTTTTGGCAATTTTCATCAAGTGGACTGATACAGTATCTGTCCAGCTTTTAAGGGTTAAAGACTCCACTGCAACTAAACTCTGACAGAACATTCAGTCCTAGAAGCATCATCCTAATTTATGTACTGAATTCAACCAAAACCATGTCAATGCCACTTTCCTTAATTCCACCTCTAGGTGTCTCTTTTGCACCTCCTTTCTTTTCAAGGTGTGCTAAAAATCAATAGTACACTCACATATCGAGTTATGTGCACCCTTTTTTCTTTTTCTTTTTCTTCTTCCTATTATTATTATCATAACCTGCATTTGAATGTTGCAAATAACTGAGGCCAGTTCCTTTAATCAGGGATAGGAGATTAGAACAGGATCAATTTGCATAATGTATAATGACTATTTTGTTGTCTGGAACCCACAGAAACAGAAAATTGTCTTAATTTCCTTCTAGAAGCCAAAATATTTTATTTAGATTTAACTACTTAAGGACCAGGTCTTTTTCTGACACTTGTTGTTTACAAGTTTTAATTAGTATTTTTTGCTAGAAAATTACTTAGAACCCGCAAACATTATACAGTATCTCACAAAAGTGAAAACATCCCTCACATTTTTGCAAATATTTGATTATATCTTTTCATGTGACAACACTGAAGAAATGACACTTTGCTACAATGTAAAGTAGTGAGTGTACAGCTTGTATAACAGTGTAAATTTTCTGTCCCCTTAAAATAACTCAACACACAGACATTAATGTCTAAACTGCTGGCAACAAAAGTGAGTACACCCCTAAGTGAAAATGTCCAAATTGGGCCCAAAGTGTCAATGTTTTGTGTGGCCACCATTATTGTCCAGCACTATCCTAACCCGTTTGGGTATGGAGTTCACCAGAGCTTCACAGGTTGCCATTGGAGTCTTCTTCCCCTCCTCCATGACGACATAACGCAGTCCATCAACTTTACCCTCAGCTTTTTAGCAAGGCAGTGGTCGTCCTGGAGGTGTGTTTGGGGTCATTATTATGTTGGAATACTGCCCTGCGGCCCAGTCTCCGAAGGGAGGGGATCATGTTCTGCTTCAGTATGTCACAGTACATGTTGGCATTCCTGGTTCCCTCAATGAACTGTAGCTCCCCAGTGCCGGCAGCACTCATGCAGCCCCAGACCATGACACTCCCACCACCATGCTTGACTGTAGGCAAGACACACTTGTCTTTGTACTCCTCACCTGGTTGCCGCTACACACGCTTGACACCATCTGAACCAAATAAGTTTCTCTTGGTCTCATCAGACCACAGGACATGGTTCCATTAATCCATGTCCTTAGTCTTCTTGTCTTCAGCAAACTGTTTGCGGGCTTACTTGTGCATCATCTTTAGAAGAGGCTTCCTTCTGCAACGACAGCCATGCAGACCAATTTGATGCAGTGTGCGGTGTATGGTTTGAGCACTGATAGGCTGACCCTCCACCCCTTCAACCTCTGCATCAATGTTGGCAGCACTCATACGTCTATTTCCCAAAGACAGACAACCTCTGGCTATGACGCTGAGCATGTGCACTCAACTTCTTTGGTCGACCATGGCAAAGCCTGTGCTGAGTGGAACCTGTCCTGTTAAACCGCTGTGTGGTCTTGGCCACTGCGCTTCAGCTCAGTTTCAGGGTCTTGGCAATCTTCTTATAGCCTAGGCCATCTTTATGTAGAGCAACAATTCTTTTTTTCAGATCCTCAGAGAGTTCTTTAAAAAAAGAATATATTTTTCCGCGCTCACAGATCAAGGCTTGCAGCCTCCCCTTACTCCCCCCTACAGGGGTGAGATAAAAGTACAAGGTATATATGGATAGGGGCAAATGGCGCTACCTATGTTGGATACGTACCGATGGTGCTTTAACTATATAGCTGTATAATAACTATGTGCTCTCCTAGAGTTGAAAAAAATATACTTATTGCAGAACCGTGTATAAGTTGTGTATGTGCCCAATGGGATAGATATCCCGTACCAAAGGATGCAACCACAATATACAGGTGTGCCAACAGTGTATATGTATATACAAGTGTAGCAAAAGTTACCACCAATAGTGAATATTATTGACATTAGTTTTACAAATAATAAGTGTATCAGCACACACCCCCTCCTCATGTGTAAGGGTTTACCATATATTAACAATTCATTCTCCAGCTGTACCACTGGCTAGTAAGAAGTCTCTATTCAGTCCATATCCAGTGCAATGTAATAGTTAAAAATATATCTCCACCGTGTGAAAGTGGCGTGTTAGCTGAGGGTCCAGTCACACCTCCTTTCTTACCATAAGTGCAATAACTATTAATAAAAGCCAGGTGCAACGTGTGCCAAAAATATATATAGAAAAAATATGTGTACCACATAAGAATGGATTACCAAAATGTGTCAAAAATAAACCACTTGTGACATAAATATAAAAAATATACAAAAAATATATAAAAAAATATATGTAGTTATTAGAAATCACTATTGTAAAAGTTCTATTTTGAAGACAGTTCATTCAGAAATTCCTGCATAAGGTGACTGTGGTGATAGCAGCAGTTGATGGTATCCAGTGACTTAAGTGCTCCCCCTCAAGGGTCCCCACTCACCAGCTCCCTGCACCCCTACAGGGGTAACACGCATGTATCCTCGATGTTCCCTTGGAATCCAATGGGGTTTCCGCTTCAGATGTAGCTATCCTTCAGGATTAGGTTTTATCAGTTCCCTGCACCCCTAAGGGGTAACACGCATGTATCCTCGATGTTCTCTTGGAATCCAATGGGGTTTCCGCTTCAGATGTAGCTATCCTTCAGGATTAGGTTTTATCTTCATATAAGAAAAAACAGGGCTCCCATAGTGTGATAACGTAGTGTATTTATTAAAAAAACTAGGTCCATTGACCAATGGTAAAAAGTAAATGTACAAAAATTATTTAAAAACAAATAACACTCCCGCAAAGGAAGTGAAGATATCACACTGCGTTGGGGAGATCAAGCCCGGAGAGAAGCTCGTGGATGTAGGCTAACAGCTGAGCGGCGTGCGCCCCAGCTGCGTTCCACACTCTCTCCGACTTCCGCGTGTGACGTAGGTACGTAGCTCCGACTTACGCGTTTCGTCATCGACGTTCTTAATCAATACACTACGTTATCACACTATGGGAGCCCTGTTTTTTCTTATATGAAGATAAAACCTAATCCTGAAGGATAGCTACATCTGAAGCGGAAACCCGATTGGATTCCAAGGGAACATCGAGGATACATGCGTGTTACCCCTTAGGGGTGCAGGGAGCTGATAAAACCTAATCCTGAAGGATAGCTACATCTGAAACGGAAACCCCATTGGATTCCAAGGGAACATCGAGGATACATGCGTGTTACCCCTGTAGGGGTGCAGGGAGCTGGTGAGTGGGGACCCTTGAGGGGGAGCACTTAAGTCACTGGATACCATCAACTGCTGCTATCACCACAGTCACCTTATGCAGGAATTTCTGAATGAACTGTCTTCAAAATAGAACTTTTACAATAGTGATTTCTAATAACTACATATATTTTTTTTATATATTTTTTGTATATTTTTTATATTTATGTCACAAGTGGTTTATTTTTGACACATTTTGGTAATCCATTCTTATGTGGTACACATATTTTTTCTATATATATTTTTGGCACACGTTACACTTGGCTTTTATTAATAGTTATTGCACTTATGGTAAGAAAGGAGGTGTGACTGGACCCTCAGCTAACACGCCACTTGCACACGGTGGAGATATATTTTTAGCTATTACATTGCACTGGATATGGACTGAATAGAGACTTCTTACTAGCCAGTGGTACAGCTGGAGAATGAATTGTTAATATATGGTAAACCCTTACACATGAGGAGGGGGTGTGTGCTGATACACTTATTATTTGTAAAACTAATGTCAATAATATTCACTATTGGTGGTAACTTTTGCTACACTTGTATATACATATACTCTGTTGGCACACCTGTATATTTTGGTTGCATCCTTTGGTACGGGATATCTATCCCATTGGGCACATACACAACTTATACACGGTTCTGCAATAAGTATATTTTTTTTAAATCTAGGAGAGCACATAGTTATTATACAGCTATATAGTTAAAGCACCATTGGTACGTATCCAACATAGGTAGCGCAATTTGCCCCTATCCATATATACTCAGAGAGTTCTTTGCCATGAGGTGCCATGTTGAACTTCCAGTGACCAGTATGAGAGAGTGAGAGCAATAACACCAAATTTAACACACCTGTTCCCCATTCACACCTGAGACCTTGTAACACTAACGAGGCACATGACATCGGGGAGGAAAAATTGCTAATTGGGTCCAATTTGGACATTTTCACTTAGGGGTGTACTCACTTTTGTTACCAGTGGTTTAGACACTAATGGCTGTGTGTTGAGTTATTTTGAGGGGACAGCAAATTTACACTGTTATATAAGCTGTACACTCACTACTTTACATTGTAGCAAAGTGTAATTTCTTCAGTGTTGTCACATGAAAAGATATAATAAAATAATACAAAAATGTGAGAGGTGTACTCACTTTTGTGAGATACTGTATATATTTTTTAGCAGAGACCCTAGAGAATAAAATGGCAGTCATTGCAATATTTTATGTCATACTGTATTTGCACAGCGGTGTTTCAAACAGAATTTAAAAAAAAATACACTTTCATGGATTAAAAAAAAACAAAACTAGTAAAGTTAGCCCAATTTGTTTTGTATAATGTGAAAGATGAGGTTACGCCGAGTAAATAGAAACATGTCGTGCTTCAAAATTGCGCATGCTCGTGAAATTGCGACAAACTACAGTACTTAAAAATCACCATAGGCGACGTTTTAAAGTTTTTAACAGGTTACCTGTTTATAGTTACAGAGAAGGTCCAGTGCTAGAATTATTTCTCTCACTCTAACGATCTCTGCGATACCTCACATGTAAGGTTTGAACACCGTTTACATATGTGGGCACGACTTATGTATGTGTTCGCTTCTGCGTGTGAGCTCAGAGGGATGAGGCGCTTTACATTTTTTTTCTCTTCTCTTCTTTTTTTCTTATTTTACTTTTTATTTTTTATTTTTACACTGTCCCTTTCATTTTTTTATCACTTTTATTCCTATCACAAGGAATGTAAACATCCCTTGAAATAGAAATAAGCATGACAGGTTCTCTTTATTGCGAGTTCTGGTGTCAAAAAGACCTCAGATCTCACATTTACTTAAAAAAAGGGGGGTGAGAGAGATGGATCTTAGGGGGGGTTATTTTTAACCCGAAGCGGGGCTTTAAGACAAAGTTGACGCCGGTTAGTTGCAAAGAGGAATGGCGACAAGCATATGTGAAGTGCAAACCTATATCTACACCTCTGTTTCCTGGTCATCCCAAGCTGCTTTAGTCATCCCTGGTAGGCGGGCACCGCAGAAAAAATATTGCAATGTGCACACTCCAGCTCAAGTCACACTGTGTAAGCATCAACGGAAAAAGGGGTGGATGGTGAAGACTGCGCATAATCATGTACTGCGAGGCATGCACATTCTACTCTAGCAGCGTCATTTTTGGATTGACATTCAGCTTGTGCAGTGTTGGTTCAGTTTGAGCCTACGCACTGCAATGGTTACTATACAGTTGTCCGTTTCCAAGGATCCCGGGTTTCCTGAGGACAGACCCCTCATAATGGAGTCTGTCCTCAGGAAAATGGGGATGAAGGTTACGTTACTATTTGCTAATCTGAAAAAGAAAAAAAGAAAAAAAAAGATTGATCAGTGGTTGCGGAATGCACCAGACCACTCTCTAATTTTACATTGCTACAGCATGATGACAGAAGACAGCACTTATGCCGCGTACACACGAGCGGACTTTACGCCACACTTTGCCCGGCGGACTTTGACGGACTTTACGACGGACTTTCTGAATGAACGGACTTGCCTACACACAATCCACCAAAGTCCGTTGAATTCGTACGTGATGACGTACGACCGGACTAAAACAAGGAAGTTCATAGCCAGTAGCCAATAGCTGCCCTAATGTGGATTTTTGTCCGTCGAACTAGCATACAGACGAGCGGACTTTTCGACCGGACTCGATTTCGACGGATTGATTTAAAACATGTTTCAAATCTAAGTCCGTCCAACTTTTGAGAAAACAAAGTCCGCTGGAGCCCACACACAATCGAATTGTCCGAAGAAATTCCTGTCCCCCGGGCAAAGTGTGCCGTAAAGTCCGCTCGTGTGTACGCGGCATTAGCCTTGCAACCAAATACAGGCTTGAAAACTATTGGGAGAGTATAGTCTATGATGTATAATCTTTAGGGACGACCTACAGATTTGCAGCCCTGTGCAATTATTTATGATTATTGCAGGTCCCTTAGAAAGCTTTCAAGAAGGCAAGGACTATTCCTAGGCACACAAATGAGTGGACACTGGTGAACTGAACCAGCCATTACTCTTGAATCCTATATCTTTGCTTTAGGGTTCCTATGTTTGCCCACCTGCCAAGGCAGTTATGATTCTGTCTCACTATCAATGGTCCATGAATATTGCATTATAAACATTGCAGTGTTGGAAGCAAGGTTCCTCCGTTTGCAGCAGTTGGGCTGAGATTTTGCAACTGAAGAGTGGAACATTCAAAGCAGAAACTTCTACTTATAAATTGCACGACCCGATTTGGGTGAAAGACCCGTTTCTGAAACAAGAAAGAGTTCTGGTCCCTAAAATAACCACCCTTAACCATAGTGGTTTTTCAAAAGAACATGTTTAGGTTGTTGTTCTTATAATTATCTTTAAACCCATTCCATGTTATGTTGTTTGTTTGTTTTTTTAATATACTTTTTCCAAAGTCTTCAGGTTGGTCACATGATGCACTTGGTCCTCTTCTTCAATCTTCTTTAAGTGGTGGGGTGTCCTACAGGTGCTGAGAGACATCATCACATCAGCATCACTTTCTGCAACAATGAAGAATTCCATGGTGACACCCCCTCAGGAGGTGGCCCCATAATAGCCTACATTCACAGCATTGTCCTCAGTTTTCCAGATTCAGTGACCCTGGACATCATTCAGTTTGGAAGACTAAGGATGTCTTGTGGCATTAAAGAAGTACGGGAGGGCGCATCTCTGCAGCCAGAGCTGCTTTTCATAATAAAAATAAACACATTGTTTGGCTTTAAGGCCTTGTTTACACTGGTGTCAAAGGGCTAGTAAAAATAGGTGGTTGATCTGCATTTTTACCACCTTCTGACCACCCACCTAAAGCCTGGAGGAGTTGGTACACATGCACTAGCTGCAATGCTGCACTTTGCTGCCTTGGCAAATTGAACTCAGCATGTTGAGTTTTGACTGGTAGCACTGCCTGTTAAATCAGCCCATTGATGTCAGCAGGGCTGCACTGCATCTGTGAGGCAAATGCCCTGCTCAGGGTTGCTGGCCACTCCCGCCACCTCCACAGCCCAGCGCTCCAATGAGCGAGGAGGGGGCAGAGCAGAGAGCAGTGACCGACAGTCACCAGCTCTCTGCCCAGGAAGGTGTTAGAGTAGATCGCCAGGTTCTCAGTGTTAGAGCAGATCGCTCGGTTCTCAGTGTTAGAGCAGATCGCTCGGTTCTCAGTGTTAGAGCAGATCACTCAGTTCTCAGTGTTAGGTCAGGCGGGGGACAGATGCAGCATTGGACAGATGCTGGGTCCACCTAGTTAAGTATAAATCTGCAAAAACCCCAAACCCCATACTTCTCTTTTAACATCTGGAAGCCAATGCTCTACTACCCTCTGAAAAGCAATCCAGCACAGATCATTCTTTAGAGGGACAGTAGAGGGTGCCACAGGTGTAAATGACACCTAAGGGAGATTTTCACAGCCGTTGAACTGTCCTGTTTTTGTTAGCTGTCAGTGACCCTGTACACTTTTGTTCATCTCTGTGCAAGCTGGGAAAGGCAGGGAGCAATGCATGCCAGGGCAGGTGTGCATATCAATGGAACAAAATGCATTTAAGTGTATTTCTCGCCCTCTGGTGTGCAGACCTGCACTGACAAACCATGTCCTCAACAGTAACCTCTCGTCAAAAATACAAATGAATAGAGGAGTGATGACAGCTGCTGACCTAAAGTCAGTATAGCTCTGCCAGAGTGAAGATTAAAAATTGTGGGTGTTTAAGGGCACACTTAATTGTAACTTGTTACTTTGTTATGGTGGCTGTAACATGTTTCCATTACTGTTTTGCATATTCACATTGGTAGATTCTTCCTCTAGTGCAGTGGTTCTCAACGTTTCTAGTACCGTGACCCCTTGATACAATTTCCCAAGTTGTGAGGACCCCTAACAGTAAAATTATTTTCGTAGCATGGGTTATCAGTACCCAAGGCAAGACAAGTAATTTGCGCCCCTAACCCACAGACATTTAGCGCTCCCTGAGTACCTTCCCCTTGTACAGTATTAAAACCCCTTATGGTACATTTTAGTATGTACCACACTCTTTGTTCTTCTTTCTTTCCCGTTTATCTCTCTCTATCCTAATTTCTTGTTTTTTTCCCCCATCCCTCTCTCTAGCCTTCTTTTTCTTATTCTTTCTCTCCCTTTTTCTTTGTTCCCACCCCCTATTTTCCTCTCCTTTCCATGTATTCTCTATTTTTATTCCTTCTCATACGCCGTGGGGGGTGGGGGGGGTGGGATGAGTGGCAGTGCTGGCGGGGAGTTGGGATGAGTGGCAGTGCTGGGGGGAGTTCTGATCAGCCAACTTAGGTCAAGGTCATCTGCTGATCTGGGAACTGTAGTGGGGTCTTTAAATGGCAACTCAAATCACAGGTAGAGTAACTCACTGTGTATCCGGCTTCACTGTGTCTCCAGCTCTGTGGTGTCTCGCAGCAGTGACACCTATGCCGAAATCAGGAGATAGGGTCTCCTTCACCAATCAGGTGACCTCTAGTCTCTGCCGTTAACTGAATGAGGGGCTGGGAAGAGGTTGAGTGGGCGGCTGCGGGCTCCAGGAACAGCCTAGCTGGGCTTCCACAGGCTCCATGGCCAGCGTGCTCGGCGGCCATGAAAATGCTGGGAGAGTGGTGCGGGCTTCAGGAACAGCCCAGGATTTGGTGACCCCTGGCAAATCATCATTCGACCCCCGAGGGGGTCCTGACCCCCAGGTTGAGAACCACTGCTCTAGTGGTTATCCAACGTCCGTGGTCAACAATATAGAGTGGAGTGATTTCGGTGAAATAGATTTTGCTGTGAAATCAACTTTGCCGTAAAAAAAATCTTTTTTTTTTTCTTTTTAGTATTTAGGGGGTTTGTTTTTGTGCTTTTCCTCCTTTTTTGCATTGACTGTGCACCCTTCTAGCATCCAAAAGTGTGTGATAAAGTTGGTGATGACATGTGAATACCTTATGTAATTTAAAGTATTTTTATTAAATAACTTTTGGGTTCATTTCAGCCTCTCTTGCCATAATCTTTTTGATAATCAGAAAGTTTTTTTCATATATGCCTTGTGTTTTATAACCTTGCACATGCAATTGCCAAAAATACTTGAACACTTTCCAAAGTCCAAGAGAAAATTTTGGATTATGCATCTTTTTATGTCCTAATGCAAATGGGACACAGATAACAATAAAAACCTTGCAGAGACATTATTTCTTCATTATTCAAAAACAAAAAACAAATGTTTTGTATTTCAGTAAACCTTAACGTGGCATATTTAAAGCATGAATTGATTAATTAATTAATCAAACATTCACTGTAGGTGAATCAATTACTGTAGTTAAAACACTTGCACCAGGAGCATATACCTGCAATGAGTGTTTGGTGAATATTGCATTTGTTGATATATATATATAACTTAAATGTACTTTTATGACTTTTTAAGTCTTGTGTTTATGGATGTTTGTGTTTTTGCTTTTATCCTACTTTGTTAAGCAATTTGGAAGGACTTGGAATGAAATTATTGACTTTTTATCAAACCTTTAGGACAGAGTTCACTTTGCTGTTCTATTTTCTGTGGGCTTGAAAAAAGCAGTAGAGCCTATTCAGCTGAACCCAAATAAGCCAAAGCAAGTCATTATCTTTTCAAACGTGCTTTAAGCACAGCCTCAAACCTCAGCATCACAGATTATCTTCAAAAAGGCAACTCTCCCTGAAAGTACATGAAGCAAGTTTTTTGATCTGCCTCTGAGCCTCTCACCTATGTATACTAACTTGTATCTATCTTGGTGAACGGGGCCAGCAGCATTTACAAAGAGAAATGAGTGAACAATTTCAAATTTGCTCTGCTTGAAATTTTACCAGATTGGTGAAGCTAGCCAAGGTGCAGTGGTTGCTTCAAATCCAAAATCTTTTATCAGAGCCACTAGAAACTGGGTATAGACGAAGACAGGGCAATTCCCTATGTGTCTTCCTCAGCTTTGTCATTGAAGGAGAGCTGTGGTAAACTCAGACATTTAGGCTGGAAGAATTATATTTTATAAAACAGTACAAATCCTAAACCAGAAGATCTAATATGCTGAAATATAAATGCTACCAGAAGAATAAATGAATGAAAACCATAAATGGAAGATGCTTTTAAAGAAGCTTCTAAAGTTTGACACGTCAAATACTTGAGCACTAACAATAAAGATGATAACAGAACATCAAAAATGAATCCTCACTTGACTTCAACCACAAAGTGTTATCGTGGTCTTAAAAACCATATAAAATACAAGCATTTGTCTAGGAAATAGAGTTTGTCTAGGAAAAAGAAGTTTTGCAATAAAAAATGATAATACTTACATAAAGAGCTAAAAAAAAAGTACAGCTTTGGCACTTTGGGCAGAATGTCCTCTGAAAAAATGATGGCACAGTATCTAAAGGAGAAACATGGTGCAACAGAGCCAACTATGAGACCTACCAGTTTGATGACACTGATGTTGTTAGATGCATCAAGTTGAGCAGGTCTTATCTTGATGAAAATGAACCTGCCAAGAAAGTTCTTTTTTGAACACATAAAGATTAGGATGTAGAAAATTTAAACCAATCTCTTGCAGCTGAAGAAAATGGCAAAAACCCTTGAAGGAACCAATTCTACCTTGGCTGTTGTGCCAACAGAGCAAGAACAAAACTAGGGGGGGCGCAATTACAGTTGCCACCTGTCCGGGTTTTTGCTGGGACAGTCCCAGGACACTGCCTTGCATGAGCCACGCTGACCTGAGGTCTGCAGTGAGTTTATGGTTGATGGACATTTGGGGGGGAGCACAGTGACCAGGAAGGTGAGAAATGGAGCGGGGGGTAGGTAAGAATGTACACTTAAAGGTGTGATTTGGGAGGGGGGACCAGGAGTAGGAGGCTATGTGCTGGGGGACACGAGGGGAAGGGAGGGAAAGGGACTAGTGTTAGAAGGTGGGGTGGAAGAGGGGGCAGATATGTGTTGGGGGTGCTTTGAGAACGGAGTGGGCTTGTGCTAGAAAGTAGAGTGGGGGGTAGATGTGTGCTGGGGGGGCACTTTGGGAATAGTGTGGGCTTGTACTAGAAGGTGGAGTGGGGGTGGATGTCTGCTAGGGGACACTTTGGGAGGGGAAGGAACTTGGGCTAGAAGAGGGGGGTTAGATTTGAAATCCCCCTTCTAGCACAAGTCCTCTCCCCTCCCAAAGCACCCCCCAGCACACATCTGCCCCCCACTCCACCTTCTACCACAAGCTTACCCTGTTCCCAAAGCATCCCCCAGCACATATCTGCCCCCTCTTCCACCCCACGTTCTAGCACAAGTTCTCTCCCCTCCCAAATAGCCCCCCCATACAACCGATTGGGTCTAGTAAATGACGCCCCCACCACCCCTCCTGCCCAGGTTCCATGTATTTCTGCTACCTGCGTCCCCCCACCTTCATCCCCATCACAGCACTGCTGGCTTCCCTCTTCTCCTCTCTCGCAAGCTGCTGTGGGGGATGTGTCAGGATAGAGAGCAGGGGAAGGGGTTGGTAAACATGTCATTTACTGGCCCCTTCTTTTTCTGAGTGAACATAGTGAGTGATCAGTACCGATCGCTCACTGTGTTCATTCATAACTAAAGCATAGTAACCTATGTTTATATTGTAAATAGTAAATAAAACATAAAATTGTAAAAAATTATAAAAATAAATAAACTGACACCATCCACTGCTCTGCTGACACCATTCACTGCTCTGCTGATACCGTGTACTGCTGTACTGACATCGTCCTCTGCCTTACTTACAGCAGCATGTCACTATTACCAAAACTTTGAAATGCCTTATATATTATTATTACCATCCTTTGCCTTTTTTATGTATAACATTAGAACATCTCTCTCTAGGGGCTGGGAGTGTGTGAATGGAGAACTCTCTCAGGTGGGGGGAGGTAGGGGCCCTGAACTGAGTCTTTGGCCCGGATGAAAGAATGCCTAACTTCGGCACTGCAACAGAGGGAGACATTATTGCAGCCTCAAAGGTTTAAAGCCTGCCTGTTAACTGTGTAAAATAACAGTCAGGACAATAGTGGAATCGAGATATATAACATATGGGCAGTGGAAAATATGATGTTTTTTACTGGAGTGTTTGTTTAATGGAAAAAATTTTTTTACAAGGTAGATGCACTATACGTATTTTTATCCGGTGGCCTCTGCTGAACAATCTACATCTTAAAGTGCACCTGTGCCTAGACTATGGACAATAAAGTATTTACATATTCTTAAAAAGCATCAAATGAGCTTTAAATCAAACCTTCACTGACTTGTGTAGCTTTAATTACTGTAGAGCAAATTAACTTCAGATATCACAACAGAGACGCTGACGTTGGGTTTTAGTCAGTTTCTAACAACTTCACCACTTCAGACCTGGAAGGATTTACCCCCTTCCTGATCAAGCCCTTTTTTGCGATACGGCACCGCGTCGCTTTAACTGACAATTGTGTGGTCGTGCGACGTTGTACCCAAACAAAAATGGACGTCCTTTTTTCCCACAAATAGAGCTTTCTTTTGGTGTATTTGATCACCTCTGCGGTCTTTAGTTTTTGCGCTATAAACAAAAAAAGAGCAACAATTTTGAAAAAAAAGCAATATTTTTTACTTTTTGCTTTAATAAATATCCCCAAAAAATATATAAAAAACTAATTTCTTCCTCAGTTTATGCCAATATGTATTCTTCTACATATTTTTGTTTAAAAAAAAAAAAATTGCAGTAAGCGTATATTGATTGGTTTGCGCAAAAGTTATTGCGTTTACAAAATAGGGGATAGATTTATGGCATTTTTATTATGAATTTTTTTTTATTAGTAATGGCAGCAATCTGCGATTTTTATCATGACTGTGACATTGCGGTGGACAGATCGGACACTTTTGACACCATTTTTGGATCATTGGCATTTATACAGCGATTAGTGCTATAAAAATGCACTGATTACTGTGTAAATGCCACTGGCAGGGAACGGATTAAACACTTGAGGGCGATCAAGGGGTTAAGTGTGTTCCCTCGTGTGTTCTAACTGTAGGAGGGATGGGCTCACTAGAACATGACAGAGATCACTGCTCCCAATCACTGGGAGCAGTAGATCCCTGTCATGTTGCTAGGCAGAACAGGGAAATGCCTTGTTTACATAGACATCTTCCCGTTCTGCCTCTCCGTGCCACGATCGCGGGCCACTGGTGGACATCGAGTCTGTAGGACCCGCGGTCACGCTGGCGTGCTCATGCCCGCTAGCCGCTGATGACGCAGTGACGTACGGGTACGTAGTTTTGCGCATCCGTGCCACTTTGCCGACGTATATCGGCGAGAGCCGGTTGGCAAGTGGTTAAACCACCTATTTCTTTACAGTGGAAGGGTGACAGGCTGCCAAGTTTCTGCTGCTTGGAGAATCAAGGCCAGCTTCACCCCATGTCTTAATGAAATGCACCTTGCATGTGTTTAGGCACTGCAGTGTAACTCATTTTGAATAGCACTCCAACACTTTAAAGAAAAGCACCTTTGACACGCCTGAATTGCAGCACACTGCAATGTTCAGTAGCACGCACTGCATGGCACACTGAAATATTCAGTAACATTCACTGCACAGCACACTGCAATGTTCAGTAACATTCACTGCACAGCACACTGCAATGTTCAGTAACATTCACTGCACAGCACACTGCAATGTTCAGTAACACACACTGCATGGCACGGCACAACACACTGTAATGTTCAGTAACACACACTGCATGTCACAGCACACTGCAATGTTCAGTAACATTCATTGCACAGCACATTGCAATGTTCAGTAACACACACTGCATGGCACGGCACAGCACACTGTAATGTTCAGTAACACACACTGCATGGCACGGCACACTGCAATGTTCAGTAACATACACAGCACAGCACACTGCAATGTTCAGTAACACACACTGCACGGCACACTGCAATGTTCAGTAACATACACTGCACGGCACCACACACTACACTGCAACGTTCAGTAACACACACTGCATGGCACAGAACACTGCAGTGTTCAGTAGCACACACTGCATGGCACAGCACAATGCAATATTTAGTAACACACACTGCATGGCACAGCACACTGCATGTTTAGCAACACACACTGCATGCCACAGCACACTGCAATGTACAGTAATACACACTGCACTGCACACTGCAATGTTCAGTAACACACACTGCAATGTTCATTAACACACACTGCACGGCACAGCATACTGCAATGTTCAGTAACACACACTACATGGCACACGGCAATTTTCAGTAACGTACACTGCAATGTTCAGTAGCACACACTGCACAGCAATGTTCAGTAGCATACACAGCACGGCACAGCACACTGCAATGTTCAGTAACATTCACTGCACAGCACACTGCAATGTTCAGTAACATTCACTGCACTGCACACTGCAATGTTCAGTAACACACACTGCATGGCACGGCACAACACACTGTAATGTTCAGTAACACACACTGCATGTCACAGCACACTGCAATGTTCAGTAACATTCATTGCACAGCACATTGCAATGTTCAGTAACACACACTGCATGGCACGGCACAGCACACTGTAATGTTCAGTAACACACACTGCATGGCACGGCACACTGCAATGTTCAGTAACATACACAGCACAGCACACTGCAATGTTCAGTAACACACACTGCACAGCACACTGCAATGTTCAGTAACATACACTGCACGGCACCACACACTACACTGCAACGTTCAGTAACACACACTGCATGGCACAGAACACTGCAGTGTTCAGTAGCACACACTGCATGGCACAGCACAATGCAATATTTAGTAACACACACTGCATGGCACAGCACACTGCATGTTTAGCAACACACACTGCATGCCACAGCACACTGCAATGTACAGTAATACACACTGCACTGCACACTGCAATGTTCAGTAACACACACTGCAATGTTCAGTAACACACACTGCACGGCACAGCATACTGCAATGTTCAGTAACACACACTACATGGCACACGGCAATTTTCAGTAACGTACACTGCAATGTTCAGTAGCACACACTGCACAGCAATGTTCAGTAGCATACACAGCACGGCACAGCACACTGCAATGTTCAGTAACACACACTGCACGGCACACTGCAATGTCCAGTAACATACACAGCACACTGCAATGTTCAGTAACACTTACTACATGGCACAGCACACTGCAATGTTCAGTAACACTCACTGCATGGCACAGCACACTGTAACACACACTGCATGGCGCACTGCAATTTTCAGTACTATACACTGCACAGCACAGCACACTGCAATGTTCAATAACACACACTGCACGGCTCACTGCAATGTTCAGCAACGCATACTGCACGGCACAGCACACTGCAATATTCAGTGACACACACTGCATGGCACAGCACACTGCAATGTTCAGTGACACACACTGCATGGCACAGCACACTGCAATGTTCAGTAACGCACACTGCATGGCACAGCACACTGCAATGTTCAGTAACACACACTGCACAGGACACTGCAATGTTCAGTAACATACACTGCACGGCACAGCACAGCACACTGAAATGATCAGTAACACACTGCACGGCACACTGCAATGTTCAGTAACACTACTGTGTATTGTGGTGCGTTTTGTTGGTTAAAATAATGCAGGTATGTTTGCTGGTCTGTTGTGGTTTGGTAGCTCTTTGAATAACTGAACAATGCACAATAACGTGTGTCGTAACAAACATTAACATGCCAGACTGCACAATGTGAGAGAGAAGTTGTGATTTTAATGCCCCTTTTGTGAACTTTGAGGGTCCATTAAAAAAAATGCTGATTCTATAGGAGTGTTATGCTTTGCCTGTAGAAGCAGCTCAATGTTAACCTATGTGTCCATGCACATTAGGACGTTTAGACGCATATTTTAAGCTCAAAGTTTAAAGGCAGAAAAAAAAACCTGGTTTGTGTTTTTGAGAAAAGTTTACTGACAGAAAAAAAAAATGTTGAATGCTCCTAAACTCCTGTACAAAAACACCTTTTTTGTGCCAAAAGAACTGGTGTTATTTTAAGCCCAGTGAGCATGGAGCCTTAAGATGCATTTCTGCACAATGCCTTTAGTAACAGAGGTAAAAAAAAGCTTTTTTTAATGCTTGTTACGAATATGTAGATACTTTGATGTCTCTCATTTCTGATATCAATCTTTGCATTAAACAGATGTGAAGTTGATGATTTGCAGAGAAAAACAGTGAACAAACTTTTAGTGATTCAGTTATATTTATCTGTGTGTAGCTGGGTGGCCATGGAGCTGTAGTCTATTGACCTCTAGTGGTTTTGAATCTCTTTAGCGTACTTTTCTCAAAAACCTACCAACATGAGCTGTATACAGGCTTCCAGTGCTATTCAACCTGGGCATACCTTGAACACAGGGCTTCATGGCATCACTGCGGCCACTTGTTTTATAGTTTATTGAAGCAGAAAGTGGTGTTGACCTCAACACATCAGCACCACACTCTGCATCACCAGAGGACTGTTTGGGGCAGAGAAGAGAGCAAAGACAGAAGACCCTGCACATCACATGACTGGCCTGAACACATCTGAAAAAGTTAAGCATGCTGTACAAAAAATAGCATATTAGAATAACATAGCATACAGCAAAGGGGGCCTGCGGGATGGTGGGGGACTGAGCCCAGATTTGGGCTTTAAGGTATGAGCCAATGGCTAAAACTCCATCCCTCCATATGTTAGCAAACCTAGTTGGTATAGACAGTGCAGACACTCTGCATTCCTCCAGTATTTATGTGTTAGCTTATTTGTTGCAGAGCTTCTACCAATACTCTCCAACATTTTTGGAATGCTGGCAAAATATGACCTCTAAACATCCAAAAAAAGAGGCAAAAGAGACACGCCAGGACACACAATTGTGAATTGGACAAAGGAGAAAGTGGATATGTGATTTCAGTGCCTCTGTTGTGAACTTTGAAGATGCACTTCGCCACAATATCTGTAGTTACAGTGGTGAATAAAGGCTTGTTTTAATGCTTGTTAGGAATATGTAGATACTTTGACGTCTCCCACATATGAAAACAATCTTTGCACTAAACAGAAGCGCTGATGATTTGCAGAGAACAAAGAGCAAACCCTCAGTGCAGCAGTCGGTGTCATTGGCAACTGTACAGATTTATCTGTGTATTCCTCCAGTTTTTATTTGTTGTTTTCTTTGTTGCAGAGGTTCTACCAATACATGCATACCAGTGGAATTTTGGCAACATTTGACCTCCCTAAATGATAGAAAAAGACCAGACAAGCAAGTGGAATGAAAACAGTACATGAACCCTGTGATGTCATGACACACTTTTTAAGGTAATAACTTTTATTTGTATAGCTTATACAAGTTTTGTAAAATAAAAGGTCAGACAACAGACATTAGGTGATGGTCCGCCATTCTGCCATATGACTTAAACTCTGGAAGTTGTTCCCAAAAAGAGCAATCAGGAGCAATTAAACACAAAAGTAAATATGTTAGGGTACTGCATAGGCACAAATACAATTTCTAGACATTCTTTGCAAGATTGTAAAGGTTTACTTTTTGACTTCCACATCAAGCATGCCAAGTTAGGCTTCCAATAAATCAAGTAGTATTCTTGATTTTGGGCATGCTATTAACTGGCATTTCTGATGTGCTAGAAGGTAAAGGGTTTATTAGTCCTTCACTTTTCTCCACAGAAGAGCAAAGGGGCCATTGGAATTGTTGTGAGGGCAGGTGCTCAATATTAGGATGGACAAATATATCCTACTGGTCATTTACAAAAATATACCTGCCCTTCTATAGCCAGCCTACCCAAGAGGCATTAAATTGTGAGTCCCAGTTTAAAGTAGACCTGTTTTCCATTTGCAGCTTTTGAAACTGAAATCCTGCTTAGGAGCAGACATATAGATGTGTGCCACTACTTTTATTAGACTGAAAAGTCTGTTTTGTGTCCCTGGCTGATTTTGTTTAACTTCAATACATGTGGCGTACTTTCCTTGACTTTGTGGCTAATCTCACCCTACTGCCGTTCCTTGTCCAGTGAGAGTGCCATCATTGGTAACTGAGGTACTCTCAGTGGGCAGTGGAATTCCACTAAAAGATTTCCTTGCTAAAAAAAAAAAGGTCATAACAAGCAGTTTGTGGTGTGTGCTTCCAGACAGAACTTGAAAGCCTAAGTTTATTTTTTTTTTCTAAATCAGCACAAGGGTTGGTACTTACATTTATTGAGAAGTGTCCCTTGTTCTGGCTCTAGCAGTTGAAATCTTCTGTCCTCAGCGGTCCCTCTACAGCACTGAAGCAGTAATCTTCAGATGCTGTGAGAGTTAAATCAGCCCCTGGACCTGTCATAGGCACTCGTCCAGAGTGACGACTGTGCCTGTCCTTTCCGCACAACTCCTCCATTCATTGTACTATTCGCTGTACTATGGCTTCCAAGCTTCCTTGACTGAAAAGAGCTCTATGAATGGACGACAGATGGATGAATAAACAATCCGCATCCTCTATTCATAGAGCTCTTTTCTTTGATCGAAGCTATAGTACAGCTTGTATGAATGAAAGAAGGGGGTGGAAAAGGTGGACATAGTGGGCACTCTTGATGAGCGGCTATGACAGGTATAGCGGCTGTATTAACAGCCATAGCAGCAGAAGATTGCCACTATGGGTGTGTGTGTGTGTGTGTATGTGGTGGGGTCAGAAGATGAATGATTTCTTCCAGGACAGCCGGCAGAAGCAAAAGGAACATTTCTCATTGAATGTAAATACTATCCCTTGTGCTGATTAAAAAAAATAGAAATAAATTTCAAGTAATCGTAAAGTCTATTTTTTTTTGTCTAAAAATAACAAACATGTTATATTTACCCGCTCTGTGCAGTGATTTTGCACAGAGCAGTCCGGATCCTTCTCTTCTCGGGTCCCTTTTCTGTGGTCCTGGCCCCTCCCTCCTGACGAGTGCCCCCACAGCAAGCAGAGTTCAGTGAGAAGAGCAGAGAGCTGACTGGAGGGAAGAGACACACCCCCCTTCACACAGCACACAGGAACAGAGCTAAGGCTGTCAATCAGCAGGAGCAACCTCCCCTGTCACCTTTTTTTCTCCTGTTGTCAGGAAAATTTGTTAGTAGTGATTCATGCTGAAAGCAGAGGAACAGGACAGCAGACAGAAATGGCATTTAGTGCTCTGAATTGAGACAAGTACTCACTATAGAGGGTTATGCTTTGTTCATATTTCATGTCTGAGGTTTACAACCACAAAAGTGGCATCCAAGAAAAATGGTGCGCTAACTCCTGGGGCACATAAAAGGTTGCCAACCTCTGCTATAGCCAGTTGTGTGTACAGTTTTTTCATGCAAACAAGCAAAATGTGCAAATTTTACACCAGACACGTCGAGAGCTTGCATAGACATAAGGGAATATACCTTTATTACCGTACATTCTATTTTTTTTTTTAGGTATTTTATTCCCTTGCTTCCACTATCTTCTTTTTCCCCAAAAGGTAGCATTAGCCTATAAGGGTTAAATACTATACATTCTTCTTTTCTTATTCCGCGTTTCACTTGTCATTTTCATAAACAGTTTCTTTGCCTCAGGTTACAAAAAAAAAAAGGGAAAAAAAAAGGTTTTATGGGTCATTAAAATGTGATTAGCATCTCTCTGGAGAGAGGCTGAACTGGGCTTATCAGCTCTGTTTTAATAGGGTTGTTAAAAAACTAGGATTGACAGAAGAGCATGCGAGGCCCCTCCTTCTCCCTCAAGTAGCAGCTACAGGAATGAAGGATATATTTGGTGAAATGAACAGCCCTGAAGAACAACTGCCAATTTGCAGTTGGGGAGAGAGACAGTGAAGACAGAGGAGACTGGGACAGAGAGTATACAAATATTTCACTATCTTCCTGAACAATCACTGCAAAAGCTGCATTTATCCAAGAAACCAGAAGGCTTTTTTTATATATATTTCACTGGACTTATTTTGTACATTTGTTGCTTTTTTTTTTTTTTTTTTTTACCTTTTTAATTATTTGAATATACCGGCAGCTGAAATGTATTGTCTCAGAGCCTTTTAAAAATAATCACTGCACAAGACAGTGTGTTACCTGCAAAAGGACGTACGTTACATTAGTTGCTGAGCAGACACGTGGAAAAACTGCCAAGTGTGGATGGTGAAGTCTTTAGAAACCTTATCCTGAAAGGAGGCTGAATAAGAGGCTTGAGCTACAGGTTGTGGAGGCAACCAGTTATCATCACAGATTAGGATGACTAGCGGTCAACAAGATGACATTGTCTTATTGTCCACCTGGGTCTAGACCTTGATCTTTATCAAAGAGGAGTGTCTACACTGATGGGTCTCTATGCTGGTCGATGTGGGCTGAGATGTCATCCTGATCCTTCAAAAAAGCTCCAGACTTCATAGTTCAGCGACTTTTAATTGCACACTTTTAAGACTTTTGAAGAAATTGATGGGAGAACTTAGCTTTCATCCTTCCTCTGTCTTAAGACCTGGTGGAATTAAGTAGATGTGTGCTTTATCTTGACCCTCTTTTGTCTTGGCTTATCTATAGTGGTAGATCACTTTCCACTTGCTTTATCCCATTCAGCATCTTCTTGAAACACTTGGAGCTTCCTACTGTTCAGCATTGTGAACCTTTGAAGGATCTATATGTTTCAGGACATAATGAGGTGTTGGATATGGCTCCTGGTAGCCACTGTACTGTGCCAACAGCTTACCATATTCCAGGTCCTGGCAGCCAGAAAAGAGCGCAAAAAGGGAAAAGACCCAAATCAGTTCATTGATCCTTTAAACCTTACGCTGTCCAACAGTGAGGAGTTATATGATCCTGACAAGGTACGTGTGTGAAGCACAGACACTTTCATCACCCTTTTCATCCTGCTGCAAACTTGTGCTTATTCTATAATGACCATTGTTCCTTTGGCGATTTTTCAGCATTTAGTAAAGTAGGCATTTGCCTAAGGTGGTGCTTATGAGGGGGGCAACATAAAAATATGTTGCAATAACTGTGCATTTTTTTTTCCTCTGCATTTGTAAGCTTCTTGCTATACATGTCCTCTGTCTCTGATATGACCAAAATATGTTCATAATTATTATGGGGATGCATGCAATTATCCAATTTCTGTATTATTTTAATGTAACAGTAGATAGTAACCACCTATTTTTTTAAAGTAAAAATAGTAGAGGTAATCTGCTAGTGAAGGAATTTTTCTTTTTTTTACACGTATTTTGACATTTTTATGCATTGTGACCTTGTTTACCAAGCTACAAATAGCAAGGATGAAAGTGTAATAACTTCTATTGATCAGTCAGATTTTAACTGTCAGACAGTCTAGCAATAATAGTAATAATGTCTGGGTGCTTTCATTTATTGCATTGTGGGCATTGCTTTTTTGGCTTTCTGTATAAACCCATCTGAGGATGTGGTGGCATTGACTCAATGCAGGAACCTGTACAGACATGGTTAATAATTAATGTTATATGTATGACATACTTGTTTTACAGCTGTGAAAAAAAAAAGATTGTTGGTACTTGTTTTTTGGCAGCCATGCACTGCCCTAAATCAGTCTCCTCTCTTGGACCAGGCAGACAGGGAGGGGGTCAATGCCTAGGTAATAATAAGCACTCACAACTGACCCTAGGGCTTGTTGTCTCCTGTTAAGATTTTCCAACACGCTGTAAAATTTCTGAGGCTAATTGAAGACTGCTCCCTTTTCAAGGTTCTCAGATGCCTGAATTATCTCAGTCAAACCTGAAAATATCTACATGTGTGATTGCTCCCTTGTGTTACATGCATGGCACCCAAATCAGGGAGATAAGCTGACGGTCCTTGGAAAGTGGTAAAGACTTGTACACTTGCCCTCTCATTGATTGTCAGGGGTACTCTACTTAGAACCTATACTGAACAGTCGTTTTACTACAGCTACCAGGCAGTCCTGAGGTTTCACTGCTCTGAGCAGTGTCATCTTGCTTTGGTTGACCTTACAGACTCTTTGCTTTTCAAAGGGTTTCTTAAAGTTGACTGCACCTATGTCACATAGGCTACCATGAAATAAGATGGACATAGGTGAACAGTGGCAGCTTCAGAGTAAATACAACTGATTGTTGGAGACCCTGAATGAAGCACCCTTCCATTGATCAGAAGGGGTATAGGGGTCCTTACTGAAATTAGAAAGCTTCTTTACAGTACCCATTCAAGGGCACAAATGATGCAGGTGATTCTAAAGTTGCCCATGGGCTTGTTAGGGTGATCATTATTGCATCCACAATCTGGCTGTCCTTGGGGCAAGCTACCTGCATACTGCTTCGGAGTCAGTCTTACGGGTTTTTGTAAATGGAAAATGGCAAGGGAGTTGTGAACACAAAGCTATATATCCATGGGAATACAAGCTATTTGGTCAAGATTTCTAACTCTTTGATGAACTATTCTCCCATGCACTTGCAAGCATCGCCCAATATGGCTAAAAAGGGTGACTTTCATTTTATGTCTACTTTATTGTGCAATGATAAGATGATAGCAAAAGAACTGCATAAGTGTTGTTTGGGTACATTTGGACAAATGTGGATTTTTGTCCATTTGTGATCATTCTTCTTTCTCATTTTGTCCTACACCTGAATCAATTCACCAACCTCTGATTGTTATTTGCCATAATAACCATTATTTTAAGCAATAACAGCAGATGAGGATTGTTATCCAAATAACACGTGAGTTGAGCCTAATATAAAATGAAATAAAAAAACAATGGTTAGTATATGTTCATTGGACTATGATATTGTGTAAAGATGGATATCTACCAGGAACGCCTGGTTGTTTGATGCCTGGCAAGGAATTGGTGGTTCATGGGTGTACACAGGGTGCCAAAAAGGATCACTTCTGACACTGGGATTGTCCAGTTTGGCAGTGGGTATATAGGAAGTTGAGCACGTCTGTTGCCACCAATTTATTGCTGAAACAAGCCTGCAAAACTAGAACAAGGGAAGAGATTAGAGGAGATCACTTGTTAGCATCTAGAGGTTTATGTCTTGGACTGTTGATAGAAAAACGTGTAACTTCTCTTTTCATTATATGGGTATAGCATTTACAAGATAACCTGCACAGCCGTCTGATTGTCACTTATTGGGCAGTGTATTACTTATGATATCTCCCGTTCCATGAAAACTCTAGAACTGTGATCTGTGCAGCCTGGCAGAATGAATGGGAGACACTGTGAAACATAGAAGGGCTGTCCAGGAAGAGCTAGTGGGGCTGTGAACAGGGAGAGGTGTGCAATTCAGCGTAAAGAGGATGAGATAATGAGAGTGAACATGTGGAATGAAAGGGATGCATTACAAGAAGCCAGAGCTGTTTACGTTGTGGGGAGAGCAGGAATGCAGTGCAGTTATTGGACTGAGGAACGTCCCTGTGACAGAGATGTTTTAAATAGCTCTGGAACCAGAAAGATGCCCTGCCAGCTTCAAGTGGTGGAATGTGTACATAGGAGAAAGATACCAGGCCTGAGGAGGGATGAGCGGCAGACAGAAATGTGTGTAACATAGGACTCTAACCCTATCATTCTCTTTCTTTCTCTCTCCTGACAAGAGATCACATAGCTACTTTAAAATAGGACTTTCAATGACTTTACAAGTCTGTATGAATAAATTCCTGAAATGTCACAATATACAGCAACTGTATAATTTTTCTTCAAAGCTGTACATTTCATCAGTGAAAAGCCATCCTTTAGCTACAGTCAAGTGACTTTTCCTAGGCTGACATGATGTCATCAATCTGCTGCAGGGAGTAGGACGCATTTCCCTAGTTTCCTCTTACCCAGTGATCAAACTGCAACATTGTTACTTAAAACTGCAGGGGCTAATCCGTGTCAGACACTTATGAACACAGCCAAGAACTGCATAGGCACTAAGATTTACATGTCTGAGCTAGACATAGTAGGAAGCAGATGCTGACACTGAATAATGCCTGAACAAAGGTGGCACCATCCTTTTGTAGAGTAAAGCAGATGAAATTGTTGTCAGTGTAAGTGCTGTGATCTCTGTGAGAGGTAATAAATATCTGGAAGTGTTACACTTCTTCATCCTCTAACACACCAGTCCTGCTGTACAAGGACTGCAGGAGGCAAATACCAGGTCAGATTCTGGTACCTGATTATATTCATAAAATTGATTTAAAGTGGTTGTAAACCTCAGATATGAAATATGAACAAAGTAAATCCCTCAATAGTAAAAGCACTAAAGCCTAGTACACATGGGCCGTATGTTGGGAGGTATGGAACGGTTCAAGAGAAACTGTCCGGCATTCGCCCCGTGTGTATGACAGCCGGTCCAACAGAAGCTGGCCGGCTTCTGTCGAAGACTCATGACCAGAAAAGGTCTGCCGACCGATTCCCTGTCGGCACTCTCACCCAATGGCTGAGATATACAAATTCTGCACTTTGAAGGATGTAGAAAAGAGAAGACTGCAGATAAACAGGTAAAACTTACATAGGAGGATTTGTTTCATCTCTGTGTATCTCCTGAGGCCACTCACTTCACTGGGTATATGGAAGGGTTTACAACCACTTTAATGATTTATTATTGGTTACTGAACTGCAATAATTTGTGTCCTTTATATTTGTCCTTTATATTTTATATAAAGACAGAACAGTAACTCAAAGTACATGCACAGGATCTTCCCACAGTTCCTCTTTCCCAGTGGTTCTCAACTCCTGTCCTCGGGACCCACCAACAGGCCAGGTTTGGAAGATAACTGAAATACATGACAGGTGATATTATTTGCTGCTCAGTGATTGCAGTATTCTAGTCTACATCTCCCCAAGGTAATACTTAAAACCTGGCCTGTTTTTGGCATCTAGACAAACACATACTCTCAGTTACAAGCAACATATACATATACATTTTCATTAGAACATCGCGGAGATCCAGGCTAAAAGTACAGCAGATAACAAACATCAATACACATGGATCAGGTGGAGGTGGGAACCACAATGTGGGAATCTACCTGAGGTGTATCCCACTTGAGAATAAGGCGTGTCTGGTGTGTCCGCAACCGCACGTGTAGAACCCAACAGAAAGTTGGCACTGCGGAGCGCTTATCACAAGCAGTGAGACATTTTCCCGATCCGCCGCAATTTGTGTTTTGCGATTTGTGTGTGTTTTTTTTTTAGCTGTACAATCCACTTATATAACTGGTTGCTAAGAAGGAGGCCGGGAAGCCAGCCGCCGTGTCCTTAACAACCAATGAGTCATCATCTGTCAGCGGGCTTCCCCGCTGACAGCTGAATGTAAACAAAGAATTGCCAGCAAAAAAAAAAAAATTGTGAAAAAAAAAATGGCATGGGGTCCCCTCCCCCAGGTCCATACCAGGCCCTTCGGGTCTGGGCGTGGGGCCCCCCAAAATTCATACCAGACCCTTTTCCGAGCATGCAGCCCAGCAGGTCAGGAAAAAGAGGGGACAAGCAAGCAACCCCCCCCTGCTGAACCCAACCAGGCCACATGCCCTCAACATGGGGGTGGGGGTGCTTTGGGTCAGGGGGGCTCTGTGCCGCCCACCCCAAAGCACCTTGCCCCCATGTTGATGAGGACAAGGGCCTCTTCCCGACAACCCTAGCTGGTGGTTGTCGGGTCTGCGGGCGGGGGCTTATCAGAATCTGGAAGCCCCCTTTAACAAGGGGACCACCAGATCCCGGCCTCCCCCCCATGTGAATGAGTATGGGGTACATTGTACCCCTACCCATTCACCAAAAAAAAGTAGTGTAGAAAAAATACAGTAGACAGTTTTTGACAAGTCTTTGATTAAAAATATCTTCTTCTTCGACGCTTCTTCCTCCGGTCTTCCTGTATCTTCTCCCGCATCTTCCTCTTCCGGTCTTCTCCTTCTCCCACTTCTTCTTCCACTCTTCTTCTTTCTCCTTTCATCTTTGTCCGTTGTGCTTCTTCCTCTACCGCCGCTCCCACCGATGACCCTCCTCCGAAGCTATGTCCCGCTGATCTGTCTCTGCCAATGTCAAGCATGTCTTAGATAACGATGGGGGTGTGGCCATCGGATGACATCATCTGGAGGCCCTGCCTCCTTGTGACATCACAGACCCATCATGCCCCTGGCAGTGACATCACAATGGGGCAGGGCCCCCTGGATGACGTCATCCGATGACCATGCCCCCATTGTTATCTAAGACATGCTCGACATCGGCGCGGACAGATCAGCGGTACGCAGCATCGGAGGAGGGTCGTTGGCGGGAGCAGCAGCAGAGGAAGAAGCACACCGGACAAAGAAGACAGGAGAAAGAAGAAGGGTGGGAGAAGGTGTAGCCCAGAGGAGAAAGATGCGGGAGAAGATGCAGGAAGACTAGAGCAAGAAGCGGGGAAGAAGAGGATATTTTTAATAAAAGACTTAATACTTTAAAGACTTTAATAAAATACTGTCTACTGTATTTTTTCACACTACACTACTTTTTGTGGTGAATGGGTAGGGGTACAATGTACCCCATACTCATTCACATAGGGGAGGAGGCCGGGATCTGGGGGAGATTCAGATTCCTATAAGCCCCCCGCCAGACCAGACAACCACTGGGGACAAGGTGCTTTGGGGTGCCCCAAAGCACCCCCACCCCCCCATGTTGAGGGCATGTGGCCTGGTATGGTTCGGGGGGGGGGGGCGCTCGCTCGTCCCCTCCCTTTCCTGACCTGCCGGGCTGCAAGCTCGGATAAGGTTCTGGTATAGATTTTGGGGGGGGCCACAACATTTTTTTTTTACATTTTGGCGTGGGGGGACCCCTCTGAATCCATACCAGACCCGAAGGACCTGGGGGGGAGACCCCACGCAGTTTTTTTTCACAATTTTTTTTAGCCGACAATTCTTTTTTTTATATTCAGCTATAAGCAGGGAAGCCCGCTGATCGCTCATCGGTTGTTAAGGACGCGACGGACAGCTTTCCGGCCCCCTCCTTAGCAACCAGCCATATACAGTGTAAAAAGAAAAAAAAAACGAAAATCGAAAACAAAAATCACGGCAAAATCGCGGTAAAAACGCGTGTCCAAAAACGTGGCAAGCACCACAAAAGGCACTGCAGAAATGTTCAAAAGCAACATGCATAGATGTGAATCGAGCCTTAGCCAGGATCTCTTCCCTGTTCTTATGAAAATATATATGTTACTTGTAGCTGAGACTATGCCTTTGTCTACAGTAGATAAAGGAACTTTGGGAAGATACTGTGCATGTACTTTGATTTAGTCCCCTTTCACACTGGGACGCTTTGCAGGCACTACAGCGCTAAAAATATCACCTGCAAAGCACCCTGAAAGAGATGCTTCTGTCTCTCCAATGTGAAAGCCCGAGGGCTTTCACACCAGAGTGGTGCGCTGGCAAGACGCTAAAAAAAGTTCTGCTAGCAGCATCTTTGGAGCGGTGAAGGAGCAGTGTGTATACACCGCTCCTCCACCGCTTCTGCCTATTTAAATCAATGGGCAGCGCGGCTATACGGCCGGCAAAGCGCTGCTGCAGCGACTTGCGGGTGATTGTGACACTTTCTCGGCTGGTTTTAACCCTTTCTCGGCCGCTAGCGGGGGGTAAAATGCCCCCGCATTGCAGCATGCTACTATGCAGGTGTGTTACCTCAGTGTGTTGGGGTGCCATTCAAACTGAATGGCACTGCAATACAGTAACGTTTGTTACATGTGTTTATGTATGTTACTACAGCACAGAAGTCTAAATGGGCTCTAAAACTGACCTTGATTGATTGACTGGTCCCCGTCCAGACCGGATCAGAATTAGTCTTTACCAGCTTGACTTCCCATTGAGTTGTGATTTTTTTACCACTGAGCAACAACTTACAGTAAGATGTGTCAATCACATGGATACCAGTGAGGAGGGTGGAGAAGCAGCTGCTGTCATCACTGATAAGATCCATGTCTTACTTTTTAGCCAGAAGCTAGTTCTGTGTCTCTGCTCTAAACATGTTATCCAAGTTCAGATCAATATAATGAAAACTGGAAATGAAGAAAATGCTGATTACATTGGTTAATTTCAGTTTAAAAAGTCAATTTGATTTAAAAAAAATGGAGCATCATGTATAAAGTGTGCCTGTGTTGCCACAGCAAACAATCAGATTCCAGCTGTCATTTTTTTAGCGTATGTTGTAAAATGTAGATGAAAAGAGAGGCGGTTCACCAGCGTAGGAGGCCAAGTCTTATTTCATTGCACGTGAGCCCAGGGGCTTGTGTTTGTACTTCTCTATGACTTTTAATAGTAAATACAGACATTCTTATCTTTTAAATTTCTTTTATTCCAACAATTTTTTTTCTTCCTTATAACAGGAACAGAACTATGACAACACAGAGGCCTGTCTCTTTTTTTCCAGTCTCTTTAGATGATCATAAGCAAAGTTCCACCCAAAAGTGGAACTTCTGCTCATTTGTCTTCTCTCCCCCTCCGATGCCACAATTGGCACCTTTCGAGGGGAGGGGGGACAGGATACCTGTCTTTGACAGGTATCCTGTTCCCACTTCTGGGAGTCCGGGCTGCGGCCCATGACATCAGTGCTGGGCTCCCTCCTCCTCTCTCTGTCGCCAGGCCAGTAGGATAGAGGAGCGGGGCCTTTCATATGTGCAGTAGGGTTCCCGGTGTGAAGCCTTATGGCTACACTGCCGGGTACCCTTACCCGCAATGGCGGCGGCAGCACCCGACAGCTGATGGAAACATCTGCTGCATGCCGACATAGCTGGACTCCAGGATAGGTACGTGTCCTATTGTTAAATGCCAGCAGCTGCAGTGTGTATAGCTGCTGGCTTTTAATTTTTTTTTGGGGGGGGGCGGAACACTGCTTTAAGCTTTTTAATCTATTGTATCTTCTTTCTAGTTTTAAAAGTGTAACTTGCTGCAGCTTTAACTAGACAGTTTTTTACAATCTTTGGAAAGCATGCCTGTTTTGGTAAAATTTTTCTGTTTCAATTGTTTTTATTAAAGGTTTTTGAAGATAATAAAAACACTTGGCAGGGTAACGACCAATCCTTGCATGCTCTGGGAATATGCTAAAGAAGCTACATAATTGGGGGAGGGGGGGACAGAAAGGGGAGCAGGAGCCACATAAGCCGATGCCTCCTCTGTAGTGCTGGCTCCTGTCCCATGCGGAGTGATACCAAACGACCTGGCTAGCCATCTCCAGAGTGGTGCCAGCAGCAGGAAAGAGGAGTTCTTCAGGTCAGTGTGAAGCAATACACTGGGCATATTAATATTGGGCTGCTTTTAGTGTACCTTCAGCATTCCTGCGGGTTTGCTGTGCTTAGCCATAGACTTCTATTATATCCTGTGGGTTTGATGCACTTTCTGAAAGCACACCAAAACTAGGAGTTTTGGTGCACTTTCAGAAAGTGCACCACACATGTGGGATATAATAGAAGTCTATGGCAAAGCACAGCTAGCCCAGAAAAGTTGCAGACCCACGGTGCAGTTAAACCGCAGCACATCAGTGTGAAAGGGGGCTCATTACAGTACTGGTTCATTTACATTTGCAATTTGGAAGATGGTAAAGCCCCATAGTTTCAGATGTGTTTTTATAATTTCCGCCCCATTCTTTTAGCTGCAGTGGCCAGGGGTGTACACAAGACGCAGATGCCCTGTCATGGATGGTGGGTTTAGCGCCTACCAAGCATGACCCATTCAAGTGAATGAGGCCCCTCTGCAAGTGCCCTGCAACCTTGTGCCCAGCAAACAAGGGGTTAAAGAAGGTAGCATTGTGCTGCTTTCTCACCACCTGCTTTAACCCCTTGGACCCCGCAGATGCATGCAGTTGTGGGGCACTTGCAGAGTGGCCCCATTCACTTGAATTGGGGCACTGTGTGACACTGTGCCCGGTGATCTTGGACTTTTTCCATATTGTTCAGGTAGATCTCGACCTCTAAGTTTGCTCACCCCTGCTCTATAGGATCCCAAATAATCACATTCAAAAGTGAAGAACAAACGTCTAATGAAGAGCTGCATATGGAAAGTCAATAACATCTTAATAACTAGAAGACAGCCCACAAGCAAACCGCTTAGCGCAGTGGTTCTCAACTTGGACCCACCAACAGGCCAGGTTTGCAAGATAACTGAAATACATCACAGGTGATATATAATTTGCTGCTCAGTGATTGCAGTATTCTAGTCTGCATCTCCCCGAGGTAATACTTAAAATCTGGCCTGATAGTGGGTCCTGAGGACAGGACTCGAGAACCACTGGCTTAGCGGATCAAACTATGGAAAACATAAGGACCATGAGATATAGACATCAATAATAAGTAACTGCTGCATATTGGTCTTCAAAATGATAGAACATTTAACTCCTGTTATATGATTACTAAAGCTCTTCCCATTTTCAAACACCATTACGGTTGTATATGGGGGACACTACTCCCCACAGCTAAGAGCATAAGTAACTTAGGCAAGAAAGGGGAAAGGAGGCTAGGAAGACACAGTGACAGGACTGGCGAGGAAAGAAAGGAAGGAGAGGAAAGGTGAGAAAAGGAGAAATAGAGAAGGTTGACCTGTCCGGGGATCTGCCGCCAACCGTCCATGGAGTCAGTTATAAATAAGCAAGCCTGGGGGACCATATGTTTTCGAAGAGGGATTGTTTATCTCGCAAGGCACTCAGGCACTCACAATTTTTTTTCATTTAACATGATCCACGTAAGTTTACGTTTCATTAAAGCTATATCTATCTATCTAACAGGGCTTTTCAGTGTGGTCGCAATGGAGATTTTGGCCGCTGGGAACATAAAGTATATTAGGTTCTGTTTGTGTCTTGGGACATTTTCCATTGGCTGGTTCAGTAAGGAGATACTTTCATCTTTAGTGATGTTTTGGTTTAATTTTTAAATCCCTCTTTTCTGGTTTTGTGTAGTGACCATTAAAAACCAAAGTAGGAAAAAAGGAATATAAATTAACTAAAGCCTGAATCAAAACAGTGCCATTGTATAAAAAGATAGTTACAGAAGGATTGCATTGCAGTAAAATCTATTTTGGCTCAGCTGTTCCTTTTGTAGCTCTGTAAAAAAAAACAAATCTGTAAAAAAAAATGCCCACAACCATGGGTAATTGCCAGTTACCCCCATAAGCTAAGGTCAGTCTCTCTCCTCTTAAACTGCATGTCTGAACCTTGTTTTCTATTTCATTTGCCTAGTGGGTGTGGTCTTCATAGCTTCTTCTGTGCATGTGGACAGGTGTCCACTGTCCACAGCATTAGAATACTGTATCAGATGACTTATTTTGCCTTCGATCAGCTTTTCTTAACCAGTGTTACATGGATCTCTGGGGTTCTTCTAGAGGTTGGCTAGGGGGTCCTTGAACATTTTCATAAATCCAACACACTTTGGAAAGAGCAAGTGTTAGGGGACCAGCAGAGCCTTTTCCCCAATTTTTCAGCTATGTACCCACTGTCACCATTTAATCTTTTTATTCGTCTAAGAGGGGTATTCTTCCCACTGACCAGCAATGTAAATTGGCCATTCTTAAAGTGGAAACCAATACAAGGGGCACCCCACTCACCAACCACCCAGTGTTTGTGAATCCTTCTCCTACTGACTACCATTGTAAGGGTTTTTTCTCCCAGTGAACCCCAACAAAGGGGGCACCCCTCTCACTTACCACCAATGATAGGAGGACCTTCTCCTACTGACCATCCATGTAAGGGAGGGCTTCCCCCATGGACCACCAATGTAAGCTGGTTATGTTCTCTCTCAGTAACTCCACTGTTATGCCCCGTACACACGGTCGGACATTGATCGGACATTCCGACAACAAAATCCTAGGATTTTTTCCAACGGATGTTGGCTCAAACTTGTCTTGCATACACACGGTCACACAAAGTTGTCGGAAAATCTGATCATTCTGGACGTGGTGACGTAAAACACGTACGTCGGGACTATAAACGGGGCAGTAGCCAATAGCTTTCATCTCTTTACTTATTCTGAGCATGCGTGGCACTTTGTGCTTCGGATTTGTGTACACACGATTGGAAATTCCGACAACGGATTTTGTTGTCGGAAAATTTTATAGCCTGCTCTCAAACTTTGTGTATCGGAAAATCCGATGGAAAATGTGTGATGGAACCTACACACGGTCAGAATTTCCAAAAACTAGGTCCTATCACACATTTTCCGTCGGAAAATCCGACCGTGTGTACGGGGCATAAGGGTGAATGTCTCCACTGACCACCAATAAAAGGACACTACAATTTTTACTGCATGTGTTTCTTTTCTAGTTTTAGCATTTTTTTTTTCATTTAACGATATTGCAGAAAATCGTTTCGTTGTATAGCGCAGCACAGAGTTAAAATATGATCCATCCTCTGTGTTAAATATACTAAGTGGTTTCTAATCTCACTAACACACTGTGAGCTGTAGACATAACGTTTAGTTCCTCTGTGGTAAAAAGTTTGAGAAAGGCTGTTTTCTTACAGCTGGTTTTATATCAGGACATTCTGGTGCACTATTGGCCATTTGGCAGGATATGCATATTCAATGCATCATCTACTTTACATCGTTGAAAGGAGTGATTCCTTTATAATCATGCCAACTATATAGTTTAAAGCTGAACACTGATGATTCCATGTTGTTGAGATTTACGGAAAAGAGCACAAGGGAATCACCGCCCCCCCCCCCTTTTTTTTTCTTTTCTCTTCTTCCATCCCCTCCCCTATCCCCCTCCTTCGGTTCCTGCGCTATACCTTTTCCCTGTACTATAACCATTTCCAGTAGTACAAGTCTAAGTGGCTAGTTGGGATTCTACGTAGTTAGTCCCTAAAGAATCAGAAACATATTTCATGACCTGGCCACTAACGACTTTTATCCTTCTATGTTAGTTCATCTTGTCAACCTCACCAATACTTCCACCAAATATACTATATTTCTCAGTTTAATGTTTTGAGGTGTTGTATTTCTGCATATCCTGATGGAAGGACACTCAGATGCTTATGCTTAATCTCACACTTATAAGATTTATTGTTCATTGAATGTACTTTCTATGACAGTACATTATTACTTGACTAATAAAATAAAAAATATTGAATGTTAAATCTGAACACTGAGGAAATATAGAAACAGCCCTTGTAGAGAGACCCCACACTGCATGGGTTAAATTCTTGTTTATGTGTAGGGGAACATTATAAAGTAGTTTTACTCTTCTTACCCCTCACTCTGACAGGGTTTTATTCTCTGTGTGACCAGTCCCCTGAAACCGATATTCTTCAGCCTTTGTTCCATCTGTTTCATTCTGACATCACCGCATACAATAAAGGACCAGCAGGCCTTCAATGTAAATGAGAACACCAAAGGCCCATGCACAACCTGGGGAGCAGGGTTCCCAACCATCAGTAAATTTACTGACAGTTTGTAAAAATCTGTGATTTTTGCAGCTGTCAGTAATTGTCCGTTAGAGAAATTTTATGTCAGTAAATTTTTTTCAGGCAGGTTAGCGTTGGCTCGGCAAGTGTAAGAAAAAACCCATTGACAGCTTGATGCAGCACCAGCAGCCACTTATCCAGTTAGAGTTTGGAGCCAGTTGGGATTATTTTTAAATAGAAGTAGGCTGGAGCCGGCAGGGGAAGGCACAGACGGCCGCATTTGTCAATCCTGTTCTTCTAGTTCAGTTGCAGAGTGATCTCAACTGTGCTCCGCCTGCCGCCTCAATGCATGGATAGGTAGTTGGAACTCGGTGTTTGTCTGGCGGCAACAGCTCCTGGAGCCTGTGCTCGCGGCCCCACGTACCCCTAAGCTACACTACACTCTATTTCTCAGTCACCTACCCTGCTCTTCTGCAGATGCAGTTCTCTATCCGGTACTGTCAAGGAGGGGGATTTAGGGGTGAAACTAGAGCACTGTGCTGAGGGAAGGGGAAATTTGGGGGATAAGGGGGCACCCCTGTGCTGTGCACTCTGTAAGCAGCGCACCCCTGAACCCTGCACTCTGTACCCAGCGCACCCCTGAACCCTGCATTCTGTACGCAGTGCACCCCTGAACTCTGCAGTCTGTATGCAGCGCACCCCTCAATCCTGCACTCTGTATGCAGCACACCCCTGAACCCTGCACTCTGTATGCAGCGCACCTCTTAACCCTGCATTCTGTACGTAGCCCACCCCTGAACCCTGCATTCTTTACGCAGCGCAGCCCTGAACTCTGCACTCTGTATGCAACGCACAGCTGAACCCTGCACTCTGTATGCAGCGCACTCCTGAAACCTGCATTCTGTATGCAGCGCACCCCTGAACCCTGCACTCTGTATGTAGCGCACCCCTGAACCCTGCAGTCTGTATGCAGTGCACCCCTGAACCCTGCACTCTGTACGCAGCGCACCTCTGAACCCTGCATTTTGTATGCAGTGCACCCCTGAACCCTGCACTCTGTATGCAGCGCACCCCTGAACCCTGCACTCTGTATGCAGCGCACTCCTGAACCCTGCACTCTGTATGCAGCTTACACTTGAATCCTGCACTCTGTACGTAGCGCACACCTGAACTCTGCACTCTGTATTCAACGCACACTCCTGGTATTTATTGTCCCTTTAAGACCCTCCCACTGTGCAGGAGGTGATACTGCTGCCTCCTGAATCAGTTTTTTTCCCAGCCGAATGTGAATTTTTACATTGAAATAGTGTGTCACAACCACATGTCAAGCATATGACTCGTGCCTGCTGAGCAGCCCCATTGAGCGCAACAGGCAAGTTTGACAGGCAATGAGACAGGGTGAGATAAAATTGCCTCACTATGAAGCTAAGCTTCAAGGCCATGGCAATATGTACTCACCCAAGCAGCTGCTATGTTCATTTAGAGGTAGGTGGTCATGGAGCATTTCTTTTTTAGGCTACTCCCACTATTAATCTGGACATGTCCATTGCTCTCTTTGGCATGCATAACAGAACTTATTTTTCAACTGTATCCCAGCAGGGTTGCTGATAATTTGTCATGCTGTCTTGACTTTTTAAATGTAAACGAATTACCTGTTATAGGTATAGTCAGTGTTTACAGATTGTGTTTATACTGTTTAAATATCGATTGTTTTAGTTTCTAATAGAAGTTCAGACTTTTTTTATAGGTTGTCAGTAAACAATGTGCTCATCAGTAAATTTGGCATGTTCTGTCAATAAAAAAAGTTGCGGGAAGTTTTCAACCTTGCCGGGGAGGCAAGTGAGAAGTCCATTGCAAGGGTAGTTTGCCCACTGCAAAAATAGTTTTTACATTTTCCTTTATCTACAGGCTTCTCATTAGAGATTTCTGGCTATATGAGCCTAATGGACTGAATTTGTCATTGGAATGAAAAGTAATGGAAAATTATTCTGTTGCCCCTGCAACAGAAGGTGAGAGGAAATCTTTCAATGGGGACACATGGATAAGCCATCCCCTCACTATAAAAGGGGGGCACCGTTGCCTCCATAGTGTCAGTGAATTTTAAGCTGTCGTAGGGAAAGCTGACAGTTTGCATAGGAAGAGAATAGGGTCACTTAGGAAACTGTACTTTAATTATGATTGCTAGCTCTTTGAGCAATCAACACTTTTTCTGCCTTGTTGTCTTGCATTGGAATTTGTGGTTGATTTGATGTCAGATGACATTGTTAGCTGTTCTCCCATCCATAACAAACATTTTTATTTTGCTACAAGGCCTCTTATAAAAAAGGATTTTGTTCCAAGATGGTATTTAGGGGTTTTCTATTCTCTGAGAGTTTTTGTATGTTGGAAGGGTCTTTTTTAAGTTTGTGGTGCTTAAAGTGGATCATTCACTTGTTATAACCATCTGTTTTTTAAGCAGTCTTTTGTTTGCAGTATGCCACTGCATTAGTGGAAAGGAAAAAAGCCAAGTGCAAGAACAGTGCGCACCTAAACCACCTCACATCACATCACTCACATTCACTCCCCCCCTCCATATACCTATAGATAAAATAAAAGATTAGACATACACCAGTTAGACCTATTATCCCAGATTAAAAGTGTCTGGCTGATGGTCAAGCTTACACTACTGTAGAAAGTGCAGTATCTTAATTCTTGTAGTAACACACCCGCTTATACTCTTTGGGGTTGATTTACTAAAACTGAAGAGTGCAAATTCTGGTGCAGCTCTGCATAGAAATCAATCAGCTTCCATTTTTTTTGTCAAAGCTTAACTGAATAAGCTGAAGTTAGAAGCTGATTGGCCATGCACAGCTGCCCCAGATTTCTCCAGTATTTGTAAATCAATCCCCTTGTCTCTAGTAAATTTTGGCCTAATATTCCTACATAGCTGTCCTGCTGCTGGCTAATTTTACCTTCTATCCTCATGTGATATCGTAGGGGTTCATGTACATGGATTTATATACATATGGATTTATAGGCATATAAAATATGTCTAGCGTAAAGATCTCAGAACTTTCCTACGCTTGCGCAGCAGCAGGTGCAACATACAGCCTGTCATACAAGTGAATGGCTGTACAGGACCATACATTACTAATCAACACTGCTTCTTTACGATGGCCTGTACCCACACAAGCATATCTGACGTATTTCCTGAACACAAAACTTTCATGTGCATGAACCCACACTCGTGTATTTTGTCTCTAGTAAATTTTGGTGTAACTTGTTCATTAAAATTGTCCTGCTGCTGGCCAATTTTACACTGCTCTGTCATTTGTTGTCTCTTAATTCCTCATGTTAAACACCTCCTTATAGTCTTTTCTTATCGTACATCACGGGACACAGAGCCATAGTAGTTACTATGTGGGTTATAGCCCACCTTCAGGTGATGGACACTGGCACGCCATAAGATAAACAGTGCATATAACCCCCTATATAACCCCTCCCACTAATGGGAGTATCTCAGTTTTTTCGCCAGTGACTAAGGTGTTGGTCACGAGTAAAGATGTGCTGTGCTTAGCTCCACTGGAGCAATCCTTGCTGGGGCTAGCCATGCAGCCGGATCCAGTCAAAGCATCTTTTAGGCCGAATTGAATGGTACCCGGGCCTCATGTCCAAAGAAACAAGGTCTTGTCTGTAAACGCTTCTCTTTTTAGAGAGCTGGACCCCGGGATCCAGTACTTTTGGTAGTAGGGCCATAAAGTTTTAGTGGCGGTGGTGCTATTACAGGTCCATGATTGTGGGTTTCCTCAAGGATCCCCAGCTCCTGAAGGTTTGGTGAAGATTGGGTCTGTTGGTTTTTACCGCAGAAAACCCTGCAGCGGGAAAGGTAAGTGGAGTTTTTCTAAGAAATTTTTGAATTTTCTTATGAATGTCTCCTTTAAGTTAGTAAATGTTATCATGCTTATGCGTCACCACTGGGGGCTGTATAGAGCACATACCTTCTCACGCTTCCTCAGAGAGTCCGGAGCAGCAGCTTCCATTTCCTCCAGCCAGCAGCAGACCTCCAGTAAGTCTGGGGGGTTTTCCTCCCCACCAGACGCCCCCCACCTGTGCCATTTGCTACCCCTCTTCAGGAGGAAGAAGCACTAAAAAAACAAAAAAAAAAACGGAACGGCACGCCGCACTACTCCCCGGCTTCCAGGCTCTCCATTCCATTTTCTCCCCTCTGTAAAATCCCATAGGATCAGAGGCCCACACTCGCGCAGGAAAACTCTTTTTTCCAAAGAGAAGAGGGGGGCTGTAGGCGACAGGGGGGGCGGGGCTTAGTGTGGCGTTGGCGTCCTTCAATGCCCAGCGCTGTAAAGAGTGTTTTTTTTTAAAGCACTAGTGTTATTGCTGCAAGCTGCAGAGGGATACAAGAGCGTAGAGGGGCATGTAAGAGGTTGGTGACACAAGCATTAATAGCAGCGACAGTGGCTGACTATTGCTCAAGCAATGGATGTGATTCTTCTGGTAGTACCTCTGCTTTGTGCATCGGGCTATATTCAGAAGGGGTGGTTGAAACACTCCCAAAAAAGGAGCTAAAAGGGTCTCCCTCAAGCTCTGGAAAGCCTACTCTTCAAATGGCATCCTCCCCTGAGAGGGGGTGGCTGGTCAGAGGGAGCATCGGGGCCATGAAATGTTTGCAGCTGTTTTCAACACTGCAGACCCTGTTCATTTTACTCTTTTTCCTCAGCCATGGTAGGTTTTTAAAAGAAGTTTAGTGACTTTAATCGCATCCCATAGTGGTTAATAGCATCCCAGTGTGCTCAAGGTGTGACAGGTTCTCTTCCATTTTCCTAAAGACCCTCAGACTGAGGAACTAGGAGCAGGAGAAAACGATTCCCTCAGGGGACCGTGGTGAGTCTGATGACTCCTCTTCTGAGGTGTCAATTGTGGGAGGGTCAGCTTTCACAATCTGTATGATTGATGGTACAATTTCATGCTGAATGATCCGCTCCACATTTATGTACCCTTAACTGAGTGTTTGGGTTCGCTAAAGCCTCCTCAAGCTGTGAATGCTTTTTCCTGTCCATTCTTTGTTGGGAATTTTTTTTTGTATCTGGAGGATCACCCAGATAAGCATTATTTTCTATTCTAAAAAGTTTTCATACTTTATCCTATGGTATAGAAAATTCACTAAGCGGGGTGTACCAGCAATTAACGCTACTATATCCTTTGTATGTAAGTTTGACTTGTCCAGCAGACATTACTCAAATACTTAGGGATCCAATGAATAAAAGGTTGGAATTCCTATTAAAAAAACACAAAAAAAAACACTTTTTCTCTGGCAGGTTGAGTGTCTCAGCCTGCGCTGACAGTAATCGGTTAATAATTGAGAAACCAGTTTTAACAGGTGTTTAAGGTTATCCTGCTCAGCAGGTCCAGAAGGCAGCTTTATGTTTGCAATAGTTGCAATGACAGATTGTGCCTTCGCTAAGCTTCATGCAAGAAGCTCCTGGCTAGTCTTCCCTTTTGCGGTAAGACAGCTATCTGGGGATATTTTGGATATATCCAAAGAATTTATAGCAAAAGAAAGATACCCCTTTTACCTTTTAAATGAAGGACTAATTGTGTTTTTATTTCAAAGTTCCTTCTCCTGTGCCAGGGGCATCAGCCTCCAGGCAGTCACGATGGCCTCCGTCGTCAGGTTCAAAGGGTAATCCTCAGGGTTAACCCCAAGAACAAAAGAGGTCTTGAGGGAGGAAGCCTACAAGATACTGTAGCCTCCTTATGAGGAGGTGCCCCCGCTTGCTCAATAGGGAGAATTCTTCTACAGTTCTCAGGGATCTGGCAGAAGGAACGTCAAGACGAATGGGGAACTTCCTCAATAGCTCCAACGTACAAACTGGAGTTCCAAGAGTTTCCGTCTCCTCGTTTTCTCAGATCAAACGTTTCTAAGGATCCAGAGAAAAATAAATCTTTCTCTCTAAAATTGGACCATGTTTTGGCAAAAAGTGTTCATGGTGGCCCCATGTAAGAGCAGAGATTGGGATTTGGTTAAATCCAAATGGACATTCTAGATCTCAAAAATCTAAAATTCAATTGCTGAATATAATCTCTCCCCTTTTTGCATGAAGATGCATATCTCCATATGCCTATTTCCTTGCTCACTAGTATTATTTTCTTTCAAAGTGGAAAATCTTCTTTTTCAGTGTGTAGCTCTGCTTTACGAGCTAACTGCTACACCTCGAGTACAAGGTTCTGGCTTATTTTCTAGCCAGATTGAGGGCCCAGGGTATAACGATTATGGCTTACCTAGTCGATTTGTTCTTGTTAGACCAGTCGGTAGCCCGCTTAGACCAAAAGTATGGTCACTACATTCAACTACCTGGAATATCTAGGTCGGATTCTCAACCTAGGAGGAATCTTCTTTAAAACATGAAGAAAATACTTGGGTCTGATCATAGCTACACCCAGAAAAGGGTATTCGTACCCCAGGCTAAGATCAGCACCATAAAGGTCAGATCTAGGTAGTCGAAGCAAGATGTTTTTCTCCTATTCAACTTTGCGTGAGGTTGCCTGGAAATATGGCGGCTTCATTCAAGGCCGTCTTTATCCTCATTCTCATTCTAGACTGCTGCAAAGCAGTATCCTATTGGCTTGAAACAGAGAATTCAAGCTCTATTTTCCCAATGTGTCTGACTCCAAAGCCTACGGCCACATCATCCTGGTAGCGCTCGATTTCGTCCGATCTTGGAGGCTAAACAGGGTTGGGCCTGGTTAGTACCCAGATGAAAGTCCACTTGGAAATACCAGGTGCTGTAGGCTGAGTACGCCGGAGCCTCCGTTTATGGTTAACATCCAAAAATCTGCCAAGGGGAAAATCCTTCTTTTAGTTACATATGATACATTTTTTTTTTTAGGTTGGGGGACAGTCCTGAAAGAGGCAGCTTTCCAGGAGAAGTGGCCTAGATCAGAAATGGCCTTGCCCATTAACATTTTAAAAATTCAGGCAGAACACTTGGTTCTGAGGCCTGAACATTCAGTTTAAGGTATTGTCCTGCAATTCGTTTATGCCACAGCAATGGCCTATATTAATCACCAAGGGGGCACAAGAAGTTGTGCAGCCCAGAGAAAGGTGAAGCTTATCCTTTCTTGGAAAGAAAACAATGTACTTTGCCTATCGGCAGTTTTCATTCTAGGAAAAGAAAATTGGCAGGCGGACTACTTGAGTCCCCAGCAGTTTTTCCTGGGAGAATGGTTCCTTCATCCTGATATCTTCCTGTCAATATATCTGTTTGCGTCCAGGATCAACAAATAAGATTGACAACTTTGTGTCAAGAACAAAGGATCCGCTAGCATGAGGAATGGATGCCTTGCTATTCCCGTGGAATCGGTTCTCACTAATTTGTGCATTCCTTCCTATTCTGCCTGCATCCACAACTTCTTCACAGGATCAAGCAGGGAGGGAAGTCGTTGATTCTTGTAACCCCAGCGGGGTCCAGGAAATCTTGGGAGATCATAGAGATGGCAGTAGGGAACCCATGGACCCTACCTTCGCGGCCAGACTTTCTCTCGCAGGGTCCAAAGTTCCATCCTACTTTACAAACAATAAATTTAACGGTTTGGCTATTGAGGCCCACACTCTGAAGAAGCGTGGGCTGTCAGGTTCGGTAGTTTTCTACCTTGGTTTATGCAGAGCCAGCCTCCATGGTTATATATTTTTGAGTCTGGGAAACATATGTCTCCTGGTGTGAAACCAGGAGCTGCACCCCAGGAAATAAGCCTAGGTAGAGTCATTGATTTTTTCTGCACATGGGGTGAGAAATAAAGCTGGCCTTGAGTGCTTTCGTATCAGCCTTATCGGTAGTATTTCAACATCCACTTGCTTCGCATTCTTTGGTCCATAACTTTATTCAGGGGGTAACTCGACTTAATCTCCGGTTAAGTAATCCCTGAACCCTTGGGACTTTAATTCGTTTTGTCGGCATTGCAAAACAGCCTTTTTTGGGCTGAAAAACAGCCTTTTTTGGGCTGATACGACTTATTCCCTTGGTCCTTTTTTGACAAGGAAACTATTTTTTTCTGGTAACCATATCTGCTGCAAGAAGGGCTGTCAGGTTCGGTAGTTTTCTACCTTGGTTTATGCAGAGCCAGCCTCCATGGTTATATATTTTTGAGTCTGGGAAACATATGTCTCCTGGTGTGAAACCAGGAGCTGCACCCCAGGAAATAAGCCTAGGTAGAGTCATTGATTTTTTCTGCACATGGGGTGAGAAATAAAGCTGGCCTTGAATGCTTTCGTATCAGCCTTATCGGTAGTATTTCAACATCCACTTGCTTCGCATTCTTTGGTCCATAACTTTATTCAGGGGGTAACTCGACATAATCTCCGGTTAAGTAATCCCTGAACCCTTGGGACTTGAATTCGTTTTGTCGGCATTGCAAAACAGCCTTTTTTGGGCTGATACGACTTATTCCCTTGGTCCTTTTTTGACAAGGAAACTATTTTTTTCTGGTAACCATATCTGCTGCAAGAAGGGTATCAGTATTGGCTGCTCTTTCTTGTAAAGAGCCATACTTTTATTATTCACAAGGATAAGGTAGTATTGCGTCCTCATCCTAACTTTTTACCAAAGGTAGTATCAGGTTTTTATCTATACCAGGATATTGTTCTACCATCCTTTTTCCAGAACCCTGTTCTTTGGAAGAAAAATCACTACATTTTTTTTTTTTTTGATGTGGTGAGAGCAGTCAATGTCTACTTAAAGGCGATTGCTCAGATTTGAAAATTGGATGTTTTTATTCATGTTGCCTGAAAGTCCTAAAGGAGGACAGGCAGCATCGAAATCTACTATTCTAAATAGATTTGATAAGTAATCGTTCAAGCTCATGATTAAGAGGTGGATTCCACCTCTCAAATCAAAACGCACTCCTCTAGGGCTGTTAATGCTTCCTGGGCAGTGCATCACCAAGCCTCCATGGCTCAAATCTGTAAGGCCACAACTTGGTCTTCAGTCTATACATTTACCAGATTCTATCAAATAGATGTAAAAGGTCATGAGGATATCGCCTTTGGGCGCAGGGTACTGCAGGCTGCAGTATTAGTCCTTTAGTCTCTTATTGCCCTACTTTTTGTTGTGTCTCCCTCCCTTCAGTTGGCATTGCTATGGGACGTCCTACATAGTAACTACTATGGCTCTGTGTCCCATGATGTACGATAAGAAAATAGGATTTTTAAAACAGCTTACCTGTAAAATACTTTTCTTTGAAGTACATCACGGGACACAGAGGTCCCTCCCCTCTTTGGTATACACGTGTATTGCTTTGCTACAAAACTGAGATACTCCCAGTAGTGGAAGGGGTTATATAGGGAGTGCACTTTTTATCTTAGGGTGTGCCAGTGTCCATCACCTGAAGGTGGCCTATAACCACATAGTAACTACTATGGCTCTGTGTCCCGTGATGTACTTCAAAGAAAAGGATTTTACAGGTAAGCTGTTTTAAAAACCCTATTTTTTTTCTCCCTCATTAAAAAAGTCCTGTTGTTGGCCATTTTAATACTGCTATATCACCTGCGGTCTCTTAAAGTGGTTGTAAACCCTTACAGACCAATCTGACCTACAGGTAAGCCTAGATTAAGGCTTACCTGTAGGCCCAAGAAATATCTCCTAAACTACACGGTTTAGGAGATATTTGCAAAAAGACAGGCACCGCTGTCTACGGCGCGGGGGTGACGTCATCGCGGCTCTGGCCAATCACAGCACTGGAGCCACGATACCCAGAAAGAAGATGGACGCTCCGTAGCAGAGGGGACAGCGGTGACATCGCAGGCTCCTGTGTCAGGTAAGTGACACATAATGGGCTACAATGCGATGCATAGTAGCTCATTATGCTTTATGCTTTACCTTTGCAGGGAAACAAAGAGGAAGTAAACCCATCAGGGTTTACTTCCTCTTTAAGTCTTAATGAGAGCTTGACAGAAATTAGCCAATGGTAGAACAGTGTTGCATCAGTGAGGACATAGACAGTCACTGCTAAAATCACCTGAAAAAAAGCCTGCTATATGTAAGCCAAGCTAACTGTAAAAAAGAAAAAAAATTGACTTCACAGCCAAAAATGCGCAGCCAGTGTATGCTGATGCTAACACTGCCCATGCAAATCGTACTGTTTTTAACCTAATCGGAAGTGTAAACGAGGCCTTACAGGTATGTATAACCTCTTACAGAGATCACAGTACAGGCAGTCCCCAAGTTACGAACCTCCGACTTGCGAACGACTTCTACGTCCGAACGGGAGGCGGCGTGAGGTTCTGCGCATGCACAGCCACTTTTCGGCGGCGGGCACCTCAGAAAACTTTGGAAAACATCAGAAAACGACATCTGCGCATGCGCGGCTACCAAAACATTGGAAAATGACGTCTTCTGACTTACGCACATTTACGACTTAAGAACAAATCGGCAGTCCCTAACCCGTTCATAACTCGGGGACTGCCTGTACTTCCTCTGACAATGCCTTCATCTTCTTTTTACTGATAAAAGTATTTTTTTTTAAGTTATAATATTGATGTATATTAAGAGACAAATCGGGAGTTTATTTATGCAGACTTATAAACCTAATGAACAGTCCACTTTAAGCAGAGTTTATATTGCAAAACATAACTTTGGAATCCAAAATATCTGTCCTCAAATACTTTGAAATTAAATTTCTAACAACTACTATAACTCCTCTCTTCTTTGCTGGAGCATTGGCTGTGTATATACTGTATGTGGAAAGTTTTTAATTTGATTTGAAGTTTGAAAGTTATAGATCTTCAAACTTGGATCCTTGAAAGAATTGAATATCATGGTTTAGAGCAGGGGTCTCAAAATGGCGGCCCTCCAGCTGTTGCAAAACTACAAGTCCCATCATGCCTCTGCCTGTGGGAGTCATGGTTGTAACTGTCAGCCTTGCAATGCCTCATGGGACTTGTAGTTTCGCAACAGCTGGAGGGCTGCCAGTTTGAGACCCCTGGTTTAGAGACAAAGCCTCTAAAAAGCTGTTCTCATGAATGGATGGTATAACAACCTTGTCATTCTGTTGTACAATTTTCTAAACCATAGTCATCCAAAGGATGCTGAACCCTAATGTTCAAGGGAGCCCATGTTTTGTATGGCACAGCTCGGGTTTGTGTCATTGGGCTTGTGTCAAATGCACAAGTTTGAGATCCTTCCTTAATCATTCAGGATTCATTGACAAGTGCTTTTGACTTGCAGTTGATTTCCTTCTGACTTGTGTTTGACGTGCTTCAAGCAAGTTTTTCATAGTCTTGTATGGGAATTCAAAACAGACCAAAAGCCCATCAACATGAGCCCTTATGCCCTGTACACACGATCGGACATTGATCGGACTTTCCCACAACAAAATCCATTTATTTTTTCCGAAGGATGTTGGCTTAAACTTGTCTTGCACACACACGGTGCCACAAGGTTGTCAGAAAATCTGATCGTTCTGAACGCGGTGACGTAAAACATGTACGTCAGGACTATGAACGGGGCAGTAGCCAATAGCTTTCGTCTCTTAATTTATTCTGAGCATGCGTGGCACTTTGTGCGTCTGATTTGTGTACACACGATCGGAATTTACCGGTCGGATTTTGTTGTCGGAAAATTTTATAGCCTGCTCTCAAACTTTGTGTGTCAGAAATTCCGATGGAAAAAGTCCGATGGAGCCCACACACGATCGGAATTTCCGACAACACAATCCGATCGCACTTTTTCCGTCTGAAAATCCGACCTTGTGTACAGGGCATTAGTGTGCTATATAATAGCTGCAATTTCTGTCTCCACTAAAGAGGATGTGCAAACCTGCTGTAACAAAAAGCATAGTTCTCCTGTCTTATGACCAGGTTGTTTCCTGAGGAGAATAAAACTGATAGGATAACCCAGACAAAATAAAACAGTAAGAGCCCTTTCACACTGGGGCGGTTTGCAGGCGTTATTGCGCTAAAAATACCGCCTGCAAACCGACCCAAAACAGCCTCTACTGTTTGTTCAGTGTGAAAGCCCGAGAGCTTTCACACTGAAGCGGTGCGCTGGCAGGAGAAGAAAAAAACTCCTGCAAGCCGCATCTTTGGAGCAGTGAAGAAGCGGTGTATTCACCGTTCCTAAACCGCTCCTGCCCATTGAAATCAATGGGACAGCGCGGCTATACCGCGGCAATACCGCGGCTCTAGCCACGCTATGTCAGAGGTTTTAACCCTTTTTCGGCTGCCAGCGGGGGTTAAAACCACACCGCTAGCGGCCGAATACTGCCACAAAAACGACGGTAAAGCAGCGCTAAAAATAGCGCTGTTTTACCGCCGACGCCCCCACCGTCCCGGTGTGAAAGCAGCCTAAGATGGACTAGTTGAAAGAAGTATGAAGGTTATTGCTAAGCGCCTAAAAATATTAGCTGCCTGGCTGTTTCTGGCTATCATATGTTTGGAGACACTAACCTAGACCAATCATGCAGAAAGTGATCTGAATACCTGATCTGAATACCAACAGTTTCATCCCACCTAGGGACGGAGTTCCGCCGAAAAAAAAAAAATTAAAAGTCAGCAGCTACAAAAAGTATAGCTGCCAACTTTTAATAATCAGACACTCACCTTTCCCATGTTCCAGCGATGCGGGCATACGAAGCCCCGCTCCTCTCTGTGGCCCTGGACTCTCCTACTGTGGGCGCCCGGCTGTGTCTTTACAGCCGGGCACGCACTGCGCATGCGCGAACCGCGATGTGAATGGCCGGGCAATCTTGTGGGACCTGTGACATGTCCCGGAAGATTGCAGGGAGGGAGGGGGGAGAGGTGCAATGGTGATCTTCCTTCCGGTGCCGCGGAGCCCCGAGAGGAAGTGGGAGCTGGATGCCTCTAAAAATAGGGTATCCGCCGCCCCCCAAAAAACGACATGCCAAATGTGGCATGTCAGGGGGTAACCTGCACTTAAAGTGGAAGTTCCATTTTTGAGTGGAACTCAGCTTTAATGGTAGAACTTGTGTCCATTCATCTACAATAAGGTTTATTGCAATGCCTGACTCAGATGGTTATGTAGACTTTACTGTTGTATGGGAAACAGATCGAGGTAAAACAAGACAGGTCCTTTTGGCTGAAACACACTGCTGATGGAAATACAGCCCTAGCCTTGTATGAAGTTCTGGTCTACCTGATCTGAATATTTGTTTTAAATCAGTGGTTTAAAAGGTATTGTTACATTGGATTAGCATGACAACCAGTCAACTAGAATTTTGAAAAAAAAGGTCAGAAATGACACTTTACACATTTCTCCAAGCTCTCCTTGAAAAAAATCAGTTACCATGGGTACCAAAGTGCTGTTTTTTTCCAAAATGGAGAAGCACAAGAAAGATGGTTTAATGGCTGCTTCACATGACAAAAAGCAGTAATGAAAATGTTTTAGGACCTCATATGCCGGTCTTAATCTTTGGCAGCGTCCTGATGCCAGTCCTGTGTAACGTGGCCAGGGGTTTTTATGAGTGCTGCTTTCTGCTTCTGGGATTAAATCCCATTTGCTCAGCAGGGTTGTGCCTTCTTCCAAACTTTTGATAACAAACATATGGCCTAGTATGGTTGTGATGAGTTTAAGAGAGTACCTGATTTGTATATGTTATTTCGTACAGCTTTAGTTATAGGGAGAAGTTTTCCAATGGCATGAATTATTGTTTTTGAGATGTACTTAAAGGGTAACTTTAGAAAATTGGTCTGATAGAACCGTGGACTCCCTGGTAGCTTCTATTAGTTGCTTCTTTATGTGAAGGAAATGAATCCTGTCTAGGACTTCAATTGGCACATTTTTTCCAGGAAACTAGGTTTTGGGGTCATTGGAGCTTGATTGTTTTTTTTAAAGCTGAACTATAGACAAACTGCTAAATACACAAATAAAACCTATATACAGTATATATAATGGAACTGTTTTACCTGCCAAATGGCTTTGTATTTCTGTCCATCCAGGTCTGAGTGATGCACAGCTCTGCTACACAAGCCCTGTCTGGTAGGAGAGAGGACCTGATTTTTCTATGCTGTGGTCTCCCTCCCATTCTCACCTTGTCGCTGGATACTGAAAGAAGCAGCAGACTGCAAATTTGAACTCTCTGGGGGTCATTTACTATAGTGTGAATATGCGATCGCGCTGTGCATATAAATATCGCCCAATTAAGTCAATTAAAAGTTCAAGTGGGCGAATGTGCGATTCCCAGAATGCGCCATTAGCAGCGAACATGTCTTTGTTAATTCGGAATCAGCGATTCTTGTGGATCTGCACGTGCCAATTGCGAACCCCCTTGAAGTCTATGGGAACCGAATAGCTTGGGCTAGCTTTTGCTTTTAAAGGGGAACTCCACTCTCCAATGCTCTTGTCTCCCCCTTCTAACCCCTTGGATTTCCATGGGCTAACTTTTGCTTTTAAAGGGGAACTCCACACTCTATTCTACAATGCTCTTGTTTCCCCTCTGTTGGGCTCAGCCCAAAATCAACCACAAAGCACCTTGTACCCACTAGTTTGAAGGGGTTTTCCACATTCTGTAAAGCACCCTGTCTGCAGCCCCCCACAACCCCACCCTAGGGTTGTGTGGAAGAGGCCCTTGTCCCCCTGAATATGGGAACAAGGTGGTTCACTTTTGGGGTGCCTGAGCCCATCCTGCCCCCAAGCATCCACCCCCCTTTCATGGGCTGGCTTGCTGTGTGTTTGGCTAGGGGTTTGTTAGTGTGTGGGAGGGGCACAATATTTTTTTAGTTTGGGGTTGTATTTTTCACGTGGGGGTTCTCATTTTAAGCCTTAACCAACCCAAATGGCCTTGTATGTATTGGGGGGGGGGGGGGGGCTATTTTTTGTTTTGGGTTAAAATCTTGCAGCTGCAATGTAGATCTGTAAGTTTTTTCTAAAGCCATACATCTTTGAAGCAGCATTTTGGATACATGCTACAGATGCACCACTTTACAGGCAGAGTAAGTCCCCCCCAAGTTACTAGCTTTTAAGCAATTTAACATTTTTAAAGGCACTTCTCTTTGTTTCATTTTTGGGGTTGTCCAAATTGGTGACATTAATATATGTCCCTCAGGGTGGAACCTGGGCGCCTCCATACCCATTTTAAGGCCAATAACTAGAATATAAGCCAGCCAAGTGGGGACTGGAAAAATTAACAAGTCAGTTCCCATAGACTGCAATGGTATTTGTTGTATAACTTTTGCCCATGTTAGGCTCTTTGTCTTGCCCTAAAAAGAGGTGTGTTTGTGTCCTTATAGAGTTTTTAACACATGTATTTTCTCCTTGTATTTTGTTTATTATGTCTTTGCAAAACAGATGTGTTTTACAACAAGTATTTTTTTTTTTTTTTGGGGGGGGGGGAGTATTTTAACTGAAATATTTTTGATGTTGTCAAACTGTGTTGTTTGTAGGTTGTTAGTAGGTTGTTAGTTTCACTTTGATTTAATTGTCTGTGCTGCAATATTTGCAAAATCTTCCTCAAGCTGTTGTGACTACTAAATGTTTAAATCCTTAAGAGACTGTCCGTTTGTGGGCGCAGTCCTTTTAACTCCTGTTAATTTCTTCTGCAAAATGGTCACACCTTCAAACCATATTCTGTTAGTGTCTCAAATTAACATACATGTGTTTTTTGCTTTCCTTGCTCTTTTCCAAGTCCTGTTTTGTTGACCAATAAAATTTGTAGCAAATTTTTATGCTTTATGTGTTTTGTTAATAATTTGTTTTGCAGATGCATGCTCAATCCAAGTAATGCATTTTACACTCCCCCCCCCCCCAAACAATGCAAAAATTCATGCAACAGATTTCCCAACTGCAGCTTAACTAGGCTGATTGGCATGGCAAAACAAAAAAAGGTGTGATTTGTCTAAAAGCTTACTTTCTTTTTTCGTACATCACAGGACACAGAGCTACAGTAATAACTGTATGGGTTATATGGCACCTTCAGGTGATGGACACTGGCAAACCCTAAACAGAAAGTCCAATTCCCCATATAACCCCTCACCTTACCGGGAGTACCTCAGTTTTTTCGCCAGTGTCTTAGGTGTTGGTCACGAGTAAAGATGTGCTGTGCTGAGCTCTGCTGGAATATTCCTTATTCTGGCAAGCCATGCAACCGGATCCATTCAAAGTGTCTTTTCCAGGCCGAATTGAATGGTACCCGGGCCTTGTGTCTGAAGAAACAAGGTTTTACCTGTAACGCTTCTCTTTTTAGAGAGCTGGACCCCGGGATCCAGTATTTGTTTTTTTCAGCCATATTCCTTGCGGGGTGCTTTTTACAGGCCCAGGGCTGTGGATTCCCCGATAAAAAAGGGGGGCCCCAGTCCCTGAAGGTTTTTCTAAATGGAGCCCACCGTGAGAGGTGAAGTTTGGGTCTGTTACCACAGAACCCTGCAGCTGGATAAGGTAAGGGAGATTCCTAAGGAATTTTTCTAATTCTTGTGGGTTTTCTCCTTGAAAGTAAATGTTGCTATGCCTATAGTCACCATCGGGGGCCGTCAAGAGCACGTACCTGTTCCATGCTTGTCAGTCTCGCCTCTGTGTACAAGCTGCACACTTTCTCCAGCCCAGGCTCCAGGTAAAGTTGTGGGAAAGGGGGGTTTTCTTCTCCTAGGAGTGTCACCCCACCTGGATAGCTTTCCTCCAGGCAGAGGGAGCATGGCATTAGACGGTGGTGTGCTGTGCCGCTCCCGCCGCCAATACGGCAGTTCCTTTCGATGGCCCTCCGCCCCCAGCCCTCCTCTATGTGGTCCGGCCAGAATCGGAGCCCGCTTGCGCAGGAAAATGCTCTATTTTAAAATAGATGGGGGGTGCAGAGGAAGGGAGGCTTAGCAGCTTTGGCGCGATTTAGAGTCCACAACGCGGGCTGCATATAAATTGCACCTTTATTCAGGTGCATACAGCTAGGAAGGACACAGAGCGGACGGGTGGCATGTGAGTGGGTGACACAGGCATTCCCAGACACATTTACTTTAAGCATCAGGCTGACCATAATAGCAGCGGCAGTTGCTGGACTATTGCTCATCAGTGGGTGCATTTTTTTGGTGGTACCTCTGCGTTTGTGGTCAGCACTATGACCAGAGGAGGTGGTTCAAATGCTACAAAAACCAAGGACAGAAAGGGGTCGCCCTCAGGTCCTAAGGACCCTCCTTCTGCAACACCATCCCGTACTAAGGAGGCTGGTCAGAGTGAGCCATCGGGGTCATCAGGGGCTGCAATTGCTTCCGACACTTCAGCCCCTGTCTATATAACTGAGCAGGTTTTCTCCTCAGCTATGAGTGGTTTAGAGGAAAGATTAGTGGCTTTAATCACGTCTTCACAGAGTGGAAGAAAACGCATTAGGTCCCCTTTTACCACCCAGGATCCCCAAATGGAGGAACTGTGGGAGGGGGAAGAGAATCCCCCTCAGGGAACCGTGAACAGGCTAATGATTCCTCTTCCGTAGAATCAAGTAGGGAAGGACCTTCTTCAGCTTCACATGCTGAGAAGTTGCTGATGCATTCTCTTACTGAAATGGTCCGCGCCACATTTAAGCTACCCTTAACGGAGTCTGTTGAAGAGCCCACTTCCTGTTTGGGTTCACTAAAGCCCCCGCAAGCTTTGCGTCCCTTTCCTGTGCATTCATTACTAGAAAAGCTTATGTATTCTGAGTGGAATCACCCAGATAAGCACTTTTTTCCTCCTAAAAGTTTTCTACACTTTATTCTATGGAGGAAAAATTTACTAAGATGTGGAGTATACCAGCAATGGATGCTGCTATATCCTCTGTGAATAAGAGTTTGACTTGTCCAGTTGACAGTGCGCAAATGCTTAGGGATCCAGCTGATAAAAAATTGGAATTCCTGTTAAAAAACATTTTCTCCCTGGCAGGTTCAATGGCTCAACCTGCAGTGGCGGCAATTGGGTTATGTCAGTCCTTGAGAGACCATTTGAAACAGGTACTCAAGATATTCCCTGAACAGCAGGCCAGGAATTAACTGAGCTGCCAGCAACTTTGTGCTTTGCAATTGACGCAATCAGAGATTCTATTCGTCAAACCTCTGACCTTACGCTTGGGTTGGTACATATGCATAGAATCTTATGGTTAAAAGGTTGATCAGCCGAAGTGCCATGCAAAAAGCTCCTGGCTGGTTTTCCTTTTTCGCGGTGAAAAGATGTTTGCGGAGGATTTGGACAAATATATCCAAAAAATATCAAGTGGGTAAAGTACCCTTTTGCCAGTTAAGAAAAAGAGTAAATGCCCCTCATTTAAATGGGCTTTTTCTCCAGTGCCAGGGGCATCAACCTCCAGGCAGTCGCGATGGCCTCCACCGTCAGGTTCAAGGGGTAAACCTCAGGGTCAACCCCCAGGGACAAAAGAAGTCCTGGGGGGAGGAAACCCGCAAGACAGAACGCTAAAGCCTCTTAAGGAAGGGGCGCCCCTGCTTGCTCGAGTGGGGGGAAGACTTCTGCCATTCTCAAAGGTCTGGCATGAAGAATTTCGGGACAGATGGGTGGTCTCCACAATAGCTCTAGGTTACAAACTAGAATTCCAAGAATTCCCGTCTCCTCGCTTCCTCAGGTCAAATGTCCCCAAAGATCCAGAGAAAAAGTCTCTCTTTCTAGCGTTAGACCGACTCTTGCCGAAAAAGGTCATCATGGTGGTTCCTGTGGAAGAGCAGGGGTCAGGGTTTTATTCAAACCTTTTCACGGTACCAAAACCAAATGGGGATGTCAGGCACATTCTAGATCTCAAATCTCTTAACCGGTTCCTAAAGATTGCTCTTTTCGCATGAAATCAATCCGGTCAGTAGTCTCCATCCTACAAGGGGGAGAGCTTCTGGCATCAATCGACATCAGGGATGCATACCTGCATGTACCTATGTTCCCCACTCACCAGAAGCATCTGCGTTTCGAAGTAGAAGGACTTCATATTCAGTTTGTAGCCTTGCCTTTCGGTCAAGCTACTGCACCTCGGGTGTTTACAAAACTTTTGGCTCTTTCCCTGGCCAGATTAAGGACTCAAGGTATAACAATAATAGCATACCTGGACGATCTGCTCTTAATAGACTGGTCGGTAGTCCGCTTGGACCAAAGCGTGGTCACCACAGTCAACTACCTGGAATACCTAGGTTGGGTCATTAACCTAGAGAAATCTTCTTTAAAGCCAGTAAGAAGATTAGATTACTTGGGTCTGGTCATAGATACAGCCCAAAAGAAGGTGTTTTTACCCCAGGCAAAGATCAGCGCCATAAAGGAGCTGGTCCAAGGGGTCAGGGCAAAGAAGGGTCCTTTCATCCACCTTTGTATGAGGTTGTTGGGAAAGATGGTGGCTTCATTCGAAGCAGTTCCCTATGCTCAGTTTCATTTGAGACTGCCGCAAAACAGTATCCTATCGGCCTGGAACAAGAAGATTCAGGCACTAGATTTTCCAATGCGTTTGTCGCCAAAAGTACGCCAGAACCTTAGTTGGTGGTGGATATCCGAGAATCTGCAGAAGGGGAAATCCTTCTTACCAGTTACCGGGAAGGTGGTAACAACAGATGCCAGCCTTTCAGGTTGGGGAGCAGTCCTGGAAGAAGCATCTGTCCAAGGGAAATGGTCCAGATCCCAAAGGACCTTTCCCATTAATATTCTAGAGATTCGGGCAGCATGTCTAGCCCTAAGGGCCTGGACATTCAGGTTGCAGAATTCTTCTGTAAGGATTCAATCCGACAATGCCACAGCAGTGGCCTATATCAATCACCAAGGGGGCACTAGAAGTCAGGCAGCCCAGGGAGAGGTAAACCATATCCTAACCTGGGCAGAAAAACATGTGCCGTGCATTTCAGCAATCTTCATTCCAGTGGTAGAGAACTGGCAGGCAGACTACTTAAGTCGACAGCAGTTGTTCCCGGGGGAATGGTCCCTTCACCCCAACATCTTCCTGGCTATATGCCAAAGATGGGGGATCCCGGATGTAGATCTGTTTGCATCCAAGTTCAACAACAAAGTCGACAACCTTGTGTCAAGAACAAGGGATCCACTTGCATGCGGAACAGATGCGTTGGTGACCCCATGGGATCAGTTCTCACTGATTTATGCATTCCCTCCTATTCTGCTGCTACCTCGACTTCTTCACAGGATCAAGCGGGAAAGGGAGTCACTAATTCTTGTGGCCCAGAAGATCTTGGTATGCAGAAATAGTAAAGATGGTGATAGGGGCCCCATGGCCCCTACCACCACGTCCAGACCTGCTATCGCATGGACCAGTGTTCCATCCTACTTTACAAACGCTAAATTTAATGGTTTGGCTATTGAAACCCACATTCTAAGGAACTTTCAGGCTCAGTGCTACCTACCTTGATTAATGCAAGGAAGCCAGCTTCCAGATTCATTTATTACAGAGTCTGGAAGGCATATGTTTCTTGGTGTGAATCCAGGCGTTGGCATCCTAGGAAGTATGTCATAGGTAGAATTCTTGCCTTTCTGCAAATGGGGCTAGAAATGAAACTGGCCTTGAGTACTATCAAGGGCCAGGTCTTGGTCTTATCGGTATTGTTTCAGCGTCCTCTTGCTTCACATTCTTTGATCCAAAGCTTTATACAGGGGGTAACGTGGCTTAATCCACCGGTTAGGGCACCCCTGAATCCTTGGGACTTGAATTTAGTTCTGTCGGCATTACAGAAACAGTCTTTTGAGCCGATACAACATATTCCTTTGGTCCTTTTGACAAGGAAGCTAGTTTTTCTGGTAGCCATTTCTTCTGCAAGAAGGGTATCAGAGTTGGCGGCTCTTTCTTGTAAAGAGCCATATTTAATCGTTGACAAGGATAGAGTGGTATTGTGTCCTCATCCTAGCTTTCTGCCAAAGGTGGTTTCAGGTTTTCACCTAAAAAACCTATAAACCATGCGCTTACTCCAAAAAAGTCATAGATGTAAGCAGCTAACACAACAAATAGAAAATTTGTAATAAATCATATGTAACCAAGTGTAGCGCTAAAAAATGAGAAAGAAAATATTGCTATACCACATATAATAGCAAAATGAATTGTTAAAAGATAGTGTTTTGTATACTTTGTGAACATTCATACATATAGAACACTTATATTATAAAGCCTTAGGGTCACCAAAAGTGATAACAGGATGTAAAAATGGCAATAAAGTCCAAAACTGAATATGCAGATACGATGAACATAAATTTTGCAATGGTGATAAGTTCCAAAACATATACTCGTGAAAGATTTCTGTACGTAATCCAACATGTGCTAACAGACACTTGTGCGAAACCGCCACCTAGGATGACTGGAGGCTTACCAGAAAGTTGGGACCCACCTAGCATACGCTATATGGGTCAAACAGGCTTGGATTGCTCACTGGCAATGAAGGTAGGGAACCAAGGGCTGGTGAATGGTGAAGTTGTAACGTTGCTATCCCAAAGAGGTCTTCTTCATATGGAAGCTCGGACACCAACAGACATTACCCACATGTAATGAAGAAGGGGCTCATAGCGTAATTCCAAAAACCATAAAAAATTTTTTAAAAGGAAAAACACTTACATTTCAGAATAAAAAGCGCTTGCAAGTAAAATGGCGGCAGTGGAGTCCTCCCGACGCGTTTCGTCATACAAGCCTTCATCTGGAGTACTTGCCCACTGCAGCCAGACTCCTTTATATAGGGACAAGGACCCCTCTGATGAGAATCCAGCTCCCAGGCTTGTTTGCATTGGCACTTCCGGGGTCATCCAAAATGGCGGACCCGAGTGCTATCCAAGCCTCTCTTTCATGTAATTCAATTCCCATAGGTCTAATGGTGTCATGTGTTTCAAGAGAAGACGTGGTGCTGAGTGCCTTCCAAGCCTCTCTTTCACATGATTCCATTCCCATAGGTCAAATGGTATCATGTGCTTCAGGAGGAGACATGATGCTGAATGCCTTCCAAACCTCTCTTTCAAATGATTCCATTCCCATAGGTCTAATTGTGTCATGTGCTTCAGGAGAAGACATGATGCAGAGTCCATTCCCATAGGTCTAATGGTGTCATGTGTTTCAAGAGAAGACGTGGTGCTGAGTGCCTTCCAAGCCTCTCTTTCACATGATTTCATTCCCATAGGTCTAATGGTATCATGTGCTTCAGGAGGAGACATGATGCTGAATGCCTTCCAAACCTCTCTTTCAAATGATTTCATTCCGATAGGTCTAATGGTGTCATGTGCTTCAGGAGGAGACATGATGCAGAGTCCATTCCCATAGGTCTAATGGTGTCATGTGCTTCAGGAGGAGAATGATGCTGAGTGCCTTCCAAGCCTCTCTTTCAAATGATTCCATTCTCATGGGTCTAATGGTGTCATGTGCTTCAGGAGGAGACATGATGCTGAGTGCCTTCCAAGCCTCTTTTTCAAATGATTCCATTCCCATAGGTCTAATGGTGTCATGTGCTTCAGGAGGAGACATGATGCAGAGTCCCGGCGTCAAGAACCTCCCACTTCCACTTGTTACTACCCCTTATGACCTCTTAGTGGGTGTATGGAGGGGGAGACCGTGACTCTGCATCACCACATCAGTGACATCCCCCCTAACGTATAATACGATAAAAAACCACGCTCGCGCATGCGCGCGGCGTAGTTCAGCGCGGTGACATCAATGAAGGGCGAGGCTGCAACTGTGCGTCTCAACCTCAATCACATCCCCCATAGTCTAATAGAGACCTCGCTCGCGCATGCGCGCGGCGTGGTCCAGAGCGGTGACGTCATCAAAAAACTACGCATGCGTACATCACCTCCGGTCTCCGTTTGATCACGCCAGGAAGTGACCTGCAGAGAGGGGAAAAGGGCCGGAAATGATGTTGTAATCCCCAGACCGGCCTTCAAAGTGTACGCAATGAGTGTGCATTAATGGGTGACCTAAACACGATCAGGACTTCATTCAAAGATGATAGATGAGTCCATGAAAACGAAAAAAAAAAATGAAAAAAATGTGAAGAAGATGGATTCTCAGCAGGAGAGAGAAGAGATGGACAATTAATTATTCCATCTCTTGACTCACTCTATGTCCCCATATAGCTCATATTGTATTACTTCAAAAACGACAATACTTTAATAATAACTACCCAACTGTCAAATTAAAGTAAATATAATCATAATAATAATAAAATAATGTGTAACAGATGGAAAGGCACATGCATGTAAAAAGTATCAGACATAATATACACCCTAGGTATTAGTACTCCTAAACGGAAGTTGGTGTTTCTTATCTCATGATAAATCTGTCAAGACTCGTTTATAAAGGCATTAACATCTACTTCCACGTTCATGCCTTGAGGAAAAAAGGTCTGTAGTTCATACGCCCAGAACATTTCAAGGCGAGAGACCCTCTCTGATTTTGGCCCCCCCCCCCTCCACGGCGGGACGTATTTGTCTATAATGACAAATTGTGAACCAGTGGGGTTACTATTATGATATTGCTTGTAGTACCCTTGTTGTAAACGTTCTGGTGGTACGACCAATGTATTGTCTACGACAAGGGCATGTGATAAGATATACTATGTATTTGGTACTACACGTGCAAAAAGATTTCACTGTATATCTTTTCCCCGTGACTGTGGATGTGAATTCTGTGACTTTACGTCCTTCCAGGTTATTGTGCAAACATACCACACATTTTCTACACGGGTAAAAGCCTGTCATGTTATGGAAAAAAGAAGGCCGGGATGGTGGATTTATAACATTGGGGGCTATCTGACCCTGTAGAGATGGTGCTCCCCTAAATATAATCTTGGCCTCTTCTGGCAATGACCCGCCCAGAATGTTATCATGTCTCAAGACATCCCAGTGTTTTTTTACAATGCTTTTAATTTGTTTGTGCTGGGTTGAGAAAGATGTTATCATTGCCCATTTAAACTTTTTATCCGATTCTTTTTTTGGCTTTACCTCGAGTAAAGTTTTCCTTTCAATATTCATGGCTCTCTGGATCTCAAAATCCAGGTTGGCGTTGTCATACCCTTTGTCTATAAATTTTTGTTTAAGGACACCTGCTTGTGTGATAAATAATTCCGTGTCCGTGCAGTTCCTACGGAGCCTGAGAAATTGGCTGCGAGGAACAGCACTTAACCAGGATCTATGATGGCAACTGGTGGTGGGAATAAAACCATTGCGGTCAGTGGGCTTAAAGTAGGTGTTAAATTTAAATTTTCTGTCTACTATTTCTATCTCCAAGTCCAGGAAATGTATCTTGGTCCTGCTGGCCTCATATGAAAGGGAGATGCCCCTGTCATTAGAATTCAGACACTCGAAAAATTGTTCGAGTGTCTCAAAAGAGCCATTCCACAGGAGGAGGATGTCGTCTATGTACCTAGCCCACAGAACCAACGAAGTGGTCCCGTGGGCATAGACGACATCCTCCTCCCACTTGGCCATAAACAAGTTCGCAAGGCTAGGTGCGAACTTGGCACCCATTGCCACTCCCCGTTGTTGCAGGTAGTAGTTCTGGTTAAACCAGAAGTAGTTATGTCTGGTTGCGAAGTCCAACAATTCGATTATATAATCACATTGAAAAGTTGCAAGGGACTGTTCACGATGGAGAAAATGTTTGACTGCATCTATACCCTTCTCATGAGCTATACACGTGTACAAGGATGCCACGTCAGCAGTGGCCATAATATATCCTTCCTGTATATTGACCTCCTCTAGGAGTCTGATAGTGGAACCGGTGTCTTTAAGGTAGGAGGGTGTACGTTTCACTAGCGGTTGAAGGTAAAAGTCGATGTACTTCCCAATTCTTGCCGTAATGGAATTGATATCACTGACAATAGGTCTACCGGGTGGACATGTAGGGTTTTTATGTATTTTGGGTAAATAGTATATGGTAGGGATCCTGGGAGCTGTGGGGACCAGAAATGCCCTTTCTTTTTTATTCAAAATCTTTAAATCATAACCCTTGGTAATAAGCTGTTGAAGTTGTTTTTTGTATGCATTGGTGGGGTTATTGGGGAGTGTTTGATAAGTACCAGGTTCATTCAAAATTCTAAACATCTCCTCCTCATATTGGCTCTTATCCAGAACCACTATGCCCCCTCCTTTGTCCGCAGGACGGACAACCAAATTTTTTTGTGCGCATAATGATTCCAATCCCTCTTTCGACAATGGAGAGTTTCGAATACGCTTAACAGGCAGTTTGGATAAATCACTGAGAACGAGATCCCTGAACATTTTTACTGCCGGTGCGGTGGGTACAGGAGGGGAGAAAAGAGAAGGATTCGATAGTCCTGAATGTACTGTTCCAGATGTGGCAGCCGGAAAATCTGTACGTACAGGGTTAGAAATCAAGTACCTTTGAATGTTGATTTTTCGTATGTACTTATGCACATCGATAAATGTGTGAAATTTATCTAGTTTTTTCATTGGGGCGAATTTGAGGCCTTTGTCAAGTACAGATAATTCAGCTTTCGTTAGGATGTGAGAACTTAGATTAAAGACACCCTGGCCACTCAGGTTCTCTTTCTCTTTTCTCCTTTGTAATTTCCTCCCCCCTCTGCAGCCTCTCTTTGGTCTGGACCTCGTTTCCTTGCGCGTCGGTCCTCGTGAAAACCCTGATTGTTGTAATGATTAGTAGTATGTGTATATACAGGGTGATCCAAGTTCTCCCTCCTACGTTCAGGGCTGTACTCATCTCTCAAGGGTGTATAACGATTGTATGTGGGGACTGGAGAGAGGTAGCGATAATGTAAGTTATCCCTGTGATAAAAATCAGAGCGTGTCTCTTGTCTCCTTGCTGGAGACTGATAGGACTGATTGTTATAATTATAGTTTTGGGGGTGTGTATTGCTTCTAGGGTTGCCCCTACCCTGCATATTGCCCCTTTGGTTACCTCTCGCTCTCTGGGGGTTTCTAGGGGTCTGTGGATTGTCATAATGTACCCTCTGTTGGGAAAGATGAGGAACGTCATTATATCTATCTCTCCCTCTGAGGGTATTACGGCCACGAGGGGCGCTTGTTTTAGGGTTGGGTTGTGATATAGTGGTTATCACTGATGAGGCACCTATTGGTATGTTACCATTTGATGGGGCACCCATTGGTATGTTACCTTCGGCTGTATTTATAACGCCCTCCATAGGTGAACTGGTACTCAGAAGTTTTTGCCACCCAAATACAGCGTTTGCTCTATAATCACCCACATCTCTGGAGTATTTCCTCTGCTTTTTATGTTTTTGGTCCCGATCTTCCTTCTCCAGATGGCTCTGGAGATTGGAGGACAGGGTATTATACTCCATAGTGTTCTTGTGGGCAGACAGTTTTTCCTTTAACTCTTTGATTTCTCTATCAAGACCGAGAAGTTTATTGTTTTTCTTGGAAATAAGTAAATTTAAAAAACTGATACCTGTGTCATTAAAATAATTAAACCACGACTCCAGGTCTGTTTCTCCCTGTTGAGAACCATTTTCTCTATGATGTATTGTTGTAGGAAGGCTAGATCCCACCGTAAATGAAGTTCGGTGGTCATAACATTCTTTAATCTAAGAAATAACCCCCCAATTTCAGTATCACTCCCTGAGGCAACGAACACTCCTTCAGTATTAACTCTATGGGAGGCACGATAATCAAATATATCCATAATTAGGATATTGCTCAAGAAACTTAACAGGAGAAGGGTTTAGGGTCACGGGATACTCAAATTGATCAGCAGTGATAACAAAAGAACAAGGTTCTCACAAGGCTTTCAATCTCAGTTTTTCTGGAGGTAGCTGAGGATGTCAGAATATTTAGGCCCATCAGCTATTGACTACAGGGCAGTCGCTAGCAAATGGTTCTCTCTCTTCTCTACACAATGGTCAGTCCAGAAGAAGATCCTTAGTCAAAGTATTCTAAGAGCTGTCTGCCACTCAGCCTCCTCAGTTTGATAGATTTGTGGTTTCTTGTCTTAGTGATCCCTTTCCTATGGACAACAGCCCCAGGAGAACTGGAACCCCCCCCCCTCGACAAGGAAAGAACCCTCAGCTTAGGGCTCCTGCACATTTATTTCCTCCCCAGCCACCTTATGGATGATCCCTTTCAAGAAATGGCCAGGGCATAATAAATATTCAGCTGATCATTTTAAGCTTCTTCCAGAGGCAGGGGGAAGCAATCAAATTCTCAGTCTAGGAATTATGAGCAGAACAGACAATCAGCCAACCACTCCACTCACTACAGTAGAGCAACATAAGTATCCATATCTCTTTCCTGATGGGCCCTTGTGGAAGCTGACAATCACTGTAGTAAATGGTGCCACTGTAGTAATAGCTGCGATCTTTCAGCTCCTGCTCAGGCTCTATGTGAGTGGCTGCTCCACTGCACACAGACCACAAGGGTTCAGGGGTTGCTTGTTCAGCACCACCACCATTGCCTTGTATTTGTAGCACCCTCCCAGTTAGGTTGCTAGGATATTAGGTAAATGTAGTTCTTATTGGCTCCTCTGTAAGTAGTGTAGCAGTTTTTGGTTGCTTTTGGCTGTTCTGAATTTCACAGGCTGCGGGTTTAATTGCTCTTCCCTGTCTTCCAGGTTTCTGAAACATAGAGGATTGAGCAAGGCAGATGTGCAGTCTCATTATTTATTTGCTTCAGCCAATTCCTGGGTAGTTGTGCCCAGAAGGTGGCTGGAGAGGCATATAAATAGTCTGAGATTTAGAGCAACTGCAACTTCTCCCTGTTGCAGTGAATCCACCCTTCTGGGTGGGGATGGCTACCTCCATCTGAAACAGCTCTCCAGACTCCAGCTGAATATCCATTGAGGTCCCAGCTGGGGGGCCTGCTTCCAGAGATCAATTTTTAAGCTACTCAGGGGATCTCCCACCCCAGAACTTTGGTCTGCAGAGATCACTAAATAATCCCTGGTGGATGTTTGGAGTCTGGCTGTCCTGTGAGATTGCGAGCACTAATCACTCCCTCGCTGAAGAGTGTCCGCTGGACACTGAAAGGAGGCATCCGGTGATCCTGTGACACTGTGAGTATGGACTTGAGCTCAAGGTTTATGTGACTGTGTACTGTACCCCTTGGGTGGAGAAGCAATAGTATTCCTGACTGAGGCAGCTTCTAGAAAAGGACCCAGTTCTGCCACTCTTACTCGTTTTTGGCATAGAGACTGTTCAGAGATATTCAAAAAAAGGGAACTTTCTTCCTGTAAATATTAGTGAAGCTGGAGTATCCCATATTTCCTTACACCCCATCCAGGTTCTTCATCAATAAAAAAACCCCAAAAAAGACTCTCCTAGACTGAGTATTGAGCCAGAATGTATGGACCATTGCTGTGTTGCTGGCTGTCTCGGCACTAATCTTATGGAAGAACAAGTTAAATTACAGTGAACTCCTATGGGATTAACGCTACATTTTTTTTTAAGGTATTCTAGGTTTGAATGAGGTAGAGAGGAGGAGCAGTGATGTCATGATCTCCACCTCATCCAAACAGAAAACGTCTTGTATTTACTAAACAGATATTAGTTGTTCTACAAATGGTGGCCATGCCAAGCGAGCGGCCCCATGCAAGCTTAGCGACTGACTTTTGAAAGAAAGTTGACATTTACATATCAGTAACATGCCTGTTCAGTTGTGGAGCTCCCCAATCACCAGTGTACCTGATCTTTACTGATTGCAGATCTATAGATCCGACTCAGCAGGAGGTGTGTCAGACCTCTACAGAAAGACTACTTCTTCCCCACACGGAGCAAGGCTTCTTCTGTACAGCAAAGCAGGTACAGGCATTTCAAGTTGCAAACATCCGACTTACATGCGACTCATACTTACAGAGGGAGACAACAGGAAGTGAAAGGAAATCTACCCCTAGGAAGGAAAATTCACTCCTGTAATGCCCCGTACACGCGGTCGGATTTTCCGATGGAAAATGTCCGATCGGAGCGTGTTGTCGGAAATTCCGACCGTGTGTGGGCTCCATTGGACATTTTCCATTGGATTTTCCTACACACAAAGTTTGAGAGCAGGATATAAAATTTTCCGACAACAAAATCCATTGTCGGAAATTCCGATCGTGTGTACACAAATCCGACGGACAAAGTGCCACGCATGCTCAGAATAAATAAAGAGATGAAAGCTATTGGCCACTGCCCCGTTTATAGTCCCGACGTACGTGTTTTAGGTCACCGCGTTTAGAACGATCGGTCTTTCCGACAACTTTGTGTGACCGTGTGTATGCAAGACAAGTTTGAGCCAACATCCGTCGGAAAAAATCCTAGGATTTTGTTGTTGGAATGTCCGAACAAAGTCCGACCGTGTGTACGGGGCATAAGAGTTATCATGGGAAAAAGAAAATGCAGAAAGAGCACAGCTGATCCAGTGCAGTAATCATCTCATTACTATGGCCATCATTGATTAAGGTAGATATCTTGTTTCTAACCCGGGGACTGCCTGTAAAGCACAGGCTTTTCTACCCATGCTGGGGTTGCTTCTAAAGAAAACAAACTGTAATGCCTTGTACACACGATCGGACTTTCCGCCAACAAAACCGTGGAATTTTGTCCAAAGGGTGTTGGCTCAAAATTGTCTTGCATAAATGTTGGCTAACAATTACGAACGTGGTGACATACTAGACGCACTACATGTTTTTTCAGCTCTTTTGCTCCACCCTTTGGGCTCCTTCTGCTAATTTTGTTTTAGTAGAAATTTGGTGAGTGATTTGCACTTTTCATTTCGTGCTTTTCAGTTAGTTTCTGAACGGCCGTTCGTCAACCAGACATATTGCGGAATCGAGGGGGAGATAACGTGTTATTTATTATTGGCCTTGGAGTTATTGCTTTGACATTATTTTTTTGGTTGAATAATGATTTGATTTGGTATATTTTCTGTATTTTTGGATGCATAGAATGCACTTTTTGGTTAAGTTCTATTGGCAGATAGCATGTCTAATTTTATTTGTTTTCGTTTTTTAATGCACAATAAAAAAATTGTGGAGAATACTTGGCTATGTGTTTTACTTCAAATGACAGTTTGGGAGTAGGCAGTTACATTTTAAAAAATACAATGTAAAATTGACAAGGGACACCAACATAGTTGTATCTTTGTTCTTAAAAACTAGCGGATAATGGTATTGTGGTAACTTGCACAAAAAAAAAAAAAGCATAATAATATTATTCTTGATATCACTAGAAAAAAAAAAGCCTTTGAAAATGAGTTTGCAATAACTCCATCAGTATCGCCAGCAAAGCAGCTTCAGTATTATTCCATTAAAGAAGAAGAGAATTGTGCACTGCATTTGGAGATTTCATAATTTACCACGTCATGAATGTTCATTCTCCATTACATTACACTAGTTTACAAGACCGACCACTTCTGCTTCCGAGCATGCGTGTTTGTACTTTGGACTTTTGTACAAACGATCGGAAAATCTTACAACACACATTTGTTGGCGGAAAATTTGAGAACATGCTAGCCAACATTTGTTGGCAGAAAGTCCGACAACAATTGTCCGATGTAGCATACACACGGTCGGATTGTCCGCCAACAAGGTCACAACCAACATTTCCCGTTGGAAAGTCCGATCGTGTGTACGGGGCTTGAGACTTTGCACACTATTTGTTGTAATGCACCTGCAAAGTATTTAACTAATATATGGTCCTTTCACACGGCTGTTTATTTAAGATGAATGAAGCTCTGTGTAATTCTTTGGATGGGCAGATCTAAATGGATGTGTCTCTGATTACCGCTGAGTCTATCTAGGACTTAAAAAAAAATGGAAAAACGATCTGCATCCTTTTCTATTTTTTTTTGTACATAAATGTGACAGATCTGAGGTAGTCAAGGTGTGGATGCAAAAAACTGAATGAATGAATGTCACAAATATAACATAATTAATGTTCAACTCCAATTTAGAAATTGGACACTAGAATTTGGACATTTATTTCTAGGCCCCTACATGTCACAAAAGCAACCTGGCACCTAGTTTTCAAGATCTCACTCAAGAGTATTGTTAAACACTTTTGCTTTATGCTGACCTCTCATCCCATTCATGGATCAGGCTGAGCAGAATGAGAGGGATATGACAGAAGAATGTTAGTCATTGGTATGGAATGCTGGAGGCAAGGTGTATTGGTGACCATCAGTGTCTCTAATGAAGATGGGAAAGTGATGAATGGTGTGTTTAGCTGTAATGAGATGTGTATGTTATGGTGGAAGCTTGTGCGATGAGTGTTGATAGGTGTGTTTTGTAGGGGCTGTTGATTGATTTTCTCACGTTTACACAATGCAGTGTTCAGCCCTTGATGGATTCCACCTTGTCAGGTAGCACCTATGTATGTATTATCTGTATACTAATGTTAACTCCAGGCAACACCTAAAGCCTTGTAGGAAACATCGACGCTTTGTTAAATTCAGAACATCAGTGCAATATTAATGCATTCTAATCTATTATCTATGTGCAGCTTTGGATGTTTTCTATGTAGGGATAATGTTTGCACACATCTGTGCAGCAGGCTTATTTTTAATTGTTTTATTTGATCTTGTCAATGTAATGAGATGCTGGCAGCACTCGCCTCCCACTGATAAAAATCCAACCTGGCTGGTAAAAATGGGGAAGGTTGCCAAGGTGATTAATAGGAAAGAAATCATAAAGCTGGAAGTTTTTATCGGAAATGATAGCAGTTTTACCCATAGTCTGCCAAAGATCCACATTTTGTTCATCTTTGCCCAGTCCTAGATGTGAGTGGGCGTGCTCTTGTGCCATATACTGACAGATGTCTGGTACTTTTGGGTAAGCAACACTCTGATTTAATTTATGTATTAAGCCCAAAAAACAAAAAATGATATTGCAGTATACAAATTCTTAGATATGATAACTGCATTTGTTTTCCTTTTTTTGTTCTTTAGTTCTCTAGTTTTCTTGTTTGTTTTTTTTTCTTCTTTATTTTGACCTGCTGATCCAGCCAGTAAGTCAGGTATTTTTAACTTTTTTTAATGGGCCAAGCTGTCCAGCAAAAGTGGCAGTTAGAGGATTCAGACAAACCATTTAACACTGACAGGGTTGCTTACAATGATTAGTTGTTTTTTGATTTATGTAAATCCTTTATGCCAAAAGAAAGAAAACTACTGCTGTAACCGCTTTTTAAGTGTTAGCTGGAGTTAGATTTTAAAGCAGAACTAAATCCATTCATTTAACAGTTTTCCAAAACAGTTACATTCAAGGCATGTTGTGAATAACTGTCACAGTTCCTTGTACTCTTCACCAATCAAACCATAAGATGGCAGCTTCCTTGGCTGTAAAGGATAGGAGGTGTTAGTTCTGCTTTAATTCAATAGCCAAGTCCATCTGCTAGTACATCTAAAGCTATGTACACATGATAAGATCTTCCGCCAACAAAACAATGGATTTTTTTCCAGAAGGATGTTGGCTCAAACTTGTCTTGCATACACACGGTCACACAAATGTTGTCGGAAATTCCAAACATCAAGAACGCGGTGACGTACAACACGTACGAAGAGCCAAGAAAAATGAAGTTCAATAGCCAGTGCGGCTCTTCTGCTTGATTCCGAGCATGCGTGGGCTTTTGTGCGTCGGAATTGTGTACAAACGCTCTGAATTTCTGACAAAAAGCCTTGTTGTTGGAAAATTTGAGAACATGCTCTCAAATATTTGTTGGCGGAAATTCCGACAACAAATGTTCTATGGAGCATACACACGGTCGGACTTTCTGACAACAAGCTCACATCCAGGATTTGTTGTCGGAAAATCCTATCATGTGTATGGCCCATAACACTACCTTCTCCCCAGACTTACAATGCTGCTGTCCAAAGGTGTCTCCATTATTCCATCCTGACTACTGGCCAGATCATCAAGTGAAAACAAAAGAAAAAAAGACTAAAAAAAAGAAAACTAATACAGCCACTTCATCTAAGCATTGGTAAGCTGCAATATATTACCTGTTTGTTTTTTGGGTCTAATACCTATTTAAAGTGATTGTAGAGCTAGAATAATAAGCATTGTATACTTGCCTGCTCCAAAACACCAAACCTCCTCTTCTGGGGTCCCCCCGTTGATGTCATCCTCTACTCCTTTTCTCTAATTCCCCCATAGCAAGCCACCTACTATTAGGGCACTTGTGCAGGGGCACTCTTGAGCAGGGCTGTGTATTTTCCATAGACTAACACAGCGTGGCTCAACCCCACCCCTACTCCTTCCTCACAGGTTTTGACTGACAGCAGCAGGAGACAATGACTGTAAAGCCTGGAAGAGAGGAGAGTGTGGCAGTGCTGGATCGAGAGTGTTGACAGGTAAGTGTTGGAGGGCACACACATTGGAAGGTTATTTACCTTAATGCAGAAAATGCATTAAGGCAAAGAACCTTTTCCCTTAGAACCACTTTAAGGAACTAGATTCATAGTTTGTTTGAAATGTTGGAAATTAAGTAAGTAGTATGCAGGGCAGTGTACAGAGGTCAGTAGGATGTAGGACAGTGTACAGAGGTCAGTAGGATGTAGGACAGTGTACAGAGGTCAGTAGGATGTAGGGCAGTGTACAGAGGTCAGTAGGATGTAGGGCAATGTACAGAGGTCAGTAGGATGTAGGGAAGTGTACAGAGGTCAGTAGGATGTAGGACAGTGTACAGAGGTCAGTAGGATGTAGGGCAGTGTATAGAGGTCAGTAGGATGTAGGGCAGTGTACAAAGGACAGTAAGATGTAGGGTAGTGTACAGAGGTCAGTAGTATGCAGGACAGTGTACAGAGGTCAGTAGTATGTAGGACAGTGGACAGAGGTCAGTAGGATGTAGGGCACTGGAAACTAGTCAGTAGGGCAGAGAACAGGGCATCAGCAGGGCATTGGACAGGGGTCTCAAGGGCAAAGTACTGGAATTAGCAGGGAAGAGCACAGGGCACGGGGTGGGGGTGTCAGCAGGACACTGTACAGGGGAGTCAGAATGGCACAGTACAGGGAGGGGCAGCATGGCACAGTACATGGGGTAAGGAGGGCACAGTACAAGAGGTCAGGAGGACACAGTACAGGGGGTCAGCTGAGTGCAGTATGGAGGGCAGTGGGGCACAGAACAGGAGTCAGGAGGACACAGTACAAGGGGTTCAGGCGGACACAGTTCAGGAGAGGCAATGAGGCACAGTACGTGGGTCAGGATGCCACAGTACAGGGGCGTTTGGAGGGCACAGTGCAGGGGTCAGCAGGGCACATTGCTGAGGTCAGTAATCTATAATACAGAAACGGTTTCCTAAAGTAGAGCAGCGCAGGGAAGCTGCTATCACAGATCTTCTGTTCTGGCATGCTATCATTGGGCTAAATGTACAAACCAGAACAAAATCTTCCCCCTCTAACTCCCCCCAGCAGTTTCCAGCACTCTACACTGGTTCAGGAAGAACCCCAGAGGCAGAGAATTTAACTGATGCTGCTTGTATGGATGGAATGTGTACTGCTCCAATCCCCTCTGGCCAGACTCTCCTGTACAGGAGATGTACAGGAAATGGACAGTATGGAGGGCTGGCAGGAATTGAAGCAGTACACATCCTGCCCATACAAGCAGCATCAGTAAAATGCTTCACTTTGGGGTTCCTTCTTGAACAAATGCAGGGCGACGGAAAATGCTGGGGGGGGGGAATGTTATTCTGGAATGTATATTTTGCCCAATTACAGGCTGCTGATGTTCCCGCAGCCCTGATCCTGGAACGCTGCCCACGACATGACCATTACGGAACAGCTTTGTAAAAAGCTTGACTGTCCCAGCAAATCCGGGACAGTTGGCAAGTATGTAGATTTAAAGTAACTAGGCAAAATCTTCTGACATATACTAACACTATACTAGCATAGTGTTAAAACATTCTTATCCAGCCAGCATGATTCTAGTCAGAGTGCCTTCTGGTATCTGGTCCTGTCCCCTGCTGTCTGGACCTGCTCTGCTATAAAACAAACCTGTCCATTCAGACAAAGCACCAGGGTTCTTTTAATCCCCTGCTTCTCCCCAGCATATTCTTTGCTCCCCTGCACCTTTGTTCAGCTCTGTGAGCTAAAGGAACTACCCCATACATCTGGGTATGGAGGAGCATGTGACTCTAATTAGCACAATCATTAAGGGAGTCCATAGCCCTGTGTTAGTTCCGGTTCCAGTGGCTCCTACCTTACCTTAACTCCCAGTTAGTAAAAAGGAGATATGTGCTGCAAGGAGAGCAAAGATAAAGTGAAGTTAAAGTAAACCTGTTGCTTTACCCTGTTTGTGTAAAGCATGGCTTCATTTTAACATTACTGCAGGCTATGCTGTACAAAGAATCCTTGTATGCATAGATTCCACCAGTTATCAGTCCCTGCCTTGTCCCATTACACCAATTCATAAAGTCTGATCTTGGGCGTAAGCACTACAGGTGTAACAGATTAAGATCTTTCTTCTGATAGTGTCTGTATGCTGTGTTTGGGAATAATAAAACACTGGTATTGCAAGATACAGCTGAGATCTTTTTTTTTATAATGTCCTATTTTATAAGTGGGGCTATGCTGTGTCTTGGCCCATCGCCACTATGACATCATCATGTCTAACCCACAAACTACAAAAAGTAAATCTTTGTTTGGTTTAAAGGCTCTGAGCTGTCATTTTTCCCAATTTGCCACCAATAAGTCCTTTTTTTTTCAAATTGCATACTGTTGCCTGCCTGTCCAAGTCATGGAGACCCCTAAGGAGGCCAAGGACCCCCCCTTGGTCGTTTCACCCCCACCCTGGATACCCAGTAGGATGCCATACTGCTCTCTGCAGCATTTAGGACTTGCCAGTTGATGAGGGCAAAACAGGAGGAAAAGGATCCATGATGTCATGCAACTGGACTGAAGACTCCAGGAAAACATATATTTATACACCTTTTTTTAAATAAGGAGGTGTTCAAAGGGTGGTGGTGGACATTAAAGGGGGAAGGGGTGTGGAAGGAGTGGGCATTCAGCTTAAAGTAGATCTGTTCTCTTTTCTTATACTCACAATGGTAACATTACCTTGCATTTTGCAACCATGAATAACGCATGCTAAAGCACAAACCACCTGACAGTTTCTAATATCTGTCAGGGACTCTGTTACTCCATTGGTGAGATCTTTCTGCTGAGTTCATAGGTATGTACAACTGCTGTACGCATTCATATTTACATATTGGGGGTCATTTACTATAGCGCCGAAAAATGATCCTGCAGTCCCAGAAAATAGCGCCTAATTAAGACTTCAACTCTCAGAAACTGGGCGCTAATGCAAATGGAAAGCAGCACTATTACCGGCAAACATGCCTGTCAGATCACATATGTGGGAATAGTGGAAGTCAATGGGGCTCGAACCTGCAAAATCCAAAGTTCTCACTGAAGGCTTATATGCAAGTTCTTTGCCTTAGGAAATGTGTATGGAGACCTGGGTCCTGCCCCAGGGGACATGTATCAATTGGAAAAAATGTTTTTAAAACTGCCGTTTTTTCAGGAGCAGTGATTTTAATAATGCTTAAAGTGAAACAATAAAAATTAAAAATTCCTTTAAATATCGTGCCTGGGGGTGTCTATAGTATGCCTGTAAAGTAGCCCACCTTTCCCGTGTTCATTACAGTACGTAGCAAAATTACATTTCTAAAGGAAAAACTTTCACTTAAAATTGCTCGTGGCTGTAATGAATTGCCGGTTCCCGGCAATATAGAGTAAAAATCAAAGAAAAAAACGGCATAGGTTCCCCCCAAAATCCATACCAGACCCTTATCCGAGCAAGCAGCCTGGCAGGTCAGGAAAGGGAGGGGACGATTGAGCGCCTCTCCCCCCTCCTGAAGTATACAAGGCCACATGCCCTCAACATGGGGAGGGTGCTTTGGGGTCCCCCCAAAGCACCTTGTCCCCATGTTGATGGGGACAAGTGCCTCATCCCCACAACCCTTGTCCAGTGGTTGTGGGGGTCTGCGGGTGGGGGGCTTATCGGAATCTGGAAGGGGGCCCCCAGATCCCAGCCCCGCCTATGTGAATGGGTATTGGGTACATTGTACCCCTACACATTCACCAAAAAAAGCAGTGAAATGTGACAAAAGACAATAGCCATTTTTTGACAATTCCTTTATTAAAAATGTCTTCTTCTTTCCCCCGCTTCTTCCTCCATCTTCCTTCGGTTTTCTCCTTCTTCCTCCAGCTTCTTCTTCCCCTGCTTCTTCCTCCGGTCTTCTCTATCTTCCTCTGGCTTCTTCTTCCCCTGGTCCATCCTCCGGTCTTTCTCCGCCGCCGCTCCCGCTGTTTTTTTCCTTGATTTTTGAATAGCTGGATTTTTGGAATTCCACACCATAATATTATTGAATAATTACATACCATTGCATACATTTGAAGAGTTAAAATTATGGAATAAACCAAACTGATGTGCATTCGCTAATTATGGTGCTGAGTACAATGTATGTTTTCAGGAGATGATACCATTGGTGGGATTCAAACCCATGGCTTGAACCTTTGCAGATAGCAGGGCATACCACTACGTTAGGGAGCTGAGCACAATCATATAATAGAAAATACTATACTAATGTTTGATTCTTTTCATTCTATGCAATAATGTTTTGCATTGGAGGCATTAATATTAGGGTATTAATATTAGGGTATCAACCATGCTCATGTGCCATTGGCTATTGAGTAGGGATGAGCCGAACACCCCCGGTTCGGTTCGCACCAGAACTTGCGAACAGGCCAAAAATTTGTGCGAACACCGTTAAAGTCTATGGGACATAACCATGAAAAATCAAAAGTGCTCATTTTAAAGGCTTATATGCAAGTTATGGCCATAAAAAGTGTATGGGGACCCGGGTCCTGCCCCAGGAGACATATATCAATGCAAAAAAAATATCCTTAAGGCCCCTTTCACACTTGTGCGACTTGTCCTGCGACTCCTGCATCCATAGACCTCAAGATTACACTGGCATTGTTTCAAATCACATCAAATTTGCGGCAAAAAGCGCTGCAAAATCGCGGGACTTTCAGGTCGCACAAGTGCGAAGGGGGCCTTATGGCCCTTAAGTTCTATGAAAAGTCAGCCAAGTGTGAAAGGAACCTAATGAGATTCATTGATAACACCTTTGAAATAGGCCCCATTTGCATTTGTGCGACCAATGCCTGTGTAATCTTGCGGTATAAGGACCTCGAGTCGTATCACGGTCAAACCAAAGTAGTGCAGGGACGAATTTGACCCACTTGCAGGATGCACAAGTGAGAATAAGGCCTAATTCAAAGGTATTATCCATGAATCTCATTCACACTGCTGCGACCTGAAAGTCACACAATTTTGCTGCCACTTTGCTGCTGCAACTTGGCCCCAACTTCTGGGAATGCCTGTGTAATATTGCACCCTATGTACCTCAGGTCACATGGAAGTCACACCAAAGTAGTACAGGGACTACTTTGAAGTTGTTGCAACTTGAAGCAGCACAGATATGAATGATTATCATTGAGAATCATGGAGTACAACTTGTCATGCAACTCGGAGGTCCAAATTTGCAGGAAAAGTCACCCAACTGTGAAACAAGTCATATGTATTTTAATAGAAATTAGCTCTCATTTATATTTGCATAGTCCTTACTGATTAACATCAGCAGAACAAATGCAGGAAGTGATGTGTGCACATGGGCCAGAAGCAAATTTGTGGTGATGCCATTCAAATCAATGAACCCCACCCCCACATTGAGTAAGCACAAGTACATATCCTACACTTATCCGGCAAATGAACAGCACCTCCTCTTTGCTAAAAAGGGACTTCACCATGTCCACCTAGATGGAGATCCTGACCAGCACAGGAACTTCCGGGTAATTACAATGACTAATTTCTGGGTCAGAAGGTGAAACCACGCTCTTTTAATCACAGCTGCGAATATTTGATCGCAACCATGATTAAATATGTTTCATTTTTGTTTATTTGCAGGTATGCAAATCTGTATTTCTACATATAATGATATTTGAATGTAAACTTAAGGGAGTTCGATAAGAAATGGTGTAATAAATTGGTATGCAGTAGTTGAGTACAGCGCTGCGCTAAAGGAAGTAAACAGCAGCCGACACACCTGTAGACTCAGGATTAAACTAACATTAAAAAATTCAAAAAGTGTGGCGCTATAAACTCCGTACATAAAGAATAATTGAAATGAATCTAAAGAATGAACACTCTAAAATATTGAGTGATTACAAAGCAAACATTTCAGTGTGAACCAAAAAGTGCTTACGTGAAGGGAATGTGATTGGTAGACAAAACTTAAATACATTCACTAAATCCAATAATAGGTGAAAAAACATCACAAAATAATATTATATATAAAGTCCATGTCATAATAAGTGAGAAAAAACTGTGATGATAGTGCATAAACGATGATGGACAAGTGTCTCCTGAGCATGCGGAAGGGTTGTTTAGACCAAGCAACCTGGTATGTGAATGGACCACGAGGAGACCAAACGTGCACAAAGGATTGGAATCGGTGCCAGAGCCGTCACCAGGAATCATAGAGGCTTACCAGAAATATTGGCCTGAAATAGCATATGCCAAAACAGGTCAAAAAGGCTTGATGACCGACAGGTCTGAATATAACAACTGGTCAGATATCGTCGTCACACAGAGAAGGGGGGAAGGAAATCAGCACGGCTTCCTCTTCACTGGATACACCATAGGCCAATAATATGTGTGGCATGTGAGGGGAAAAACACTTACATAGCGTGATAACGTTTTTAAACTTGGATTTATTTAAAAAATGAATAAAAACAGACTCACATTTTTTGAAGAAGAAAACAGCATGTAAATCGCGTAGCGGTGGACCTACACGATTTACATGCTGTACACACGGTCGAACAAAGTCCGACCGTGTGTACGGGGCATTAGACTGGGCTGCCATTAAATTTCAAGTGTGTGTATCTGGCAAGATTTACAATGTTGGTGGAATCCTGCACATAAATATTACATTTAGACATAGTTTTAGGACCTCTGAGATGAGATAACTTCTCTACATGAAGTGGCATGTTTGGGATTTAAACCCAGATGCTCATGGATGCTAAGCAGAAGTTTTAACCTCTAAGCCATGGAGCTGCCACATGTGAAAACCTCCTACACATAAATACTGCATTTCTTTGGACATACAGGTGATGGAATTACATTATACAAGAGTTATTCTTCTTGAATTATTCTGTGATATTTGGTGGCTCTTTGTGGGTGAGTGCAGAATAGTGATATTACCCTCAAATTTTTGGGAATTACATTTTGATTTCTGATGTTGGTACACATATCAAATTTTTTTGGGCTCAAATTATGATTATTTGGAAATAATAAAAAGCACAAAAAAGTGACTCATTTTAAATTTGCATCAGCAATGGTATTGTTTGTGGTTTCTAAAGACATCTGTGTGAGTTTGTGAAAGTGAAAGTGACAGAGAAAAAAATATTTTACCAAAACATCAAAACATTCCACAGTCTAGCATTCTTAAAAACACAATATATTAAGTAGAAGCAACAATGTTGCAAAGAAAATGTATTTCAGAGAAAGATATATTTCATCTCAACATTAAAAGGATTTATTTGAGGAATTTACAATTGTACCATTAGAATCAATAACTAAAATTTGCATTGGACTATAACAGCGCTGATTTTCACTCCCCAAAAATGCTTTTTAACACAGCGCTCATTTTGGTATTTACTATAGTGCCCTGTAAAAAAGACACTGGAGCTAAAATGAGAGCTATTTGCAGGTCTGGCACCTAGTTGTACAAAAACGGGGACTTTTTCACTTCTCAGACTTTTAAAGATATTTCAGAGTAGAAATCACTTTTTCACAGTGTAAAAGCAGATTATCTTTAAAGAATATACCACATATTTCAGTACTATTTAGGCAATGATATCATGCTCTGAACATTATTTCAATGTGCACTACTCCAGGTTTTAGCAGAGTAAGGATTTGGGAGCGATTTGGTTTCAGGGAACTATAGTAAATTTGATTTTGGGAGTATTTTTTTTACCAGCGCTATAGTGAATACCATTTTAGCGCTAATTAGTGGTAATTAGTAATAAGTAGTGCTAATTGTGGTAATTAGCGCTATAGAGAATTACCCCCCCATTGTGTGTATGTGTGTGTGTGTGTGTGTATATATATATATATATATATATATATATATATATATATATATATATATATATATATATATATCCCAACCACGACACTACCTGCCTGAAGTTTGCATGTTCTCCCTGTGCCTGCGTGGGTTTCCTCTGTGTACTCCAGGTTCCTCCCATACTCCAAAGAAATGCTGGTAGGTTATTGGATCCTGCCTAAATTGGCCCTAGTATGTGTATGTATGAATGTGAGTTAGGGACCTTAGATTGTAAGCTCCATGAGGGCATGGACTGATGTGAATGTACCATGTAAAGTGCTGCGTAAATTGACGGCGCTATATAAGTACCTGAAATAAATAAATATATATATATATATCATTAATTGTTTATTTATGCTATTATCAATTTACAAAATGCAAAGTGAGCAAACAGTAGAAAAAATGTAAATCAAATCAATATTTGGTGTGACTACCCTTTGGCTTCAAACAAGCATCAATTCTAAAGCCCCAAAGACATGATCGGACTTTCCGATGTGTTGGATGTCAGCCTATTGTCGGAAAATCCGACTGTGTGTATGCTCCTTCGGACAGTTGTTGTCGGACTTTTCACCAACAAATGTTGGCTAGCTTGTTTTCAAGTTTTCCGCTAACAAATGTGTGTTGTCGGATCTTCCGATCATGTGTATAGAAGTTTGTTGGACAAAAGTCCAAAGTACAAACACACATGTTCGGAAGCAGAAGAGGTCAGTCTTGTAAACTAGTGTTTGTAATGGAGAATGAGCATTTGTGACGTGGCAAATAATGAAATCTTCAAATGCAGCGCACAATTCTCTTCTTCTTTAATGGGATATAAATGAAGCTGCTTTGCTGGTGATACTTATGGAGTTATTGCAAACAAATTTTCAAAGGCTTTTTTTTCTAGTGATATCAAGAATAACATTATTATGGTTTTTAGTTACCACAACACCATTATCCTATAGTTTTAAGAACAAAGATACAACTATGTTGGTGTACCTTGTCAATTTTACATTGTATTTTTTAAAATGTAACTGCCTACCCCTAAACTGTCATTTGAAGTAAAACACATAGCCAAGTATTATTCTCCACAATTTTTTTAATGTGCATTGTAAAAAAAAATAAACAAATTAGACATGCTATCTGCCAATAGAACTTAACCAAAAAGTGCATTCTATGCATCCAAAACATAGAAAATATACCAAATCAAATCCTTATTCAACCAAAAATAATGTCAAAGCAATAACTCCAAGGCCAATGATAAATAACACGTTATCTCCTCTGATTCCGCAACATATCTGGTTGATGAACGGCCGTTCAGAAACAAACTGAAAAGCACGAAATGAAAAGCGCAAACTGAAAAGCGCTAAATGAAAAAGATAAGCGCGAATCAACATTTACCAAACTTCTGCTAACACGAAATTAGCAGAAGGAGCCCAAAGGGTGGCACTAAAGAGCTGAAAAACCACGTAGTACGTCTAGTATGTCGCTACGTTCATAATTGTTGGCCAACATTTGTGTGACCATGTGTATGCAAGACAAGTTTGAGCCAACACCCTTCGGACAAAATTCCACGGTTTTGTTGGCGGAAAGTCCGATCGTGTGTACGAGGCATTACACTTGCATACTTTATTTACTTGCACAAAGTCAGGGATTTTGTAGGATTCAAGTCAGTTGTATGATTAACCAACTATTCCAATCAGGTGCTAATGATCTTAAATTTATTATGTAGGTTAAAACACAGTCATAAACAGAAACAGCTGTGTAGGTGGCTAAAAACTGGGTGAGGAACAGACAAACTCTGCTACTAAGGTGAGGTTGTGGAAGACAGTTTCATGTCACAGGTCATGCACCATGGCTAGACTGAGCATAACAACAAGACACAAGGTAGTTATACTACATCAGAAAGGTCTTTCCCATGAAAATATTTCAAAGCAGACTGCAGTTTCAAGATGTACTGTTTAAGCTCTTTTGAAGAAGTGCCAAGAAACAGGCACTGTTGAGAACCATAGACACAGTGGTCAGCAAAGGAAATTTAATGCAGCAGATGAAAAACACATCCTGCTTATTTCCCTTCGACATCGGTGTCCATTAGTGCCATCAGCACAGAACTGGCGGAAACCAGTGGGACCCAGGTACATTCATCTACTGTCTGGAGATGTCTGGCCAGAAATGGCCAGAAAAATGTCAGCAGGTGCTCTGGACTGATGATTCAAAATTTGAAATATTTGGCTGTAGCAGGAGACAGATTGTGTGCCGAAGGGTGGAGAGCGGTACAATGATATTTGTCTGCAGGCAACAGTGAAGCATGGTAGAGGTTCCTTGTAAGTCTGGGACTGCATTTCTGCAAATGGATCTGGAGATTTGGTCAGAATCAATGGTGAAGCTTAGTCCATCTTTCTCAAGACTCTACAACATGGAAGTGAACAGACTTAATAAACCCAAAGTCCTACCCACCAACAACTCTGGTGTTGGTGGGTGGGGCTTTAGGTTTATAAGTCTGCTCACTTCCATGTTGTAGTGTCTTTAGAAAGATGGACTGAGCTTCATCGAAACATTGACAATAAAAACACTGCTGTTTTTGATCTTCCTCCTCTGCAAGACCTATGAGTGCCTCTAAACCAGTTTTTAATTTATATGGATTTCTTTGTGGTTGAGCACCTCGGCATTTACTTCCAGCATCTATATGCTTCTCTCTCTAAATATATATCTTTATTAATCAGAAGAAGCTGGAACACAGAAAGGTTTGTGGTGGCACTCAAATCTCCTATGTGGAGACAGAAGAAGACAGGAGCTGACTCAACTAACCAGGTTCCACCTGTAACTTAAAGAGGAAGTTCACTTCCCTTTTCTTTTTTTCCCTTCCCCTCTTACATCTAAAGCTGAGTTGTGGAGAAAAAACATACGTGTCTGGCGATTCTGTGGTGTTCCCTAGGGATCCTTTGCTCTGCTGTAGCACACGGTGCCATGTTCTTCAGGCCACGGTGGTGATGCGCATGCTTCATAGAGTACCCCACGATCTCCTGGAATCTGTGATGTAGGTATCCTAGGAGGCTGCACGCATTGTAAAGGTCAATTCTCATCTGAACCAGGAATAATGACTAAGACTAATCCCTAAGAAATGTATCCCCCCGCCCCACAAAATAATTAAAATATCTAACTCTGCAAGAGGAGGGGAGCAGAAGGTGAACGGGAGAAAGTTGATGGGGAGAGTGAAGGTCCACTTAAATATTGCTTTTTGGAGCAGTGACATTTAAAAAATGTTCAGGTCTGATTTACCCAGAGTGGCATTAGGGAATCTTAGTAGGGTCATTGAACCAGCACCTGTTTGGTACGGCCAGTATTAGGTTCCATGGCTTTTCAGCGCTATTAAGTCATGTGATTTAGAAGCACAGACTTGTGGGATCTTCTTGTTATGACGCACAGGTAGGAGTATACTCATTCCAGTATTCTTAGTCATCATTCCTAATGCCCCCTTTATGTAAATTTTGAATTTAGATCTGCTTTAAATTACCTCATATGATTGAATTGAAAAAAGCAGCCAAGTCTGTATGTACTAAACCCCATAGAAACAAGACAACATCAGACCAAATATTTAAATCAGCTTGATTTATTAGTAAATGAAATGAACAGTGAGTGGTGAGCCTGAGATAGAGAATAAAAACCATAACAAATATGAGTGCTAAGTTAATCTATTGTATAAATATTAGTCTTTCGGAACTTGTGGACAAGAAAAGTTTGAATGTTAATCTTTGCTTTTGTTTGGCTAAGTGCGTGTTGAGGGGATTGTAACTGGAAGCAAAAAAATAATTTGTTTTTGGACAGATGTTAATAATGGCCATTCTAGTACATAGGTTATAAAAAGATGGGTTACAAAGCTGGCTTACACATTCTCAGACAGCATTGTGGGAGAGAAGTGTAGACATAGCAACAGATTAATTTGGGCCCATTTACACTAAAGCAATCCACTGCATTGTGTTAACGCATGGTGGCTTAAGGCAGGAGATTTCTTACAAAAGGATTGGCAACGCACCGCATTGGAGGAAAAAAAACATGCTTTTTACGTAACACAACACACCACAATGCACCCATTGTGTGGTGCATATAACTCTAATGTACAGTACATTGGGGTGCCATTCATAATGAATGCCTCCCAATGCATCACACATAGAGCAGGTGTGTTGGCATATGTTGTGTTTAAAGTGTTTGTTACCCTAAAAAAAAAAAACAGATCCTGTCCCCTTAAAGCATGTTATACAGAACAGTGCTTGTGCTGTGTAATTTGTCCCCTCTATCACCTAAAATACCTGGCTGATCCCGTCTGGTTCTGCCCTCCCCTCTGTAAACTGACCATGGTTTATCATGGCTGCTGAGTCCTGACACCGTGGTCAGTTTACATGTCTCCTTTATCCGCAGCCCTGCTCTCTGCTGTTCTGTGTCACCTGGGTCCTCCTCCTCCGCCTCCCCTCCCTGCCTGTCAGCTATGGACAGCTCTCATATCTATACTATGATCATGCCATCCCCTCTGTTATATATAATGCTATGTGTCCCTGTGCTGTATAAAAAAAATGCAGATTGCACCTTATCTCAGAAAACTATTCTAATTAGAAAACTATCGAAAAATCGATTCAAAAACCATTCGAATAGATTTGAATTCAAATTTTGTCTGAATTTTCCTTTATTATTTTGAAATCGTTAAAATTCGGTACTATAGTAATTCAAACATTCAAATACATCCGAATTTCCAAAAAATTATTACTCGTCCGAATTTCAATTCGGGACAAAATGAACTGCACATGAACTGCACATGTCTATAGTATAGTAGGTTAACAACCACACGTTGTGGCATTAAAAGAGATTCAGTCCTCACAAAACTGATATTTCAGTGTTCATTGTGAATGACTTCCTCTCTCCTTGCTGGGTTTTCATTTATCTTGTGTTATGAAGAATGTAACAAAATTAGGCTGAATACAGAAAGGTGGGTGGAGACAGCTAAAAATCCCAGGTAGACCAGAACAACGGGTTGAACGAAAAGAAAACTGTCAGCTCTGGTTGGAGCCGCTGTACTAATGATCTGATGTTAGTACAGCGATTTTCCCCACTGAGCTGTTGTGTACTGACAGCCCCCCACCAGAACACTCTGGTCACCCCGAAGCTGTTGTCACCACGCGATTTCCCCCGCTGAGCTGTTGTGTCCTGACAGGAGGCGGCGCCAGAATTCTCGGGATCCAGTCTGCTGCTGGTTTTCCAACAGCTGACATACACACTGGCCAATTTTTCGCCTGACATTCGTCCCGTGTGTACGGGGTTTACGTCTGCTGATTCTCCTTTCACTGACCAGTCACAGGCTTCAATGAGGGGGTGGGGGAGTGGGCAAGATCTGTAAGGATTAGTGAACTGCAGCAGAGAAAATGTAGGCCTCCTGTCCTGCTAGACAGGCCTACGCTGCATGACAAAATTGTGTAAATCTCAGGACTAGATGGACGTACAAATCCTTTGGCAGGTAAATCCGTTCCCTTTTCTCTGCATTTCATCTGTGTATTTAGCTATTTGCCTGGAGTTCAGCTTTAAAGTTCTCCCTAAAACAACCTAGTAGTTTGCCTTTCACTTAATAGAGTAACACACTAAGCCTGCTTAGACATTCTCAAAGAGGATTCTGGGAGAGGAGTGTGGACACGCGGGATTAAGAAGTTGCCAGATGAAAGGTTTTAGAGCGAGAAGTCCTTGTAGAGGGTATTAAGAAAATAAGATCTTCATCAAATCGAAATAATCTTTTGAATGATGTGTGAATCTCAGTAATTACAAGAATGAAGACAGCATTTTCCTGGTTTGACATGTTATATGACCACAAGATTGTGAGGACTTTGATCCTTCACCCCAGAGGAGGAAACTGCAGTATGATAGACTGGATGCTAAAATGAAGAGGAAGCCAAACTGGGAAACACCGAGGCAACCAGAGAGGGACATCCTAAGCCTTTTAATACATGGTGCCTGTAGCCAGCTGCACTGGTTATGGATGAGAAGACAATATCAATAGAATATTGTTTTAAAAGGGATAAAATACCACTTGCAGGAGAGATACATCAATCTCAATGCTGTTTTTATGAATGAAACATATTAGCTGCAGTATACAAAGGGAATATGTGCAATATTACCTATAGCAACAAATCCGATTTTAGCTGTTCTTTTTTCCAAGTACAGATTAGAATATTTAGGATCTGTTTGCTGTTGACTATGGAGACAATATTTACTTGAAGTCAGCCTTTGCTGGTCTCTTCCTTTGAAAATATGACTTTCTTGTCTGTCATGTCAATCCTCTGGCAACCAGGTGGCAAAAAGACCAGGGGCTTCAGCCCGAAGTCCAGCACCGGGGGGGTGTTACCTACCTGGCGCGCACTGACCTACCTGACACACACTGATCTACCTGGCGCACACTGATCTACCTGACGCGCACTGACCTGCCTGACATACACTGACCTACACTGACCTACACTGACCTACCTGACCTACACTGACACACACACTGACTTACCTGACGTGCACTGACCTACCTAACGCACACTGACACACACTGACTTACCTGACACACACTAATCTACCTGACACACACTAATCTACCTAACATACACTAACCTACCAGACATACACTGACCCACACTGACCTACCTGACCTACACTGACCCGACTGACACACACTAACCTACCTGACATACACTGACCTACCTGACCAGACTTCAGGTGACTTGACCTCCTCCTGCAGCTCAGCCTTAGTGTGCGGCTGCGCGTCCATTACAATAGAGTAGATAGCAGGGCCTGCTGAGCAGGCACTCCAGGCAGTCCCAGCCAAAGCCATGACAGGACAGGAGGGCAGGAGAGGAGGACAGGACACAGGACAGGAGAGCCGTGCCCATGATAGGGCAGGAGGCAGGAGAGAAGAGGAGAACAGGACAGGAGAGTCGAGCCACCCATCCGAGCAGGATCTTCTCACAGTGACACGGCGGGCGCATTGTAATTCCCGCCTTCTGGAGCCTGCAGCACCTATGAAGGATGTCACACGTCCCGCGGTCCCGGCATTCATTGAACCTGTGTGATGTCCATCATAGGCGCTGCCTATGGCAGCGCCTATGATGGACGTCTCACTGGTCCAATGCCGGGATTGCGGGCGGGACCGCGTGACGTCCAATAAACTTGGGAGTTAGGTGCCCATGATGACCGTACTTTGTGCTTGCTGCTCGGATCGATCCCCGCTCATGCGCCACACTCTCAGGTTACCCTGGGCTAATAATTGTTTTTTAAATGGCCGAGACTCGGGGCTCTTCGGGGACATATTCGGGGCTCCCGCCCCCCCCCCCCCCCCGATGCCACTGCTGGCAACAGTGTTTCTTGTTTGGAAAATATATGCAGGTTGGAAGTTATGACTTCATATTCTGAATGCTTGTTCCATGTCACTGACAGAGGGTATTGATCCTATTATTGCCTTAAATAAGAGTATATAAAAACTTAGTACTGGCTAGGTTGTAGTCAGTGTGAGCTGGATTTATAGTACAGCTTCCTTGGGTCTCTCACGAGCTTTAGTTATTGCTTGCTTTTGCTACTGGGAAGCGTTCCTGGCAATAGTGTGGGAGGCCGTACTAATCAGAGTTATTAATATTTAAATCCTCCTGGCTAACCACTAGCAGGTTTATTGCCAGTGGTGTAAGCATGAGGGTATAAATATTCAGGAGTGACTTTGGGAAGTCAGTCCTCCCCAGGCCTCCTGCCTGGCCTCCTGCCTGGAGGAGCGATGTAAGTGGCTGTCGGATCCTCCCAGGTCTTTCGCCTAGTTGAAGGTAATCTTGTGTAGAGGCCTAAATTTGAGGCCTAGAATGCTGAACAAGGGGACTAAAGCTCCTTGAAGGAATTTCAGCCTAATTAGGCTACCTAAAAAGGTGGGTGAAACTTGGTCCATGATCGAAGCATGATTGCCTGTCCCCAAGGAGTTGGTAACTGAACCAATTAGTGTCTTACATTTAGGAGCTGATTTCAAAGAATGCTGAGTTGGCTTGAAGTTTATCTATCTGTGAAGTACATTTTGTTTGTCCCCCATATTGAGTCTGCCTAGTCCATGAGTGTCCTATGCCCTACATTCTCTCACAGGTGTGTTAATTGAGAGTCAATAAACTCTATTTCTTGTACTGAAAAGTGACAGGCGCCCGTCTGTTTATATTGCTCCACTATTTCCGAGGACTAGACCCTGAGGTGAAGCGCCAATCCACCTGCCTCTTAGGTACAAAATAGGAAATGAGAAGAACTCTATTAAAGTGGAACTTTTGAGGCACAACATGTTACAATAAAATACGTATTCTTTATTTAGACTAAACACTCATAAAATTATAATTAATAAATAAGATGTGCTGTAATTTGACTATCCCAAATACTGAACAATGTAAAGTTAAATGTGTAACTACTGACACTAAAATAGTGATCTAAAATGTGTTCTACAACCAATTAAAACAAACTTAGAATAACCCACAATGTATAGAAAACATGTAAATGCTTAAACAGAAGAACCTGCTACAAAAACTGCAGGTAATAAAAACACATGTGTACAACAAAAAAATGAAATTACACAATATTCCACAGTTCATGTGTTCACATAAAAAAAAAAAAGTCATTCCAGCTTCGATTATTTTCACAGTGTATCAAAAGTGTATCACCACTGTGCTGTGTATATAAGGTGAGCCGCTTACCAGAAGAAATGTTTGTTGTACACGTGTGTTTTTATTACCTGCAGTTTTTGTAGTGGGTTCTTCTGATTAAACATTTACATATTTTGTAAACATTGTGGTTATTCTAAGTATGTTTCAATTGTTTGTAGAACACATCTTAGATCAGTATTTTAGTGTCAGTTGTTACACATTTGACATTGCATTGCTCAATATTTGGGATAGTCAAATTACAGCGCATCTTATTTATTCACTACTTATATTTTCCCACTATTCAAGGATTTTTATTAATACAGCAGTTTTTTACTTTTCATGTTTCTGTTTTTGAGGCCAAGTGCACCTTTGTATTATTTTAATTGATCCATATAAAAAAAAATGATAATCTCCAAAAGACGCCATCAAATTTCTTCAAAAGTCAATTTACAATAGAAACACAGGATAAAATACTGACAGAATGATGTAATATATTGGGAAATACCGATTTCTTTGTCACCTGATGCATGAGCCCTACTCACCTTTGACAGCACACAATGTTAGTCTCAACGTCATAGTTACATAGTCAGGTTGAAAAAAGACACAAGTTCATCTAGTTCAACCATAAAAAAAAAAAAAAAAAAAAAATCATACAATCCCATGTACCCAATCCTATACCCACAGTTGATCCAGAGGAAGGCAAACCCCCCCCCCCGGTCAGAAAAGCAGGATCCAATTTGCTACAGCAGGGGAAAAAATTCCTTCCCGATTCCAGAGAGGCAATTTCCCTGGATCAGCTTTACCTACAAATGTTAGTACCCAGTTATATGTACATTTATGAAAGAATCCAGGCCTTTCTTAAAGCAATCTACTGAGCTGGCCAAAACCACCTCTGCAGGGAGTCTATTCCACATTTTCACAGCTATTACTGTGAAGAAACCTTTCCGTATTTGGAGATGAAATCTCTTTTCCTCTAGACGTAAAGAGTGGCCCCCTTGTCCTTAGTGTTGACCGTAAAGTGAATACCTCAATACCAAGTTCACTATATGGACCCCTTATATAGTTATACATGGTGATCATATCCCCCCTTAATCTCGTCACAGTCCAGGGGCATGATAAGGGGCGGGGTCACCGGGTGACATGCCTATATAATTGGTTGCGGACCTCGCTCACGGCATTACAGGAGAGGGAGCGTTGTGTCAACATCTCAGGAAGAGAAGAGGGAAGAAGATGTCTCAGAAGTATGGGCTCCTCCGCTAGCAAAAGAGCGGCAAAAGAGCAGAAGATAGCGGAGGAGCCCCGCAGAAGGAAGAAGGCACCGGTGAAGAACCAGAGAGCACAGAGACGACACCGGAGAGAGGGAGAAGAGGCCTGAGAGACCCCCGAAGTCGGAAGAAGACCCCCGAAGATGGAAGAAGACCCCTGGAGCTGCCTAATAAATCACTTTAAAAACCTACTATTACTAATATACTGTGTTTTTTTTTTTTTATTGACACTTTTTTTCCTAGGTGAATGGGTAGGGGTACGATGTACCCCATACTCATTCACATAGGGTGGGGGGCCAGGATCTGGGGGCCCCCTTATTAAAGGGGGCTCCCGGATTCCGATAAGCCCCCCGACCACAGATCCCGAAACCAACGGCCAGGGTTGTCGGGAAGAGACCCTTGTCCTCATCAACATGGGGGCGAGGTGCTTTGGGGTGGGGGGGGCCCACAGGGAACCCCCCTTGCCCCTAAGCACCAACCCCCTCATGTTGAGGGCATGCGGCCTGGTACGGTTCAGGAGGGGGGGGCGCTCGCTCGTCTCCACCCCCTTTCCTGACCGACCGGGCTGCGTGCTCGGATAAGGGTCTGGTATGGATTTTGAGGGGGACCCCCACGCCGTTTTTCGGCTTAGGGGTTCCCTTTAAAATCCATACCAGACTGAAGGGCCTGGTATGCTCCTGGAGGGGAACCCATGCTGGTTTTTTATTTAAAATTTGGCGTTGAATTCCCCCTCAAGATTCATACCAAACAGTGCCTGGCAATGGCGGGGATCCAAGTCAGATCCCCGTGCAATACTAGTCGGTACCCTGTCGGGTAGCTATGGAAATGGCAAACCGCAGCTAAATGCAACCACAGCTAATCGCACTGTACAAATGCAGCTGATCACAGTGCCTGGAGTCTTGAATTTCACAGAAAAAAAACATGCTTTTAACTGCGGCAGAATAGCCGTCCGTGTGAAAGGCACCTTAGGATCCGTGGGTGGATGCCATCTGGTCAAGGTGCTTTATCCACCTTTATTCTGTCTAAATTGTTCTGGACCATATCCGTTTTAAGCCAGTGTGGATCATTTGAAGCTGTGTCACTACCACCCCCATTATGGACATGAGCTCCCTCATGCTCCTTTGTATACACAGAGCTGAAGAAATATTTAATAAATTTGCCTTCTCTTTGTCCCCAGTCACCCACTCTAGATTATTTTGTAAAGGGCCTACATGCTCAGACCAGACCTTTTTACTATTAATATATTTGAAGAATTTTTGGGGGTTTGTCCTACTATCTTTTGCAATCTGTTGTTGAGTTTTTGCGTCCTTGATTTCCTTTTTACATATTATGTTATATTCTTTGTAACATTTAAACGATATTAGTGTTCCTTCATTTTTATATTTTTTAAAAGCTCTTTTCTTATTGTTTATAGCTTTTTTAACTTTGGCCATGAGCCACATAGGTTTTATTTTTAGCCTTTTAAACTTATTGCCCATGGGAATATAACAGTCACTTTGAAGAATTCCCATTTCTGTTCTGTGCCCATTGATACCAATATTCCCTCCCAGTCCAGGTCCTGGAGTGCAGCCCTCATCCTTGGAAAATTTGCTTTCTTGAAGTTAAGTGTTTTTATCTTTCCCGTATGTGTTTTTTTGCTTACAGCTAACATCAAATGAAATCATGTTATAGTCACTGCTACCAAGATGTTCCTTTATATGAACATTAGTAATAAGCTCTGCATTGTTTGAGATTACCAGGTCCAACAGAGCATCATTCCTAGTTGGGTCCTCAATAAACTGGACCTGTAATAGGTTTATAAATGTTTGCCCTTTATCTGTCCCAGCAGTGCCATTACTCCAGTCAATTTCTGGGTAGTTAAAATCCCCCATTATTATCACCGTCCCAGCCTTTGCAGCCCTTTCCATCTGTGCAAGGAGCTGAGTCTCCACCTCGTCGTTAACATTGGGTGGTCTATAACAAATTCCAATGATTAACTTTGAACTACACACATCTATATGCAGTTCCACCCATAATGCTTTACTCATCACACTCTCCATCAAGCAGGTCCTCTTACACTCGCTTTGAGATCACCTTTTTACCCTGTCTCTTTGAAAGAGTGCATAGCCAGGAATATTAATAGCCCAGTCATGTGAGGAATGAAGTCAAGTTTCAGCAATACTGATTACATCATAGCTCTCCTCGTGCACCAGAGCTTCCAACTCACCTATTTTGCTTGGACTTCTGGCACTGGTGAACAAACACTTTAATGCATTATTACATTTTGCTCTGGTGTTTTTCATATCTTGTTTAGTAGTACAAATGGTACTATAATTTCCAATGGTTGTTTGCAACATGGGAGCTTTATTGTCACCTGCCATAACCCTCCCCCCATCTATCCCCATTCCACCGTCCATTAATGTCTGATCCTTAACTGACCTTTCTGGAACTCTAGTTCACCCTCCCCCCTTAATCCTAGTTTAAATAGTCCTCCAGCATTCTGATAAACTTCTCCCCCAGCACAGCAGACCCCCTTCCATTCAGGTGCAAACCATCTTTAGCACACTGCAGTGTTTTGCTGTCTCCCAGGGGCACGCTGGACTATATGTATCCTGAATATGCAGCGATGGGATTGTTTTGAGCCTTCAGCATTGTTGATACTAAATCCAGGATCTAAGTGGTGCATCCGGTGTTGGCCCTCCTCCCTCTAATGGCTGCTCCCTTAATTAGGAATATTGTTTACATGCCCCTGCTGAGATATTTAGCTATAACTAATATACTTTCTTACTGCTGATTGAACTTTCTCATGCTACCGTGACTTGCATGATTTTGCATTCCAATTTAAGATAGAGAGACATATTCCCTTCTCTGTCTCATCTGTGAACCTTGGCCGTGTCCTGAGGAAGCCTAACGGTGAAACGCATAGACATACAAGGGCTCACTGCACAATAATCATAGATGCTATATGTTACAATTGTCATTGTTTTTTAGATATTTGTATTTTTCAATAAATTTATATTTTTTATACTGCTATATCTTCTCCACTGTTTCTTAGCCTAAAAAGTCCGCCTCCCTGGTAATACTCAGTACTACCTTATTTTGTATTCTCAATGATTTATGGACCTGGCTCATTTTTGGTGCTCTCTTTTTTAAAATTTATCCTTAACACTTCACTGGCATGCATTGACATTTTCCCTCTCGACCCACCTACTGCAAACTTTATAACTGTGTCAAAAAACAAGGATCAACACCCACCGATCTATTCAAGCAAATGTGCTCAAATTCACCCTGCTGTTATAATAAAGTGTGCAGTTAGAAAGAAGGACTAATTTCACCTTAACAAAATGTTGCAATGTTTTAGAGGGAGCTGAAATTTCCAGGCTTTGATTTCCTTTCATGCTTGAGAAAGTTACAGGCCACTGGGACTGAACTTAAAGTGTTGATTTCAAAGAGAACAGTGACTGTGATACTGTGACATGTCACTACTAGATTACTCTGATATACTCATATGAGGTTTCCTTAACGGCAGAAATGAAATACAAAGTTATATTCCTTTGAGTGAAGCTGATATTTATGGATTGGCTGTTGTACAAACCTGATTCCTGATTCTGGTGGTTACAATATTACTGAATGTAGTGATAAAATGTGCCCAGTTTTTAGTTTTTTTTCTGGTTGTCTGCTCTCATAAAATAAAAAAAAAAGACATCATGCAAAGATATTTGAAACCATGCATCCATTGCTACCCTTCCATAATGAATGGGCTGTGCTAACTTTCATCCACCAGATGGTGCTCAATGTATACTAAGTATATGATCAGCAACACCAATAGGAGAAGACCGTGCAACACAGATGCTGGGGATACCACAGTTTACATAACTCCCCTCCTTGTTTTCCTGGGGAACTAGTTATTGTGGTTGTTGAGTTTAGCCAGCAGAAATAATTTGAATATTCTGCAGATCACAACAGGTACATTTTCAGGATAATATATATGTCCAAAATAATGGCATGGTCAGACAGATATATATTGCACTTTGCCTTTTAACTGGAGTTTCTCAGGATTGAATATAAGATTTTCAAGGTGCAGGCTCGAGGGCTGTCATCTTTAGCTTTCCATTTCTTGGAGAGTCACTGACCTGGGTTAAACATTTTTATTAGTATTTTGAACACCTGATATTGGTAGCAATGGCAGTTACCATATATCTACCCTGGACAAGAAAGTTGTAAAGAGATGTAAGATGAATTATGCACGCATTGCCTTTTTTCCCCTTAGCCAGGCTGAATTGTGCACACTCCCTTTTGGACAACCACTACACCTAACTACTAAAGCTGCAAAGTTCACACCCGAAGATTGTCAGCATCATTTGTTTGTTGCATGCAAGATAACATAATGATTAACGTAAAACTCCAGCTAACGCCTTTTATAAATGGAAGGGGTTAGAAATTCTGTCAGGCATGTATTGCCATCTGTGTTCCTGTTGGAGGTATATAATCTCACTATTTGGCCTTGGGACCATTGTCACCTGAAAGCAAAGTTGAGGGGATACAAAATGTTAGTTGTCACCAGAACAGCGGTAGATGGCAAAATCTTCCAAGAGAGACATTTGGAGCCGTAAAAACTCTTGTGTTTCTGGGGACAGGAAATGTAGAAAAGTCTCCCCAAGGCTGGTACTAAAGTGGCACCAGAATTTTAACAGAACAGCAGTAGAGGGGGTATGTTCCAACTGAGACACTGTTGACAATTGTTGTGTCTCTGGTGACAAGAAGTGCAGAGAAATCTCCCCAAGATGGGGAGCCTGCAGGCTGATCAAAAGAAATCATTGGGTTTATGGTGAGCCTTGGCTGGTGGTATAATTTTTGGGGGGTGGCAATCCGTCCGCCGCCACCCAACCCCCCCTGGTCGGTCGATCGGACCCCGCACCTACTCCATCTAGGTCGCGGGCTTCCTCCGGGTGGTGAACCTCTGCGTCTCCTCCTTTCTCAGCTTATTGACGGTGCTGCCTACCCTGCGTCTCCTTCCTCCTCCTTCTCGGCGGGCAAAAGAATTGCTTCTCCTGCTCTGCGCTCTGAGCCCACCCTTTTTTGAAGCCAATTAGAGCCTCCGGCCAGGGGCGGATCCAGGGGGGCAACGGGGCAATTGCCCCCACCAAGAATGCGGGTGACATTGCGGGCGGCTCCGCGGGTGACAGTGTGGGCGGCCCTGCAGGTGACAGTGCGGGCGGCTCTGCAGGTGACAGTGCGGGCGGCTCCGCAGGTGACAGTGCAGGCGGCTTCCCAGGTGACAGGACGGGCGGCTCCGCCACGGGTGACAGTGCGGGTGGCTCCGCAGGTGACAGTGTGGGCGGTTCCCCTGGTGACAGTGTGGGCGGCTCGGTTGGTGAGAGAGGGGGGGTAGCTGGGCGGCTCCGTGTGTGACTGTGAGTGGGCTGCTGGCCAATCAGGGATCCGGCGGGCAGGGGAGCAGAGAGATGACATCATCTCCCACCACCCTGCGCCCGCCCTGCATCCCTGCAGTTTTGCCCTCACTGTGAAGGCAGCTGTGGGCAGCAGAGAGATTACATCATCTCTCTGCTGCCTGACTCTGGGACATAGCAAGAGACCACCTTAGCAGGAAAGTGACACGGCAGGTGACAATCCGCATCTGGTGACAGGCGACGTGGCAAGTGACAATCCACAACGTGTGGCAGGTGACGTGGCAGGTGACAATCCACAACGTGTGGCAGGTGACGTGGCAAGTGATAATCCACAACGTGTGGCAGGTGACGTGGCAAGTGACAATCCGCATCTGGTGACAGGTGACGTGGCAAGTGACAATCCGCATTTGGTGGCAGGTGATGTGGCAAGTGACAATTCACAGCATGTGGCAGGTGACGTGACAATCCGCAACGTGTAGCAGGTGACATGATAATTCGCAGCGTGTGGCAGGTGACGTGGCAAGTGACAATCCGCATCTGGTGACAAGTGATGTGGCAAGTGACAATTCACAATGTGTGGCAGGTGATGTGGCAAGTGACAATCCGCAACGTGTAGCAGGTGACATGGCAAGTGACAATTCGCAGCGTGTGGCAGGTGACGTGGCAAGTGACAATACACATCTGGTGACAGGTGACGTGGCAAGTGACAATCCGCATTTGGTGGCAGGCGACGTGGAAAGTGACACACTCAGGACTTCCACTGATTCTGTATTATGGTGAGTTGAACTATTTCATTTTATATTACAATGTCAGAATAGAAATAATGCGCTTCAATCATCCTGACACCATAATAACCATGGTGTTGTGATGATTGAAGCGCCAACACCAGCCGTTTCCCCGATAAATTGCCTGTAAAAAAAGGTATTTTCTGGCAGTGCCCCCCCCCCCCCGAGACTAGACTCTGGATCCGCCCCTGCCTCCGGCTCTAATCATGTGCTTCTAAAAAAAAGCCTCCCATTGAAATCCATGTGTGTGGCACCCTGCATGTATATTAGGGCCAGGCCCATGGATTAGGGGGGCACGGCCCCTGTGCCCAATATGCATGGGCCACCGCTCAGTACTACTATGGTCAATATAACACTGCATATGGCCAACGTTAAAGCTCAGATCTGTGATATTTCATTGACTTTAATGTGAATATGCACACCATACAACTAATGCCGCATAGACACGATCGGACATTCCGACAACAAAATCCTGGATTTATTTCCGACGGATGTTGGCTCAAACTTGTCTTGCATACACACAGTCACACAAATGTTGTTGGAAATTCCGAACGTCAAGAACGCGGTGAGGTACAACACGTACGACGAGCCGAGAAAAATGAAGTTCAATAGCCAGTGCAGCTCTTCTGCTTGATTCCGAGCATGCGTGGAATTTTTTGCATTGGAATTGTGTACACACGATCGTAATTTCCAACAACGGATTTTGTTGTCGGAAAATTTGAGAACCAGCTCTCAAATTTTTGTTGTCGGAAATTCCGACAACAAATGTCCGATGAAGCCTACACACGGTCGGAATTTCTGACAACAAGCTGACATCAAACATTTGTTGTTGGAAATTCCGACCATGTGTTCGCGGCATTAGAGTGGTTGAAAAGGGTAATTGGAGGAATTTGTCTATGTCTATGTATCATAAACATAGACATAGACAAATTGTTGTCATGCTTGTTATACTCACTGTGGAACCTAAGGGGTTAATCCTCGCAATGTGTAAAAAGGCTGTTTGATCCTGTATCCTCTAATCCTCCCCTTCTTCCAGATTCCCCAATATATCTCCTGATAGTATAGAGGCTAGGGGACAAGCTGCACATGCTCAGTTTGGTGTGTATTGCTAAAGAGTTTTTTTTCCTTGGGGGAGTGCATGTGATTAGCACAGGGCCAATCAGCACTGTCTAGACACTAGACAGAGGGTCCTGCATCCTCATAGGACAATCAAAGGGGGAATGAAAACTCCTCTTACAAGCTTTAATCAGACACTAGGTGTCACAAGACTGCTATATACTGCTGCTAAGAAAAGGTATTTAGCAGTTTATATTTACTAAAACCACTGCATGTCCTTGTTCTGTGTACTGTTGGAGACCAGATATACTGAATGCATGGTTCTGGGTTTAGTAACACTTTAACGCGTTTGTTAACCAAAAACAAATAAATAAATTGATCCTGTTCCCTTAAAGCATGTTGTACAGCACAATGATTGTGTTGTGTATTTTGGCCCTCTGTATCACGTGAAATACCTGACTGATCCTGTTTCTACCCTCCCCTATGTACGCTGACCACGATATATCAGGGCTGCTGAGCCCTGACACCATGGTCAGAGTACGTGCCTCCGTCACACGCTGCTATCTGCAGCTCTCCTCTGTCTCCCTCTGTCCTTCTCCCCCCTCCCTGCCTGTTAGCTCTCACTAGCGCTACTCTGCTACCCCACTGCTTCAAAACTAACTGATCATTATATCATCACCTCTGTCACATAAAAAGCTGAATCCTAGTGCCTGTGCTTTATTAAAAAAAAAGCCGATTTCTACCTGTTTTAACAATGTCCTCCAGTGATTACATGACTCCAGGCTCTCTGCTCCTCTCCTCCCCGCCTCCTTGGCTGACGTCAGCAGGGGAATCTTGGCCCCGCCCGCAGGAAGTATTAGAAGGGGAGAGCTGAGAGCCTGGAGTCATGTGATCGCTGGAAGACACTGTTACAACAGGTAGATATTGGCTTTTTTTATAAAGCACAGGCACTAGAATACAGGTTTTTATGTGACAGAGGGGATTATATAATGATCAGTTAGTGGTTTAACAACCATTTAGGTTAACTGCACTTTCATGGAAATTTTTTTTAGCATATTCAATTATAATTTAATGCTATTAAAAAATACTTTTTCAATCTGCAGCTGCTATAATTTACTGTAAAATGTAATGCAGAAAAGGCAACATGGAGGTGTTCCGTACACCGTTGGTGTATGAAACTCCTCAGAAATTTAATTTACTGCTTGTGTGATTGATCCACTGATTTTATCATAAGTCTGCACTAAAATATGGTTCAAATTTCAGGGCACCTCTCTACAATAGGAATTTCAGTTTGGTGAGATATTCGTCAAGGTTTAAATACTCATTAGAACAATGAGAGTGCACCATTATAATGAAGCAGCCCCCCCCCCCCATTTAGAATCAGTCTGAAAAGGACATAGTTAAACAAACAGCTATTTTGTCAGAACAGAAAAGGTAGGAATCCGCTACAAAGTTTGTTAAACTCCCTGCACTCAACACAAATCACCCAGAGGGGATTGGTTTTTTTTTTCTCAACAAAAATGGAGATACACTTTAGGTTTACAGTGATTTTTTTTTATTGTGTAGTGTAGTTCTCCTTTAAATGTGGTCCTGTGTCATCCTGTCTAGCCGTAGCAGGAGTCACGGTCCCCAGCATTGCAGAGAAGAATAGAAGCCTCTTAGCCCTGTATTTATAAATCAGCTACAGTGTCACTATTAATGATGTGACTGTGTGCACACATTGTGCCACCTCGCCTCTTAAGCTGCTGGGTATTTTTCTACATGTCCAGTAGGAGAGAGCTCTGGCAACACCTGAATTGGCAGCCTTGCCTCATTGCCTCAACATGAAGCTGCCAAAAAAAAGATGATCCCAGCCAGCTCAAGCTGGGACGGCTTCTGCATGCCGTAGTAATTAAATAATCACTGCAATGGAGCTCTTTCCAGCAGCCATTCAGACTTCACAGCGGTGTCTGGGTGGAGAGTGAATGCCTTCTCTTCTGCCATCAGCACAAGCACTGCGTTCAATTAGTTATCTGTGCTGTATATCTAACAACTAGAAAAATTAGGTTTGAGTTGTATCTCTCTGCTGTATCAAAGTTTCAGATTCCGGGTGAACACAACGCAGCATTCAGGTGAAATTCAAGAATTCCCCCTGAATAAAAATTTGAAAAATGTAAAGTTATGTGTGGCGGCTTTTTCTTTTTCAAGAGTCAAGCAATGTATTTATCATTCTACTATAAAACTCATTTATAAAGCTGCAGTCAATGCTACACATAAAACCTGCCATAAAATACACTCCAATTAACACCACCAATCCTTGCACATGTGGTAACATTTATACCAGAAGCTTGAACCAAAGCACCACGGACACTGCATGTGTATCACCCCCTTTGGCCACCATGCTAGGTTAAAGTGATAAAAAAGGCTTGTTTTTTTTTTCTTTTTCTAAATAACAAACATGTTATACTTACCTGCTCTGTGCAATGGTTTTGTTCCACCATTGCTCTGTGCAATGGTTTTGTTCCACCATTGCTCTGTGCAATGGTTTTGCACAGAGCAGCCGATCCTCCTCTTCTCATGTCCCCGCCAGCGCTTATGGCTCCTCCCTCCTGCTGAGTGCCCCCAAAGGAACCCACTCTGTCCTCACCGGCTGTGATTGACAGCCAATGGCTCCTGGTCCTGTCTCTGAGCCAATGTGGAAGTAGAGAGCCGGGACAGCAGCTGCTCTCATGTACATCGCTGGATGGGGATCGGGCTCAGGTAAGTATTTGGCAGGAGAGCTGCATAGTGAAGGTTTTTTATCTTCATGCATAGAATGCATGAAGGTAAAGAACCTTCAGCCTTTACAACCACTTTAAGGATGGTGGTCAGGGGGCTGTAAAACCACCTATTTTTCCATATTTCCAGTTATTTAAAAAACATGAAATGTGCTACAAATGCAACTAATATAAATATTTAAATTTCACTTGTACTCACCTGTACAAGACTAAAAAACAGAGGTCAGTGCTTGACTGGTTTGGACATGCTTACAGGAAAAAAAAGCAGGCAGATGAGTTCATTAGTCTACCACTGCTCCTTAATTGGCCAGTCACAGGGGGCCAGGGAAGTCAAGAGGAACATGGTTCCTCTATGGCAGGGATTTGCAATTAGCGGACCTCCAGCTGTTTTAGAACTACAAGTCTCATGAGGTATAGCAAGAATCTGACAGCCACAAGCATGACACCCAGAGGCAGAGGCATGATGTGACTTGTAGTTTTGCAACAGCTGGAGGTCCGCTATATGCATATCCCTGCTCTATGGTTTCCTGGGTCACTGGGGAAGCTATACGATTGGAGGCTGCAACCCCATGTGACTCTGGCACCATCTTCGGTCAGACAGAGCCTATTTAAAGCCCTGCCTCCCAGGCTTGTCACGCATTTCGTGTGTGGGTAGTGTAGGGGCAAGTCACCCATCTGATAGGGACAGTGATTAGCATCAGAGAGAGGTTCCAAATGAGTAGGGAAAGGATGGGGACACCATCCTTCTTGGACACCAACCCATTTTGGCAGGGACTGGCCAGACCACATTCTGCCCCTCAAGACAGGTGCTGTTGGCACGTCCGAAACCTGCTCTGGTACACATCGCTATTGCATTCTGTGAGTTTTTTTCCAGTCAGGTACCTTCCCACCAGGCTTGCTGTGAATTGCTGAAATGTTACAACTAATACAAGTTCTGTGCTCTGCAACCGAACTCTGAGTATTTACTGCCAGCGCACCACATTGCACCTCCCCACACACAGGCTGAAAGTGGTGCGGCAACCAGACAGTATTGTATAACTGCAGCAAAGTAGAGCCAGGTCATCAGGCTAGATGTGCTTTCTGGCAGGGATGTGTAAAATCTCAAAACTAGATAAACAGATAAAAATCCTTCAATCGGTAAAACAGCTCTTATATACTGCATGCATTTCAAAGGCCGAATTGTGACCTTATTACTCCAATATTTAATTCATTAACTCAGAATAAGTGTGAAGAAGGACATCACACTTCTCTGACTTTGTCTGACTTCTCTGATTTGCAAACATGTTCTTGGTTAGTGACTCAAATAATTAAATTGGAATGATCAGCATAACACCCCGTCAACTTTCTTTTTCTGGGGAGCAGTAATAGCAGCCCCAACATTTCTTTCATGACATATTGTATTTTAAACCAGATTAATGATCACTTTCTGGGTACTAATTCTCTTTTAACACTAGTTAGTTGGTCATTGACAACATGTCTGCTCAGATGCAAGTTTTTGGTAGATCTGGATAGATGTAGATGTCTACATGCCTTGTCCTGTTGGCAGTCTCTCTGGCAAACTCCCAAGAATTAGCTTAGATCAGATAAGCAGCTGCTCTAAAAACCTGGCCAAAATTTTCATTTTGGAACATTACATTTTGCAATAGTTTGTGGATTTTAATCAACAATCGTTTTTGACCCTAGAAACAAGAAGATTCAAAGCAGGTTGGAAAATCTTTCTTAAACACAATTCTAACTCTTAATGTGGTAATGCGCATGTTCTAGGCACAAAAGAGACCTGTTTAATATGTCTGGGATTCCATTCAAGTCTCAGGTCTAAACAGAATTTAAAGGGCTTTTAAACAAAATTAGTTGACTCGATGGCAAGATTAAATGCTCAGACGAACGATTTTTCAGAATTTCCATACAAATGTTTGAACAATATTCTACTGGTGTATGTCCAGTTTAAGTCATGTCCTTTTATCCTCCTATAAAAACCATAAAAGCAGCTAGCACCAAGTTTAGAGTGGCTATAGACAGCCTAATACCGTGACTTCAAGCAAGGATTCAGATTTTGAGCAACATTTGCAATTATTGAGCTGTTTCTGATTTCCTAGATTGTGTGACTTTAAGGAAGGTGTACATCTATTTTTTTTCCACAGTTTTGTGGAACCCTGGGGTTTCTGCAGAGTTTGCTCGGGGTTCCTTGACCTGTCAGCAATTTCTGATTCTTCAATTAGCTATCTATCTATATATTCTTCCCACTGCCCACGCATGTAAGGTTTTTCTTTTACCATCATTATTCCTATTATTAATTATTGTCAGGGGTACCCTAAGATCTGAAAGTTATTCCAAGGGTCCCACCATGTTAAAAAGGTTGAGAAAGGTTAGCATAGATGAAGGAGAAAGAAGCTGTCTAAGTAAGCTCCATTCACATTAGCTTGTGCTCAAGAAAGCTAAAGTGCCCCCCTCCCTCCCCACTAGTAGCTTATAGGCTTCATTCAACCCTTGAAATCTCTTGCACTGCATTTAACACCATATCTTTTTAAGTGGCTGTCTACTCCAGCTCTTGGGCAGTTGACATTGCTCATCATTGCACTGAAACACGTTTCAGCCCTGCATGTGGGCCCATTTGTTTCCCCAGATGTCGAATAATCAAAATACCATCAAAATATCATCTTTGTGCCTTTGACACTGTCAGTGCAGGTCCCGGGAGTTATGGGACTTGTTCAAGGAGGCCAGATACCTTCTCAACTTTTATCTTTGAGAAGATATCTTCTTGCCTTTGGATACTCTAACAGAGAGCTGGTAGACTGTTTCTTCAATCTGTCCTATTTTGGCTCTAACTCTTTATGTCCCTCTACAGTTGTCCATATTCTTGGCTATGAACAAATTTTAATAAACTACCAGATTAATTGCTACTGCTATGAACTTTGAGTAGGGATGTCATGGTCTGGGATCAGGCTCAGGGGCCAGTGGCTGTAGCAGTTGTGAGGTTCACAAGTAATCATCTGGAAATATACAAGCAGATCCCCCAAGAGGATGATGCAGGCTCATCTGAGGCACAGGGTCTAAGCACTAGCTCCTGAGCTCCTGATGGTGGAGGCGGGTTTTGCTGCATGCCCTCTGGCTTGCTCAGCAGGTAAGAGCAAGCAGGGGTCATGTAATGGATGAAACCAAAAAGGAACAAGCAGAAACGTAGTCAATGAACAAGCCAAAATGTCAGTAATGAGTAATAGCTTGATAGGATCTGTCACGTACCTTGTAACAGAGCCTGACGTGTAGAAGGAGAACTCTCTTACCACCCTGGCTCAGGGGCCACTGGAGTTGCAACAGTGGCCGCAAGAGCGCAGTGAGGTAGGAGTGCCTGTGGAATTCCTTGTTGATGGTCGAGATGTGCAGCTGATGAGTCGCCAGACTAGGCTGGGTGGTGAGCAGCAGGTGGCAGCAGAAGCAGCAGGTGCGGATGCACAGCGGATGCAGGACAGTGTCACCAGGTACTAGATGGAGCAGGATGGAGCAAGACTGGAGCAGGGTCAGACAAGCCGGGTCAATCACAGATAATCAGATATGGCATAAGCGGTAAGCAGAGATTGGTCAGTAGACAGACAGAGGTTGGCAGCAGGATATCAGGCAGAATAGCAGGTATAGCAAGGTTAAGGCAAGCCGGGGTCAGGACTGGAGAGAGGCAAGCATAGTCAAGGTAGCTGGGTCAAACACAGGTAATTGCATGCAGATACAGGATCATACTCAGGTAAAGCTGCAGATCAGACAGCACTGCACTAGTGCAGCAGCTGTCTTTATATAGGCCATTTGGCATCAGCATTAATGGCTAACATGCACACCTATTTTAGTGCATGCGAATATGCAGTCGCCTGTTCATGCTAATGTTCCCGTGCATGCACATAGGCGTTAGCCTATGCCTGGCAAGACGGGCACCTGCAAATGCACATCTGCGCATGCCATGTCCCTGACAGGATCAGATAGAAGCAAGCCAAGTGTTGATAACAAATGGTAATGAGGTTATTGACAGCAATGGGTATGCAAGGAGCAAGATATCGGCTGGAGAGAGTACAATAATCTGGCAAACAGGAAGTTCAGAGACATGGCTTAAATCAGGAAGTTTATGGGCAGAGCAAAGAGTTCAAGGTTCACCAGAAACAAGATATAAGGCAAGGTCCAAAAGACCAGGCAGGGAGCTGTCCTGCATCTCAGATGGTACAGCGAGAAAGCTACAGCCAGAGGACCCAGGTTCAGTTCCGAACCCTGACAGTATTCTCCTTTTTCTAAAATGGCCCCTAGATGTCTTAGGGCCAGGATTGAGAGGAAACCTCTGTGGAACTCTTTTGTCAATCTGGGTGCATGAATGTTCTCCCCAAGTTCCCAAGAATGTTCCTCTGATCAATATCCTTCCTATTGAACTAGATAATTGTAATTTGTTCCAAATGAAACATCCCAGAACCTATGATACTGTGAAGGCAGCTTGTCATTCGTCTGGGTAGTTACCACAACCGCTTGTGAATCTCAGGACAGTGAAGGACTTGTTTGGTAAGATTCTTTATAATGTTCTTTTCAATTGTCGGATGTAAAATTTATAGTTCGCGTCCCCCAGTTGATGGAGGGAATATGGACAGAGAACCAGGGAGAGCCCAGGATGATAGAAAACTTGGGTGAGGTGATCAACTGAAAGCTGATAGTCTCATGGTCAGACTCAGTTTGGAGTTCAAGCGAGGTGGTCGCATGGGTAACAGGTCCTGAACGTAAAGTTGAGCCAACCACAGTTTCCATATCAATAGCGGCAGGCATAGGCGTGCGCACAGGGTGTGCCAGGTGTGCCTGAGCACACCCTAATCGCCTTGTGTGGTGCATATTCCCCCCTGTTTAGACCACTGATATTTCATCCAAAAAAAATGTTACAAAATTAAATAATTTAAAAAGAATAAAAATAAAACTACTGACACTGTCCACTGCCCTACTGACACCATCAGTACATATACACATGCATATGTATTTGAGCTTTGGGGTGCACACCTTAATGCAATAGGCTGCGCACACCTATGGCGGCAGGTTTATTTCTCATTTTAATGTTTTTGCCTTGGGCAAATTCAATGTCCATGAAGTATCCCCTAGCCCCAGAGTCCAGAATATTGGAGCAAGGGATTTTATGGCTTTCAATAATAAGTTGCATAGGGATGGCAAAATAAGATGATAAAGAATTAACTTTATTTACTTCATGAATCAAGGGAAAGACAGAGTGAGAAATGGAGCTCAGTCTCTTCTAGCAGTGTCGATAATGGGCAGATAACACTCTCACCAGTTCCTAGGATGCTGCTATCTATGCTTGCTGTAGAAGGGGGTCCTGTTAGCCTCTCCCTGAAAGCCTCCGGTGCAGCGGGGCAGTATCTGTGATGTAGATGATGCTGTGCTGTCCCCGAGTATCATCCCTGCTGGCAGGTGAATACTTGGATGGAGGTGCTCTGCTATCCCTCTCTCCCTAGTGCCATGAGGAAGAACTTTCCCCAGGCAATGTACCCAAAATCCTCTCTGCACTCCTCCTACTGTGTCCATTAGGATCTGTAGTCTAAGGAGATTATGGGTCCCAATATCTGGCTGCTGTCCCAAACTACAAATCCCAGGATTCTCAGCGCTCTGTATAGAGGTCTATAGACGTGCTTGGCTTTAACTCTCCTCTGCTGGCCAGAGGAGAATGGAGCAGCATAACTTCTCTATCTTAGAAGGAGGGAAGAATGAAAGGCACTGTCTCCATCGCCATATTGCTGTAGCCCAACACCTGGCTACATATACACATTTTGGAAAGGGATGCACAGCAGAGCCCATTTCCTCAACTGAATTCCATTAGGCTTGAGATATCTGTGTCTCATATATGATTATATGAAAACACTGTTTTCACCTTTTTTAATCCTTGTTTGCATCTCAGTGCTGCTGATCTCTTTCAGCCTCTTTCCAGTCATCTCCTATCTGCGTGCATTTGCTCCATCAGACTCCACCAAAAGAGCATGTGACAGGGTGGGAATGCAGTAGAGCAACTGGGAGACAGGGACATTGTCACCCTGTAACAGGAAGTGCCTGAACAGGTATTATATTCAAAGTTGCAGATTTTACTTTTAATGATTGGGTTTACAATCAATGTTAAGGACCATTTAACAGCAGCCATCAAGCTGTGTGGTGCCCATAATGTCCGAGCACTGTTGTGTGTTCACTGCAGTTCACTGCACCTTCACTGCAGTGTATTGTAACAACACATCGTAATGCTTACTTTTTTCTTTTGTTTTAATCAGGTTTTAATTATTACATATCAGACAAAAAAAAAAAATATTTGTGAGTCTACAGAGGGAATATATGTGGATGTGAAATGTATGTTATTGATATTTATTTAATAATTATAAAATTATAAAAAGTTTTCTATATTTTTTTATGGACTTTGAATATTATGGCTACAAATTGATTGCAAACTGCTGAGTGTAAATATAAGCATTTGCATTTTTTTGTCCCACATGAAATGTTCAAATTTAAAGGGTTTTATACAAAACAGTGTCTCCCATTTGCTAGGTTTTAAATATTGTCTGTGTCCCCGCTGCATAGAATCTCCTTCTTTATTTATCATGTTGACCACTGTCACATGAGACAGCAGGTGATGGGATATCCAAAAAATTGAGTCCCCAGAACAGGAATAAAGGTAAAATTTTGCAATTGGAACACTTGTTCAGGTAATAACTAAGAGGGGATTTTCTCTTTTGTTGTGTCTCCAGGACAAAACGCAAAGGTAAATCTCCCAAACAGGACACAGGCAGCAAAAATAAGGAGCTCTAACCCTTCCTAATGCTATCCAAAGCTAAAAAAAAGTTTTTTGCAATACACACAGTTTATAGTTCAGCTCAGGAACTTTTGCAGCTTGAAAATAATATTGGACACATCCTGATGTTTTGCAAAATTACCGTATGTCTCTTTATCTATAGTTACCCTTTAAATAACTCTTCTGTAAATGTCACTAAAAAATAGTACATTTGGCCACTGAACTTATTTTTCTGCAAATATCCACTAACTATCAGGCATTGTATCTGACCTAATGGCAAGCATATGTCATACTTTCTACTTTCTTTTACAGACCTACATAAATTTGTACATATTGGCTAATTAATAGATTCATATTTAGAGAAGTAGAATCAGTAGCCTTAGGCTGCATTTCTTATGTAATTATATGAGCAGATGTTTTTTACACACATGACTTGACCTATGTATAACATAAAAATGTTTTTTTTTTAAGAATAATTTAATTTAAATCACTGACTGATGGCTGCATCTACTAATACCGTAGCATGTATGTTTCTTTACAGCACACTACACTTCTTTTTGGTTAATTGTACTGCTTTGTGGACGGAATACTGATTTAAACATATATCCCATTATAACTAGACTCACGGTATTGATATTGCATTGATACATTTTTAACCAACGTTGCTATTAGACTTCAAGTACATGTAAGGGACATATTTATGAAGCAGTAAATCGAATGTTCGCTAAACATTCACTGCAGATAAATCTTCTAGGTGCATGTGTAGACAAGTGTCTACTGTTGGGGTGTACACTGCCTCATGTTACTGGTTTGCACTGTGTTGTAAAATTTCTGTTAGTGAGTGTCTGTGTAATAAGCTGCCCAGGGAAGCTCACTCTTGGGTCTTCATATCTCTGCCCCTTGTGGAGGGCTATAAATACAAGGGGATGCAGTCTATCTGGGTCTTTTGGGCCTCCTTCATGGAATAGTACAGGAAGGAAAGCTGCATCATGTGAAGCTGTGCTGAGCGAGTGGCCTTTCTTTTCCACTCACGCTAACAGTGTGAGGAGAAAAAAAAGCCGATCACCGGGTTCTGTGCAAGGGACATCAGTCCCGAAAAGGAAGAGGCAAACCCAGTGCCCACAGTGCCACGAATCAGTGCCCACTAGTGCATAACAGTGCCAGCAATCAGTGCCACCTATCAATGCCCACGAGTGCCACCTATCAATGTACACCAGTAGTGCCACCTAGCAGTGCTGCCTATCAGTGTCACCTACCAGTGCCGATCAGTGCCCATCACTGCCACCCATCAGTGCCCATCACTGCCACTTATCAGTTTTCATCAGTGCCAGCTATCAGTGCTATCTATTAGTGCCCTTCAGTGCCACCTATCAATGCCCTTCAGTGCCACCCATCAGTGCCACCTCTCAGTGCCCACCAATGGCACCTATCAGTGCCCACCAGTGCCACCTATTAGTGCCCATCAGTGCCGCCTTATCAGTGCCCATCAATGCAGCCTATCGGTGCCCATCATGCAGCCTCATCAGCATACATCAATGAAGAAGAAAAATTACCCGTTTGCAAAACTTATTAGCAAAATCTAAAATGGTTTTGTATTTTTTTTTTTAAATCGGTCTTTATCTAATATCATGTTATTATTTATGGTATTAAGGTTTGAACAAACGACATGCTCTGGACGGTCTGAGGAGGCCTATAATGCACACAGTGCTCTGGATGGTCATTTGAGGAGGCCTGTAATGCACACAGTGCTCTGGATGGTCATTTGGGGAGGCCTGTAATGCACACAGTGCTCTGGACAGTCATCTGAAGAGGCTGTAATACACACACTACTCTGGACAGTGATCTGAGGAGGTCTGTAAAGAACACACTACTCTGGCCAGTGCTAAGCACGCCACACGGTTTCTACCTTGCTTGCTGGGAGGGGAAACACTCACAGGCTTTACAGGCAGAGCTCCAAGGAAACCAGAAGTTCACGTAAGTAAACACCCCTTCCTCACATTTTGGTTCCTTTTTCATTCATTGATGAAAATGGAATTAATTTTCATCATAGTTTTTGTTAATTGACGAAAATGTGGGGTAATTTTCATTTAGTTTTCGTCACTGGAAATATCCCACTGATGAAAATTGACAAAAAATGTTTTCAAATAAACACTGGTTAACATCACTCCCGCCTTTCCCAAACAGCTGTGCTTATACAGGGGGAGCCAGATCACATGACTGTACCGGAGAAGCCTGAAAATAGGTAAGTATATACATCTTTCTTACACTGTTTATTTAGCATAGGTGTTGGGGGGAGGCAATTTTAGGAGTAATTAGGTGTAAGCTGGAATACCACGTAAACATTTCATGAGAGAAATATGTGTGCTGCCTTTGCCTCGCTATTTTGCTGACCACTGGCTTCAATTTTTCCTAAGTTACTAACCTGAAATATGGAAAGTCAGAGGAGAGTTACAAGTCCTTATCTGCATATTTGTTTTGGGTCAGTAACCCAACAAATGTACACCAACGGGAGATCAGCTTGGCAGCCAAGCAGCTTGTTACATAGTAGGCGGGGTTGAAAAAACACACAAGTCCATCCTTTTTAACCTATGTGTGATTATATGTCAGTATTACATTGTACATGCCTGTATGTTGTGATCATTCAGGTGCTTATCTAATAGTTTTTTGAAACAATCAATGCTCCCTGCTGAAACCACTGCCTGTGGAAGGGAATTCCACATCCTTGCCGCTCTTACAGTAAAGAACCCTCTACGCAGTCTAAGGTTAAACCTCTTATCTTCCAATCTTAATGAGTGGCCACGTGTCTTATTAAACACCCTTCCAGAAAATTCTTATCCCTATTGTGGTGTCACCAGTATGGTATATGTAAATTGAAATCATATCCCCTCTCAAGCATCTCAAGAGAGAACAAGTTCAGTGCTCGTAACCTTTCTTCATAACTAAGATCCTCCAGTCCCTTTTTTCATTTTGTTGCCCTTCTCTGTACTCGCTCCATTTCTAGTACATCCTTCCTGAGGACTGGTGCTCAGAACTGGACGGCATACTCCAGGTGAGGCCGAACCAGAGTCTTGTAAAGTGGGAGAATTATAGCTTTATCTCTTGAGTTAATCCCATTTTTAATGCATACCAATATTCTGTTTTCCTTTGCTTGCAGCAGCTTGACATTGCATGCTATTGCTGAGCCTATCATCTACTATGACCCCCAGGTTCTTTTCCATCCTAGATTCCCCCAGAGTCCCCCCCCCCCAGTGAGTAGATTGCATTCACATTTTTGCGACCCAAATGCATTATTTTACATTTTTCCACATTAAACCTCATTTGCCATGTCTTTGCCCACCGCATTCATTTGTTCAGATCTTCTTGCAAGGTTTCCACATCTTGCGGAGAAGTTATTGCTCTGCTTAGCTTAGTACCGTCCCCAAATACAGAGATTGAACTGTTTACCCCATCCTCCAGGTCGTTTATGAACAAATTAAATAGGATTGGTCCCAGCACAGAACCCTGGGGGACCCCACTACCCACCCCTGACCATTCCGAGTATTCCCCATTTATTACCACCCTCTGAACTCGCCCTTGTAGCCAGTTTTCAATCCATGTACTCATGTACTCACCCTATGGTCCATGCCAATGGACCTTACTTTGTACAGTAAACGTTCTTGGGGAACTGTGTCAAATGCTTTTACAAAATATACACCACGTCTACGGGCCTTCCTTTACCTTGTGTTTTTAAAAGGAAAAGTCAATATAACAGGTTTCATTAGAGGACATCCATATACAGGCAGTTCTCAGGCAAAAACATTTCACTGTCCTGTTTGGCCTATGAGCTGCTATTGTGTAAGAAAATTGGGCACCATTTTGTCAAATTTTAATTCTAATATCAGGAGGGATGTAAGTGGAATATAAATTCTCTATTCTATACTGAATCCAACATGAGTGTACAGCTTTTGAATAAGGAAAAGTTATGATTGGACATCTTGACTTAAGGACCTAGAAGCAGTTGCACCCTATCGCTATAATTACAGTCTATTTTGCCTTCCTTATTACGCTCATTGCACAAGCTGATTCTTGGTCTGGCCGCCGTTCCTTGCCTCACTACAAGAAATCACTTTTCACTTCTTTATTATTAGAAATAAAACGGACATTTTTACAAGCACAGTGGTCTTGCCCGATGGCTATTATTCTCATTGCTGTGTTTTATTACATCCTGTTTGAAGTGTGGCTGGCGCATAGCTTACCACACCCTCATTTCGCTAATGGGGAAAGCACACTTCTATAATAACGAGCCTCTGCCGAGCTCTTTAACCTCTCCCAGGCCAGACTCTGATGCCTAACCCTGGGACCGATTACTCTGTAGGAGCATAAGAGGGGTTACTGGAGCGGGAGCAGAACTGAAAGGGGAGGAACTAATACATATTGCAGGATTTAAAGGTGCTTTAGCAGCAGAGATGTAATATATTATTCGTTAAACTGTACCCATCACCAGCTGATTTAGAGACGTGGCTCGTTGTGATGTCATCTCTAGTGGGTCAGACATTTCTATTGACTGTTTATACCAAAGCTCTATGCCAGATCGTTAGGGCGTGAATGGCATTCTAGGCACCTTTGGCGCAAAAATGCCATGCCCTTAACAGGTGTGAGTTCCAGTAAGTGTAATTGTTCAATAGCAAAAGCATTAGTAACTGTGTTTCTATTGGCTGCTTGTTTACCCAGTGTGCTAACATAAAGTGGCTTCACCAGGTTGTCAAAAGGGTGCTTTGTTTACCCAATCTAAGAAAAAAAATTAAATAAAGAAGAAAAACATTTTCGATTGCAGTTTTTTTTTAGTTATATTACCAAAGTATTGAGCTTTTCTTGCTTACTATGTGATAGGCACATGAAGCTTACTATTAAAATGTATGCAAACCCTAGATCTACATTTTAGTATCATGCCTCACTGTCTACATTGTTCTTAAGCAAATTATTATTTTAATCTGTTGCAAAGTTTCTTAACGGATGAGCTAAGCTGCCCATGGGTGAGTCAGTTTTATTCTTTCAACCAGGGGCTTGAACGAAAAAACTGAACTGATTCCCCCATCCACACATCTAATGTACTGTAGATGGGGGAATCCTCCTCACTGAGATATTTGATTCTGACGGTGGGGAGACTTCCCCGTCCTCAGAATACACTGATTAGCACTGCAGGATATAGTCTACAGCACTGATCAATCAGCTAAAATCCAACAGGGCGGTTGTACAGAAGCTGATCGGTACATCGACTTCTGTTCAATCAGAGTGCCCATACATGGTTCGCAATTTAGCCGATCCCTGCTGAACCAGCTGAATTTGATCCATGTATGGCCAGCTTTAGACCACCAGTAATAGCTTTTTTTTGGATAGAGTAGCAAAGGGTTAGAAGCTTAGCTTTTTATTGCTGTTTGAGTCCCTATTGGTGAGGTATGGTTGTCACCAGATCGGAACAAGAGGAGACATTTTTCAATGACAGGGACCATAAAGACATAGATGAGCGAGTTTGGGGTGGAGGACCTTGACTGGTCTGCACAGAGTCCTGACCTCAACCCAATAGAACACCTTTGGGATGAATAAGAGCAGAGACTGTGAGCCAGGCCTTCTCGTCCAACATCAGTGCCTGAGCTCACAAATGTGCTTCTGGAAGGATGGTCAAACATTCCCATAGACACACTTCTAAACCTTAACCTTAAAATAACACCATTGTTTAAAAAAATCTTAAAATAAAAGACACACTTAAAGCGGACCTTTGGTCATTTTTTCAACTTTCCATCTATTAAATGTTCTGCCCTTGTTGTTTTAACTTTGAATAGTACCTTATACAGCCCACTTCCTGTTTCTTGTGTGGTCATTAGCCTAGGCTTATGACATCATGCACAGCTCTCTCACTCACTCACTCTCCTGAAAGTTTGCCAGGAAGGGAGGGGGATGAGTCATAAGAGGGCCAATGAAAGTTGCAGAGCTGGAGGTGTGCTTCTGTGTGTCTGTGTAAATCCAGGAAGTGAACAGGCAGCAGCTTCTGCTACCCACAGTTAAAATGGATGCAGCCAGACTTAGTGGAGGGAGATTTCTGCATCATATTTGGCAAGTACAGAATCACAGTATTTATAAAATAATATGCAAAAAAAGTGGTTGGAGGGAAGCTTCAGAATTGCAAAGATGTTTTTATTACAAATTATGTGAGCAGACTGCAGTTCCTCTTTAAGGGTTTGACAATAACTGTAGAAGACTATGCGTTTGCTTTAGGGCCCAGAAGCACGTGGGCCCCAGCACTACCTGGCTACACAGTGGCCTATGCAGATGACAACAGAACTCTGCAAATACAGTTGGAGGAAATGAGTGTAAAGTTTATACAATTGTTATGTAGAAAAATCACTAGAGGAATTGCCTTGATGGGGGCCCCTTGATTGTTTTCCTATAGGGCGCCATCACCCACATATATGTCCCTGGACACTTCATCACTATTAGTTAACTATTCTAATTTAATTAATTATTAGTTAATTTATTATTTTCAATCAAATTATATTTCTATAGATAACATATACTAACACTTACTAAAGCTTATGTAATTCCTGATTGGATACCGATGCTCTAGTTGAATGCTACTCAAGATAATATTAAGGATTTAGTACTTAAAGAATATATAAACCCAATAATAAAAATGTAATATATTGAAGCTTATTCGTCCTGTAACATTAAATAAAAAGTAGGATGGTAATATTACAAGATAGCTTTCTAGTTCATCCAAGTGAACAAATGCTATTGCTTAGAACCTGAAGGGGTCTGCAGATCTCACTGAATCTCCAACTGGATACTGCAGACTTGTGTGCTGACAGGGAAGACAACTATCACCTGACAAACCATCAAACGAATCCCCCAGACCTGGTAACTGCAAACTCAGCAGAGGAGAGATCTTTCCACAATGAAGCTCCAAACTATCTGCAATAATTTTCCATTTTTTTTAATTCAATCTTGTTTTATTGAGAAAGGAAAAATGTACAGCACACAGTTATGTCATACAAAAACACAAAAATAGAACTGGTAACATATCGTCTCATGGTTTAGACAATTTGTGAGCTTCGATTGATTTAGTTTGATATATAAGCCTGTGTAGCTATATCGTCTTTCCTGACTTATTAAGGGTAGGTGAGCACCACTATCCCCTCAACGAGTGGCGTCCACCTATTGCAAACAAGCTAGGGCTTTTGTTGCTGTGCTAAACGCATTTTCTCTGAGGGGGAAGCTCTGTGTGTGTCACACTATCGGTCTGATGAGATTAGAGAGTATGATTTAGGTGATCATATAGCGCTGCAACATATAAAGGGAAAGGAAAAAAGAAGAGTAGGGATAGAGGGGACACGGGAGTAAGGAATATAAATATTAAGAGAAAGACATTCCACTCTGGTTACACAGTTGCATTGGTGGAGTCCTCTGTAGCTCATGGAATAAATTCCGCGGAGTAACGAAACATAGACCACGAGGTCCAGGTCTTGGAGAATTGCTCCTCCTTACCCGTTTCCTGTGACAACATTCGTTCCAGTCTTTTGATTCGGTCCACTTTATTGCCCAATCCCCCAGGGAAGGCATGCTTGTCGGCTTCCAATGTCTGGGCAGAACCGCTCTAGCTGCCGCCAGAAAGTGACACAGAACGTCTTTTTTGACCGATTTAAGCGGGCCAGGGAGCATAGATAGCAGAACTACCTCAGTAGACGGTGTAATTGAGGTCGCCATAAGTCTGCAGTACAAGTCGAGGATCTTTTTCCAGAACATCTGCACAGGGGGGGCATTCCCACCAAATGTAGCGTAAGGTTCCCTTGGATGACAAACAACGCCAGCAGGTATCCGGGAGCGCCGGGTTTATCCAGTGTAATGTCAAGGGGCATCTGTACCAACGGGTCACCAATTTGAATCCTTTTTCTTGCGATTTGGAGGATAAGGATATTTTGTGAGTCAGAATGAAGCACTTTTGCCAATCTACAGATGAAATGGAGTGACCCATTTCCATTTTTTTAGATTGGAGGGAATATTTAATCTATCATAAGATCCAAATTGGTCAATTGGGTGTGAGAGTTACTCCTTTTAGTGGTACAAGCTAAGAGCTGCATACCGATGCAAAATGGTATGTATCTTACAGAACACCCTAGAGCAGGGATATGCAATTAGCGGACCTCCAGCTGTTGCAAAACTACAAGTCCCATCATGCCTCTGCCTCTGGGTGTCATGCTTGTGGCTGTCAGAGACTTGCTATGCCTCATGGGACTTGTAGTTCTGCAATAGCTGGAGGTCCGCTAATTGCATATCCCTGCCCTAGAGACTTACTAAACTTTATTTTTTGGACAGGATGATGGGCTGGTGTTAGAATTCTTAACTCCAACCCAGCCATCAGAACTGACTGGTTCATATAAACTTCACCCACTTCAAGAGGCAGGAACTCTCCTCACACCAGGTGAGGTACCACCTCCAAAGGTGGTTGGCCAAGAGTATCAGTCCATCCAACAATAATACTTCTATAAATGAAGTAGCCTGAAAATGAACAGTGTCATTCATCTAGAAGTTGTTCTGAACAAGGTGGTTACTGAGCTTTCTTGGTGTGCTCCCACCAACAGGATAAAACTATACTGCCCAAACATTAAAGCTTATTTCTTGTTTTCTCCATTTTTATTTTATAGCAAATCACCAATATTTCTGTATGTCATTTTATTTCCCATCTGTTGTAATTTTAAGTTCTGTACATTTTCCCATGCAGAGCCCACCTAGGGATAGTAAATATAAAACTAACTTTTATAACATCTCTAGAGAGATTGTTGCACCATATTACTAATACCTGTATGCTTGTTTCTAAATGCACCATTCAATTTCTCTGCAATTGCAGCAGTGCACAATCTGAATGCTGTGTGTGTGTGTGTGTGTGTATGGTTGCTTAGCAGACCGGCCAGCTAAGAAAATGCAGGTGGTGACAAGCTACCCTAAATCCTGGGCCCCAAAACGAGGCATGGAACGCATGCCGAGCGGCCATCTTGCATCATTACCGGAAGTGACATTGTTTACATGCTGCACGCATTGTGAGTTGACTCTCCAATAGGGGGTCACATTACCTATATAAACCTTGCTGTCTGCAGTGGGGGGACCCCCCAGACGATGTCCAAGGAGATGAAACGTGTCGGGTAGGACCCACTGCCGCCATTTTACTTACACAGCGCTTTTTTATCCATTTTCATGTGAGTGTATTTCCTCTTTTTTAAATAAATCGGTACACATTTTATACGGAGTTACACTATCTGGCCTTCCTTTGTTTTTTCTCAATTGATATAATCATCTTCCACTGTGGGCATCACACCCGAGGGACATACCGGTTCACAGATCATTCCAGGATCTTTCTACAACCTCTACGGAAATCCATCAGCCGTTTACTATTCAAGCCTGTTTGACCCAATTGAACGTATGTTCTTTTGGGTTCAAACGTTCCGGTAAGCCTCCTTATTGTTGGTGGTGGTGTTCCTCCCATTTCAGATGTCACGTGCACACTGATATATTTATGAAGTCACATTTGTATTGAGGACTGTCACCACTTTACAGGAGTCACATACCCACTGAGGACTTTTATTTTGTTGGATGTACTTTTCTTTGGGTTTGTCTATTTGATGATGTAAGGGTCTTCTAAGGTCATTTTATTTGTCATACTAGCGCTACACTTATTTTGTACCCTAAATCCTTTGTCTGGTGGGAGTGTGTCTTGATAGTGGGAAAGGTGAAAGTGGGCAAGGATTCCAGCTCGCAGGATAGCTTAAAGAAAATCAGAACCCTGTTGAAACTACCTTGCTGCTATACAACCCTTAAGCCTCGTACACACGATCGGATTTTCGGCAGGGAATTGTGTGATGACAGACTGTTGGCCTAAAATCCAACCGTTAGTACACTCCATCAGACAATTGTTGTCCAAATTTCGGCAAACAAATGTTGGATGGCAGGCTAGTAAATTTTCAGCAGACAACGGTCTGTTGTCAGATTTTTGTATCGTGTGTACACAAGTCCGTCACACAAAAGTCTAAAATACAAATACGCATGCTCGAAATCAATGCTCACCAAACATGACATTAGCAGAAGGCGGTCAAAGGTGGCGCTCAAGAGCTAAAATTCCACATAGCACGTCACTACATTCGTGTTTGTTGGCTGACAATTGCGTACCGTTTGTATGCAAGACAAGTTCCTGGCACACGCCCTCCGGACAAAAGTCTGACGCTTTATTGGCCAACAATCTGATCTTGTGTACGATGCTTTAGGTTGTACCAGGTTGTATGCAAGATTTGTATCTGCCTGTTTGTGTCCAAACAGCTAGATTTTGGTAGTGGTGATTGGCAGTATTGCCGACCATTATATCTGTTTTCGGGCCATGTTTTACCTCCCCAGAAGAATGTCTCTTCTCACCCTTCCCCAAACAAGGATCTTGCCCTGCCATAAGTCCTTAGATGGCTGCATTTGTTTTATTTTTTTCAGGCTAAGAACATTTGGAGCACAGAAATATTCCTGTTAATCCTGATAGAGATACGGTACCCTTTTAACTTACTGTAAACTGAACTGAAATCCCAAGTAATGTAATCTGCTTTTTTTGGGCTTAGATACTGTACATGTTTAAACTATTGAAAGGTTTGTTGGTCAGACTGTGGGAGATAGATAAGTACTTGTGCAATCTAGCTGTTATTGTCCAAATATTGGTAGTGTTTTTTTACTTCAGGTTTAAGAATAAGAGTTCTTTATTGAAGAAGGACGCATGTGACATAAACCAGCCCCTGTCTTTTTGCAGCACATGGTTACACAGCGTTCCTACCTAAAAGTCTAGAAAATGAATTGGTGGTCATCCAGCTGGCATTGTAGGATACTGATGTATGTATATGAATGTAGCTAATGTTCTAGAAACTATTGGATTTTGTAGATAATAGTTGCCTACTTTTCCAATGCAGCTGCCTGAGTCTCAAGGTCCTGAAAAACCAGATCCTGCCACAACATGGGTCGAGTTTAGAGACCGAGTTGATAATGGAACACCTTTGAAGAAGAAATGTAAATGTAACAAGAACTCTGTAAGTATAATAATGTTATCCTGCTGTGGACATCAGCCTTTACAGCTGTTTAGGTTTAGACTTTAAAGCTGTTTAGGTATGGTAGTCTTTACATAGTTACATTGGACCAGCTTGGACCAGCATAAGTACAGTATGTACCATATCTGTTGGATCCCTCTAGAAGCTGAAAATCACTGTAGTGGGCACTGGCACGGCAGTGATCCCCACTAGCTTCTGGGTTGCATGCTAAGCAGCTGCCCTGCTGCTTAGTGAACAGGGGATATTGCTCGCTCTGCACTGGCGCAATGTTGAAAACACTTTGCATTTTCTTAATGGATTCAAAAGGATCTCTGATTGTGGAGGCGGATAGGTGGGTGTTGGGAGGTGACATCACAATCTCCACTTCATCCAGTCAGAGAAACACTTTGCATTAATTGAGAAAATGCAAAAATATTCTCTGAAAGGCATCCGTCCTGAGCGGGTGACCTCCTGTGTTCAGTGAGCAGGAAAGCACCCGTTCGGCATGGAACCCAGAAGCTAACAGCAGTCAGTGTAGTAGTAGAGCTTACTACAGTGACTTCCAGCTTCCACAGGGATTGGCCAGGTATGGAACATACATACTTACATTGGTCCAAGCTGGATCAATGTAACTGTGTAAAAATTGCCATAAATATATATGCCATTCAGTGCTGTAATAATGAATGTTAATGCCCCAACTCAACAGAAAAGGGAGAATAGTAGCACAACTGTGGCACATTCAAGTCAAAACAGAAAATTAAAAAGGGAGCATAGCCTACCTGACTAGGGCAGTTGTTTTTCAAAAAGGCATAGCTATTGTGTTCCTATCTAGCTAACTATCTCATTACCTCAAAACACCCTTGTTAAAAAAAAAAAGTAATATCCTGGCAACACCTATTCCTGAGCCATAAACATATGTATGCTAGTTATTTTAATCCCGCTCACCGGAGGTGACTTATTGACATTCAAAAAAATCTGACAGAGAGACTGCACTGAGAAGCTGCGGTCAGCAGGACACATGAGGGTTGCGCAGAAGCCTGTGTACAATGAATATGTAGCGCAACCCCCTAGAGGGCCCCTGGATTTTGGGTGCCCCTATTCATGCACAGACAGGCAACACGTGTTTTCCAGGTTTCATTCTGAGACAGAAAACAGTCCATGGGTTTATTTTTGTTTTTTTCTTAGGGAAAACAACTTAGATTAGGAAAAGGGAATGTGGGATGCCCAACTTGACAACTTCCTGGACCGTATTTTCTCTGGAACAATTTACAATCTCTGTGGAAATGGCAATAGGAATTCCCCTTGTAGAAGCTCTATGTCCGCCTAGTGGAATTTTGCAAAGTTCCATACTTACAGGAGCACTATGTCTCCTCTCTTGAAAATGCCAGCCCACCTGGCTGCTTGGTAAAGTGTTCCAGAACAAAGGATTGGGTTTAGCTTGTTGGCACAGTCCCAGAAAAGCTTGCTGGAAATTACATATGGCAGCTTTCTCCCTTTTAGGCCCTGGGAGTGTTGAGGTACTCACACTGTCCCTGGAATCTTGCTGGTTTTGAGGAGACTGCTGTTCAGGCCTCCCCCTGTCCAGGTCCTCCCATGCTAGCCAGGGTGTCCCCTAGAAGAGACTGTAGGGTAGTGGATATCCCTCTGCCCTTATTCTGTCCTTCCTCAGCTCCAGCCTGGAGGCAGAGCCCCCTTAGCCCCATGGTCCCCTCCCAGGCTCCACAACACAGCCTCATCACTTCCAACCCTCAAAAACCAACCATTTTATGTCCTTTTTTCCCCACAAATAGGTATTTCTTTTGGTGGTATTTGATCTATATTTCTATATTTTTTAATTTTTGCTATAATAAATATTCCCCACCCCCCCAAAAAAAAAAATTCTTCCTCAGTTTAGGCAGTACATCGTAATAAGATTTTAGGACACTGGGTGTGAATTGTAACTACAATTAGAGTATCCCAACCCCTTTTTGTGTTATATGTATCTCTAAGTTGTATCCTGAGCAAAGTACTGTGAATTTCTCAAAATAACCCATGGTGACCATATCTGAATAAATTTCTCTATTGATCCATTAGCTGTTGCTACTAATTTCTCCATGTCGTAAAATTCCTGAATTGTATTAATCCATTCTTTAATTGATGGAATGCAGGTAGATTTCCAATATCATGTTATTAGGACTTTAGCTGCTATCAACAGGTATCTTGTTAAAGATTTTTGCAATTATTTCATAGAGCAGTTAGAAATATGAAGTAAGCAACAGGCTGGTGTCAATTTGTACTTCATTGATTAAGGTTTAAAGGTCTTCAGACTGTTCTGTATAACTACTTATTAATTTATTGTGTTTCTTCATCAGAGACTTTCTGGGCCACCAGGTCCCCCTGGACCACAGGGCCCCCCTGGACCTCCAGGAATGCCAGGGGCTGAGGTCACCCATGAAGTATTGTTGCAAGAGTTTAAGCAAATGCTCCGAGGTAAATAGAGCTATATTGCCATAGTGTGGCCTTTAAAACCGTATATATTTGTTTTTTTTTTGTTTCATAAATAATTTACAACTAATCGATTGACTATTAACCCTTCTTAAAATAAGGATGTTCTTTAGCTCAGAATTAAAGCTGAAGTTTAGCTATTGTATTGTTTACATACTGTAGTTACATTGCTCCAGCTTGCACCTGTGTAAGTATATACACTATGTGCCATACCTGTGGGATTCATGTGGAAGCTGGAAACCACTGTAATAAGCATTGCTACTACAGTAATCTCCATTGGTTTTTGAGTTCCATTCAGTGAACACTTTGCTGGAGAAGCAGGGAGGAAACGCTATGGTCCTCACCTCATCCAATCTGAGAACACTTTGAAAATTGGATAATGCAATGTGTTTCCAGACTAGGACTGGGCACTAGTGGAGATCACTGTAATAGGTGCCTTACTACAGTAATTTCCAGCTTCCAAAAAGGTCCCACAGGTATGACACATACATGCTTACCTTGGTCCAAGCTGGACCAGTGTACAGTGCCTTGAAAAAGTATTCATACCCTTTGAAATTTCCCACATTTTGTCATGTAACAACCAAAAACGTAAATGTATTTTATGTGATAGACCAGCACAAAATGACACATAATTGTGAAGTGGAAGGGAAATGATAAATGGTTTTCAAATTTTTTTACAAATAAATATCTGAAAAGTGTGGTGTGCATTTGTATTCAGTCAATACTTTGTAGAACCACCTTCTGCTACAATTACAGCTGCAAGTCTTTTTGGGGATGTCTCTACCAGCTTTGCACATCTAGAGAGTGACATTTTTGCCCATTCCTCTTTGCAAAATTGCTCAAGCTTTGTCAGATTGGATGGAGAGCGTCTGTGAACAGCAATTTTCTAGTTTTCTTCTAGTTTCTCTAATTTTCTTCGATCTTGACCTTGCCTGGGCCATTCTAACACATGAATATGCTTTGATCTAAACCATTCCATTGTAGCTCTGGCTGTATGTTTAGGGTCGTTGTCCTGCTGGAAGGTGAACCTCCACCCCAGTGTCAAGTCTTTTGCAGACTCTAACAGGTTTTCTTCTAAGATTGTCCTGTATTTGGCTCCATCCATCTTCCCATCAACTGTGACCAGCTTCTCTGTCCCTGCTGAAGAAAAGCATCCCCGCAACATGATGCTGCCACCACCACGCTTCACGGTGGGGATGCTGTGTGCAGTGATGTGCAGTGTTAGTTTTCCGCCACACATACCGTTTTGCTTTTAGGCCAAAAAGATCAATTTTGGTCTCATTTGACCAGAGCACCTTCTTCCAGATGTTTGCTGCGTCCCCACATGGCTTCTCGCAAACTGCAAACAGGACTTCTTATGGCTTTCTTTCAACAATTACTTTCTTCTTGCTACTCTTCCATAAAAGCGAGATTTGTGGAGAGCACGACTAATAGTTGTCCTGTAGACATATTCTCCTAGCTGAGCTGTGGATCTCTACAGCTCCTCCAGGGTTACCATGGGCCTCTTGGCTGCTTCTCTGATTAATGCTCTCCTTGCCCGGCCTGTCAGTTTAGGTGTAGGGTCATGTCTTGGTAGGTTTGCAGTTGTGTCATACTCTTTCTATTTTCAGATGATGGATTGAACAGTGATCCACATGAGATGTTCAAAGCTTGGGATATTTTTTTATAACCTAACCCTGCTTTAAACTTCTCCACAACTTTAACCCTGATCTGTCTTGTGTGTTCCTTGGCCTTCATGATGCTATTTGTTCACTAAGGTTCCCTACAAACCCCTGAGGGCTTCACAGAACAGCTGTATTTATGCTGAGATTAAATTATACACATGTGGACTCTATTTACTAATTAGGTGACTTCTGAAGGCAATTGGTTCCATTAGATTTTAGTTAGGGGTATCAGAGTAAAGGGGGCTGAATACAAATGCACACCACACTTTCAGATATTTATTTGTAAAACATTTTGAAAACCATTTATCATTTTCCTTCCACTTCAAAATTATGTGCCACTTTGTGTTGGTCTATCACATAAAGTCCCAATAAAATACATTTCCATTTTTGGTTGTAGCATGACAAAATGTGGAACATTTCAAGGGGTATGAATAATTTTTTCAAGGCACTGTAACTATGTAAAAATGAACATACCTAAACTTTAGCTTTAAATTTTCTACTATAAGTGTGATCATGACAAAGACACTCTTTCTTTGTTCGCAATTGCCCTGCAAGAGGCTAATGGATAGCATGGACAGCATAGATAATGGCAACTCTGTCATTGTTTATGATAGTTAAAGGTCTGTGAGAAACCATTTAAGAGAGCTTTATTTTTTTTAAATTGCAATCCGCAAGTTTTGCTGTGATTAAAGAGGTGAGGTGAAGCAGCACCAATCAGAATGATAATGTCAATACCCTATGGGCCAGTATACACAAGAGGCTGAGATGCTTTTGTTATGTGTTAGCTGTGCATCTGTCATGCATTTGCATTAGTTGAACAGAAGACTAAAAACACAAACATCTCAAGTTGACCTTAAATGATCCCAAAAGCTCATGAACACTAGCCCTACAGGTTTTTGGTTCTCTGTGCAAGTATATCCTTGCACGGAGAACAGAGAATTGCCCTCTCCATTTGTACTGTAGACCCTTGTCACCAGGACTGATAGTGAGGAAAAGTCCAAAATTTTGAGAACAGAACACCACCAACATTACTAGAACAGAAATAGAGGAGAAATTTTCTTCTAGTGACAACTTTCTAAGAGAGTATTTATTTCAATTTGGAGAGATTATCTCTCATTTCCTGTTGTGCCCACAGGACAAGAAGTAAAGAGAAATTTCCCCAATGAGAAACAGATGGCAAAAAACATTACACTGGACTATTATCCACCCCTGCTCTATCCAGACAAATTGAAAAAATCATTTTGGCTTTAGATACACGTTCATCTAATGACAATGGTATAGCTTAAAAAACATAATAAATGGAATGATGAAGATCAGTTGGCATCATATTGAAGATAATAGTTAAAGTGTTGGGTATTGAATATTGAGCTGTCCAGGGAGATCCTTCAGGCTGGGTTCACATCTAAGCTGCATGCGGCTCACAGCAGGAGTCTCCATTCACCATTTCAGGTCTGATTTCAGCCCGAATTTTGGGCTGAATTTGGACCTGAAACGGCCCAAAAGACACACAGGGCTCCTATGCAAGTCGCACTGGAGCCACTGTGGAGATGTGTTAACTGTCTCCATAGAGAGCCGGTCACAATTTCCTGCTATGTGAATTGGATGTGGGGAAACCCACATCCAATTCCCATAGGTGTGAATCGAGCCTAAAGGTGAGATCCCTAAAAACCAAAATAGATGTTTTTTCTTTTCTGAATTGATACCATTCTTTATTGGATATTGTGAGTTTAACTGCTGGAGATCTGATGCAGACTTTTCCACGTGTTTTTACCCAGTGTTTGAGACAGAGCATGTCACCAACTATAAGCTTTACATTTGGTAAGAGGCATTTTACTTTAAGTGGTGGAGGATATTGACATCGGTGGTTGCTTACACCTGGCTTGCTGCATTCAGAAAATTTACATTTCTGCACCATTAATATGGAATTTTATTATGAACTGTACACTGATCACGTCTTTCTTTGGTGTTAATTTGCACATTAGTTAAAAATAGTTTGTTATAATTTTATTCTTATTATGAAATGTTTGCACTGATTTTCATATGACTTATATGATATCTAATAATTGGGCTGTGAGAGAGTGAGAGATATTGTTCCTGTTCCCCCATTCAGATCTCAAGCAGAAGCGGTATATACGTAGATAGCTGTTCCCTGTTCAGACCTGCAATCACAGCACCAGATAGAGAGAAGTCTTCTAGCATCACCTTCCTTTGTGGCTGTCCACATTTGGTCATGTGACATTGCAGATCCACAAATTGAAGCTGGCCATAGATGGACCGGCTGAATTCAAACCCATGTGTGGCCGAACAGACAAGCTGGAAAACTTTTGCTGATCACTGGCTGCAGACAATTGGCTACAGCCGCTAAGCGGTGTATTCTGGCAGCAGCCCTGCTGTCAGAATACAATGTCTCGGTGTTAGTTTTTTTCTTTTTTTTTCCTTCAGCCAATCGGAAGAACGAAAAAAAATGAACCATCTATGGCCAGCTTTAGTTGGTTCTGAAAGTCTTTCCCCTGCCAGGTGCGGTGATTTAGAAAGGGAACATGTATCTATATAATAAAGTAAAGGACTAGCGACTAAGAAAGTAATGAAGCCAGGTAAAACCAGGCAACTAGCATTTTCAGAAAGAAGTTATGGATGGTAGCCTCCATGTTTCTCTCGGTACTATATGCTTAATTACCTAAAATCTAGCTAAATACCCACACCCTCCTTGGATTCGCCCTCACCAAGTAGCATATTCACACTTTAAACAAGGCTTGGTATTGGGGGTGGTTATATTGTATAGATCCATACTATGTTTCCTCTAGCATTGTATAGCCATAATAAATGAGTATCTTCTTGCTCCCAAAAGACGCCACAGATCGTCGGACAGTGTCTGGTGATACCTCAGAACACACCAGTGAGCCTCCACCTTTATTGCTTCCTATCAAGGATCTCTATCCATACAGAAGGATAGATGAAGCTTTCCACTGTCGGCTTAAAGGGTCTGTCATTGTGGACAAGAGAACATTGGCAGAACTTCAGAACTTTCAGACGGTAAGATATAAAAAACAAAAAGGGAAGTGATATTTAAATGTATTAGGAGTCCCATGTGATACTGAAGGACTATGGGTGTACGAAGAACAGATTAGTGTACTTCCCATTGAAATTTTACTTCCAAAATGGTGTCCTGACAGACTAAAAAAACAGGACATGCCCAGATGCGGATGAATTGGCTCTTATTTAACAGACCCCATTTGGGTTGATTTAACAAATGCAAATAGAATATTTACTTCGCAAAGGATTTTTCCCCTGAGTTTAGTGAATGAGGTGAAACTTCCATTATCCAATCATGTGCAAGCAATAATGCAGTTTTTGTTTTCCCTGCACGTGTTTGCATTTTTTGTAAATTAAATTTCACCTCATACATTAGGCTCTGGGGAAAATTACGTCGCTTGCAAAGTGAATTGTTTATTTGCCTTTATTAAATCTGCATTGCTATCAAACATGTATATATATTTTCAGGAATTAGCAAATGTTGGGTGGGAGGGCCTTATTAATGAGGTTTAGCTAGCCTTTACGCTACCAACAGTAAAAGGGTTTTACAAAAAATGTATTGGAAAAAAAAAGATATTTAGAAAATGTGTAAATTTGCCTGAACATTGTCAGGACAGAAAGTAAAGAGTATATGGGGTGAAGTCTAGTGTAAGTGGGAATTTTCTGTTACTTCCTAATGTGTCTCTGGAGCAGGAAGCAAAAGGAGATCACACTGATGGGACTGATAAAGATATCTTGACCAAAGATCTAACTATAACCAAAAGTAGCCCACACAACTACTATGGGGCCTGAGGGTGGGAAGGGGGCCCCACTGAAGAGGTTGTCTGATGTCTATTCCTGACAAGATGAGATCAGATGGACAGGATCAAGCCTTGGGGTTATGCTTTTGTTACATATCTTTATTACATCCTCCTTGTTATCCAGTAATTTGATATTAACTCTGTATACTGTAGGGTCAAATAAATTGTAGTTATGCCCTTGGTTTTGACCATTCTGTATCCTATCCAAAACAATGAATGGCTTTACATATACTGGTGGATGGATACCCATACACCTTCTATGAAATGTAGATCTACAATTATGACTTATACTTTGCTGAGGAATCCTCATTTTCATTTCTTGTTATAAAACAAATCTTACACATCTCATTTTGGCTTGTTTGGACTTGGGAACATTGGATGAATCACCTACTGAACTGTCTAAACCTTTGTAATACTGTATTTGTTTTGATTTTTTTTTTTGTTCTATTTGACTTCAGCCGGCAGCTAAAGGCGCCTTTCTCCGGGGTTCGGGAATGAACTTGTCACTGGGTCGTTTTACAGCTACTGTTCCGGGGATTTACCAGTTTTCAGCCCATATTCACATAGGTTGGTCAACAGGATTATTCTTTCTCCAGTTTTGATAAAATCATATCTTGTTCAAATCTTTGCCATGTGTTGAGAACAGAACAGAGGAAAGGGCGGCATGTTACAGCCTCTTGAGGGTGATCTTCCCTCGCTTCCTGTTAGTCACTGGGACAGGAAATGAGGAGAAAGTCTTCAGTGGGGATAGCCACTGCAGCAAATGTACTTTTTAGTAGTGTGAAAACGGTTAGAACCTCTGTCAGTTTTTTTTAATTGCAATTAAACTGTTGGTAGGCAGGTGTCCACCTACTTGGTTAACAGGAAAACTCCTTTTAGAACAACACTCATTGTTTCTAAGTAAAGTGATTAAATAAAAACATTTTAATTGAGTGTGGTCTGTAGATAAAGTCAGACAACCTTTATTGTAGCCTCATAAACTACTAAAAAAATATATACATGGAATTCATCAAAAAGAGAAGGGACCATCATTTAAACAACATCAGTTATAATAAGCAACCCATTTAAAAAGAGCTGTTTTATAAGTTTTCATACAATCCAAAGTATTTATTAAAGTTCAAATCATCCTTAGTCTTCTGCTTATAAACAAAGAAATAAAGTGGCTATAATCTTCACAAAGGCAGCAAATCATCTACTCTGCGATAAAGAGGAAAGGTCCAAAGTTCCATAGTCCCAAAGTGTAAACTAGTATAATATACTGTATATATATAGGAAGTTTTATTTTTCATGGCACCTACATTTGCCACTTGTATTCAAATAGGTAAAAACTATAAGCTTCAGGCCGCATGCACACTTTGCGTTTAGCCCCGACCCTTTGGGTGCAGGGAAAACATGTGCTTCTGGCAGCCTGTAAATACTATGAGAATCCGAAAGCTGCAGTTGCTGGGTGGGGCTGAATCTGGATGGTGCACTCAGCAGTATGTACATTTAGGGCAGTATGCGTCCTGGGCATTCATCCCTAGGTACAAACTGCCCCAAATGGAGGTACTGCTAGTTGCACCGCCCAGCCCTGTCCATCTGTCAGATTCTAATAGAATTTATCAGGCTGCTGAAAGCAGGGCTGGATGGTGCACCTGTATCCTGCACCCACGGCAAAACGCCAGAGCCCCATGCACCGGGACTAAATGTCCAATGTGCACAATCCACCAAGGTTAGAGCAAATTTTCAACACAACATATTCAATGCATCAATTAACAAATGTCCTTATGTTTTCTTTTTTTTGCTGCCTACTAAAAATAGTATGGAGATATCTCTCTAACAGTGAAACAAACAGCAATACAAACCTAATAAAGGTTCTAAAATATTTTGACTGTAGTTTTACGCAAGAGGGTTAATCCATTCGTTCATAGTTGAATGAATGCACCTGGTTATTATGTATATCTTGAGTTTGCGAGTTTTATTTAAAGCGTATGTAAAGATATTTTTTTGATTCTGTATAAAGTAAGGGATGGTTAGAACACCTGTCAAGCTTTTTCTGTGGCCTGTGGGCTCGCTAGGAAGATTGGTCCCTTTAGCTGCCCTGGTGACCATTGGCACTGAAACAAAAAATGAGGGGGAATCTAGCATTTTAGAGTTGTTACCAGAGTAAGTGGAGAGAGTAAATCATCCAATGGGGATAAATGTTTCAGTGTATAAGATGGGAATTGCCCTTATTTTGTGGAATTTCCTATAATTTTCTATTGTGTCACCTGAACAGACAGTGAAATTAATCTCCACAACAGGACACAGACAGCAAAAAATAATATGGGGGGTTTCAACACTTTCTAAACCTAAATATAATAGATTTGGCTATACGTGTCCTTTAAATTGGGAGTGAACTCCCATCTCTGGCTTTTACCTATGGGTAAGCCTATAATAGGTACTGTAAATATCTCCTAAACTTGCAACATTTAGGAGATATTTACTGTACATGCAGCCCGTGATGTCACTGGCACATGCGCTCTGAAGTAACGGCCACCCTGTTCCTTCAGAGTCCTGTGCCGTAAGCGAGGAAGTGATGTCATCACGGCTCCAGCCACTCACACAGCTGCAGTCCGTGAACCCGGAAGGAAGACCAGGTGAAGATGGAAGCCTTGTCAGCGGTGACAGCGTGCCGCTGGAGTGCTTCGTTTTCAGGTAAGTTTCACATAATGTGCTAGTATGCGATGCATACTAGCACATTATGGCTTTACCTTGCACACAGTGGTTTACTACCATTTAAATTCATGAGTATTTATCTACAAAAATACACAAGTTATTGGTTGAACTAGATGGCCTTCTGTCGTTTTTCAACTGGACTAACTATGTAACTACCATGTAACTATGTAAAACAAGTTATAATAAAAATATGTAGCGCTACCTCAGTCACAACGTGAAAAAATGAATAAATATAAATGCAATAGAAGCGTCCAAGGCCTAAATAAAACACAAACAGCAAAACTATGTGCAACAATGATGTGTACGTGTAAAGTGCAAAGTGTAACACTGAAAGGTAATCCAATCTCACATAGCAAGTGAGTGAAAAAGATCAAATGTATACAATGTCACCTAGTAATATTAGTGGATAATCCAATCTCATGTGACAAGTAAATAAAAGGAAATGTGACGAATGTCACATGATAATAAAAGTGTCCAATCAGTCATTAGTGAACATCTAGCATAAAAATAAGCGTAGGAAAATAATGCTAATTAAAAAATAATAATGATGCAATTCACAGGCATACGATTTACAAATGCGATTTTTCAATACGACTTCCCAAAAAAATATTAACAAAGTGCAGTGTGCATATAATCAGATGCCAGCTCCCATGGGAGTGGGATTGCTGCGAGATGGAATGTCCATCACAATTAAGAGATGATTAAGTGAGGGCGAGCAACATTCCATCCCGCACCAATCCCACTCCCATGGGAGCTGGGATCACCATTGGAAGTCAATTTTGGAAGCCGTTCCAGTGTCCACATCCCTACCCACCTGTGGGTTTAAGCTTGACTCGGCCCATTGGGGGCCGCAACTACAGGTGAGAGGCTGGGGGAAACGGTCACCGCACATCGCACTTTGGAACAGGATTGGATGAACTGTTTATAGACATTTTTTGCTACCACTGCACCAGCACTTTTTTCACTTTTAGAAGATTCCCGTTTTATCATTGGGAGCTTTATTAGAAGTCGCATTCGCATGTGTTTGGACTGCACTTTACTATTTTCACCTTTATCTTGTTTTATTTTGAGATGTTAACTCACAGTTGATTGGATATTTAATTTATTCTATTATATGGTATCACTGTTATTTATTTATCTGTTTGCATATTATTTTTTAAATTATTATTTTTTGATTATATGCACACTGCGCTTTGCAAGCATTAATTTTTTGGGAAGTCGCATTGAATTATTGCATTTGTGAATCGCATGCCTGTGAACTACATCATTACTTTTTTAATTAGTATTATTTTCTGATTATATGCACACTGCACTTTGTTAGTATTTTTTGGGAAGTCGTATTGAAAAATCACATTTGTGAATCGTATGCCTGTGAATTACATCGTTATTATTTTTTAAATAGCATTATTTTCCTACGCTTATTTTTATGCTAGATGTTCACTAATGACTAATTGGACACTTTTATTATCATGTGACATTCGTCACATTTCCTTTTATTTACTTGTCACATGAGATTGGATTATCCACTAATATTACTAGGTGACATTGTATACATTTGATCTTTTTCACTCACTTGCTATGTGAGATTGGATTACCTTTCAGTGTTACACTTTGCACTTTACACGTACACATCATTGTTGCACATAGTTGTGCTGTTTGTGTTTTATTTAGGCCTTGGACGCTTCTATTGCATTTATATTTATTCATTTTTTCACGTTGTGACTGAGGTAGTGCTACATATTTTTATTATTTGTTCAGTAAGGTTATGTGAGTACACTATTTTATGTTGGCGGCTCCTTGTCTATTGTATCTTTTATTGTGGTTCTTTGCGCATTAGTTATTATCCTTTACATATGTAAAACAAGTTATTTTGGTCCTGATACAGAGCAATACTTGATAGGCTACATGATAAACAACCAGACCTTAGGAAACAGTTTTTTTTGTTTTATAGATCACAGTGAAGTGAAGAGTAAGGGACAATTGCGCCCACGTGACAGCGTCCGGGTCCTGATATGCATTGAGTCCCTGTGTCATGGATATACGTGAGTATTTCTACTGAATCCTATGTTATCATGAAATGGGATGTAGTAAAGATATGTAACATGGTAATAGAGCACTGCGCATAAATAACATTTTTACAAAGTGATTTACTGTATAAAAAGGGAATTGATCATGTAAATGGATGAATATAAAAGTTTTTTAGGAGATTATCAGAATAGTAGATTTGTAAAATGATAGTGGGATAGTGGGGAGAGATGATTTTCAGTCTATAGTGCATTTCCTATGCAGTCATCCCATTGAAGAAAACCAATAGATGGCCTTTGGCCTTAAGCAGTTTTTTGAGTTCTATGTGTCTGTGTGATATTTAGCCCTCAAGCCTCAAGACCTATACTGGGAATATTGTCCCACTACAATTACCTACAGGCAAGCATGGACTGCAAATGTTGCTATGGTGTTGAAGACATCATCCAGGAGATATTAAAGTCACATAAATTGATATCTTTAAGCCTGGTACACCCTAGAAAACGCAGCAGGCTAAATGAAAGAAAAACTAAAGACCTGAGGAGGATCTTCCCCACTGAGCTATTGTGTTCTGACAAGGGGACTGCTCCCCCAGACCCCCCCCCCCCCTGCCAGAACACACCAGTCAGCGCTCTCAGCCATAGGCAGAGGTGCAGATCGGCAGACCTTTTTCGGTCATGCCCCTTCGAAAGAAGGCGCCCTGTCGGACCAGCTGCAGTACACATGGGACAAATGTTGGCCGGTTTCTATTGAACCGGCCAATGCTGCCCGATATTTGTCCTGTGTGTACGGCCATTTATTCCCCAATATCATTTATACACATCCACTACTGTGATCTATTTTTCATTAAATTGTTTGTTGATGTGTTTTTCTGCCTTTGTAATCATCCTCTGTGAGTTTCCAAACCTCTGCTTTCCCCCCTCACTTCCATGTGTTTGGAATGAGCATTGCACATTCATTGTAGTCATTTTTACTCCATCTTGGGAGTGAGCAAGAGAGGGTAGTTGTGTTCCTACATACAGTGGGACCATGGAGAACGAATAAAGCCACCCTTTAACAAGAAGTTGGATCACAGCAGGAAAAAAAGGAATTTGGAGATTTGGAGGAGACTAATGCCCCATACACACGATCGGACTTTCCGACAACAAAACCATGGATTTTTGTTCGAAGGATGTTGGCTCCAACTTGTCTTGCATACACACGGTCACACAAATGTTGGCCAACAATTACGAACGTGGGAACGTGGTGACGTACAAGACGTACGGCGAGCCGAGAAAAAGGAAATTCAATAGCCAGTGCGGTTCCTTCTGCTTGATTCCGAGCATGCATGAACTTTTGTGCATTGGACTAGTGTACACACAATCGGAAATTTCGACAACAAAGTTTTATTGGCAGAAAATTTGAGAACCTGCTAGACAACTAATGTTCGATGGAGCATACACACGGTCGGACTTTCAGCCAGCAAGCTCACATCCAACATTAGTTGTCGGAAAATACGATCGTGTGTACGGGGCATAAGAGCAATAGAGGGGACTTTTCTGCGTTAAGAATACACGCTTCAATAGATTTAGCATTTAGTGTAACTTTAAACTCCAGGACAATTACTTTAAATGTAAAAATGGTTAATATAATCTGCAGCAAGTGGCTTAGTGGTTAGCACGTCTCCCTTGGTTTAAGTCTTGACCAGAATTCAATCTCCATGGAGTTTAAACGTTTCCCTGTGCTGGCATGAGTTTCCTCTGGGTGCCCTGGTTTACTCTGGGTGCCCTGATTTCCTCCCACACTCCAGAGACATGTTGGTAGGTTAATTGGTTCCTAGTATGATATTCTAATAACCAAGCCCAAGATGGCTTTCTTCATATCTATCCCAACAGAAGATAAAGTGCTTTGAGTCCCCAGGTGAAAAGCACTATAGAAATAATAATGAATGAATAGATAGCTGTGACACCCAGCAATGTCCTAGGGAGTCCCCCATCATCAAAACTCACATCTTATCTGTACCCTAATAAACAGACACTAGAAGGTTTTGAAATGCTGGGGCAAAGAGCAAAGTGTTGATTTATAACCACAATATCTCTTGTTCTTCATTAGTTATGAATACATTTTTTTAGAACCAGATTCTCTTGTAGTTGCCACATAAAAGGAAGGGCTATTATGGATTACCGGTTGTTATAGTTTACTACATTTTTCCCTTCATCATTAGTGCATGCACTGCTTTTATGCACTTCTGTGGTTACACTGGGTTATATCACAGCTTTAAAGCCAAACTCCAGCCTTGCCTTTAGTCTTGCTCAGTTTTGCAAGCTCCTGTCCTACTAAAATGACTTACTCTAATTTCAATGCACACTATGAGGTTGTCACAGTGTGTATTAGACGCTTCAGCAAGTCAGATAGAGCCCTTTTCCTGACAGACTCCATGGCAGCAACGTGTGGGTTAAGTCCCGCCTCTACTACCCTATAGGACACTACTCCCATAAATCTTTGCTCCCTGTCCCCGGCCGTGTTCTTTTTTTGTCCTCCTCGCAAGACCTAGTGTTGGTCTTCTTACCTGAAGATGTTTATCCCCACGATCAAGGTTGGCCGAGCTGCGACTTGGATCGGGAAAAGTCGCATTACTCCGCTAAGCCCTAGCTATTAGCAGGGTATGGAGTGGGGCGTTGGAAGAGGCGCAGGAAGAAGCCGTTTTCCCTGGCCACTGGCAGGCGAGGCCACGCATGGGTTGGATAGCCAGCTATTAGCAGGTGACCCCTTGTTGCCCCTGGAAAGTCCGGTGTTTACCTTCGGCCTGACGATCGTGGTGGGATTGGTGAGATGTTTCCTTGCTATCATGGCAGCAGTTTCTGTTGGAATTCCTTGTTGTTCCTCTCCCTTGTGTGTCTTTCCCCCTTGTCTTACCGTTCATGTGGTTGCAGGCATGGCGGCTGGTTCTTCCTGCGTTCCAGCCGCCGTTTTTACTTTCACTTTGTGTCCGGCCGTACTGCGCATGCGCGGACGGCATGAAATCGAGGCTTGGTTTTTGCGCATGCGCGATAGCGGCAAATCGCCGCTAATCGCGCATGCGCACTGGCGTTCGCTCGTCACGGGCGGTGACGTCACTGGGGCGCCCTATTTAAACTGGGAAAATAGCCTGCAGACCCTGGGAATGCCTGCAAGCTGTTTTTGGCTCTTCCCCACGCTCCAGTGAATCAGCTACTGGTAAGTAGCTTTACATACAGGAGGGCTGTTGCTCCCTGGCTCACAGCCGAGTTAATTTATATCCTTACGTTAACTTTGCAGTCAGATGGATATTTCTCAAGACATGAGCTCTCCACCGCCTGCCTCTGGCCAGCCTCCTCTCACAAGGTACAAGGGCAGGTCCCATTGCCGAGGGTCCTTAGGCGGGTGGGGGGGGGTGTATTTCCGCAGATGATCGTTCTTTCTAACTGCTCTGTTTTGTTTCTGTGGTTCTCTGTCTTCTGCTTTAGCCCTTCCAGGTCAGAACAGCGTCGCAGCTCGCACAAAGGAAGTGATTCGTCAAAGTCGCATCACCGGCAAACCTCTTCCAAATCTAAACATTACGGCTCCTCCTCAAAATCAGGACACCGTAGTGAGGAGCGCTCGCACTCCTCAGTGGCCCACTCCAGCCACTCTTCAAGTGTCTGCTGGGGATGCAGATCACAAATACCTGTCGGTAAATCGCTGTGCGATTCCTGCTTCGCCAAAGCTTCCAAGGAAAGAGGTGATTCGGACCAGCAACTTAAAGCCCTAGTTGAGAGGGTTGTGAAGGAATCACTTAAGGGTATTGAGGCAGTCCGGCCTGTTACCCCTCAGGCAGAGCCACCAGGTTCCCCAGTGAGGGAAACTCAGTTGCAGGACACCTGGGAGTCCTCTGTTCCTAGTCACCCTTCAGTGGTCAACTCTGACAGTGACTCGGATGAAGATAATACCTGTGTGGGTTTTGACTTCACTCTGCTACCTCCCTTGGTCAAGGCGATTAGAGAAACTTTAAATTGGGAGGATCCGACGGCTGTCCCTCCCAAACAGAGAAAATTCTTTAAACAGCTAAAGAAGGAGCGAGTTAACTTTCCTTTCTTTTCTGAGTTGGGCGAGATCATCACAGACGAATGGAGCAAGGTGGAGAAGAAAAACTCCATGCTTACCAAAATCTCAAAGCTTTATCCCTTTAGGGAGGAAGAAGTGAAGCATCTGGAATCAGCTCCTTTGGTGGACGCAGCGGTGATGAGGCTAGTGAAACACGTCACACTCCCCTTGGAGGACACAGTGTCCTTTAAAGACGTTCTGGACAGACGGATTGATGCTGATTTGAGCAGAGTGTACCTTACAGCAGGCATGGCTTGCAAACCAGCCTTAGCCCTGGCAGCCCTGTCCAAAGCTATGGAGGTGTGGACAGATAGTGTTCAAGATACGCTAAGGAATATTTCAGATGACACAGCGAAGAACTCGCCTATTCAAGAATTAAGGCTAGCATCGGCTTTTCTGGGTGAGGCCTCGATTGACATCATTCGCCTGGCGGCCCGAGTAATGCTCTCGTCGGTCACCGCCAAGCGGGCTCTTTGGCTCCGCCCTTGGCTGGCTGACCCAGCCTCTAAGCAGGTATGGTGCCGAATTCCCTATGGGGGCTCTTCTCTTTTTGGCAACAAGCTGGATGAGGCCATTACACGGGCTACTGGCGGGAAGTCGGGGTTCCTACCTCAGGATAGACGCCTGCAAGGCCAAAGAAGATCCTTCCCGAAGAGGCAATTTCAAGATCGATCCAGAGAGGCTCGTACTTACAAGCCAGGCCGGGAATTCTCCAGATCCTGGAAATCAAGGCAATCGTCCTTTAAGAAGGCTGCAGGTAGTGAGTCGAAAGGGGAGAGGCAACCCTCCAAATCCTTTTGAAAGTGGGCCCGCTCAGGCAGACCGTGTGGGGGCCCGTCTCTTCCACTTTCGGCATGTCTGGGCGGCCTCGATTCACGACTTCTGGACAATCAAGACAGTCTCCTCTGGTCATGCCTGGACCTTTACCGACCCTCCCAGACTCAGGTGGGTACCCACTACTCTTCCCGCATCAGAAGAAAAAAGGACAATACTTTTAGCCTACATAGAATCTTTGTTGGCCCAAAGCGCTGTCGTCCCAGTCCCAGTCAGCCAGCAAGGCATGGGAATGTATTCTCCCCTCTTTCTGGTTCAGAAGAAGAGTGGGGCCTGGAGGCCGGTCATAGACCTAACCCATCTAAATCGCTTCATCAAAAAGGAGAGGTTCAAGATGGAAACACTCTCCACAATTCAACAGTCAGTTCAACCAGGGGACTGGATGGTGTCCATAGACCTCAAGGACGCCTACTTTCACGTTCCCATCGCAGAAAACTTTCAACAATTTCTCCGCTTCTCCGTGGGCAACCTTCACTTACAATTTACATGCCTTCCCTTCGGGTTGTCAACTTCTCCTCGGGTTTTCTCAAAGGTGCTGTTGGCAATAGTAGCTCTCCTGAGAACCAGGGGGATTCGTCTACATCACTACCTGGACGACCTGCTTCTCTTGGCACAAGACAGGGTGCAACTCATAGCACACAGAGGGCAAGTGATTTCCACACTACAGGAATTCGGATGGATTCTGAACCAGGAGAAGAGCCAGTTAGACCCATCGCAGTCTCTGGTGTTTTTGGGTGCCCTCTTCGACACGGTCAGAGGCACCATTTCGTTACCGGAAGAGAAGATCTCGACATTCAGAGACAGGATCCACCCAGCTCTTTCTACTCCTCATCTTCACGCTCTCCAATGCCTGAGGATCATTGGCACTATGGTGGCGGCGATTCTGATGGTGAGGTGGGCCCAATGGAGAATGAGGCCTTTTCAGAAGGGCTTCCTTCACCAGTGGAAAGGCAGCAAGACCCAGCTGATTCGGATTACTGCATCCATGAGGCACTCTCTCCTATGGTGGCTCCAACGGGAGAACCTCTCCAACTGCCATTCTATCCTTCCCATTGCTTGGGTGACTATAACAACAGACGCTAGCAACAGGGGCTGGGGTGCCCACTGTCTGGCGGAAGTGGCTCAGGGCACTTGGGAATTCCCCTCCAGAAGGATAGTGTCAAACATCCTGGAGCTGAGAGCAGCCTTCCAGGCACTTCTGGCATTTCGGCATCTCATTCAAGGCTCCTCGGTCCTACTCAGACTGGACAATACCACAGCAGTGGCATACATAAAAAGGCAAGGAGGGACTCGAAGTCTCTCCTTACTACAAGAGGTAGAGCCAATTATGTCCTGGGCCCAGAAAAACCTGAAGGATCTGACAGCGACATATGTTCCGGGGGTTCAGAATGTTCAGGCAGACTTTCTTTCTCGGAGGCTCCTAGACAACAACGAGTGGTCTCTCCACGAAGAAGTATTCAAGTGGATTCTTTCGTTGGGGTTCCTTCCGGAAGTCGACCTGTTCGCCTCCCCCTGCAACAAAAAGATGGCAAGATACTATTCAAGGTACAGGGCCCCTCAAGCGTATGGGGTGGACGCCCTGACGGAGAAATGGTGGTTCAACAGAGCCTATGCCTTTCCGCCAACTCAGATCATCCTCCAGTTCCTGAAGAGGCTCAGGGCAGAGACAGCAGAGGTGTTAGCAATAATTCCTTATTGGCCCAACAGGCCCTGGTTCCCTCTCCTGACACTCCTCAGTGTCTGAGATCCGATCCCTCTTCCATCCAGACCAGACCTCCTGTCTCAGGGGTCGAGGCTACACCCTTGCCCGGATCACCTACGCCTAAGGGCTTGGCTTTTGAAAGGGGAAGGTTGGAGGCGCTAGGCTGCCCGGATGAAGTAATTCCCACTCTCCTTAGTTCAAGAAGGAATAGTACTAACCGAGTGTATACGAGGATCTGGGCGAAATTTAGCAGCCATATGTCTTCCAGGTCCAACTCCTGTGATAATCTGGCGATTCAGGACGTTCTAAGTTTTCTGCAGACGGGTCTGGACATCTCACTATCCGTCAGTTCTCTGCGTGTCCAGGTTTCCGCAATATCAGCTTTCTCCGGAGTCGCATGGGCCAAGCACCCTCTGGTCCAGCAATTTTTCAAAGGAGCAGTCAGACTTAGGCCACAGAGGAAACCTAGATTCCCCAAATGGGATCTTCCGTTAGTCCTGGATTTCTTTGCTCAACTTGACAGATCTCTCTCAGTCAGGGAATTAACCCTCAAGACTTCGTTCCTGATAGCTATAACTTCGGCGAAGAGGGTCTCGGAAATTCAATCCCTGGGGTCCAAGGAACCATTCATCACCTTTTTTCCGGACAGAGTGGTCCTAATACCAATGCTTGGGACAAATCCCAAAGTTACCTCGGTCTTTCACGAGAACCAGGATATCACACTCCCTACCTTCAAATCCACTGGAGGTCCAGATCCACACCCTCTCGATGTAGGAGCTACTCTCAATCAATACCTGGAAGTTACGGCATCTTTCCGTCAATCTGAATTCCTTTTTGTTCTATTCCATGGGAAAAACAGGGGCTTCTGTCAGATCCATCGCGGCTTGGGTGGTTCAAGCCATTCAATGGGCTTACAGAGAGAAAGGCTTGGCTCCTCCTGAGGCGGTTACAGCTCACTCTACAAGAAGTCTGTCAACGTCCTGGGCAGCCTCACGTCACGTTGCTCCTGATGTGATCTGTAGAGCAGCTTCGTGGTCTTCGATTCATACCTTCATGACCCATTATTGTGTTGAGCCAGCAACCTTATCTTCTGTTAAATTTGGTTTAAAAGTGCTGTCGGCTGACAGTGTTAAATAAATCTTTTGTTCAGCATTTAGCCCACCCGGGTGTGTATGGCGAGTTATTTCCCACACGTTGCTGCCATGGAGTCTGTCAGGAAAACGGAAAATTCCTATCATAATACTTAACGTAATTTTCCTTTCCTGATGGACTCCATGGCAGCAGGAGTTCCCTCCCCGAATGGCTGAAGTAGGCTAGTTACCGAACACGGCCGGGGGCAGGGAGCAAAGATTTATGGGAGTAGTGTCCTATAGGGTAGTAGAGGCGGGACTTAACCCACACGTTGCTGCCATGGAGTCCATCAGGAAAGGAAAATTACGGTAAGTATTATGATAGGAATTTTCCGTTTTTATTGCCTGGCTTGAGGAAACCCATCATCATCTAGTCCTTTCCGCCTCAGCCCTACTGTCTTTGGCCCTCCCATTTCTTTCAATCATGGAGGCTCCGCATAATAAAGAGTTGAAATTGAAGCACTACACCACTGCTAAGAGGTCCAGATACAACTTTATTTCATTAAAGGTCAGGGGTACAAGTCAAAAAGTAGCCAACTTGTTGCGGAAGGGGGGGGGGTCTAAGTGCCCCCTTCATCAGGGCTAGGAAGAACATAAGAATATTTTCATATCAATCTGATACAATCTGATGCAATATCCCCTCCACTGGGTCATAATTAAAACCAAACAGTCAATAGTAGTGAGAGTGTCAAAATAATTAAACAAATATTAGAACATGAGTGCTAAACAAAAATGAGAATATGAGTGCAGAAAAAAAATAATAACAATAATAATAATGATTGTTACTATTGAAATGATACATTGAGGGTGATATGGTAACCTAATGAGAATGAGAAAAATAAATAAATAGGTAAAACTCTTGAAATTGTTATGTGTATAAATTGAACCATACATTAATAATAATATTACTATTAATGGTGATGGTACTAACGACAATAATAATCATAATCACTATTGTTGAAAATTATACATTCTCTGTAAAAAGATTGACCTAATGGGATTAGAGGTAAAAAAAAAAAAATGAGTAAAATGATATGTACTTAGAGCTGCACGATTCTGGATAAAGTGAGAATCAATATTTTTGTTGCTTAGAATAATGATCACAATTCTCTCATGATTCTCCACGTGACATCATTTTCAACAATACACAAAAACATTGGGCTAACTTTACTCTTTTTTAATTTTTTTTTAATTCATTGAACTGTATTTTTTCCCAAAAAATTTTGTTTGAAAGACCACTGCGCAAATACAGTGTTACATAAAATTATTGCAACAACCACCATTTTATTCTCTAGGGTGTCTTATAAAAATAAATATATATATATATATATATATATATATATATATATATATATATATATATATATATATATATATATATATTAAATATTCTTTATTGAATCATTCACAATACAGAAAAAGACTAGAAAACATTATATTTTTCACTACAGCTTATGGATATTATCCAGTTCAATCTAATTATATCCAAACAATTTTCATTCCAAACCACCCATAAGCCGTTCCCCCCCCACCCACCCGCCCACCCCTATCCCTAGACTATATAAAAAAGGTTCAGTGAAAGTCCACAAATGTCATCACCACATCACCATTTATCCCTTACTTCCTTGGCTCCCCCTTATCTCTACCCTCTGCTGACGGGCATACCAATTCCTTGGGAACGTTTAAGATTAGATCCGGTCAGGGGGCTATGCCTGACCATTGTAACCAAGAGCTCCAAATTTTTATAAATTTATCCTGACTGCATCTCCTGATGTAGCATGTTTTTTCTGTCCATACTAACTTATCCACTGTTCTAAGCCAATCATCTATAGTTGGAGGCATGTTGGATAGCCAATGCTGCGCTATTAATTTCCTAGCTTGGAACAGGCACCTTCCTATAGCTATTTTCTTGTTATTGGAGTCTACACTATCCCCTAGTAGGCCAAGGATACATACCCTGGCCTCCTGTTTTAACTTGGTTTCAAACCTAACTCCTATGATCCTAATTATCTCTGACCAATACCTAGTCAATTTTGGACACCTCCATACCATGTGTATTAAATCACCAGTGTCCAAGCATCTAGGACATTTGTCATCAGGTCTACGGCCAAATCCAAACAGTCTCTTAGGGGTATAATAAACCCTGTGTATCAGAAATAACTGTGACACCTGTTGCGATGGGGAGAGCGATACCAATGGGCTATCCTTCAAGATTCCCTTCCACTGTCTATCGGATATCTCCCCCACCTCCCCTGCCCACCCTTCCCTGACACCCAGGGTCGTTTGCAGATCTAGCAATTTAGCGGAGATTTGCCCATTAACCATTGCTATCAGTCCCTTAGTGGAGGTTGCTCTAATGATTTTATTTAGTAGAGGCGCATTGCACCATTCTAGTGGGCAGCTGCTAAATTGGCTATTAAGTGCATGCCTGATCTGCAGATAGGTAAAAAAGGTATTTTTTGGAATACCATATTCACTTCTCAATTCAGTAAATGATTTCAAATTTTTACCTTCGAATAACTGCACCAACCTACTAATTCCATGGCGGACCCATATCCAGTTTTTTTCCAGCGTTAACAACTCCCTCAGACCCCCGTTATCCCATATAGGCGAGAATTCAGTATAACCTCCATACCCCATAATCCTCTTGATGGCCTGCCAGACTTTAATAACCAATCTATATGTTGGAGATCCCTCCTTAAATATCCCAGCCTCTAGTGCTTCTGCCAGGGACCCATGTGGGACATCCTGCATCATAATTATCGCATTGGAATTCGCTCGGCCCTGGTTTTCACAGCCTTCTAGATGTTGTATTTGTGCCGCCAGGAAATAGCTATAGGGATGAGGTACTGCCAATCCCCCCTCCCCAACAGGGCGCTGTAGAGTTTGTAATTTAATCCTTGCCTGTCCTTTTTTCCATATTAATTCCCTAAATATAACGTTTAATTTATGAAACCAACTATTCCCGATCCAAAGTGGTGAATTGTGAAGCACGTATAGTAATTGTGGCATCCAGACCATCTTAATCAAATTAACTCTCCCTGCCAGGGATAACGGGAGTTGACGCCAAATAGCACTTTTCCTTCTAAATTTTTCCAGTAAAGGGACTAGATTGTCTCCAATATACTGTGCCGGGTCCGTTGAGACAATTATCCCCAGATAGCGCATCTTCTCTACTACCCTCAGTTTCGACAAACTACCCCCTTGAGTATTACGTGTAGAGTCTAATGGGAGCAATGTTGATTTTTCCCAATTGACCATCAGGCCCGATGACCTTCCAAATCTTTCCACCAGATGTACTGCTTCTTCCAGGGAGGGTCCCATATCCCCAAGAAAAATCAGCACATCATCCGCGTAGAGTGCCACTTTTTCCGACCCATTCCTCCCTCCAAATCCCTGTATTCCAGGCAAGTGTCTTATTACCTCTGCTAATGGCTCCATCGCTAGTGCGAACAGCAGGGGCGAGAGTGGACACCCCTGCCTCGTCCCTCTCTCAAGGGGTAGCCACTTGGTATATTCGCTGTTAATCTTTACCCTAGCTTTTGGGTAGAAGTACAAGGTCTTAACCCACTTAATAAATTTCGGGCCAAACCCGAACTTCTCCAATACCCACCAGAGATACTCCCACTCCAGGCTATCGAACGCCTTGGTAATATCCAAAGAAAGGACTGCTCTCGATCTCTTACTCCCTGCCGGGGACTGGAGGTTCAGGTAGGCCCTTCTGATGTTAATACTAGTTGATCTATTTGGGATAAACCCGGACTGGTCCGGGTGTACTAGCTCCAATATATACTTCTTTAGTCTAGTGGCCAATATTTTTGCCAATATTTTAATATCAGAGCATAATAGCGATATAGGTCTATATGATGCTGCTTCGAGACAGTCTTTCCCCTCCTTTTTTATTAAGACTATGTTAGTTTCAGTCATCGAAGTGGGCAATACACCCTCCATGGTTGCCCAGTTCAATGTCTTCCTGAGTTCTGGGATTAACGCCTCCCCATAGTACTTATAGATTTCCACCGGTAGGCCATCCGGACCTGGGGTTTTTTGGTTAGACATATCTACCACTGCTTGCTGTACTTCCTCCAAAGTTATGGGGGAGTCCAGACTGGCCCTTTCACTTTCAGAGAGGTGTGGCAGGCTAACCCCCTCTAAAAAGTTCTCTACCTCTCTTATTTCCAGTTGATTTTGTGAATTATACAAATTACTATAGTATTCGAAGAATACCTCTTTGACCATCAAGGAGTCTGATGTAACTACCCCACTAGGAGTTCGAATCGCAGCGATCGTTGATGAGGGCGAATTAGTGTCAGCCAGTTGTGCCAACATGCGACCCACTTTTTCACCCTCCTCAAAATATCTCCGCCTCTGGAATAACCTTTTGTTTTCAGCATTTTTGAGCATATCCATCTTGTACTCCTGTTGCTTTTTCACCCAAAGCTGCTGGATACCTGGATTAGGGTCCGCCACATATTTTTTTTCTAGTTCTAACACCTCCCTCCTAATCTGATCCCCTTTTCCTTTTGCTTGTCTCTTAACCCGTGTTATATACTGTAAGAGGATACCCCTCAGAAATGCTTTGAGGGAGTCCCATAGCATCCCCTGTGACGCCGAACCCGAGTTAATTAACACAAATTCTTTTATTTTTTCCAATATGTCTTCTTTATTCCCAATAATCTCCAGCCATATAGGATTTAATGCCCATATTCTCTCATTATTTCTATTATGGATAGTTATCGCCAACGTCAAAGGAGAATGGTCCGATACCCCTCTCGGCCTATACTCTATTTTCCCTATAAGGGGAAGTACCCCATTATTACCCACTGCCATGTCTATGCGAGAGAGAGTTTGATGCGACTCCGAGAAGCAAGAATACTGCCGCTCCTCTGGATTACGAATTCTCCAGAGGTCGCACCACCCCATCTCTTCGAACAGCTGGGTAAGCCGTCCTTCCATTGCTCTATTCTCCCTTGCTCTTGGAGGAAACCTATCCAGTTTCCCATTGAGTACCATGTTGAAGTCACCCACCACTATAAGTGGGATATCCCCTTTGTCCTCAACGTATTCTAGGAGGCAATATAAGATCTCCATCTTAAAAGGAGGGGGAATATACACATTAGCTATAACTAAAGGTTTACCCTCTATTGTACAAAATAAAAAGACATAACAGCCCAACGGATCGATCCTAACGTCCCTACAGGAGAACACCATCCCCTTTTTGACCAGTATACATACTCCTCGCGAATAGGAGGTATGCACCGAATGATATTGTGCTTGAAACTTTTTGTTCCAAATTGCGGATTTAGAATCATTAGTGAGGTGAGTCTCCTGTAAGCACACCAGTCCCGATCCCAGTGCCTCCAACTCTAAAAGTACAGTGGCTCTTTTATTGGGGTCTCCCATACCCCGAATATTCCATGAAGTTAATCCTACCATACTAACCCTCCTTTAAATTGTAAACGTACGTGCAGGTAAAATAAATATCCATATAAATAAGCAGAATATACATATACAATATACAAATAACTAAATATCTTCCAACAAGGAAAGTCAAAAAAAAAAAAAAAAAAGACAAAAAAAAGGGGAAACAATGTGATATCAAACCTAAGGTCACCTTAGTTAAACCCAACAGTGCCAAATATTTATTTAAAAGCTCATATACAAAAGTTCCCATCCCTTGTGATCCTACCAAATTTTTCTTTACTGGTTAACTCTGCAAAAACAAACAAAAAAAAACTTTGTGGTGATTTTATCATAACCCTCTGTGCATTTATTGCTAGCATGTGGCAACCTTTTAATTTTGGATACATTTTCCCTATTCTACCCTTGTGCCCCTTCCCCCCCCTCCCCCCCTGCCTTCCTTGGCCTACCCCGGGAGCATTCCTTGTGACCCATTTGACCCTCCCATCCTCCATCCACTCCCCACCACCCTGAAATCCGCCCTCCCCCTCCTCTCCCCCCCTCCCCCCCAGCAACCCCGTCACCCCGAGGGCTGTAAGGACCCCGGACACCAATCTAAACTTTACCCACAACTTTCACTTCATCCCCTCACCCCTCTCCCCCCTGATGCTGCAAAAAAAAAAAAAAAATGTTTCTTTTGTTTGTACGTATGCAATTCCAACTTTATAAGTTCTTTTTATTCTCTTCAAGCCAGTCCGTGACTCCTTTAACAGATTCAAAAAAATGGATGTTTCCTAGGGCCTCAATACGCAACCGTGCTGGATATAATAAAGCATATGGTATATTATAATTCCTAAGGGTGCGCTTAATGTCCAAAAAACCCGCTCTTCTTCTTTGTAGGTCCGGGGAGTAGTCTGGGTATATCGAGATCTTAGCACCCTTAAAAAAAATGTCCCCTTTTGCTCTTGATTTTTGCATTAAATTCAGCTTATCTTTATAACTAAACAATCTCATTATCATTGGTCTCGGACGGTCTCCTGAATATGCTGACCTGGGGGGCACTCTATGAGCTCGCTCAATAGAAAAAAACTGTGAAAAGGCCTCAGCTCCAAAAACCTCCTTGAGCCATTCTTCCATAAATTCTTCAGGGCGGGGACCCTCGCTTTTTTCGGGGAGCCCTATCACTCTCACGTTTTGTCTTCGTGACCTGTTCTCCCATTCATCCATTTTAAGCCTATTAGCATCTAGCTGGGCTTGCATTTTTGTAAACTCCTGCTGCATTGGGATCACAATATCTTCTAGTTGGTTAACTCTTTCCTCCGCCCCTTTAATTCTCTCCACTGTTTTCTGAAGCTCACTTTTGATGTTGCCAAACTCTTCGCTTAGGGCTTTCAGCTCTTCCCACATCCCACTTATCGAACTCCTACATGCGTTTATAGCACATAATACCTCTTTTAAGGTGGGTTCTTGTTCACTGATTTCAGCTGTATTGGGAGTACTATCCCCTGCTCTTCCCAGGTGCTCTCTCTCAGGGCTTTTTTTATTCATGGTTTTCGCGCTAACCACTGGGATATCGGGACCTCTCCCCAGAATCTTTCTGTCTCCAGGACCCCCTACTGACGTTTTCCCCAGAGATGGCTGATTACTTTTAGCTGGGGACTGCACAGAGCTGTGAGCAAATTTTTCTAATTTCGCCGCAGCTGCCAGTGCGGCCGCATTTTGGGTCCCCTTCTCCTTTTCTTTGGCTGAGCGGGTAGCTTGGGTAGGCATAGTTTCCTGAGATTGCTGCTGCTGCTCTTCCCCCTTCTTTTTAGTCATAACAGGCTAGGGCGCTTTAGATGCTATATAGCCCACCAGCCTGGTCTTGCCACTAAATGAACCCACTTTGATACAGGTAACAGGTAACCAGCCCTTGCAATGTTGATGATGAACTCCAGGCACCCTGCTTTAACAGCCACAGTCCCAATATATATAGAAAAAACCAAGTTCTTTACCTCTCTCCAGCAGTTCCTTTAAAGGGAGTTTTTGCAGGGTTCTTTCAGAGGGCTCCTCCAGACCTGTTGTCCTCCTGGTATCTTCCAATCAGACTCCCATGTCAGCTAATACCTAGCGAAATCACCACCACTTTCTCCTGTGTTTATCTTGAGCTTAGATCCACAGGCACGCCGCGGAGAGCAGACAGGCTCCCCTTCGGAGCTCGTTAGCACAGGGAGACAGCTGATCCTTCCCGGCCCCCACACCTGCAGCCACCGCCAGATAGAATTGCTGCCCACCTCCCACCGCCAGTGGAAACCACAAATCTTGTAGGCAGGGAGCGGGTTTTCACAGAGCTTGCTAGTTTAAGCCCATCACAGGGCAGTCACACGGCTGGGTAGTCACACGGCTGGACAGTCCTCACACAGATATCCGATGCAGCATCAGGGTAAGAGACAGGCGAGAGCACACACTCCGCCGCTCACTCCTTCATCCGGTCACGCCCCCCCAGGAACTGGTTATATATATATATATATATATATATTCTTTAAGTGGTTAAACTGACCTCATTTACAGACTGAAGGTCATCCCTTTGATCTCTAAAAGAACAGAAGGACACAATGGGGGTTATTTACTAAAGGAAAATCCACTTTGCACTGCAAGTGCACTTGAAAGTGCACTTGGAAGTAGAGTCGCTGTAGATCCGAGGGGGACATGCAAGGAAAATAAAAAACAGCATTTTAGCTTGCACATAATTGGATGATAAAATCAGCAGAGCTTCCACTCATTTTAGATCTATCCCTTAGATTTAGAGCGACTGCACTTCCAAGTGCACTTGCAGTGCAAAGTGGATTTGCCTTTAGTAAATAACCCCCAATGTTTCTTTTTATCTCTCTTTCAGCAGCTGCTTTTTTTTGACAGTTTTGAGCAGGAGAACTGCTCTGCATATGTTGCATGAATTGTGGTAATTTTGGATTAAGATCATGAGGGATTAAGAACGTGTCCGCTGTCAGAGAGGGTTGCCAACAACCAGCAAATCCTGTTTACACTGTGATCAGCTGTGATTTGACACAGCTGGTCACGTGGTAAAGAGCTGCTGTGATTGGCTCTTTATCCTGATCTGTGAACAGCTGTAAGCTAAGGGATGATTTGGAATCACAAAAGCCTATCTGACCCTATACTCAAGGTATAAGAGTCCACATGCTCTGGTAAGCATGCCCGCTTTTCAAAAGGTGGTGGATCACTGAGTGATTTTTAGGTCAAGGATTGACATTTTTACACATATCAAGATCTACTAGTTCTGTTACTAGTACTACTACTGTTTTTTTACTTATATTTTGGACTACCACTGCGGTGTCAATACAAGTTGGACTTTTGTATATTTCTTCATTTATCACAGTTGTGTTAACATACCTTGAACATTTCTGCATTTAACAATTTTAATTTTCACTTTTCCTTTAGTGATTTTCTGTATAAGTGTATGCGCATTCACATGTACAATACACTTATATATGCAAAAGCCATTATTATTTATGCTCATATGATTTGCGCGCATTTGCATGTACCAATGCAAAATACTGACTGGGAATGCAGATTTTTCTTTTTTTTTCTTTTTGCGTTTGTTTAAGCGAAGCGCCTGTGTGTACAGGCACATTGTAAACAATGGGCTGCATTTTAGATCAGTACCTGTACTGAGCTTTTTCAAGCTGCAGTGTCTAGGAGGCCTTTAACGGCAAATCTCCAGACAGAATAAGTTTAATGTTTATAGTCATTCCTCATGACTGAGGTCCTCCGCCCCCTTCTTTGTTGCCCTTCTCTGAACACTCCCCAGTTTAAGGACATTCTTCCTGAGGATGGGTGAGGTGACCAAAAGTGGATGCCATACTCAAGATGTGGCCTAATGGTAGGATTATTATTTCTTGTGTAAATACCCTTTTAATGCATTCTAAGGCCACAAAAATGCAGGGTGTTAGATTTTCTTCTCTGAATGCCCTTTACTCCTGGCAGCAAAAAGCGTCTTAACCACTTCAATACAGGGCATTTTCACCCCCTTCCTGCCCAAGCCAATTTTCAGTTTTCAGCGCTGTCGCAATTTGATTGACAATTGCGCGGTCATGCAACACTGTACCCAAATAACATTATATCATTTTTTTCCCGACAAATAGAGCTTTCTTTTGGTGGTATTTGATCACCTCTGCGGTTTTTATTTTTTGCGCTATAAACAAAAGAAGAGCGACAAGTTTGAAAAAAACACAATATTTTTTTACTTTTCGCTATATTAAATACCTCAATTTTTTTTTAATTTTTTTTTTATTTTTCCTCAGTTTAGGCCGATATGTATTCTTCTACATATTTTTGGTTAAAAAAATCGCAATAAGCTTATATTTATTGGTTTGCGCAAAAGTTATAGCATCTATAAAATGGGGGATAGTTTTATGGCATTTTTATTATTTTTTTTTTTTTACTAGTAATGGCGGCGATCTGTGATTTTTTTCGTGACTGTGACATTACGGCGGACAGATCAGACACCATTTTGGGACCATTCACATTTATACAGCGATCAGTGCTATACAAATGCATTGATTACTGTATAAATGTCACTGGCAGTGATGGTGTTAACACAAGGGGGCGATCAAAGGGTTAATTGTGTTACCTAGGGATTGATTCTAACTGTAGGGGGAGGGGACTCACAAGGGGAGGAGACCGATCTTTATTCCTCTGTACTGGGAACACATGATTGGTCTCCTCTCACCTGACAGGACGTGGATCTGTGTGTTTACACACATAGATCCACGGTCCTGCTCGGTTAACGGGCAATCGCGGGTGCCCGGCGGACATCACGGCCGCCGGGCACGCGCATCGGCTCCCCAGTGACGCGGTGGGGGCGCCCCCAGACGGTCTGGAAGCCCAGAACGTCGTATGACGCCTGCCCATGATGGGAGATTCCTCCTGCGAACGTCATATGACTGTGGGCGGGATGCGAAGTGGTTAAAAAGGCACCTAAAGCTGTATATTGCACATGCGTTTGGATACGTTTATGCATGTCAATCTGTTTTTATGCTCAAAAGCTTCTCTCCTGAATGCACTGGAGATGTTTTTTTTTGGCCTGTAGACACTCCTATTCTATTGGATAGACACTCCTATCCTATTCTATTGGATTTGATTTAAAGGGGTTGTAAAGGAGCAGAGAAGGTGGTCACAGCCAGTGATTCTCTCGGGGTACTGGCGGATCTTGACAGATGGATAAGCAGAGACAAGGTCAGAAGCCAGGCCCGGGGGTCGAACACAGGAAAGCAGTCGAAAGCAGAGGGATAAAGCGTAGTTGCGATCAAGCCAGGGTCAAACACAGGAAGTCAATCTGGAACAGGCAAGAGCAGGTCTGTGAAACAAGCCGGGTTCAGAGCCAGGAGAGAAGCCAGAGCAGATCAGGGTAAGCCGGGTCGGTAACAGGTAATCAAATAGGAGCAAGGAACACAGAAACACAGGATACAGAGCTGACGATAATATAGGGATTTGTGACTGCCACTGGAGTCCTTATATAGGCCAGCAAACACTGGTAATTAGGACATTTTGCGTACGTACGTCGTCGCGAACGTACGTTCGCCGTTGCATGACGGTCGCTAACGTGCATGCGTGGACTGGCGCAGCCATATTGGATATTAACATATTTGCCAGTTCTTCTCTGGATTCTTCCCTGACAGTGCCCCTCCCCCCCAAGGGGCAGCCTCCGGATGCCCAGGCCTGCTTGTTTTTCTGGGAATCTGTTGAAGAACTCCTGAAGAAGTTTAGGAGCGTGCACATCTTAGTTATCTTAGTTATGAGGAAAGGTTGCGAGCGTTGAACTTATTCTCTCTGGAGAAGAGACGCTTGAGAGGGGATATGATTTCAATTTACAAATACTGTACTGGTGACCCCACAATAGGGATAAAACTTTTTCGCAGAAGAGAGTTTATTAAGACTCGGGGCCACTCATTACAATTAGAAGAAAAGAGGTTTAACCTTAAACTACGTAGAGGGTTCTTTACTGTAAGAGCGGTAAGGATGTGGAATTCCCTTCCACAGGCGGTGGTCTCAGCGGGGAGCATTGATAGCTTCAAGAAACTATTAGATAATCACCTGAATGACCGCAATATACAGGGATATGTAAGGTAATACTGACACAAAATCACACACATAGGTTGGACTTGATGGACGTGTGTCTTTTTTCAACCTCACCTACTATGTAACTATGTAACTATGTAACATTATTTGCTGGTTCCCATGAGTTTTCTTCAGGTGAATATCCTTTCCATTTAATGAGGTATTGCACTTGTCTCCCCCTCCTTCGACCATCCACAAAAGCCTCCACCTCAGACTCTGTGTCCTCCCCTACAGTAATTGGTGGTGAAAGTGGCTCTTCTCTTTCAGGAAATGAGCTGAACACTGCTGGTTTGAGTAAGGAGATGTGGAAGACTGGGTGTATTTTATATGAGCTTTGTAGGTCCAGTTCAACAGGGTTGATTTCTACAACCCAGGGTTGATTTCTCTCTTAATCTTAAAAGGTCCACTAAACCTTGGACCAATTTCCGAGAGGGACAGGTGAGTTTGAGATTTGCTGTGGAAAGCCAAACTTTGTCCCCAACCTTCAGTATTGGATTGTCTCTTGTCCTTTTGTCAAAGTGTTTTTTGTAATTCTCCTGGGCCTTCTGCATGGCTTCCTGAAGTGTTTGGTAGTTGGTTTGAATGAAGGTAAGCCTATCCTGGACTGCAGGTACAGAAGCTTCTGGGATAACATCTGGCAGAAAGGAAGGGTGCAAACTGTAGTTTGCCCAGAATGGTGATTGGTTAGTAGATGCATGGACTGAGTTGTTATAAGCAAATTTAGCACATGGGAGGAGGGATGCCCAATTGTCTTGGGTGAATGAGGAGAAACATTTCAGGTACTGTTCAAAGGTTTAAGCAGTTCTTTCTGTCTGTCCATTACTTTGTGGGTGGTATGCAGAGGACAGACAAAATTCAATTTTCAGGGCTTTGCAGAGAGCTTTCCAGAATCTGGAAGTAAATTGCACCCCTCTGTCGGAGACAATACTGCTGGATAATCCATGCAACCGCACGATCTCTTTGATAAAAAGGTGTGCCGTATTTGGGGCTTATCATGGGTAAAAAGTTGGCCATCTTGGACAATCTGTCAACAACGACCAGGATGGTGGTGAATCCCTCTGAGGGTGGTAAGTCCACAATAAAAATCCATTGACCGCATTCTCCAGGGCTGTTCTGGAACGGGAAGAGGTCTCAGCAGGCCCCAGGCTTTGGTATTACTACCTTTGTTGTGAAGACACGTTACACAAGAGTTTACATAGTGCTTACAATCTTATCGTAGATTGGGCCACCAGAAAGATCTTTCCAGACTTCAAAGTGACCTGCAAGCAGACAATCATGACAGGCCTTTAAGGACCTGAGTCCTTACTTCCTGAGGAATGAAGATCTTGTCCTCGTGCCATAAGAGTCCTTTATGTTTCCTCAACGAGAGGGTTTTGGATTCAGGACATAGAGCAGAAGCTTGCTTGATTGATGTACCTAGATCAGGTTGAATTAGTAAAATGTTATGTGGTGACAAAATGGTACTGGGAGCAGCTATTTCGGGAGTCTCTGGGAACATACGAGAAAGAGCATATACTTTTCCGTTCTTGGACCCTGGGCAATAGGTAAGATGAAAATTTAACCTTGAAAAGAAAAGAACAAAGCCCATCAGACCTGTCGTGGTCCTAATTGCTTGGCAGTTCTGAGATATTCAAGATTTTTATGATCAGTAAATATCAGGATGGGGTGAGCAGCACCTTCCAGCAGGTATCGCCATTCTTCCAGGGCTGATTTATTGGCCAGCAGTTCCCGGTCACCCACATCATAGTTCTTCTCAGGCTGACTCATTTTCTTGGAGAATAAAGCCACTGGGTGAAGCAGAGCTTTGGGTCCCTGACGTTGTGACAGAATGGCTCCTGTTGCAATTTCTGAGGCATCAATCTCAAGGACAAAGGGCAAGGCTGGATCTGGGTGTTGCAATACTGGAGCAGATATAAACAAAGTCTTTAATTTATCAAATGCCAACTGAGCTTCTTAAGAACCATTGAAACCAGACATGTTGACGGGTCAGCTGGGTGATGGAAGAGTTGATGGTGTTAACATTTTTAACAAATCTTCTATAAAAATTGTCAAAGCCCACAAATCTCTGGATGCCTTTCTTGTCAGTGGGAGCAGAAATCCTATCCGTGGATATGATTAGCCCCAAGAATTGGATTGATAGTCTCTCAAATATGTATCCTGTAGAGATGCAGATTGGCAGAGAAAATGAGAATATCATCTAGGTAAACTATCACAAAGTGATCCAGAAACTCTCGGAAAATGACGTTCACAAAGTGTTGTAAGGTGGCTGGGGCATTGCATAACCCGAATGGCATGACAAGGTATTCAAAGTGCCTGAATTGGGTCCAAAATGCGGTCTTCCATTCATCACCTTTGCGGATGCGAACTAAATTGTAGGCTGTACGTAGATAAAGCTTTGTAAGGACTCGGGCAGATCAAAATCTTTGAAAAAGCTCAGGAACGAGAGGGAATGGGTAACTATTCTTGATCCTGATCTTGTTGAGCTCCCGATAATCCACACAAGGTATAAGTGATTGATCCTTCTTCTGGACAAAGAAAATACCAGCACCAGCGGGTGAAGAGGATGGTGGAATGAGTTTCTTCTGGAGGCTCTCATCAATGTAGAATCGTAAGGCTTCAAGTTAATTTTCAGATAGCGGAAAATTCTGCCCAAACCGGACCTCTGCACCTGGAAGTAATTCGATAGGGTAGTCATATGACCAATGAGGTTGTAGTGCATTAGCCTTCTTCTTGTCAAATACGTCCAAGTACTTATGGTAGGCTGGTGGCATTATTTGGCCGGTACTGGTTACAGGCTGGACTGACAGACAACTTGAAGCATTACTGGATTCTGGGGCAAAACAGAGCTGTAAGCAATATTCAGATTGGAAGGAGATCCTCCCCTCAAGGGCCAATCAATCTGAGGGTTATGCGCCCGAAGCCACGGAATCCCAAGAATGATGGGGAACATGGGGGAACATAGTATGTCAAAACAGAGGAATTCTTGGTGACCAGAGTTTGTCAGAGTAAGAATGGGGATAGTCTCTTGTGTCACAGGTCCAGATCTGGGGATGGTTCCATCAGCCAGATGGACTTCAAGTCTCTGTTTCTTGTCTTTAAGCGGAATTTGTAGTTTTCTTGCCAAGGTAATATCCAGGAAGCAATTTCCTTCCCCCGGAGTCAACAATTGCTTGGAACTGGGTTATTCCTTCCGCCACCTGCAATGAGATGGGTAAAACAAGTTGAGCTGGAAAAGATCCGAAAGCTTGGAAGTAGAGAGGACATGGAGGTAGGAACTTACTGGGTCTCACTGGACAGTTATGTAGGAAGTGTCCAGTACCTCCGCAGTAGAGGCAGAGGTTAGCCTGACGCCTTTGCATCTTTTCATCTGGAGATAAAGCATTGCGTACCAGTCCAATCTGCATTGGTTCTCCTTCAGTAGCAGAAGCAGGCGGGGAAATAGGTGTAGGTGGAAACCTGGCCATCATCCAGGTGGGTCTATAGGAATTAGTGCTTTCTGATCATCGCTCCTGCATATGGCGGTCAAGCTGAATGGCCAGTTTGATGAGGCCTTTAAGGGTAGCAGGAGCCTCAACTCTGGCTAATTAATCTTTAAGAGCTTCAGACAGACTGAGCCGATACTGGTACTTAAGGGCGGCCTCATTCCATCCGGTATCTGTGGACCATTTGAGAAAATCAACGGTATAATCCTCAATGGGGTGTCGTCCTTGTTGCAAGGTATGAAGGGTAGTCTCGAGGTAGCTTCGAGGAACGTGGCGACAGTTTCGGTCACAGGACTTTTCTGCTCCAGTAGGTGGTATGCCCATGACTGGGGTTCTTCTGAGAGGAGGGAGATGATAAACCCAACTTTTACGGATTCCAGAGAAAAAGTCCCTGGCTGAAGTGCAAAATATAGAAGGAAAGCAGTTCTGGAATGCCCTGTACTTTCGTCGGTCCCCCGACTTTCTGTCATAGCGTTTCTGTCATAGCATTTCTGTCTCAGCGTTTCTGTCCTGGGTTCTGTCATAGCATGTTCTGTCAAAGCGTGTTCTGGCATAGGGGTTCTGTCATAGCATGTTCTGTCATAGTGTGTTCTGTCATAGCGTGTGCTGTCAAAGCGGTTCTGTCATAGCGCGTTCTGTCATAGCGGTTCTGTCATAACATGTTCTGTCATAACGTGTTCTGTCATATCGGGTCTGTCATAGTGTGTTCTGCCATAGTGGTTCTATGGCGCGGAACAGTGCATTGCAAGCCCTTCCGCAGTGCGGAACAGTGCATTGCAAGCCCTGATTGGCCCTGATTGCAGTGAAAGCTTCAGCCAGTCAGGGCACAGAGCACTGTCAGAATCATGATTGTCATCATGACTTTATCCAATCATGGCTCATTCCCACCCCACAGTATAAAAGTATTCTTTCAATGGCAACTATTTTCAGCGTGATTTCAGCATGGAGAGAGATAGAACAGGGCTCTGTTCAGTGCTATTAGTTAGTGTGCTAAAATGTGCTATTTTGCTTCAATTGTCAGTGTAAAGTATTAGTTTAGTCAGTCTAGGGATAGTGTGAGTGTAGTGAGGAGGACCATCATTCAGCTTTGCATAGTGTGCAGCTAGAGTAGGGACAGCAGCTCAGATAGTTCCACTATAGTGTAGTAAGACCGTGTAATTCATACATACATTAGTGTAGAGTAGGGACAACTCAGTGGGGATGGCGTGGAGAAAGATAGAACAGGGCTCTGTTTAGTGCTATTAGTTAGTGTGCTATACTTTGCTATTTTGCTTCAATTGTCAGTGTAGAATATTAGTTTAGTGTCAGCCTAGGGATAGTGTGAGTGTAGTGAGGAGGACCATCATTCAGCTTTGCATAGTGTGCAGCTGGAGTAGGGACAGCTCAGATAGTTTCAGTGTAGTGTAGTGGGACCGTGTCAGTAATCTTTACATTATTAATATTATTATTATAATACAGGATTTATATAGCGCCAACAGTTTACGCAGCGCTTTACAACATTAGGGGAAACAGTACAATTACAATACAAAAGAGAGCCCTGCTCAGAGTTTACAATCTAGGAGGGAGGGTCAAGTTATACAAAAGGGTAATAGCTGTGGGGGATGAGCTAATGGAGAAAATAATGCAGTTGTTAGATGGAGGCAGGATAGGCTTCTCTGAAGAGGAAAGTTTTCAGGGATCGCCTAAAAGTGGATAAATTTGGGGACAGTCTGATAGATTGGGGTATGGAATTCTAGAGGATGGACGAGGCGCCGGAGAAGTCCTTGTGGCGGATATGGGAGGAGGTGATGAGGGAGTTAGAGTTCAGGAGGTCTTGGGAGGAACGAAGAGGGCGACTAGGTTGGTATTTTGAGACTAGGCTAGTGATGTAGCTGACGGCAGAGTTGTGGATGGCTTTGTAACTTATCGTTAGCATTTTGAATTTAGTTTGTTGGGCGAGTGGCAGCCAATGGAGGGATTGGCAGAGAGAGGCAGCATACACTGAGCGGTTTGTAAGGTGAATGAGTCTGGCAGCAGAAATCATGATGGACTGAAGGGGGATAGTCTATTTAAAGGTAAGCCAATGAGGAGGGATTGCAGTAGCCAAGGCAAGAGATAACCAGAAATTGAATCAGGAGCTTTGTGGTTTCATTGGTTAGAAAGGGACGAAGTTTAGAGATGTTGCGGAGGTTGAGGCGACAAGCTTTGGAAAGTGATTGGATGTGGAGCCGAAAGGAGAGTTCAGAGTCCAGGATAACACCTAGCACGCTGACATGTGGGGATGGGTGGATGGTTGTGCCATTGCTCTTGACAGTTAAGTCAAGGGAAGAGGCACGAGGGGGAGGAAATATTATAAGCTCGGTTTTGGACACGTTGAGTTTGAGGAAGTGGTGTGACATCCATACAGATATGTCTGTTAGTAAGTTAGTGATGCGTGAGGGGACTGATGGAGTGAGTTGAGGGGTAGAAAGATAGATTTGTGTGTCGTCAGCGTAGAAATGATATTGAAAGCCGTGAGAGGCTATCAACTAACCCAGGGAAGAGGTGTAGACTGATAATAAGGAGGTCCAAGAACAGAACCTTGGGGGACCCCGACAGGGAAGGGGGGTGGAGGAAGTAGAATTGTAAGTGACACTGAAGGTGTGTTGGGATAGGTAGGATGAGAGCCACTGAAGAGCAGTCACGGAGACCGAGGGAGTAAAGTTTTTTGAGGAGGAGGGGGTGGTCAACCGTGTCAAAGGCAGCTGAAAGGTCCATAAGTAGAAGTACAGAATAGTGTCCATTGGTTTTTGCAGTGAGTAGGTCATTTGTGAGTGTATAGCTAGAGTAGGGACAGTTCAGAAAGTGTCAGTGTAGTGACGGTTGAACACCGTCTATTTGATTGCATTACTGTCAGTTTAACGCCATTTACTTCTGTGTGCGTTACTGTCAGTTTAACGCCATTTACTTCTGTGTGCGTTACTGCCAGTTTAACGCCATATAGTTTTGTGTGCGTTACTGCCAGTTTAACGCCATATAGTTCTGTGTGCCTTACTGACAGTTTAATGCCATAAAGTTTTGTGCGTTACTGCCAGTTTAAGGCCATTTACTTCTGTGTGCGTTACTGCCAGGTTAACGCCATATAATTCTGTGTGCATTACTGACAGTTTAACGCCATATAGTTTTGTGCGTTACTGCCAGTTTAACGCCATTTACTTCTGTGTGCGTTACTGCCAGTTTAACGCCATATAGTTTTGTGTGCGTTATTGCCAGTTTAATGCCATATAGTTCTGTGTGTGTTACTGCCAGTTTAATGCCATATAATTTTGTGCGTTACTGCCAGTTTAATGCCATTTACTTCTGTGTGCGTTACTGCCAGTTTAACGCCATATAGTTCTGTGTGCGTTACTGCCAGTTTAACGCCATATAGTTTTGTGCGTTACTGCCAGTTTAAAGTGGATGTAAACCCGAAATATTTTTTTTATCATACTGTAGAGTATAAGATTTCCTATCATTTGAGCCCAGTCTTGCCACACAGAGTTAATCCATCTCTGAGCAATCCTCTTTTATTGTTCAGTGAGATAAATCTTGACAAACTGAGAAAAACTTTGTCAAATCCTCCCCCTTGCTGTGAGTGACAGGTGATTTACATATCTCGAGCACCAGCCTAAGACACAAGCAGTATTTTTTAATTCCCTCCCACTCCTTTCTTCAGCAGCTCTGCAAGGATTGGCTATTCCATACCTCAGCATGATTTGGCATGCTGAAGTCATGTGGGTACTTTCCTGTCTTTTCACTGGTTGTTAGAGATCATAGCAGAAGTTCAGTGTTAGAAATACACAGGAGAAAATGCATATTGACAAGGGGAGTGTAGAGGTGGGCGGGGAGTCTACTGACATCACGACTCCACCCACCGAGCTGCAGACAACAGACAAACCCACAAAATATGCAGTTTTTCGGGTCTAATAACAGACAGAGGGGAGACATTTGACAGGTAAAGATACATGCAGGAGGCATGTATATTCTTATAGATAACCCCTATGGCAGTAGTTTAGAAAGGATGACATTGGGTGTACAACCACTTTAACGCCATTTACTTTTGTGTGCATTACTGCCAGTTTAACGCCATATAGTTCTGTGAGTCACTGTACGTCTGGCGCATTATATTACAGTATATTATAGTGTATCCGTGGAGTGTGTCTGTGTAGTGTGAGTACTCAAATTAAAGTGCACCAAACACTGCTTTACATTGATTAAAGTGCATCTACGTACAGATTTCAACTTCTTCTTTACATTTGCTTATAAGCACCGCCCCCTCCCTCCCAATAATGTCTAGGAGGACAATAAGGAGAGGCAGATGTTCCCTTGGCACTATAAGGGGGCCAGCATCAAATGTGTTCACAGGCAAAGGTGGATGTGGTGGTCAGTTTTCAGGCAGGGCATCATTTCCTCTGTTTAGTGAGTTTGCCCATGCTATCCAGCCACAGCATGCAGAGGAGGTGGCGGACTGGCTTACTAAACCTTCCTCATCCTCCTCATCCTCTGTCATGCAAGCAGACAAGTGTGCAGTTCCTTGCAGTTGTCAGAGTGGATAAACCTGCCTCCTTGTCCACATCTATTCCTGCCATAGCCCCAACATCAGCTATTTAGGAGTCAGCTGAGTTATTTGACCACAGCATCAGCCATTTGCGCCTTGTTGATGCCCAGCCATTACTGGATTCAGATGTTGGTTCTGAGGTTGAGGATGACAGGAACATGAGCCTAGAGAGAGGGAGGAACACTGGTAGACAAATTGGCATTCATGTTCCCCAAGCCGCAGCGTATTCCTAAGTTGTCTCCAGTGGTAATGATGAAGATGGAGATGATGACGATGAGGTCACTGATGCGACTTGGGTGTCAGATAGAGCAGAGGAGGAAACTGAAGGTGAGGTGGCACAACCCCAAGTAGGCCAACATCAAGAAAGAGAGCAGCCACCCTATTCCATCACATTCTGCAGCTGTTATCTCCAGGCCCACTCCCCAAAGCTCAGCTGTCTGGGCCTTTTTCAGCACATCTGCAGCAGATCGCACTGTTGCTATCTGCAAACTGTGTCTCAGGCACATCAAACAAGGCAAAAACACTAACCATATACATATCATTGCAATTTTTTTTCCCTTCATCAAGAGCACCTCTATAGGGTTATGGTGGGAAGGCGCCCCCCGACACCCAAAGAGTAATTTTTCTGCACCTGTTTGACAGGTGCATATCATTGCAATTTTATACAGCAAGGCCAATTCTTGCTTTCATCAAGATTACCTCTATAGGGTTATGGTTGGAAGGCACCACCGACACAAAAAAGACCAATTTTTACGCACCCGTTACTTCTAAACAAAGTGACACCAGAATGTATCCAATCTCTAATCTTGTTCCCAGTGCACTACATTGTGGCCTCATCATGCACACTGGCTCCCCAGCTGTTGCTGAGCAAAATAAAAGCAGCTTGCAGGGAAAATTTCATTTTTTGGCTTTATAAATGCAATTATTGCTGCAGCAGATTCTAGACATGATACAGATCTGCCACTTTACAGGTAGACTAAGGGGACCCCTCCCCCCAGGCACTATATTGGAAGGAGTTTTTCATTTTTAGGCTTTCACTTTAAAAATCAAAAAAATCACTGCTCATTTAAAAATGACGTTTACAATTTTTTTTTTTTTATTGATGCATGTCCCCCAGGGCAGGACCCGGACCCCTATAACCATTGTATGCCCTATTACTTGCATATAACTCTTCTGACGTTTGGGTTCCATTGACTTTAATGGGGTTCATTATTCAGGTCTGAACTTTCGCAGTGTTCAAAAGTTCTGGTGCGAATCCAACAGGGGTCCGTTCGGCCCACCCCTATACACTGGTAACCGTTTCATTTTAATTTGTTTTCCATGTCTCATCGTACCTTTCGTTCAGGTTTTTTTTGTATACCTGGGTTTAGTTAGCTAGTGCCCATATTTCAGGATCTGTCACGTCTACAGATTCATATGGGCTGAGGTTTTGTTTTTAAATGATTGTTGACCACAATCTTCTTGCCCGTATACCATATGATGCACGTTCATTTCATTACACCTGTATGACTACCCACCACGGTCTGTGGGTACACTAGCCCTGAGTGTTCAGTTTTAATTACCTGTCTTTGTGCTGCAGGTTACTCGGGCTCACTTACTACATACACTAGGTCGGAGGTCATCATCAGGTTCATTCACGCGCTGTGGTCTTGTCATTACTGCTTACGTCCTTATACAGAGAGGGTTGTTCTCATGTCTGGTTGTCTGTGGTCACTTTCTCTAGTTTGTGTTTCCTTAGGTTGGGCATGCCGCACGTTTCAGAAGTGACTAATTTGTCTTCATCCCTTCAACCTCAAGTGGGGCTTCAGAGCATGGTAGCACCCCGCCATTAAGGAGTTGGCCTATACTTAAGCTGACAGCGGAGCTTCGTCACAGGGGTGTTCCTTTCTCGGCCTCAGCCGGGAAGGCAGAACGCTTCGGATTGTTATTTCCAATTCCGTCCCAGCTACTCCCATCCATGGAACATGTTCTGGGCATTATTCTTTAACTCAGATTCATGTTGGCTAAATATGCTCTCCACGGCCTGTTATGGTTGCAAGACAGGATGGAGGTGATTGAAGCTCGCTCGGTTAGAGGCGGTGTGTCAGTGCACTCCCAGATCCTGCTCTTCCTACATTCCTGCAGGCAAGGTCGGCAACCCCTTAGTCTACCGGTCTTGTCAAGCCTTCTGGTTCAATATGTCTGAGCCCAGTTATGTTTCCTTGATAGGGGCTGTGTAGGAATCTCCCATCCCCGGTTTACAGTCAGCCCCTGCTGGAGGGATTTTCAGTAGGCCTTCACACGGGCCCCATTACTATCTCGTTGGAGTCTTTCGTATGTAGTATCTTGGCTTCAGCAGACAGTCATGCTTTCATTGTCGATAAGTTACTGGAGGCAGTAATTTCCAAAGGGTGCTTGGTCCGGTTCTTTCACCATCTTTCTGAAGGTAGGTGGAGGCTCGGCCCACCGGGGTGTCCAGTGACCAGTTTCCTATATAGTTTGTTTACATTTTGTCTGTATTTTTTTTTCGAAGTACTCGTCCGTGGATCTGGCTTTTCCGCACTTTTTACAGTGGGGGGGGGGGGTATTGGCTATCCTAGCTGATATTACCAATGCTTTGAAGCTACTTCCATCAGACCTGCCAGCTGGTATGGTATGGTATATGACGCAAATGTAATTTCACCACAAGGTTAACCTTCGGGTCAATAGCAGTCCTTGCTTATTTGACACATTTGCCAAAAACTCCATTGGATCTTGGGTAACTGCAGGGGAAAGGGGATAATTCATTTAGTTGATTTCCTGTTGCGTGAAGACCCTGGTTACTGCCCAGGGATCTGCAGTCTCTCTCAGTGTGCGTGCTGAGCCAACGTCCCCTGACTGCCCACAAAGTGGTAGGTCCGGGCCAAAAAATCATCATTATTTTGGGTTTCACTCTCGGCTCTAATCTCTTGATTGCGAGGTTGCCTGGAGAACTGGTCAGATACGTCAGACCATTCATATTTTGTCTCATCCCCAGCCTGTTCCAAGGGGGGCTCTCAGTCACTTTTGGGTATGCTGAATCATGCCATGAGAATTATTCTTTAGGATGAAGTCTAGCCTCCTTCCCCTGTTTTAGGACTCTGACTCGGTTGTCGGGTTACGAGTATAAGCACGACCCGACTTAAATCATGTAGGATCAGTTTTTACTGTGTGTCTGGAATGGTATCTCCATGTTTATTCCACAACCATGAGCAGGGCTCTCGGAGTGTTTGTCGCCACTGACTGGTTTTGGCCCCCGGAAGTCTTTGTCTGCCCTAAGTTTGCGCATGTTTCATTACTTGCCCTATACTGGCAGTTACAGTCACATGGGGACCGGTTGGTCAGGGAGCTCAGTGTTACGATTGGTTTGGCCATAGCCTAATTTTTTACAAGGTGGATCAGGACGTCGGAAGATTTTTGAGGTTCCTGACTCTGGCTTTCGATGCATATTGCCACAGCGTACTGGCCTTATCCGCCAACACTATCAAGCATATCTATCAGGTGTCCAGCACTTCAGACCCCTGCAAACTCCTGTCAGTTCGTCCATTTTTGCAGCTCACCCTCTCAAAACTTCCTTATACCGAGAATAGACAGACAGGCCAGGGGTTGGTGGGTATTTTACAGAGCTACTTAACTGGTGTCCATTTTGGAGTGTTCCATCTTCTCTGCAATTATTTTGCAGGGGCTCCTCGGGTCAGCCCTTGCTCCCTTTCCCCCACGTATCCTCTCACTACAAGCAGTACGTTCTCATGTTTGTGTTTTCTTAGAAATTAGGCTTAACCCAAATCATTTATGAGACATTTGTTTGGGATCTGGGCAGTTTAGCAGGTTCCAAACAAGCGGTCCCTTCTTATCAATATATGGGATGCTGGAATTCCCTGTCAGGGAAGAAACAGGAGCCAGCCTTGCCAGTATCGCCGCTTTCCTGCGCGGCAGAGCGACGCTGCGGCGCATTAGTGTGCGCAATCCAACGGAACGGTGTGCACATAACGTGAGTTCCTTTGCTGACTTATAAAAGGCTGCTCAGCTCCATGTTTAAACTGCTGGTTTACCTCTCAGCTTCCTGTGTTCCTTGTCTCTGTATTCTGCCTTGTGATTACCAGCTGTGACCCGGATTGACCCTGATCTGCTCTGATCTCCTCCTGCACCTGACCCTCGGCTTGCCTTACGGACCCTGCTACTAGTCTCCTGTGCTTGACCCTCAGCCTGCTTACGGACTTTGCTACCAATTTCCTGTGCCTGACCCTCAGCCTGCTTACGGACTTTGCTACTACTTTCCTGTGCTTGACCCTCAGCCTGTTTACGGACTTGCTACCAGTCTCCTGTGCGATACTCCTCAGCCTGTTTAAAGACTTGCTAACAGTCACCTGTGTTTGACCCTCAGCCTGCTGTACAACTCTGCTATTTATCTACACTGTTGGGCTCCAGTGTCTACCAGTCCTTGCACGGCTGCCAGCTTCCCGGTGACCTTTACCCAAGACCTGCCCAGCCTGCTGGTGGCTCGTGCCTCTTTGTGCCCTTCACCCTCTGTACCACCACCAGGGGTGGAGTGCGCTTAGTCGCAAGAGAGAACTGCTCTCAGAATCTCGGCCTCGGTGAGTACCTCTCTGAAATTCCTCCTGTTATAGCTGATACATACCGGATCCGTATACTGAAGGCATGCGGGTGTTCGCTACTTCACTAGATGGATTGTTACCTACCCTTCATCAAGCTTTCTCATCACACCCACTTTCGTGTCTTTTTGCCCTCTTTTAGGCGTACTGACCAGCTAGGCCAAGATACACCTCTGGTCTTGGTAGTTAGGGTATCACATTTCCAAGCGAAGACTCTGACTACAAGTAAGAAGGCTGGCTGGAGGTTAGCCTGTATTTTAAGGATGAGTCTGGGGGGTATATATCCCTTCTCCTCAGTCTGATCCCGTGTCGGCTTGTCTTCATGGTTCCCACCCGTTTCCCCCAAACCTTCATATATACTTATACACATTGTACATTTTTCATATTCATACATTCAGGGTATGCCCTCTTTTAGGCGTACTGACCAGCTAGGCCAAGGCACACCTCTGGTCTTGGTAGTTAGGGTATCGCATTTCCAAATGAAGACTCTGACTACAAATACATTTTATTTGGGTAGAGCGTTGCATGATCACACAATTGTCAGTTAAAGTAACGCAGTGCTGTATCACAAAAAAATGGCCTGGTCATGAAAGGGGGAAATCTTCTGGAGGTTGATTGGTGAAACAAAATTGCTATCAGCTACATACAGTATACAGCGGTGTGTTCCGTCAGTGGTATGGGGGCTTCCCCTCCCTTTTCCAGGACAAAATTGAGTTGGGCTGAGCACTGCTCAGACATTCACCGAAAGCTTTGTATTTTTATAAAGGAATACAAGGCATCCTCTGATTGGGTGAGGTAGAGATTGAGACGTCATCCGCCCGCCTCTCAACCTTAGCCAATCATTGAAAAAATACAAGGCTTCCCGCGAATGGCTGAGCAGTACTCAGCCCAACTAAATTTTTTCCTCAGTAATGGAACCACTACCAAAACACAATGCTTGCATACTGTATGTAGTTAATGCCACACACTGTTTATTTAGCACTGACAGCGGGTGTGTTTCTTAGTAGTGAAAATAGTTTGTTGAATCAAATTAGCCAAATTTAACTAATTAAAGTAAAATGGAGCTTGGAGTGAGGCTTTAACTTAGCAGAATGATTTTGGGGTATGAGCAGAAAACATAAAAAATCTATATTAGTAGAAAATGAACCTGATGTAGCTGCAAAGGATGGCTACAATGCTAACCCCTAAGCCAAAAAGTTACATAATAAACATCTACAAGTTGCTATAATGCTATTAATGGTACATGTAAAGATTTATGAAGATAAGAATTACTGGCAATTAGGGTTTATTTATCCTTAAAAACAATGTTATTGCTAATAAATGCCAAGCTGATGATCTACAGTATCTCACAAAAGTGAGTGCACCCCTCACATTTTTGTAAATATTTTAATATATTTTTTCATGTGACAACACTGAAGAAATGACACTTTGCTACAATGTAAAGTAGTGAGTGTACAGCTTGTATAACAGTGTATATTTGCTGTCCCCTCAAAAGAACTCAACACACAGCCATTAATGTCTAAACTGTTGGCAACAAAAGTGAGTACAACCCTAAGTGAAAATGTCCAAATTAGGCCCAATTAGCCATTTTTCCTGCCCCGGTGTAATGTGACTCGTTAGTGTTACAAGGTCTCAGGTGTGAATGGGAAGCAGGTGTGTTAAATTTGGTGTTATCGCTCTCACTCTCTCATACTGGTCACTGGAAGTTCAACATGGCACTTCATGGCAAAGAACTCTGAGGATCTTAAAAAAAGAATTGTTGCTCTATACAAAGATGGCCTAGGCTATAAGAAGATTGCCAAGACCCTGAAACTGAGCTGCAGCACGGTGGCCAGACCATACAGCGGTTTAACAAGACAAGTTCCACTCAAAACAGGCCTCCGCCATGGTCAACCAAAGGAGTTGAGTGCACGTGCTCAGCGTCATATCCAGAGGTTGTCTTTGGGAAATAGACGTATGAGTGCTGCCAGCATTGCTGCCGAGGTTGAAGGGGTGGGGGGTCCGCCTGTCAGTGCTCAGACCATACACTGCACACTGCATCAAATTAGTCTGCATGGCTGTCGTCCCAGAAGGAAGCCTCTTCTAAAGATGATGCACAAGAAAGCCCACAAACAGTTTGATGAAGACAAGCAGACTAAGGATGTGGATTACTGGAACCATGTCCTGTGGTCTGATGAGACCAAGATAAACTTATTTGGTTCAGATGGTGTCAAGCATGTGTGGTGGCAACCAGGTGAGGAGTACAAAGACAAGTGTGTCTTGCCTACAGTCAAGCATGGTGGTGGGTGTGTCATGTCTGGGGCTGCATGAGTGCTGCCTGCACTGGGGAGCTACAGTTCATTGAGGGAACCATGAATGCCAACATGTACTGTTACTTATTGAAGCAGAGCTTAATCTCCTCCCTTCGGAGACTGGGCCGCAGGGCAGTATTCCAACATAACAACTCCAAACACACCTCCGACAAACACTGCCATGCTAAAGAAGCTGAGGGTAAAGGTGATGGACTGGTCAAGCATGTCTCCAGACCTAAACCCTATTGAGTATTTGTGGGGCATCCTCAAACAGGTGGAGGAGCGCAAGGTCTCTAACATCCACCAGGTTCGTGATGTCATCATGGAGGAGTGGAAGAGGACTCCAGTGACAACCTGTGAAGCTCTGGTGAACTCCATGCCCAAGAGGGTTAAGGCAGTGCTGGAAAATAATGGTGGCCACACAAAATATTGACACATTGGGCCCAATTTGGACATTTTCACTTAGGGGTGTACTCACTTTTGTTGCCAGTGGTTTAGACATTAATGGCTGTGTGTTGAGTTATTTTGAAAGGACAGCAAATTTCACTGTTATACAAGCTGTACACTCACTACTTTACATTGTAGCAAAGTGTAATTTCTTCAGTGTTGTCACATGAAAAGATATAATAAAATATTTACAAAAATGTGAGGGGTGTACTCACTTTTGTGAGATACTGTAATTATAAGCAATGAAAGCATAACATGCTGATTCCAAGGTTTCAGAGCCCGTATACAACATAAAAGAGCACTAGAATATTTGCAGTCACAAAAAATACATATTTCCTCAGACTGTATTTGGTGAGTCACATGGGCAATGGCAGAAGAATTTGACACGTGTTATAATGAGGTGATGGGTGTCTTAAAATACTTCAGAAATTACATCTGCAAAAGTTTTCCAAATTAAATTGTAAGTTCTGCAGTTAAAAATGATCGCAATACTGTACTTAGATTTTATTTTGAACTCATAGGATAAGGTATATCAGAACCGTTGCAGAACTCTTCATATAAGTAGAACCATCTACTGTATTCTGTAAGAGTTTGGAACAACTTTGTGACATAAATAGTTTATCTATTAATGGAGTAGATACTGTTCACCTATTATCGAGACCCTGTCAGGAATCAAAAAAGTTACAAGGGCACTTACCTGAGAAGAATGCGGTGTCATACATACAGGAATTGGACAAAAATATGCCAACACCAGTTAAAAGAATGAAATTGTTACCTAATATGGTGTTGGACCGCCTTTTGCATCTAAGACAGCCTGAATTCTTCACGAAATTGACATATATAAGTCTTGGATGGTGAATAATACAATCTGATAACACTCTTCATGCAAAAATCATTCCAGTTCTCGCAGCGATGCTGGAAAACGAGTCCAAACCTTGTTTTCCAAAATTGACCTTAGTGGCTCTATGATATTGAGATCTGGCGACTGCGGCGCCCAGGGAAGGTGTAATACTTCATCTGCATGCTCGTCAATCCATGATTTGTCAACACTAGCTGTGTTCAGTGCATTATCATCTTGGTTAATGGTGTTGTCTTCGAGAAACAATGTCTGCACCATGGAGTGCACATGGTTGGCCAAAATGTGTACATAGTACACAGGAACTCTACCTTTCAAGGTGATGGGGCCTGCAGTATACCAAGATATGGCTGCCCAAACCATGATTGCACTGTCATCATGCTTTACCAATGGCACAACATAGTACCGGTCGTTAGCTTCAGACAGTGTTTGCCACACAAACATGTTTGGTGGTTAGGAACTGTGTAAAGGTTGATTCATCTAACTTTATTACAGTCTTTCATTGATCAATAGTCCACGATTTATGGGTGTTGCACCACTCTTTCCTCTTCTGAGCATTAATATCAAATCACTAGTTGTTTGGCAATTGCAGCTCGCCCATAAATGTGTTATTTATGGAGTTCCCTCCGCACAGTTTCTGTGGACACGAGCTCGCAACAGAAGCAAAAAAAATGTGAGGAAAGGGGGTATAGCCTGTTTTAAGCCCCCCCTTTCCCTCATGGGATAGTGGCGGTAGGAGTTTCAGGTCAAAAAAGGTCAGCTGATTGGGAATGTTCTGGACGTTTTTGGGGGGGGGTCCCTCTAATATATTTCATTTAGGGTCACCTGACCCCCAGAACATTCTAGAAATTCCCAGGACATCTATTTAAGCAGGAGGCTGAGGGGGGTCTTTGCCAGCCATCATAGGAATATTTGAAGTGCCCCACTGATTTTGGTTGATTTTGTTTACATTTTTCATGTATTTTTTGATTAAAAGAGTTTGCCCCTTTCACACTGCTGCAACTTGAAACTCACGGGATTTTACCATGATTTTGCGGCCACAATTTTGCCAAAATTGTGACGTGATTTCAGGGAATGCCTTTGTAAACTTGAGGTCAGCTCGCATCGAAGTCGGACTAACGTAGTATAGGGACTACTTCGAAGTCGGTGCGAATTGAAGTCGCACAGATATGAATGGTTATTATTGGGAATCATGGGGTATGACTTGTCGTGCGACTCTGATGTCCAAATTTGCAGGAAAAGTCGCACAAAAGGGGCCTTATGGTGAATTTTTGTTTTTGTTAAAACCAATAAACAGGGCTGTGGCTGTTATAAATCCAGTTTGGTGTGTTTAGTGATCTTTGTATGTTTGGAGTTTATGCCGCCTACTGTCCCATGTTACATCACTTCTGCTTTCAATACGAATCATGTCTCCCTTTAATACCTGCAAATCATGTAGTGTTTCCATTTTTTTCCAACCCCTGTACATGTCTGTCGGCCTGTTTGCTAAAATGTTGCTGTGAAGCAGAGCTCTTGACTCCGATTCAATTCCAAACATCTTGGTGTATGGAAGAGCATGTCCCCCGTTTGCCACTGTGGTTCTGGTAGATGACCCCTACGTCACTATTGTGTCCGGCAGTAATTAGGGGACAGCAGAAGGAACCACAGCGGTCAACATGGGGGAGCCCACTGTTCGAACAGCCTAAGCAGTTGAATCAGATCGACACCATGAGCTCTCCTACAGAGTGAAGTTTTAGGGCTCGTTATTATATAAGGTGACTGGGGTTTTTTCTGCACCTGATCAATGCAGGTATCTCTAAAAGCACCCCTGTTCACACCACAACACAGAGAGGTGGGGGGAAAAAAGCAACATGCCTGCATTTTTCTGCATGCACCAGAGCTCATCTGAAGCCTCTGTCCATCTCTGCACCATGGCTCAACTGTACTGAAATCAATGAAATGTCACCAAAAAAGGGTAAACAGTGCCATTTGTTTTGTAAAAATGCCTCCCACCATCTGTACAGAACAGACACCAGCCTGCACTCTAAAAAGGCACTACTGTGCCTACAGCCTCAAAGCTGTATATCTGCAGTGTGAGATCTAAGGTATTTGGAATACGATTTGGTGATTCTGCCACTATGCTGTTCACTGTTCTCTTAGCTGGAGACTCTGACATGTGGACACAAAACCCTGCCTCTACCAAGTTGGCTGCTATTTCATTTGGAAATTAAGGTCCCAGAGTCTGGAGGAAGAGTGGAGAGGCACAGAATCCAAGTTGCATGAGGTCCAGTGTGAAGTTTCCACGATCAATGGTTATTTGGGGAGCCATGTCATCTGCTAGTGTTGGTCCACTGTGTTTTATCAAGTCGAAAGTCAGTGCAGCCCTCTAGCAGTAAATTCTAGAGCACTTCATGTTTCCCTCTGCTGACCAGCTTTATGGAGATGCTGATTTCATTTTCCAGCAGGACTTGGCACCTACCCACACTGCCAAAAGTACCAATACCTGGTTTAATGATCATGGTATCACTGTGCTTGATTGGCCAGCAAACTTGCCTGACCTAAACCCCATAGAGAATCTGTGTCATATTGTCATAAGGAAGATGAGACACCAGACCCAACAATGCAGATGATCTGAAGGCCGCTATCAAAGCAACCTGGGCTTCCATAACACCTAAGCAGTGCCACAGGCTGATCGCCTCCATGCCACACGGCATTGATGCAGTAATTCATGCAAAAGGAGCCCCGACCAAGTATTGAGTGCATACTATACTGTACATGGACATACTTTTTAGTAAGCCAACATTTCTGTATTAAAAATGTTTTTTTTTATTGGTCTTATGTAATATTCTAATTTTCTGAGATACTGAATTTTGGGTTTTCATTAGCTGTAAGCCATGATCATCAAAATTAAAAGAAAGAAATGCTTGAAATATATCACTCTGTGAGTAACGCTTCTATATAAAATATATGAGTTTCACCTTTTGAATTGAATTACTGAAATAAATTAACTTTTTGATGATATTCTAATTTTATGAGATGCAACTGTATATTGAATGAAAAGTGTCCCTTGTGCTGGTGGCTGCTCTGTTATTGGTGGAAGCATGAGTACAGCTTCTATGAATGGAGGGCGGCAGAAAGAGCGGGCATAGTCGGCACTCTTGACAAGTGCCTGTGACAGGTCCAGTGGCTCATATTAACCCCTGCAGCACCAGACAATTAGCACTGCGGGGGTATGGGGGAAGATGATAAAAGATTTCAACTGAGAGAGCAGCAAAGAACAAAAGAGACACTTATCATTCAATGTAAGCACCATCCCTTGTGCTGATTTTCTTTTTTTTTTTTAGTTAAAGTGGATGTAAACCTGAATTTTTTTTTTATCATACTGTAGAGTATAAGATTTCCTATCATTTGAGCCCAGTCTTGCCACACAGAGTTAATCCATCTCTGAGCAATCCTCTTTTATTGTTCAGTGAGACAATTCTTGACAAAATGAGAAAAACTTTGTCAAATACTCCCCCTTGCTGTGAGTGACAAGTGATTTGCATCTCGTGCTTCAGCCTAAGAGACATGTAGTATTTTTAAATTCCCTCCCCCACTCCTTTCTTCAGCAGCTCTGCAAGGATTGGCTGTTCCACACCTCACCATGATTTGGCATGCTGAAGTCATGTGGTTACTTTCCTGTCTTTTCACTGGATGTTAGAGATCATAGCAGAAGTTCAGCAGAAGTTCAGTGTTAGAAATACACATATTAACAAGGGAAGTGTAGAGGTGGGCGGGGAGTCTACTGACATCACGACTCCACCCACCGAGCTCCAGACAACAGACCCACCCACAGAATCTGCAGTTTTTCAGCTCTCATAACAGACAGAGGGGAGACATTTGACAGGTAAAGATACATGCAGGAGGCATGTATATCCTTATAGATAACCCCTATGGCAGTAGTTTAGAATGGATGACATTGGGTTTACATCCACTTTAATATTCTTGAACATTCTCTTTTCTAAGTGAATAAATCCTATCATTTTAGCAGATCAACCCCACTGACACCAGTGAACATCTCAAGCATAAGGAGGTGTATTTGACAAGTCATAGAGTAATTTGCTTCTCACCTCATGTATATATGTGATCAGTCCATCCAAAAGTAGTAATCTGAGTCTTTTATGTTTTGGATTCTTTAACAGCTAAATCTCCCCGTAATATTCCCTGTCATAGTAGCTATTTTTATTTAAAGCAGTATTAAAATACAAATCAAATATGTAATATATTGCAGCTTACCAATAATTAGATATGGTGGATGCATTATTTTTCTTTTTTTAGTTTATTTTTTCCCACTGTTTTCCCAACACCTCTAAAAACTGGTAAGCTGCAATATAATAAATGCTTGCTTTGGGGTTTAATACCTCTTTAAAGCAGTTGTAAAGGCTCAGTTTAAAAAAAAAAAAAAAAAAGTTATACATTTGTTTGCTTTGTGTAATAGTATTGCTCAGAGTGTCCCCAAACCTACACTTCTGGGGTCCCCCCACTGGCCCTCTAGGCTGCTTCTCTTTTCGGTGCCCCCCCATTGGAAGCCACTTCCATTGACACACACAGCACTGTTCAGCCCCGCCCCCGTCCCTCCTCACAGGATTTGAGTGACAGCAACAGGAGTCAATGATTCCTGCTGCCTCAGCATAGCCTGTGAGGACTCAGTGAGTATTTAAGGGGTGAGGATGTGATACTAGTATTGGGACATTTTTTATCCTAATGCAGAGAATGCTTTAAGGTAATGAATGTCTAGCCTTTATAACCCCTTTAAGTTTTCAGTGCAAAGCCTCTTTAAAACCACTTTAAAACTGGATTCCTGATGGATATAAAATGCTAGTAAATCCAGTATACATCCAGTGTAAATACATACATCTGTCTTTATTTAGAATCCTGTAATGCTGTACATAGTAGGACCCAGAACTGAAAAGTAAGGGTCAGCACTGCAACCTTATCAGGCTTACTGCATTGCACAATGCTGTCAGTTGAACACGAGCAGACTGCTGATCAGAGGAAAGTGTGCAGAGTGATTCTCTCACCAGTAAAGGGGTGCCTCTTTACTGTCCAATTGGTACATGGGGAGCAGGTTAGTGAACAAGCACTATTGCTTTAGTGCAGAGGATGAAAAGTTAAGGAACCAGCATTGCAAATATTGAAACAGACTTTTGAAATTACATTTGTAAGCCTATATGAGGTTTCAGTGATTGGGTTTACATTTACATTTTTGGGGCCAACACTTATTTCCAACAAATAACATCATTAACTTTTTAGGAAAATAGGGAGGGGTAAACATATAGGGGTGTGTTTTAGTCAAATTTGAATATTGGTGGGTGTAACAGGTCTAGCTAAAGTGTATGTAAACTCTAATGCCCCATACACACGATCGGACTTTCCGCCAACAAAACCGTGGATTTTTGTTCGAAGGTTGTTGGCTCAAACTTGTCTTGCATACACACGGTCATACAAATGTTGGCCAACAATTACGAAAGTGGGAACACGGTGACATACAAGTCGTACGACGAGCCAAGAAAAAGGAAGTTCAACAGTCAGTGTGGCTCCTTCTGCTTGATTCCGAGCATGCGTGAACTTTTGTGCGGCGAAATTGTGTACACGATCGGACTTTCCGACAACAAAGGTTTGTTGGCGGAAAACATGAAAACCTGCTATCAAACATTTGTTGGTGGAAAGTCCGACAGCAAATGTTCGATGGAGCATACACATGGTCAGACTTTCCGACAACAAGCTCACATCCAACATTTCCCGTCGGAAAATCCGACCGTGTGTACGCGGCATAACAAGAAATGTATCTTATTTGCTCTCTTTTGGTCCATTAACCTCCCTGGCGGTATGATTATTTCATATTTTTGATGCTGAAAGCGGTACAATTATTTTGCATGGAAATTTGGCGTTTTATATTGTAGGCCTGTAATTCTTAGGAATAACTCACTTAAATCTGTCCAAACCAGAGTCTAGTAGACATCTCGGGTATGATAAGGTTTGAAACACAAAATCATAAATTATAATATAATAAATATCTATAAATAATTATACCAAGTGATAATATAATAATAATAAAAATTATTTGATAATTGAATCAAATCAAAAACACTGAAATTTGCTCAGTTGCAGAATTGTCGCTGTCATTACTTTTCAGTGTTTGATGACGGATATCACTAGTGCTCAATTCTGCGAGTGATTCTAATTTATTATCGCTGTTTTCTAGCTGGTCTAAAACCACTTTTGATGTAAAGGGACAGTTTTGGTTGCTATGGACAAGCTCAAGTTTCCAGGCAGAAAGAACAGTTTTTATAATATAAAACTGCATGCAGGCCACTGGAGAAACCACCAGGGACAAAGCGATGTGAATTCATTTCATACAGTAATGTAATCTGTAAGATTACAGTATACTGTATGTATTGTGTGTGTTTCATTTTTTTGAATTTGGCGCTGTTCTCCGTCCCCGTGCGTCGCAACGCTCGCAGGGAACGGAGCTTGGCTTCGTGATAGATCGAGCAGAGGACGAGCCGCTCACAGTGCGGGGAGACATCACAGGATCCAGGGGACAAGGTAAGTAAGCTCTTCCTGGATCCTGCGATGCAATCCCGAGTCTGGCTCGGGGGGGGGGCGCTTTTGGTTCTGAAATTCCACCCGAGCCAGACTCGGAAATACCGCCAGGGAGGTTAAATATACAATTAAATGCATTTTATTAAAGCTGTTCCACAAGTACAAAAAAATAGCTGTTCATTCAGCCAGAAATCTTGTGAGCTGATAACTTCTTGTGCTCTATGCTTCTGAGCTGTTATCATTCTTGTTACAAAACAACTCCCTTGTTCTGAAAAAGAGAGGAAGGTGTTATATAGTCTTAACATACGCCCTATTTATTATTATACAGGATTTATATAGCGCCAACAGTTTACGTAGCACTTTGTTGCTATCATTTAGAGACTACACTACTAAGTACAGCTGTCACCCTTGGACAGGAAGTGTGTTAGTGGTAGGATTACTAGGTTAAAATATAGGTAAAAAAGTGTGACAAAAGAAACAAGCAGCCAACGCATCTAAAGACATGTAAGCTGCAATATTATATATTTTTTTCTTTGGTTTAGACCTAATCTTACATGGGGGTGGGGTTTAAAATGCCCCCAATATTTTGTTCTTAGTAAAGGCAAGCTTGCTCTGACCCTCTGGCCTTCCTGTGAAGAAAATGTTTGATTGCATTCCGTCATTATTTATAAACTGCCATACAGTTGCTTGTGGGCAGGAAATGTCAGCCCGCAATGATCCAAAGAGTGTGACTTGGAAATTTTGAAGGTTTTGCTGTTGTTGGACTTTTCTTTTGTTACTTTTCATTACAAAAGCGTTTTTACAGAAATTTTGGAACACTGATCAGTTCAGGGATTTCAGCCTTGCTCTACGTCGTCATTGACATCTGCTTAAGCCCTTTGGGTTCCCCCGGCAGCGAACGTGTTAATGCGCCTTACAGCAAGCAAATGCTTCTCTTCAGATTCACACAATCCTAACCTAATCATAAAAGTTCAGGACAATTATAGAAAAGTGAAGTTACAGGAAGGAGTAAAAAACACACAAGAAAGTGACTAAATGCCAAACGTCTTTTCAACGCATCACTGTATTTACCTTGCCCAAATCACCCCCTCAGGCCCTGCCCCTCCTCCTGTTCCTTGGCAGGTGATGCCAAGACAGAATCAGGTTTTGCACTTGTAGCACTTACAGACCTGCTGTCGTCAGTCTGATCTCATGCCCAAGCAATGTTCCATTCACATCTCTCATTCTGCCCACCAAGCCTGGCACTCGTTATTTCCCAGCAGAATTTGTTCCCCTGCATCATTTTTCCAGTAAGCTGTCTTTTTATTGTTGTGAAGAGTCTAAGTGATATTGTGTCTCAAGAGGGAACGTTATTGTCAAGGAACTGGAATAGTGCCTTACACTTTCACAAAACATACCTTGCTGGGTGCCAGCGGCTTCTTGAGCTATGTAACGAGCGCACTAAAAAGTAATGATTTGGACAGGTCTTCTAAGAAATAGTAAAGTCAATATGCTGTAGCCTGTTCAGAACAAAGATGATGAACTTCTGCTCATGGGTGTATAACGCATGTCAATAATAATGACATTTATTTCAATTTCAACCGCAGCCAAAACTTTTTTTTTGGCTGAGTAGTGAAAGGTCAGAAGTTCTGTCAAATTTTTATTTCTGTAGGTGACCCAATTTTAGAAATTGTCCCTTTGAAACCAGGTTAAAAAATAGAGGCAAGGATGTCACTGGGACAGAAAAACAGAGACTTTGATAAAAAAATGGACAGTCGCCTCATTGGAGAAACAGACAGCAATACAAGACTGACAGAGGTTCTAAGGCTTCAACATGTTATTCAAAGCCATAAATATATTTTGGCTGCAGTTGGGCTTTAACTATGATCCCTTGCCACCAGGGCCATGCTGGCTATGTATGCCACCTGAGGCATTGGTTGCTAGAATGCAGGTGGTTGGGCCGAAGAGTGTGATTGGTTGCTAGGATGCCAGTGGCCCGCCCACACAGCTTCCCTATTTGTTACGGAACAGCCAAGGACTGAACATACACAAGACTGGACATGGACACTTTGGCCTCAGTGCCACACCCCACTGTGCTTCCATGAGTGCCGCCAGAGAGGCCATTTCAATTAGCTTCACGGCATGGTCTTGCTTGCAGCAAATCAGAACAAATCAAGTCAACAGTTGTGCAGAAGGATTGAGTAAGCATTGAAATGACAGTGAGGGTTACAGGTAAGGTTAGTGTTATGGATACAGAGAGGGTTACTGTTATGCCACGTACACACGATCAGAATTTCCAACGGGAAATTTGATGTGAGCTTGTTGTCGGAAAGTCCAACCATGTGTATGCTCCATCGAACATTTGCTGTCGGAATTTCCGCACACAAATGTTTGAGAGCAGTTCTCAAATTTTCCGACAACAAAATTTGTTGTCGGAAATTCAGAGCGTGTGTACACAAGTTCGACACACAAAATTCCATGCATGCTCGGAATCAAGTACAAGTGGCGCACTGGCTATTGAACTTCCTTTTTATAATTCAAGCAACACTTGTGTGACCGTGACCGTGTGTATGCAAGACAAGTTTGAGCCAACATCCTTCAGAAAAAAATTCACGGTTTTGTTGTCGGAAAACCCGATCGTGTGTACGCGGAATTAGAGTTGCAGAAAGAGTGACTCTTAGGGTTTGTGTTAAGAGTAACTAGGTTAGTGTCTAGAGTGACAGGGCTAGCATTAGTGTCATGATTACAGGGTTAGTGCTAGGGTTTGTGTTAACGTAACAGAGTTAGAGTCAGAGTTACAGAGTTTGGTTTAGTGTTATGACTACAGGGTTAGTGGTTGGGTTACCGAGTTGAGGTTACTGTTAAGGTTACAAGGAGGGTTAGTGTAGAGGTTCTTGAAAGGATTACAGGGGCTTGTGTGAAGGTTTGTTACAGGAAGGATAAGTATGAGGATTACAATGTGGGCTAATATTAAAAATATAGTGGGATTAATATATAAGTTAGATTTACAGGGATGGTTAGCTTAGCCATACATGGTTTGAATCTCGGCCGGTTCAGCAGCAACTGGTCGAGTTCCGAACCTTTAATGGGCAGACTGAATTTACCAGGTTGTTTGATCGATCAACATGGGTAAACCAGCCTGTCGGTTTCACTTGCTATTATTGTAAGTGGCTGCTATAGCCTCTAGCGATAATCACTGTCTACTCCCGGCAGGGGGCAGGATGCCATCCCCACCGGGAGAAGACAATTGCTCGGCAGGAGGGATTCACCTGTCAACACTGTCTGTCTTGATGGGGGAATCGTGCAAATTCATGTCTATGGCTGGCTTAAGTGTGATTGTTAGTTGTACAGGGAGGGTTTGTGTGATTGTTAGTTGTACAGGGAGAGTTAGCATCAGGGGAGCTCAGGGTACAACATCATTTTCAGAACTGGGAGCTCAATGCCAAAAAAACACCAGATCTGAGTTCCTTGCACTGAAAGCAAATGTATTGTGGAATACGGTAACCACTTGGACACTACAACCAGTAATGAGGAACCAAGAAACAAAACAATACCAGACACTCCAGTTGTATTCCGCTATGGCATCCCATGTGTTGGAATAATAAGATGTAGTCATGCAGATGGAATGTGCCACTGTGACTGTAACACATAGCCGATAGTGTAACCACTGAAATTATGTGACATTCGATACGTTCCTGCTTCACGGAAGTGTAGGATCTTGGCGTGAATTTATACTCATGTAGCATGATAGATAAAAGCATAAGTAGGTGATATCGACAAGTAGAGAAAAACAAGAGCAGCATCCAGCAAAGACCAGATGCAGCAAAAATAAATGCTTTTTCCAGAAGTTCACATAAACAACAATAGGTTAAGCAGTATTGTACAGTAAAATATTCTACACTTACATAACTATGAAAGAGAGCTTGAGCTGTAATATATAGAAGAGTATTGATAATTCTTGCTGTAACCACCATAAGTCTTGAGCATTTTGCTTGTAGCATTGATTCCAAAATGGAAACTATAATCTTTTTCTTTTTAAACAAAAGCAAGAAAGCCAGTCACTCTGATCTGTATGAAACTATCAAAAATGTCCCATAATTGGGAAACTCAGCTTAGAGTTAGGCCCCACGCAGGGCCGGTGCAAGGATTTTTGTCTACAAAAACCAAGCTCTTAATATTTCCTCCCCCACGTGCCCCTTCCCCTGACTTCTCTGTCAAGATCAATGGCACATCTATCAGTCCATCCCCACATGCCAGGGTGCTAGGGGTAACCTTAGACTTTGAACTGTCCTTTCAGGCCCACATCCAATCCCTGTCCAAATCATGCCACCTTAGCCTCCGCAGCATTTCCAGAATACGCCCCTTTTTAACGAATGACACCACCAAGCTTCTAACCAGGGGTGGATCAAGAGTCTAGTCTTGGGAGGCGAACTGCCAGAAAAATATGTTTTTTTGCGGGCAGTTGGCGCTTCAATCAAACCATGGCACCATGGTTGTTATGGTGTCAGGATGATTGAAGCGCATTATTTCTATCATTACATTGTTATATAAAATGAAATAGTTCAACTCACCATAATGCAGAATCAGTGGAAGCCCTGAGCATGTCACTTGCCACCGTCGCCTGCCACCAGATGCAGATTGTCACTTGCCACGTCACCTGCCACATGTTGCGGATTGTCACTTGCCACGTCACCTGCCACACGTTGCTGGTTGTCACTTGCCTGCCGCCAGATGCAGATTGTCACTTGCCACGTCACCTGCCACAGGTTGCAGATTGTCACTTGCCACATCACCTGCCACAGGTTGCCTACCACATGTTACAGGTTGTCACTTGCCACGTCACCTGCCACACGTTGCTGGTTGTCACTTGACTGCTGAGGTGCAATGGGCTTAGGTCCCACTTAACGTAACACCAAGGAATAAAATCCCGCACCACCCTTGCCCTTCACTCCATTAAATAAGACACAACCATTAGGTTGGAAAGGGCAAGGCCACAGCTTTATTAAATTCCAACACATAACATGTGAACATATTTAAGCAGTACCAGTCACAGTCGTACTGTGAGCACTTAACCAAAAGAGGGAAGTGGTGAAAATATTTAACCAGTACCAGTCACAGTCATACTGTAAGCACTTAACCAAAAGAGGGAAGTGGGGCCTGTCCTTACCATAAGTGCTGGACAGACAGCCTATTTCCAATTTTGCATCAAGGACATAGCCCATTACAGCAACTTTAACTGCTGGCAAGGTCAAGAAAACCGCAGCAAGCTGTGACATACCAAACATAGGAACAAAGGGGCGGGTGGGTGGGCAGCTCTTCCAACGACTCCTCCGAAAGACCCAGAATTCCCTGGGGCACATGATTTCCTGAGCTCAGGCCCATCCCATCCCCATGTCCCAACCAATCGTTCCTCTTGAAACACACCTAGCCATGCCCCCATCAGTCAAGGCTCTCTTTCCCTAGGGGGCTCAAGAGGCCTTCATGCCTGCCGCCAGATGCAGATTGTCACTTGTCATGTCACCTGCCACAGGTTGCAGATTGTGACTTGCCACGTCACCTGCCACAGGTTGCGGATTGTCACTTGCTACATCACCTACCACACGTTGCCGGTTGTCACTTGCCTGCCGCCAGAAGCAGGTCGTCACTTGCCACCGTAGCCTTCCACATGTTACAGATTGTCACTTGCCACGTCACCTGCCACACATTGTGGACTGTCACTTGCCACGTCATCTGCCACACGTTGCTGGTTGTCACTTGTCACGTTACCTGCCACACATTGCGGACTGTCACTTGCCACGTCACCTGCCACAAGTTGCAGACTGTCACTTGCTGCTAAGGTGGGGATTGTCTTTTGCTGTGTCACAGAGTCAGGCAGCAGAGAGATGTTGTAATCTCTCTGCTGCCCACAGCTGCCTGCGCAGTGAGGGTGGGTGGTGAGAGATGTCAGTTTCCCCTTCAAAATCTGTTTCCCCTGGCTTTTGGCTGAGATCGGAACTCCGCCCCTTCATCCCTCTGCACCGCTGCTCCTCCTACTCTCCCCTGAATGCACGGGGGCGGTAGAAGGATGATTAGCATTCGGGGGAGAATAGGAGGAGCAGCGATGCAGAGGGCTGGAGAGGCGGAGTTCCGATCTCAGCCGAAACCGAGAGCCAGGGGAAACAGATTTTGTTGGGGAAACCGTTCTCGGCACAACACCGGGCCGCCCGCTTTCTCACCCGCATCTAATTTCTCAGGGGGGGGCAATTGCCACATTACCCCCCCTGGATCCGCCCCGGCTTCTAACTGGCTAAGGGGAGGCTGGTAGGTGAGGCAAACTAAAACTTCCATGCTGTGCCCAGTAGGAGAGAGGGTGCAGCTTTAGGGAATAGCTGAGGATAAAACACAGGCGCCACTCTAAGTGCAGTATAAAAGTAAATTTAATACACGAATGAGTATAGGTACTTACAAGAGTAAAGTAGTAAAAGGCATTGGGCACAAATTGCTGGGGGCCGTGGAGAGAGTGCATCTGAGAGGCTTCTCACTGGTGGCTCAGAGTGGGCTGCGCCGGTGGTTGCAGACACTTCCTTGATCTGGAACGCACAGGGATGACGTCACTTCTGGGATATGGTGAACCAATAGGCGACGCGTTTGCGGAGCATGCGCTCCTTCTTCAGGCCTAACTTCGGCAATGTTGGATGAGGACTTTAAAACGCTTTAGCCGCTGCTGCTGGGTATTAAAGGCATTTGGGTATATATATTGCTGGCTATAGTGGTGCATATGGAGATACAAAGCTACCTCACTGATTGGGCATTAATATGGATAAACTTAATAACAGCATTTTAAAAACACACATTAAAAAACATTACAGATGCTTGTAAAACATTGACCATGGAGCGTATGAGTTGGATAGAAAAATGTGTGTATGAGTTTATGGTGAAAGTGGAGGTAGGGGGATCACGAGTTGCTAGTAAATTTACTTGAAGTAAGGGGATCATGAGCTAATGAAGGAAATAATTAAAGTGTAATACATAAATAATAAAGGGGGGGGGGGGCGAAAAAAAGCTTTAGGGAATGCATACCTCCCAACACAGAATGCAGGGGACAGAAGTGTTATGCACAGAATGCAGGGGACAGAAGTGTTATGCACATAATGCAGGGGACAGGAGTGTAATGCACAGAATGCAGGGGACAGGAGTGTTATGCACAGAATGCAGGGGACAGAAGTGTTATGCACATAATGCAGGGGACAGGAGTGTAATGCACAGAATGCAGGGGACAGCAGTGTTATGCACAGAATACAGGGGACAGGAGTGTAATGCACAGAATGCAGGGGACAGGAGTAAAATGCACAGAATGCAGGGGACAGGAGTGTAATGCACAGAATGCAGGGGACAGGAGTGTTATGCACAGAATGCAGGGGAAAGGAGTGTTATGCACAGAATGCAGGGGAAAGGAGTGTTATGCACAGAATGAAGGGGACAGGAGTATTATGCACAGAATGAAGGGGCAGGAGTGTTATGCACAAAATTCAGGGGACAGGAGTGTAATACACAAAATGCAGGGGACAGGACTGTTATGCACAGAATGCAGGGGACATAAGTGTTATGCACAGAATGCAGGGGAAAGAGGTGTAATGCACAGAATGCAGGGGACAGGAGTGTGTAACACAGAGTGTAGTGGTAAGGAGAATACAAAAAAAAATTCAGCCTCCCTAAACTCCCCAAGTCTTGCTGGGGGGGTAAGATTTTATATCCATTCCCCCTCCTAGCACATGTCCTCTCTTCTCCCAAAACACCCCCCAGGACAGTCATACAGTATCATTTTACCCCACCCCAATCACTTAGTTTCAGCTTGTCACCCTCCTTCCATGTGTTCCCTCTCCAAATACTCCCCCACCCCTTCTTGCAAGTATCATCTACATTGTTTAGTTGTGTATAATCACAGACCTCAGATCAGCGTGGAGCATGCCCAGGGTTGTCTCTCCTCCCAGGCTCCACTGCCGAGGAGAAGGGGGCGGGTTCAGTCCGCTCTATAGTATGAAAGGCGGCTGGTGGGCAGAGACTGATGAGAGATGCTGGGTGCCTTGCAGACTGCAGAGCGGGGATCGTGCCGTGTGGGACACCAAACATCCCGCACAAGCTGCAGGGTAAGTGACACTGGTGCCCACACTAGTCGCGCCCCTGCCTGAAAGTGACTGGAGCCAAGTTGCAACACTTGGCTCTGCTCCTGGATTCGCTGGGACTCCTCTCCAGGACTAATCCAGGAATGGAATTTACCGCCCCCGCCCCCCTGGCGCCCTCAGGCGGCTGTCTCAGCTGCCTTATGGTGGCTCTGGCCTTGGCCCCACGTTATCACAGGTGCCTTAATGTGGCATTGTGGCTTCCACATGTATTAGCAAGCATACAACGTTTTTAGCTGGCTATCTTGTAAGTGTGCTGGAGACCTCTATTGTACTGTAAATTATAGCCTTTACAGAAAACCCATTGAGGGATATTTAGATTGTAAACTCCTATAAGCAGGGCCCACTTATTCCGCTTGTCTTGCATTGTACTGTAACTGAACTCTCTCCCTTTATTTTGTAAAGTGCTGTGCAAACTTTTGGCGCTATACACTAATCAGCCATGACATTAGGACCACCCACCATAACATGAGCACCCACCTAATATTGAGTAGGCCCTCCCTGTGCCACCAAAACAGCCCTGACCCGTCGACGCATGGACTCCACTAGACCTCTGAAGGTATGCTGTGGTATCTGGCACCAAGCCATCAATAGCAAATGCTTTAAGTTGTGTAGGTTGTGAGTTGGAGCCTCCATGGATTGGACTTGTTTTTCCAGCACATCTCACAGATACTCAGAGTGAGATCTGGAGAATATGGAGGCCAAATCAACACATCGAAGACACCTTCGTCCATTGCTCTGTGGTCCAGTTCTGATGCTTACGTGTCCATTGTAGGCTCTTTTGGCTGTGGACATGGGTCAGCATGGGCACCCTGGTCTTCAGCTACGCAGCCCCATGCACAACAAACTGCGATGCACTGTGTGTTCTGACACCTTTCTATCAGATTCAGCATTAACATTTCGGCAGTTTGAGCTACAGTAGCTCTTCCATTAGATCAAATACATGGACCAGCCTTTGCTCCCCACGTGTATCAATGAGCTTTGGCTGCTCATGACCCTATTGCCCTTTCCACTAGTCTTTCCTTCCTTAGACCACTTTTGGTGGGTCCTGATCACTGCAGACTACAAACATCCCACAAGAGCTGCAGTTTTGGAGATGCTTTGACCCAGTCGTCTAGCCATTACAATTTGGCCCTTGTCAGAGTCGCTCAAATCCTTACTCTTGTCCATTTTTTCTGCTTTGAACACATCAACTTTAAGGACAACATGTTTACTCATGTTTTACATGTCTCAATATATCCCACAGACTTTCAGATGCCATGTTAACAAAGATAATCAATGTTATCCACTTTACCTGTCAGTGGTCTTAATGTTATGGCTGATTGGTGTATAAATCCTGCATAATAGTAATAATTTACCATGGAAATTAGGGAACAGACTCCTAAAGAGACACTCTCACCTTGGTCATTTTCGGAAAAATACCAGTGTCTCTCTAAAGCCAACCATATCAAATCACCCTAAAATCCAGGGAGGCACAGTGTTTTGTACCCCTCTCACCCTGCATGATATACAAATTTCCCTTGATTCCGCTCATTCAGCAGAGACCTGATGCAGCTCTTTTCCGTGAATAATTACTAGGTGTCCTATATTTTACAAGACAGTCCTGATATGGTCATATGTGTAAAATACAGTACTGTATACAGTAATTTGTATTTTGCAGTTTTAGTTACTGTTTTTAAATTGTTTTCAACATTTATATACAGACATTGCACAATACTAAGTCTTTGTTGCACGCTTTGGATATAATGCTCTGGTAAATTCAACTTCGCCAAAGATGTGGTCCTGTGCACAGCGGAGTGCACCATTTTTCTATTCCTGATTCTTTTCTTAAAGATCTGCTGACTGGCCTAGCAGGGCTGGGGAAAAGCTAACTGACCACTCTGAGCTCTGGCAGGGACAACACTCTGTAATGTGTTTTTTTTTTACCTCTCTTGTGCATATTCTATATGGTCATCAGATGTAGCTGTAATATCTACTGCCCATTCACTCATCTTCAACAAAGCATTTCAGTCACTGGGGGCCTGAAGAAGCAAACGTGATCCAGGAAACATGAAGACCAACCTATGCAGCATTATGTGTAAACATAAAATTCTTTGGATATGCAATATTTTTGGGTGATAATTGAATATATACAGTGGGGACGGAAAGTACTCAGACCCCCTTAAATTTTTCACTCTTTGTTATATTGCAGCCATTTGCTAAAATGATTTAAGTTCATTTTTTTCCTCATTAATGTACACACAGCACCCCATATTGACAGAAAAACACAGAATTGTTGACATTTTTGCAGATTTATTAAAAAAGAAAAACTGAAATATCACATGGTCCTAAGTATTCAGACCCTTTGCTGTGACAATCATATATTTAACTCAGGTGCTGTCCATTTCTTCTGATCATCCTTGAGATGGTTCTACACCTTCATTTGAGTCCAGCTGTGTTTGATTATACTGATTGGACTTGATTAGGAAAGCCACACACCTGTCTATATAAGAACTTACTGCTCACAGTGCATGTCAGAGCAAATGAGAATCATGAGGTCAAAGGAACTGCCTGAAGAGTTCAGAGACAGAATTGTGGCAAGGCACAGATCTGGCCAAGGTTACAAAAAAATTTCTGCTGCACTTAAGGTTCATAAGAGTACAGTGGCCTCCATAATCCTTAAATGGTAGACGTTTGGGAGCTGGTCGTCCGGCCAAAATGAGCTATCGGGGAGAAGAGCCTTGGTGAGAGAGGTAAAGAAGAACCCAAAGATCACTGTGGCTGAGCTCCAGAGATGCAGTCGGGAGATGGGAGAAAGTTGTAGAAAGTCAACCATCACTGCAGCCCTCCACCAGTCGGGGCTTTATGGCAGAGTGGCCCAACGGAAGCCTCACCTCGGTGCAAGACACATGAAAGCCCGCATGGAGTTTGCTAAAAAAACACCTGAAGGACTCCAAGATGGTGAGAAATAAGATTCTTTGGTCTGATGAGACCAAGATAGAACTTTTTGGGCTTAATTCTAAGCGGTATGTGTGGTGAAAACCAGACACTGCTCATCACCTGTCCAATACAGTCCCAACAGTGAAGCATGGTGGTGGCAGCATCATGCTGTGGGGGTGTTTTTCAGCTGCAGGGACAGGACGACTGGTTGCAATTGAGGGAAAGATGAATGCGGCCAAGTACAGGGATATCCTGAACAAAAACCTTCTCCAGAGTGCTCTGGACCTTAGACTGGGCCGAAGGTTTACCTTCCAACAAGACAATGACCCTAAGCACACAGCTAAAATAACGAAGGAGTGGCTTCACAACAACTCAGTGACTGTTCTTGAATGGCCCAGCCAGAGCCCTGACTTAAACCCAATTGAGCATCTCTGGAGAGACCTAAAAATGGCTGTCCACCAACGTTTACCATCCAACCTGACAGAACTGGAGAGGATCTGCAAGGACGAATGGCAGAGGATCCCCAAATCCAGGTGTGAAAAACTTGTTGCATCTTTCCCAAAAAGACTCATGGCTGTATTAGATCAAAAGGGTGCTTCTACTAAATACTGAGCAAAGGGTCTGAATACTTAGGACCATGTGATATTTCAGTTTTTCCTTTTTAATAAATCTGCAAAAATGTCAACAATTCTGTGTTTTTCTGTCAATATGGGGTGCTGTGTGTACATTAATGAGGAAAAAAATGAACTTAAATAATTTTAGCAAATGGCTGCAATATAACGCAGTGAAAAATTTAAGGGGGTCTGAATACTTTCCGCCCCCACTGTGTATCAATGTATACATTTGTTTTTATAAAACAGAGTTATACATACAGGGTTTTTAGCTTGAATTTGTCTATTAAATGTCAATTAAATCTCTGTATATTTTATTTTTCCATATATTTCGTTTTTTTGTCCTTTGCTTGTACAAACATAAAAACATACAAGCGTGATGGCAGAAAAAATGCCAAGTGGTACATCAAGTCTGCCCCATTTTTTTAAATTTATAAACTGTATGTGTTTGTATGTTTGTTCAAATCAATGTTTGTCCCAAGCATGTTTGAATTCTCTTACTGTTGACTGACTCAGACTCACTACCTCTGCTGGAGGTCTAGTCCAAGAATCAATTACTCTTTTGGTAAAATAATATGTATGTTTCAAGACTAGTTTTGATCTATCCTCCTGATAGTTTGAAGTCATGTCTCCGTTTTCTTGATCGTGTCTTCATATTGAAAATACTGCCCTCCTGAACCGTATTGACGCCCTTGATGTATTTAAAGGTTTCAATCATGTCTCCCCTTTCCCTTCTTTCCTCCAGGCTGTACATATTAAGTTACTGAAGTCTTTCCTGATAGGTTTTATCCCCCACACCTTTCATAATTTTTGTTATCTGTCTCTGGACATGTTATATCTTATCAATATATTTTTCTAAGTGAGGTCTCCAGAACTGGACGCAGTATTCTAAATGAAGTCTAACTAAAGATCAATTGTATACAGTCAGGTCCATAAATATTTGGACATCGACACAATTCTAATCTTTTTGGCTCTATACACCACCACAATGGATTTGAAATAAAACGAACAGGTCAGGTGATTGACTTGGCCATTGCATAACATTTCACTTCTTTCCCTTAAAAAAACTCTGGTTACTTTCGCAGTATGCTTCGGGTCATTGTCCATCTGCACTGTGAAGCACCGTCCAATGAGTTCTGAAGCATTTTGCTGAATATGAGCAGATAATGCCCGAAACACTTCAGAATTCATCTTGCTGCTATTGTCAGCAGTCACATCATCAATAAATACAAGAGAACTAGTTCCATTGGCAGCCATACATGCCCACGCCATGACACGACCACCACCATGCTTCACTGATGAGGTGGTATGCTTTGGATCATGAGCAGTTCCTTTCCTTCTCCATACTCTTCTCTTCCCATCACTCTGGTACAAGTTGATCTTGGTCTCATCTGTCCATAGGATGTTGTTCCAGAACTGTGAAGGCTTTTTTAGATGTTGTTTGGCAAACTCTAATCTGGCCTACCTGTTTTTGAGGCTCACCAATGGTTACATCTTGTGGTGAACCCTCTGTATTCACTCTGGTGAAGTCTTCTCTTGATTGTTGACTTTGACTCACATACACCTACCTCCTGGAGATTTCTTGATCTGGCCAACTGTTGTGAAGGATGTTTTCTTCACCAGGGAAAGAATTCTTCAGTCATCCACTATAGTTGTTTTCCATGGTCTTCAGGGTCTTTTGGTGTTGCTGAGCTCACCGCTGCGTTCTTTCTTTTTAAGGATGTTCCAAACAGTTAATTTGGCCACACCTCATGTTTTTGCTATCTCTCTGATGGGTTTGTTTTGTTTTTTCAGCCTAATGGTGGCTTGCTTCAGTGATAGTGACAGCTCTTTGGATCCCATATTGAGAGTTGACAGCAACAGATTCCATTTGCAAAAAGCACACTTGAAATGAACTCTGGACCTTTTATCTGCTCCTTGTAAATGGGATAATGAGGGAATAACACACACCTGGCCATGAAACAGCTAAGTAGCCAATTGTCCCATTACTTTTGGTCCCTTAAAAAGTGGGAGGCACATATACAAACTGTTGTAATTCCTACACCATTCACCTGATTTGTATGTAAATACCCTCAAATTAAAGCTCAAAGTCTGCATGTTAAAGCACATCTTGTTTGTTTCATTTCAAATCCATTGTGGTGGTGTATAGAGCCAAAAAGATTAGAATTGTATCGATGTCCCAATATTTATGGACCTGACTGTATAGGGGATTTAGGACTTCCTTTCTCCTGGTAGTGACTTCTCTAGTGATGCATCCTAGAATTCTATTTGCTTTTTCCACTGCATGGTCATACTGTTCATTTTACAATCAACTGAAATAAGTACTCCCTAATCTTTTTCCTCTGGAGTGCTGGAACAACACTGTACCCCCAATATTATACTCTATCAAGGGATTCTTTTCCCCTAGGTGCATTATCTTACATTTAGGAAGCAGAGCCCTGGGAGCAGCTGACTCGCTCCATTGCTAGGCCACTAGCTCACCCCTGCTGACTGGAGGGGGTAGTGTAACACAACATCCAGCATTGCAGCAGAAAGTGAAGGTAAACTGACAGTAGACTATGTCTGCATCTCCATGTTTCTGTAGCCCAGCACCTAGCTACATTTGTAAATGTGTCACAGTACTGCTTTTTAAGCTACACCCCCTTACACAATTTAGCCAGATCCATTTTGCCACATGGCTGATTGCTATCTTATTACCTCATAAACTGTTCTCCCAGGTTGAAATCTCAGTAAAGCCCACCCCTGGCCACTGTATACTTACCCCTCCAGAGCTCTCCCAACACTCTTTCACCTATTGCAGCTGCCATCAAAATACTTAATGTCAGCTAAAATCTGAATTCAATGGTAATGGCACCTCCTTTGTCATGGGAACATGGTTGGGTCTAGCGATTGGCAGCTCAGTAAGCAAAACTAAGAGACTGTTTCGGAAAAATCTTACCAGTGGTAGAACTAAAAGTTCTTGTAGGGAAATCCCAGAGAGATGATATACTACAACACTGTAAATCTAAACATTTACAGTGTACAACACTGTAAATCTGAAAATCAGTAACATTTGGGCTGCATTCACACATTGACGTAGTGGGAACAAGCGCTTTTGCTCAGGATTTTGGTTGAGTGATTTGCACACAATTTTGCGTGTTGCCTAGGGCCAGCTTGAATGGGCTGCATTATGCGCATTTGTCGCACAAAAATAAGCTCCTGCTCCTTTTCAGGTTACAAGCATCACACAGTTTTTAAAGGCGTGCTTTACCACAGCAGAATCACTTCGTGTTTGGGGTGCCATTAACAGATGATGGGACCCAAATGCGTGTCGTGTGTGACTTGTGTTGGTACCATCAAGAAACCTCACAAATGTGGATAGAGTTGGAGGTCCATACAGTAAAGGCCGTGACTGATTGCTAAAAATGTGCTGTGAGCTGCACTAGCAGCTGGGAATCTGGTGAGTGCGGTAATGTCTTTATTCACAAGCAGTGGTAAATGTCTTAGAGGGTGATAGTCAAGGATCGGTTCATTGAACTTTTTGCATGGACTGTTTCTATTTATTTATTATATTTATGTATTGCTCACTTTCATTTTTCACCATTTATTACTATAGTCACTAGCTGTGATTTATTTAGTTATACCACTTTGAGATCATACTTTTGGACGCTGCACGTTATGGTTTTTACAGATTGATTTGTGGGGTTTGTATACTTGTCCGCTGCCAGCTGCCTTATACATCATTAGTGCTGACTTAATACATCTGGTTTGTGCAGCGATAGCCATGTTATTTGGAACCGCAGGCAGAATCGCGGCAACTCTGCCTATGATTCCAAATTGTGAAGTGTGAATGGAGCCCTTAGACTTGTCACTTTTTAATGCTTCTGTAATGAGATATAAGTTCCTAGTGACTCTCCACTCCAGCATGACTTTGAATCTCACAGTTGATAATGAGCGGGGTGAGTGGACACAGTGTCATCATTCTGGAAGAATCTTGAGCAGAGATGTACATGTCAGGGCCGGCTCTCGCCTGGCATCAAGCACTGCATACTGTGAATGTGCTGGCTATGTCAGGCTTATACACCAGTCACTCACTTCTCACTAAGCCTCAGGGAACTAAGAGGCAGTGATTGAAAAATGATTATATTTAACCCTTCCTGGAAAAATACAAATATATGATTGCTTTAAAGTTACACTAAACTCTGGTTTTAAAAAAAAGGAAATTCTATTAAAGTATTCATTCTTTTTGTTAGTTCCCTCAATTGCTTTCAGCCTCCTCAAAATCTCCAGATTCCTTTTTTTTTTTCTGCTGTGATCTGGTTTCCTGTTAGAGGTTGACTGTGTTCATTCTTCATGGACCCACTGTACAGTTTGTAGGAGCGTAGTCATGCGCTCTTGCTTGCTTCCGAGAGGGATTATGGAATATGGGATTTGTAGAGTGCATAGAGAAGTGCACATGACCACAGCTAATGTGCACTGGTCATTCCAAACAAACAGAAATGAGTTGTCACAGATAGCAACTGAAACCTGATATCGATTATTACCTTTCCCTACATCCAACACTTAAGGTGTGTATAAAGGCAAAAAAATATACCGTACATCTCTGCATAACGTTCACTTTTTCCCATGGTTTATTCCTCTAAACACTTTACTCATACTGAAAGAACCCGTTGATATTCCAGAAATGGATATGGCTCCTAATTTCTTTTTTTTAGGGTATAAACTTATTTTATTCACATGTGTTTGTTCTTCAAAGTCCTGGGTACCAATTGCAAGATGTAAACCAACATAATTCACATGTGTATTTTCTTCAAAGTCTAATGCCACGTACACATGAGCAGACTTTCCGGCAGACTTGGTCCATCGGACAATTCGATCATGTGTGGGCTCCAGCGGACTTTTTTTTCCTCAAAAAGTTAGACGGACCTAAAAATAAAACATGTTTCAAATCTTTCCGACGGACTCAAGTCCGGTCGAAAAATCCGCTCGTCTGTATGCTAGTCCGATGGACTAAAACCGACGCTAGCGCAGCTATTGGCTACTGGCTACTGGCTATCAACTTCCTTATTTTAGTCTGGTCATACGTCATCACGTACGAATCCGTCGGACTTTGGTGTGATCGTGTGTAGGCAAGTCCGTTCATTCGGAAAGTCCGTTGGAAGTCCGTCGAAAGTCTGTCGAATAGTCCGGTCGAAAGGTCCACTCGTGTGTACGCGGCATTAGGAAAAAACTGCACACCTCATCTGAAGTATTCATGTATGGCCATAGATCTTGTCTAAATATACAGATAAGTATCCATTTAGTCTAGCTTGATAAAGCCGATGTCCTTTACATACTGCCTGAAGCACTGATGGCACATGTTAAAGTCCATATTTGCAGATCAGTCCATGTCTGTTTGAACACATGAGGCAGGAGTGGGATCCCTGGCCAAAATTCCTCAGGTGACTCCGGGACAGATGCTGGTGGCCCATCGTGCTCACCTCACTGCTCGGGGAAAAAGGCTCTTAATTTCCTATTGCGGGCTGAAAACGCACAGCATTTTTGTGATGTCAGCCCTCCCAGTTATGGTTTGCTAAACTACTCAACCATTTCTATTTTCTTTATCTCCAAAATATAGACACAAATCAATATATTGTCCTAAGTATAAGAACTAGGAGGCCTATATAGACTCAATATAACACAGAAAATGTGGAGAGAACACAGGGCAGCTCTGAATTTCTCACAAGATCAACAGTATTTTTTGCACTTATAAAGCAGGTAAAACAACACTCTTTCAACAATATATTTAACAGACCAAACCTAAGAGTTTTAAATTCAATATTGGGGTTTATATGCACTTAAAATAAATAATAATATCTTGGCTTTAGATCAAGGCTAAAAGAGGGGGGCAGCTTTATAAGCCAGCCTCACCTCAGCAGCATTCAATTGATTTATATTTTTTTAGTACCTTTCTCCCTAAGAACTTGAAATGCTTTTTCTGCTGTTGGGCCTGATGGTGAGGCAACCATCCTGGACACATTTAGTAGAGTATCATACTAGGGCAATTATGGACAGGATCTGATTAACATGCCGGCATGTTGTTGGAGTGAGGGAGGAAACCAGTGTAATCCAAAGAACAGCACAGGGAGAACATACAAACTCTATGCATAGTGTCCAGCCCAGGACTCTACCTGAGGACTCCAGTGCTAACCACTAAGCCACTTTTCTGTAACTCTTTCCTTTTCTGTTTACAGAAACCATTGCCAGATATGAACTATTGAGCTTATAAACAACTCACTGCTACATATTAGTGTACACAAACTCTGCTTCTATCTGTCCCAAGAGACCTAGATATTTCCTTATTAGGAGGCCCCATCTTTTCTCCTACGCATAAAGCCAGACTGTTAAAAGTAGCCTGTTAGTCAAAGACATCTCTACCTGTGGTAGTCACTCAGTGAACACGTAGATATTCATTGGCAGCCCAGGACAGTCATAAGAGACAACACAACAGGCTTAGATAATGACAAAAAGCCAAAATGTATCTATAGGTAACAGTGCTGTTTAGTCTGCTTGGGTGGTATGTATTTGTGAAAACATGAGTGCATTTGAAACCATTGATGGAGCACATTAGGAAGATGCTACTGTTTTTACATGTTAGATAGATAGGTTCACTGTAAGCCCTCGAAGAACTCTAAACATTGGCAGCTGCAGATATCTTTTTTGCAACTTGGCCTTCTCACAGCCTTCCCAATCTGCACTGTATTCCTGTCAAGTTCTAAGCATGCATAATGTGAAGAGCCGATGTACAGAATTCAGACAATCCTTGTCTGCTTCTTTGCTGGTGGACAGCCATCATTACCTATGACACTTCCCCATTTAATTTGTTGCTACAGTATAGGCTAATTAGGCTAACTTTGTTACCCTTCCTCCTTTAGATCTCCTTTAAAGTTGAATGTTCCACCACCACACCAACACCTATTTTAAAGTGATGCTAAACCTTCAAAGTGTTTTAAATAAAAATAACAAACATGTTATACTTACCTGCTCTGTGCAATGGTCTTGCACAGAGCATCCCTGATCCTCTTCCTCTGGGGCCCCTACCGGTGCTCCAGGCACCTCCACTTCATCGGGTCCCCCCACGGGCACCCATGGGGGCGACTATGCGTGCTGGCTCCCAAGTCATGCTGCTGCGTCCATTGACACAGACAGCGGGACTTGGCCCCACTCCCCGCTCCCATGTCACAGGATTTGATTGACAGCGGCGGGAGCCAATGGCTCCCACTGCTATCAATGTGTCAAATGAGGCAAGTGCTCGTGCACATCAATGGATCAGATCCCGCTTCTGGTAAGTAAAAGGGGGGGTATGGGGGGGGGGCTGCAGCACAGTTTAATGCATAGAATGCATTGTGCATGTTAAGCCACTCTAGCATGTACAGTATCTCACAAAAGTGAGTACACTCCTCACATTTTTGTAAATATTTTTGTAATATCTTTTCATGTGACAACACTGAAGAAATGACACTTTGCTACAATGTAAAGTAGTGAGTGTACAGCTTGTATAACAGTGTAAATTTGCTGCCCCCTCAAAATAATTCAACACACAGCCATTAATGTCTAAACAGCTGGCAACAAAAGTGAGTACACCCCTAAGTGAAAATGTCCAAATTGGGCCCAAATTGTCAATATTTTGTGTGGCCACCATTATTTTACAGCACTGCCTTAACCCTCTTGGGCATGGAGTTCACCAGAGCTTCATAGGTTGCCACTGGAGTCCTCTTCCACTCCTCCATGACGACATCACAGAGCTGGTGGATGATAGAGACCTTGCGCTCCACCATCTTCTGTTTGAGGATGCCCCACAGATGCTCAGTAGGGTTTAGGTCTGGAGACATGCTTGGCCAGTCCATCACCTTTACCCTCAGCTTCTTTAGCAAAGCAGTGGTCATCTTGGAGGTGTGTTTGGGGTCGTTATCATGTTGGAATACTGTCCTGTGGCCCAGTCTCCGAAGGGAGGGGTTCATGCTCTGCTTCAGTATGTCACAGTACATGTTGGCATTCATGGTTCCCTCAGTGAACTGTAGCTCCCCAGTGCTGGCAGCACTCATGCAGCCTCAGACCATGACACTCCCACCACATGCTTGACTGTAGGCAAGACACACTTGTCTTTGCACTCCTCACCTGGTTGCCACCACACACGCTTGATACCATTTGAACCAAATATGTTTATCTTGGTCTCATCAGACCACAGGACATGGTTTCAGTAATCCATGTTCTTAGTCTGCTTGTCTTCAGCAAACTGTTTGTGGGCTTTCTTGGGCATCATCTTTAGAAGAGGCTTCCTTCTGGGATGACAGCCATGAAGACCAAGTTGATGTAGAGGGTGACATATGGTCTGAGCACTGACAGGCTGACCCCCCCACCCCTTCAACCTCTGCAGCAATGCTGGCAGCACTCATATGTCTGTTTCCCAAAGACAACTTCTGGATATGACGCTGAGCATGTGCACTCAACTTCTTTGGTCAACCATTGTGAGGCCTGTTTTGAGTGTAACCTGTCCTGTTAAATTGCTGTATGGTCTTGGCCACCATGCTACAGCTCAGTTTCAGGGTCTTGGCAATCTTCTTACAGCCTAGGCCATCTTTATGTAGAGCAACAATTCTTTTTTTCAGATCCTCAGAGAGTTCTTTGCCATGAGGTGCCAAGATGTTGAACTTCCAGTGACCAGTATGAGAGAGTGAGAGTGATTACACCAAATTTAACACACCTGCTCCCCATTTTCACTTAGGGGTGTATTCACTTTTGTTGACAGTGGTTTAGGCATCAATAGCTGTGTGTTGACTTATTTTGAGGGGACAGCACATTTACACTGTTATACAAGCTGTACACTTACTACATTGTAGCAAAGTGTAATTTCTTCAGTGTTGTCACATGAAAAGATATAATAAAATATTTACAAAAATGTGAGGGGTTTACTCACTTGTGTGAGATACTGTATGTATAGCACGGTCCCCTTGAGGACCGCTTGGATTTATCTGCTCATCTGCATCACCATGACCCTGTGAAACTTCCAACCAACCTGATACTCTACTCTGGGTTCAGACATCTTTCCACAAACACCTTTAAATGACACGTCACAAGTCAATATGTTTATATTATCTCAGCTTTTACTGGAGTAAGCAAGGTAGTAATAATTTACAAAAGAGGACAATAGATCAACTGAGTTCTGAATAACAGCCAAGACTTAGTAGAGGAATTCCCCAAAATATAGCTAAAGAACAGTTAACAGTATAAAGATACAATACACTTATATGTACAATAGAAGATTACCTGAAGCATGACCTGTAGGACAATGAGTGGTTAAGTGTTTAATGCAGGTAATCACACTCTAAAGGGAAACCTCAGGCCGGCCTATTCTACCTTTAAATCTTAATGAGGGATCAGACAGAATGAGGATAGTGTAGGACCCTTTAAATAGTGACAACAGCAATATCCGAGTTGCAGGCCTGATAGTCTTCACTGGCAGATGGAGCTCATTAGATTATATCCAATAAGACACAGTGGTGTATTAAAAGAATGACTGGCTTAAACAGGTTAATGGTCTTCCTTGAAATGATTATAGGCAAAGGTGTCTATTTACAGTGTACAAATAGAGGTGCAGTAAAGTGTTCCCAAGTTAAAGCTGTCTGTACACAGTGTTCCAATAAAGTAATCAGGGAAAGATTGCAGAAGATGGGCAATTGCCCTCTCACCAATGACTGGACAGAACTAGATGCCTTACAAGCAGCGACCCGGGAAGATACATCCATCAATGAAGCCGCCAGCGAGGACTCACAGGTGCGGAATGTGGACGATCATGGTGTCAAGCTGCTGAGTAGGTGCCGTGTAGATGTCTGACGATCAGGAAGCAGGTTTAGGCCGCAACCTCTCTCTCTCACCATCATGGAGAGTTGTGCATCACCACAGGCCCAGGAAGAAGAGACCTTCAGGTGGATCTCCTGGCTCCTTTAAAGTCTGTCCCAGAAGTCTCCTCGATGGTAACAAGGATGTGTAGTCCCAGTGTATGGTTCTGCAATGGAATTGCCAGTTAGAAAGACTACTAGTTCCACAATCCATTGGGTTGGGCTCACGGATATGATAATAGTCACTTGAGCCCAGCATTAAAGGGATACAACTATAGATGAGGAATGACGGAGACAGCACACAATATTACACTTCTAGTTCACCATCACTACATCTCCACCATCAGTGCTGTCTCCTATTGTAGTGTCCCCCTCTGCGTGTGATTTAGGAGGGAGGAGGAGAGAGCCAGCTGGTCATGTGAACACGGATCGCCACTCTAAAATTAGGTATATACAACATTTTTTTTAAATAAATTACACACAGGGCTCAGCAACCATGATACACTGTGGTCAGTTTACATAGGGGAGGGCAGAAACTGGCAGGATCAGCCAGGTTTTTTTAAGTGTTACAGGGGTCCAAATGACACAGCACAAGCACTGTGTTATATAACATGCTTTAAAAGAGCAGGGTCCATTTTTTTATATATTTGGGGGTTAACAAACGCTTTAAGTCTTTGCAACCACTTTAAGGCCAACTACAGGGTTGTAGACTTTATATGAAACTTTGTCCCCGTTGAGGAGTATTTCCCACAATTTCCATTTCAGGGGCCATGGTCGCTGTGGACTGGTGTCAATTACTCTCTCCAACAGGGACACAAACCATATGTTAGTAATGTATGGGATGGTGAGACCCTCTGTCAGGTTCTTATTGCTGTTCGGGTCTCCATTAGGGGAATTTTCTCTTAACTTTTTTTTTTCTCTTCCGTCCTGGTGATAATATTCAGGCATTGGGCAAAACAGAATGTCAGAGAAAATCTTCCCAAGTAGAAAGGGATAGTGATAGAAAAATGAACATGCTTGCTTTTAAGTCAGTGACGAAATAGTAAAGAAGGAATATCCTAGGTTCAATTCTGCAATACGATCTTGATCTGACTTTTAGTGTGATTATGTAGTGCTACTTGGATGCAACTTTGAGAAGGTTTGTATATTCTATGGGGCCAAAATCGCACTGGAATCGCACCAAAGTAGTACAGCAATCTTTTAAAAAAATGGTCTGTGCTGAGTCACATTGATATGAACCAACAGTATTGAAAACAATGTGATGTCCCTTGTCATGCAATTCTGTGAAACTCAAGTCACATCTGAAATCGCAGTAATGTGAACCAGGCCTAAGAGCCAACTATATCAGCCATGGAGGCTGTCAATACTCACAGCTTCTACTGTATATTTCTGTATATTTCTATCCTGAAAGGCTCCCTTTAAGAGATCATTTTAATGATAGAAAACAGCTCTTTTGATGAGATCCAGACAAAGCAAACACGCAATTCCTTATGAGCCTACAAATGCACTCATCCCAAGAGACTGCATGACCAGTCTGTTAGGAAGTCACAGTCCTATATCCAAGATGGTTGTGCTGAGGATCCGAAACACGGCAAAGAATCGACTACAGTGACAACAGCCCTGGACCCCTGGGCTGGTAAGTACCTGTTTATTAAAAGTCAGTAGCTACAGTATTTGTAACTGACTTTTAATTTTTTTAAACCGGACTGAAATTCCTCTTTAAGTGTTTTGTATTTCTTTGAAGGCAATCAGTTATACTGTATATAGAGTTTCACATTTAAAATGTAGTGGTCATAACTTATGCTGTATCCTAAATTGTTCTCTCCAATTATGTTTTTCAGGTCCCTGGAAGTAATTGCTGGATTGGAAAGTAACAGTAAAATATTCACTGTGCATGTTCAGGGATTGCTACAGTTACAGGTTAGTCGTATATAATTCTAGCGGTGTAATGCACAGGTGGGCCTTGATTTCCTGTTGCAAACAGCCATCTCTTTTCTTATAACAAACCTGTGCTTTGCCCATGCTGGGAAAAGTAGCAGGTTACCCTTATTCCCCCCCTCCCCAGCAGTACATACTTCCTTTACCCTCTGCCAACCATAAGGGCATCATTCAACCACAAGGGCTAAAGAAAATTCCTTGGACCTCCACTTAGGGTGAAGCATATGAAATCAGTGGTGTTACAATGGTCAGGAAGTCCTCAGCCTTGCATTTGCTTGATCTGGAGTGTTTCAGAGCTAAAAAGGAAAGTATGTGCAGCTAAGGTGTGCTTGTGTTTGGGGGGGGGGGGGATTATTAAAATCACCTGCTGCTTGGCTCTACAGTGGTATAGCAATTTCACATTTTGGATAGCTCTGGCCCCTGTGCCCTCACCTGTACTTGTAACTACCTGACAAGTTGTTTTCAGATGACCCATGTGTCTGTCTATTAGGTATCTCATTTCAGTTTGCCAACTGCACACAAGCAAATCCAGTGTAGTAAAATTGTGAGCTGCGACCTGGGATAATCGTGCTGAGTATCATGTGAAACTTACATCCCCTTACAATGGTCTCTGGTATAGACTAGACATTTGTTAGACTTGTTGTCCCATCAATGCCCATGTTAACTTCTAATGTTACTAGAAAACCTATAGAATATAATAACTAGTAGCAAGCCTTGAGCATTTGCTGCTAAAACTGCTAGTTTTCCCAAATCAGAATGGAAGAAGTCTAAGAGCATGATTCAGTAAGCCAGCCTGTGTAGCCAAAGGTAGCCTATATGAACCAGTTATGTATAGTGTTAGCTATTTCCAATAATGTAAAATTTGGTTGGCTCTTATAGGTTACTGCTTTTTGCACATCTCTTTTATTTTTTTAACACATTTCAGCATAAACTTGGATGCTAGATGTGCATCCACATCCAACACATTGTTCTTCCAATGTTATTATGCCCTACCCAGTGGACACTGCAGCCTAAGAGATGGTCCCCATTCATTACAATGCATTGCAGTCACACATGCTACAAACCCTTCACTGACAACGTGTCTTTACTGAGCCATCATTCCTAGTGCAATATTAGTTCACAAAGTCGTCCCTTTTTCAGCCCTCATCTGTACCATAACCTTCAATACATGTGGCAATTATTAGTTAATTTAACCACTTTCAAGTGATCGTGAATTGCAAATGTGATTGAAAGTATTTGCCAGAAGCTACCACCCAGATTGAATTTGGAAACAATAGGGCAATTGCAATGAAAACAATCTGATTTTTCTTTGTATTTTATCATGCTAATTTCAATTCTATCCCCTTGCAGTCAATCAAAACCCCATTTTATGGCTTCAATTGCTTTGCGGTTTAAAAAAAAATTTGATCAAATGTTCACAAATTTTCAAATGTATGGCCAGCTTATATAAGGGTGTAAACCAATCTCTGCTGGTTCCACGCAGCTTTGTTTAATTGCAACCCTCATCTTCTTCCTCATACCACAAATTTGGATTGAGAGCTTTTATTCCTGGAATCAGTGGTAAAATTACCACCATGGCTCCCACGAACAAGCAAGCTTCATGGTCCCAGTACTTTAAAATCTGCCGTACCAAATGTAGTCTCACTGCTTGCCATTGATACATTTATGACTAAAATATGTGCACTCAGTACTGGAACTTCTGACTATTGTGCACCACAGGGTTTTGCTATCCACTACCCGCAGGCCAATATACCTCAGGACAGTAAGTGGCAGGGCGAGGAAGTAAAGAGTTTTGGCAACTGCCGACAACTTGCTATGCTATGTTCCTGTATAGAACTTCCATGGAGCCATTCTCAGTTTGCTTGAGATAAAGTGTGCTTTGGTCGAAGCTTGTGTTGTGTGTGCTCTTTAAGAAAATTCTGCAGAGAACTAGACTTAATCATAGCAGGCTCCTTATTCAGGTAGCTAAAAGGTCTGTTGGTCATATAGTCTATAGTCTTCAAAATCAGTTGTATTTGAATTGTGAAACAGTTTCATAACTCCAATTATGTACTAAGAATATAAAAGAGAGAATCTGATTAGTAAGCTGTAGGTAGCAAGAACATTTTCCATTAGACACTTTGGTTCATTGTTCTCATGAAGGACTAGATGCCTCTGGCTGTGAGCATAGTAGTCTCCTACTGAGGACTAGAGACAGACTGTTTACCCATACAGAAGAGTAGAAAGTACTCTACTCACAGTTTAAATCTTTTCTTTCTTTATTCAGACTGTCAGACTGCCATACATTAAACTGAATTATTGTTAAATCAGCCGTAACTCTAGTTGACTCTCCAATGAAATTCTAACCACAACAGACACCTAAACAGATCATGAAACTTGATAAATGGCCCATTTATGATGTCTAACTGTCCATTCAATTACAGCTGCTTCGGGATAACAAAATAGCTCCCTCTCTGTTTATATTTTATTTCTAATGCACTTCAAGGAGTGTAATTTTTCCCAGGATGCCGTTCATTATGGTATTTTGTTTTTGCAAGTGGCCCTCAAGGCTGATCTATAAAGAGGAATCCTCCAGCCTTTGTTTATTTGAACCTTTTTTTTCATTTCATTGAAAGTTTGGAATCATAAAATTCCGTAAAAACAGTCCTTTCTTCAGTTATTTTTCTGGAACATTAGCAGTTGTCTGCGTGAGACAGCTAGAAATGACTATTATTGTTTTTGGAAGCCCCAGACATCATCTAGAGAGTCTTTAGATATCCACGGCTGCATTTGTTTTTCTTGTGGAGGAACATCTTTAAAATAGTTTGATTTGCTGCTCTGCTTCGCTTCCAAGAACTTTGCTCTGAAAAGTCTTTTCCTAGCAAGAGTTTATAAAAGCAATGAACCGTTTGTTTGTGCCGTATGCAAATACCTTCTCAAACGTGTTCACTCAACAGTCTGAGGTGTGTAAGCAAAGAGAGATTTGACTAAACAAGCTTATATGTATATGTACCAGCCAGGGTGCAGAAGACTCACTCACAAGGAAAATGTTTACTTAGAGAGTTGACATTTTGGTCTCCAAACAAACTTAGCTTATGAAGCTCTGGGATCTTTAAATAAACATTGGAAGGAAATCTTGTGATTGAGTTATCTACTATTTTTTTGTGTTCTGTGGTTACAGACTATGCCACCCAAGTTTACTGGACTACAGAGATTGCAAGGGCTCGGAACGGGGGTCAGTTGCAAAGGCATATGCAATACAAAGGAAGGAATATTAAACTTTAAATTGTTAAGACTTATTTTTTTAATTTGGGTTGAGTAGGTTAGGGTTACAACTCCTTTCAGTTTATTTTTTTGCTTGTCCATTTTGGGGAATTTCCCCTTGCTTCCTGTCCCAGAGACACAACAGGAAGAAAGAGGAATTCTCTACTAAGTACATGTCTTTATATGATCTTAACTTCTTGACGCCGGCTCTTTCCAGATTTCAGATTCCGGGAGGTGAGGTAGGGTTTATGATCATGTGACCGCCGTGATTAGCTGTCATGGCAGTCACATGATCGGAAAGCTCCCGATCGCAAGCAGCGATCAGGAGCTTTCCATTAGCCACCGGTAACTGTGCAGGGAAAGTGCAGGGTGTGCTCTTGGCACAGCTGTGTTTGCAACGTGGTACACAAATATGTGTCCACACGGCACCAAGGTCCACTCGCCGAGAGGCCACATATTTGTGTGCCATCGGTGCTAACAGGTTAAAGTAAACCTGGCATAGCCTTGAAGGGTAAGTTCATCTTTTCACATAAAATTAAAAGGTAAACTAACTCCAGATATCCTGGCCACCCTGAAGGACACTGCTGCACATGGTGTCTGTGATGCCGCTTGTTGCCAGTATAGCAGTCCTTACACCGTACACCACAAAATTCAGCTCAGGATTGAGTATTCATCATAATGGTCACAATAGCAAGCACTCAGTGGTCAACATGACCACGTGACTGTTCTGACCAGTGGGAAGCACTTCTTTCTTCTGGGACACCTTTAAGAGAGGTATGGACTGCAGGGAGAGAGAGATATCATTTTGCCCCTATACAAATCATTAGTAAGGCCTTATTTGGAATATGCAGTTCAGTTTTGGGCACCAGTTCACAAAAAGGAACTGGAGTAAGTGCAGAGAAGGACAACCAAACAGATAAGAGGCATGGAGAAGCTCAGCTATGAGGAAAGATTAGAGGAACTGAATTTACTCTCTCTTGAGAAGCGAAGATTAAGGGGGATATGATCAAGATGTAAAAATACATACGTATATACTCGAGTATAAGCCGACCCGAATATAAGTCGAGGTACCTATTTTTACCACACAAAAAACTGGGAAAACGTATTGACTCGCGTAAAAGCCTAGGGTGGGAAATGCAGCAGCTACTGGTAAACAATGCCCATCTGCAGCCTCACTGTGCCCATCTGCAGCTTCACTGTGCTCATTTGCAGCCTCACTGTGCCCATCTGTATCATCAGTGCCCATCTGCAGCCTCAAATGTTCCCATATGCATCCTCATTGTGCCCATTTGCAGCCTTACTGTGCCCATCTGCAGCCTCACTGTGCCCATTTGCAGCCTCACTGTGCCCATCGGCAGCCTCACTGTGCCCACCTGATTACAAACAGCGTTTGTCTCCCGCTGTGTCATGCAACTACAGTCTTAACTGTTCAGTGGCCATTCCACTGTAACAAAGCCCCCTCCTCCTCATCCCTGATAGATGGAACAGTAATTCAGTTTCCCAGCATTGTATCAGTTTTCTGTGTTCCGTCTATCACAGACGAGGAGGAGGCGGGGCTTTGTTACAGTGGACGGCCTCTAAACAGTTAAGACTGCATGACACAGCGGGAGACCCTCACTCAAGTATAAGCTGAGGGGGGACTTTTTCAGCATAAAAAATGTGCTGAAAAAGTCGGCTTATACTCAAATATATACGGTAAGTGGTCCATATAGTGAACTTGGTGTTGAGTTATTCACTTTAAGGTCATCACAGAGGACAAGGGGGCATTCTTTGCATCTGGAGGAAAAGAGATTTAACCTCCAGATACAGAAAGGCTTCTTCACAGTAAGAGCTGTGAAAATGTGGAATAGACTCCCTTAAGAGCTGGTTATGGCTAGCTCAGATTCTTTAAAAAAAAGGTCTGGATTCTTACCTAGATACACATAATATAACTGGATACTAATATCTATAAAGTAAAGTTCATCCAGGGAATAGCTGATTGCCTTTTTTTGGGATCAGGGAGGAATTTGGAGCAAATTGGATCATGATTTTTTCATGTTTTTTTTTTTGCATTCCTCTGGATCAACTGTGGGTATAGAATTGTATAACAAAAAAAAAAATTCCCTTCTATTGGTTGAACTGGATGGACTTTTTTCAACCAGACTAACTACGTATGTAACTATGTAACTTTACCAGAAGAACAAGCCTCCGATGCACTTCTCATTGATCAGCATGGACACTTGGCTGCACTGAATGAGCGCTTGCCATTGCAAGCATGATAATGAACACTCACTCTGGGGTTGTGTTTTGTGGTGTACAGTGTAGAGACCACTACATTGGCAGCACAGTGCATCACAGCCACTATGTGCAGTGGGGTCCATAGGGGTAGCCAGGATATTTGAAGTTGTCACTAAAACAGCTAAGTAATATGCAGCTGGCATATACTGTAACAAGTCAAAATCCACCAAAGGCTGAATTACAGTTCTGTTTGGACCAAGCCTTTAACTCCTTCAGATCTGCGCTATAGCCGAATGACGGCTACAGCGCGGATCTACTTTGGCGGGAGTACGTCTATTGACGTCCTCCCCTTTGCAGCCTTGCCACGCCCCCCCTGAAGGGGGCGCGCGCTGTGATCACCCTAGTCAATGAGACTCGGGTGATTACAGATCCGAGTAAGGGGTCAATCCCGGCCTCTTACCACATGATCAGCTGTCAGCCAATGACAGCTGATCATGTGATGTAAACAGAGGATTGGTAATGGTTTTTTTTCTTCTCACGCTGTCAGCCTGAAAAGAAAAAAAGCCGATTACTGGTTTCAGTTTGCAGGGACATCGGTCCCGAAGAGAAGCAGCATGTTATGTGCCCACCAGTACCGCCTGCAAGTGCCACAAATCAGTGCCAAAAATCAGTGCCCACAGTGCCCATGTTACTTAAGTGCCAGCAATCAGTGCCACCTATCAATGCCCACCAGTGGTGCCAATCAGTGCCTTATCAGTGCCACCTAGCAGTGCTGCCTATCAGTGTCACCTACCAGTGCCGATCAGTACCCATCACTGCCACCCATCAGTGCCCATCTGTGCCACCTATCAGTGCCACCTATTAGTACCCTTCAGTGCTACTTATCAATGCCCTTCAGTACCGCCCATCAGTGCCACCTCTCAGTGCCCACCCATCAGTGCCCACCAGTGCCGCCTATTAGTGCCCATCAGTGCCACTTTATCAGTGCCCATCAGTATCGCCTTATCAGTGCCCATCAGTGCAGCCTTATCAGTGCCCATCAGAGCACCCTATCAGTGCCCATCAGTGTAGTTTCATCAGCATACATCAATGAAGGAGAAAAAGTACCTGTTTGCAAAATTTATTAACAAAATATAAAACGGTTTTGTATTTTTTTTTAAAATTTGGTATTTATTTTTTTTAACAAAAAATAAAAAACCCAGAGGTGATCAAATACCACCAAAAGAAAGCTCTATTTGTGGGAAAAAAATGATAAAAATTTCATTTGGGTACAGTGTTGTATGACCGCGCAATTGTCATTCAAAGAGTGACAGTGCTAAAATCTGAAAATTGGTCTGGGCAGGAGGGGGGTTTAGGTGCCCAGTAAGCAAGTGGTTAAGAGAAAAAAATAATCTATTTTAGATTGCATTTCAGAATTTATGCAAAAAAGGGCTTTTCTCTATAGCCTATAAAATATTCATTTCCACCTCTTGCAGTTTTTCAAGCCATATATTTCAAACACTTTACATACAGCATTTTGTTGACCTGGTTTTGGCCTAGATGACACAAAGCCCTTATTCATTGGGGTCAAGCAGCAGGTCTGTTTTATTCTGGTCAACATTTAAAAGTACACCTTGAAATGCAAGCAGGGGTCTAGCATATCTATTCAGTGCTTCAGATAAATCCCATGGGGTGAACCATCCCACCCCAATCCCTTTTGTTGGTAATCTGGTGATCCTGGAATGTGTCTGCTTGTGGTTGTTGAATACTTTCTGCAGGGCTCCTATTGCTGTCTGTGACATACAGAAAGCTCTGCTGTAGAATATGCGGACAATAGGGTTGAAGAGTGCAACTGCACTTTGCAAAGTGCACAGTGTATTCGCCTTTAGTAAATCAACCCCAGTGTTTTTAGCAAGTTTCATTTATAAAGCCTCTTGTTTAACCGCTTTCCGACCGGCCCACGCCGATATACGTCAGCAGAATGGCACTCCTGCGCAAACTGACCTACCTGTACGTCAGTCCACAAAAGCAGGATAGCGGGAGTGTGCCTGCGGTCCCCCCGACTCGATCTCCGCCAGCAGTCCGCAATCAAGGAGAAACGGCGAGGAGAGGCAGAACGGGAAACTGCCTATGTAAACAAGGCACTTCCCCGTTCTGCCTAGTAACATGACAGATATCTTCTGTTCCCTGTCATCGGGAACATCATTCTCTGTCATGTCAGTGGTAGCCCATCCCCCCTACAGTTAAACCCCACTGAGGGAACACACTTAACCCCTTGATTGCCCCCTAGTTTTTAACCCTTTCCCTGCCAGTGACAGTAATCAGTGGCTATTTTTAGCTCTGATCGCTGTATAAAAATCAATGGTCCCAAAATAGTGTAAAAAGTGTCCGATCTGTCAGCCGCAATGTCGCAGTCCCGATAAAAAAATCGCAGATCACTGCCATTACTAATAAATAAAAATAAAAATGCCATTAATCTATCCCCTATTTTGTAGACGCTATAACTTTTGCGCAAACCAATCAATATACACTTATTGCATTTTTTTTTTACCAAAAATATGTAGAAGAATACATATCGGGGCCAAAATGGGGCCAAAGTGTCAATAATTTATGTGGCCACCATTATTTTCCAGCACTGACTTAACCCTCTTGGGCATGGAGTTCGCCAGAGCTTCACAGAATACCACTGGAGTCCTCTTCCACTCCTCCATGACGACATCACGGAGCTGGTGGATGTTAGAGACCTTGCGCTCCTCCACCTCCTGTTTGAGGATGGCCCACAGATGCTCAATAGGGTTTAGTTCTGGAGACATGCTTGGCCAGTCTATCACCTTTACCCTCAGCTTCTTTAGAAAGGCAGTGTTCATCTTTGAGGTGTGTCTGGGGTCGTTATCATGTTGGAATACTGCCCTGCGGCCCAGTCTCCGAAGGGAGGGGATCATGCTCTGCTTCAGTTTGTCACAGTACATGTTGGCATTCATGGTTCCCTCAAAGAACTGTAGCTTCCCAGTGCCGGCAACACTCATGCAGCCCCAGCTTGACACCATCTGAACCAAATAAGGTTATCTTGGTCTCATCAGACCATAGGACATGGTTCCAGTAATCCATGTTCTTAGTCTGCTTGTCTTCAGCAAACTGTGGGCTTTCTTGTGCATCATCTTTAGAAGAGGCTTCCTTCTGGGACGACAGCCATGCAGACCAATTTGATGCAGTGTGCCCCATATGGTCTGAGCACTGACAGGTTGACCCCCCCCCACCCCTTCAACCTCTGCAGCAATGCTGGCAGCACTCATATCTATTTCCCAAAGACAACCTCTGGATATGATGCTGAGCACATGCACTTAACTTCTTTGGTCAACCATGGCGAGGCCTGTTCTGAGTGCAACCTGTCCTGTTAAACCACTGTATGGTCTTGGACACCATGCTGCAGCTCAGCTTCAGGGTCTTGGCAATCTTCTTATAGCCGTGGTCATCTTTATGTAGAGCAACAATTATTTTTTTCAGATCCTCTGAGAGTTCTTTGCCATGAGGTGCCATGTTGAACTTCCAGTGACCAGTATGATAGACTGAGATTGATAACACCAAATTTAACACACCGGCTCCCCATTCACACCTGAGACCTTGTAACATTAACGAGTCACATGACACTGGGGAGGGAAAATGGCTAATTGGGCCAAATTTGGGCATTTTCACTTAGGGGTGTACTCATTTTCACTTAGGGGTGTACTTTTGTTGCCAGAGGTTTAGACATTAATGGCTGTGTGTTGAGTTATTTTGAGGGGACAGCAAATTTACACTGTTAAAGAAGCTGTACACTCACTACTTTACTTTGTAGCAAAGTGTAATTTCTTCAGTGTTGTCACATGAAAAGATATAATAAAATATTTCCAAAAATGTGAGGGGTGTACTCACTTTTGTGAGATACTGTATATGCCTAGAGTTGAGCTTATACTGCCTGTATTCCCCTTGCAGTTTGCCTTTACCCATTACTTACCTTGCCTTATTATGTGTCTCTGCATGGAGGCAGGTATTCTGGTAGAGACAGGGCTTTGCTTCCTCATTTTAAAGCCCTTGGCCAAGAGAACATTAAAAAACAAACACAGTCGTGACATCATTAAATCTAATTCCAAATCTCCTAAGCAGCCAGAGGTAGCAGTGCCTTAGATGTCACACTGCAGATACACAGCTATGAGGTTTTAGGTACACGAGTGCCTAGACACACTCACATTCGAGGAAGTGCACTGCTATCAGGAGGAATTCCAGACAAAGGGTACATTTGTCAGATACTTTTACATAACATAGGAAATCTTCACTTTTTGCATTCAGACCCACTTAAAGACCAATGCCAAATCAACTGAGTGAAAACACAACCTCCATGTATATGATCTGGTAATTTGTCATAATGTGTATTTTTAATAATGATTTAGTATATGCGTATATTGTGTATCTCATGTAATTTCCTTGTTTTTTGTCTTCCAGAGTGGCCAGTACACATCAATATTTGTTGACAATGGTGCAGGGGCACCTATCACAGTCCAAAATGGGTCTGATTTTATGGGTATCTTTATGGGACTGTAAACAATACTGTGGGAAGAACCTAGACTGAAGCAATATCAAGCTTACACATTCACTTACCTGCAATGGAAGAAGCTTTCACCATATCCGTTACCTAGGACTTTCTCCTGCGTAACTGCTTGGCACTCGCAGGACGAGGAGGAAATTCATGTAGGCCCAATGCCTGTTGCTGCTGCTTCTGAGCCTTGCAATGCCATGTAAGTCTGCAGTGGATACAATGGCTCTCTTATGCATACCGTTGCAGGCCCCATTAACAGTGAATGGGTCAGTATTTACATGTCGGACTCTATAAATAAAATTGTAATATTTAGAGGATCCTGTCCTGCTCGTTGTTTGTTGTACGATGTGTGTCATAAATATGGGGAATTGTGGAACGTGAACTTCAGAAAGGTCAACAATTGTTTTTCCAGTAGCACATCATTGGCCCCATTACACATGGACTCTGATGAAATGAAGCACAGGACTTTGAGAACACTTTAATTATCAAATTAAAATGGAGTGAGAGCGAACCCTGTTCATGGACATGATGGCGTCTATGATGTCACATGGTGCAAGCAAGAGATCTCCATTACATGTTTGTTTTTGAATTTATACGCATTGATCTTTGTATTGATTTTTATCTTATAAAGTATTGCATAAAATGGCTGTAATTTAATAAACATTTCACGTTCATCTATAATGAAAAAAAATATTAATTTGATTTCATTATTAGCAAGGATTACAAAATGATGGGTAAAAAGGGTAGATACATTTATAAATGCTTAAAGTTAAATTGGCCATTAATTGCAACATTGATGAAGAGCAGAATTATTTGGTACATGAAAGTACATGTATTTGTCTTCATATCAATCCCTATGTCCCTGTAATGTCTCCTTTTTTTTAACCCAGTATATGCATGGGACCTTGGCTTCTGCCCAAGTTGAGCTTAAATTATTACTAAACCCACTACAGTAAAATCAGTCTGTATATGCAGTAAAGCATGCTTGTTATACTCACTGTGGAACCTAAGGTGTTAATCCTCCACATTGTGTAAAAAGGCTGTTTGATCCTGGCTTCTCTGATTCTCCCCTCCTTCCAGTGTCCCCTAATAATTTCCTGATAACACAGAGTCTATGGAGTCAGGCTGCACTTACTCAGTTTGGTGTGTATTGCTAGAGAGGTTTTTTCTTTCTTGGGAGAATGCATGTGATCAGCACAGAGCCAATCAGGACTGTCCAGACAGAGGTCAGGGGTCTTGCAGTCTCATAGGACAGTCAGAAAACTCCTTCTACAAGCTTTAACTAGTGCTTGGCTGGACACTGATAGAGGCCACAGGACTGCTATATACTGTAGATGAGAAAGGGTATTAATCTGTTTATATTTACTAAAATAATTACATTTCCATGTTCTGTGTACTGTGGGAGATGAGATATAGTGAATGCAGGGTCCTGGCTTCACACTTTAAAGTGGAACTTTACCCATAATAATTTGATAACAAACAATGTTCTTTATCAAAAGAACATGCATTAATAATTATGCTACCAAAATTAGTGTGTGCTGTAAATTGCCTCTAGCATTGCTCCTGTTTCTTTTTACTGGAAGTAGGGTTGTCACCTCATCCCTTTAAAACTGAACACATATTAATTACACAGGCTCTGTGGCTGATTAGGGTGGTAATTAAATTCACTTAGTGCCTTATCTGCAATAAATTTGCCTCAGAACCTGTGTAATTAATATGTGTTCAGTTTTAAAGGGATGAGGTGGCAACCCTAGAAGGAGGCTGCCATTTTGTTGAAGCACAGAGCAGTCACTTCCTTAAGGGAAATTCTTCCCCTCTCATTGGTCTCAATAACAATATGTCACTTTTTTTCAATTAAATGTGGGCATTTCCCCCCCTTGATTGTATGTCTTGGCTCAGCTAGAGAGGAAAGCTGACAGAAGCTTTACTGTACTGAAGTTCATAGCTGCTGAGGGAGAAAGAAGAGAATATCAGGAAGATAAGACACTCTCCTTGTAAGTTTAACTCTTTTGTGTCTCCCTAGCAGCAGAGTTTGTCCTGTGTTCCCTGGGCATAGTCTGTGCCATTCCTCAATCTTCCTCCCCCTTTAAATCTTTTGAAGTGATATATTTCCTAATGAATAAATTTGGAGGCAGGCCAAGCTTGACTTTCACAGAAAAAGTCAGGATTTGTATGTTGCTTAGCAGCCTTTACTTTTAGACCTTCTCATTGTTTGACTCATGGTTTTTAATGAAGGCAGCCTATGATTATGTGTTTTGACATCATACTGTATGTTTAGTTTGAATTGCCTAGATTTGTAATAGTTTTTTTAAATTTTATTTTAAGCATCAGTTCCCTCTTCCTCTGCCCTATAGCAATGTTTTCCATATACCAGATAAAGATGATAAGAATGACTTGTATATAAAATGCTCTAAAATGGAACCCATAGTCAAGTTTCAGCCCTTGGGTCAATAGTCTCTGATGAACAAGGAGCAAAGACAACAAAATAAAAAATGATATAACATTATTATTCACAAAATTAAATTTATAGAAATTTCAAACGAGAAAACATACACTTTAAATCCGAAATGGATAGCAGCATTTGCTTTAGGTGAATTTAAAGCTTATCTCTGGGGAAATGGAAAAATCCTCCCTTGCACTGTGGTTGTGTTCGTAATGCAAGCGTTAAATACCCTTTTAGGTCTAGGGGGCCACAAAAAGCAGTTTTACTTACCCATACTTATCTCAGCAGCCAGCGTTCTCCTCTTCTCCCCTATGCACCAGCTGTGGACTGTCCCTTGGCATCCTTAAATCCAGTGCAGGGCTGTGTGCGCTGTATTGAACTTGATGACATCAGATGACCTGCAACTGCTGGAGCACAAGAGAGAAGAGACTGTGGAGACTAGTTTTGCAGCCTGGAAGGAGCATATTAGAGCAGGGGATTTGGTAAGTAAAACATTTTCTTTGCTGGCTCCTATACCTAAAGGAGCATTTAACCCTTGCAGTGTGGGGCCAGCCCCACTGTACAGGAGCATTTTTATCTTTCCAGGTGTTCAATTTTAAATATATTCATTCTACTGCATACTCCCAGGCATAAAAAGTATCAGAATTATATTGAATGACAATACCAATCTTTTATTTATATTGCAGATGGTTCAGTAGTCTAACCTCTGCTGTGCACCAACCAAAGTGAGGACACTCCCAACAGCAAAAGATGAAAGTACTATCAAATGTTTGGTGACTTTGATGTTGTGAATTTCAAATTAAACATGTTTAGATGGACAGGTCATATAATCTGACTGGATGAAAATAATGTTACCAAGAAATTTTTACTATCTAAGCCTAGAGGAAGGTGGCCAAAAGGAAGACCAAAACTGCAGTGGGAGTAACCAGGGGACACCACAAAGATTGGATGTAGAAGCTGGAAAGCAGCTGCTTACAATGAAATGGCAGAAGCTCTCGAAAAACATCAAGGTCATCCTAGGTTTTAAGCTGGCCAGGCATAGAGGGATCAGACAGTTTGTCCAGTTCAGCAATACCTGGACAAATTTCGATCCATATATGGGCAGGCTGGTTGTACTGAAGTTGATCCATCAATTGACTTCAGTACAACCAGCTTGTCTGTTTTCTTTTTTGCCCTATCACTGCCAGCGGCTATACCTGTCAGCAGTGATGATTGTATTCTGCCGGAGGAGAATGCTCCCCGCACTCCCTGCCAGCAGAACACAATAGTAACACAGGAAGGATTCTTCCATCAACACTGACTGTGTTGATGGGGGAATCAAGCAGCTTTCATTCCGTCATCTGGAAAGTATAGGTCCTCAGTTAAACAAAATCTGATTACACCAGAGATCCTGCAGTGAGATATTACATGAGGTCTTTAATAAAAGACAAGAACATTTTTTCAGAAGATTTAGGGACATTGAGGTTGATTTACTAAAGGCAAATAGACTGTTCACTTAGTAGGCAAGTGCAATCTACCTTCTACACTGCAGGTGGTGCTCTTGTTCAGTGGCATTGCACTTGGAGAGGAAGTCAGGAGGAACATAGTTCCTCTATGGTTTTCTGGGTCACCGGGGAAGCTATCCCATTGGAAGCCCCATGTGACTCTAGCAGCCATCTTGGTAGAGCCTTTTTTAAGGCCCTGGTTCCCAGGATTGGCGTGCATGTTGTGAGTTGATGGAGTAGGGACATGTACCCCACCTGGTAGGGACAGAACTAGCGACAGAAAAAGGTTCCTAACAGTAGGGAAAGCCTAGGGCTTGCAATTTCTTTGGACATTTCCCTGCTTGGTCAGAATTCTACCACTCTCTACAGGTGCTGTCAGTTCGGCTGAATCCTGCTCTCTACACACTGCTGGAACTGTGAGTATGAGTCAGGCTGGGTTTCCTTTCCACCAGGCTATTTGTGAACTGTCTCTGCATTATTTTAATACAAGTTCTTTCATTGCACTGGGACTGACTGTATTATTGCTGCTGCTGCACCCCACCTACAACTTTGCAAGGGATGTTGCACTTTTAAAAGGGAATGTTCTCCAGATATTAGTGAATGAGGTGAAGCTGTGCTGACTTCCATCAGCCCATCATGTGCATACAAAATGCTGTTTTTATTTCTCTTGCATGTGATTGGGTAGTCTTTGCAAATTGAAATTTCACCTCATTCACTAAGCTCTGGGGAAAAGTCCCTTGCAAAGTGCAACTTTACTTGCAAAGTGAACAGCCCATTTACCCTTAGTAAATCAACCCCATTATGTCAGAAGTGATAAAATCTGCAAGCAAAGGACAATACAACTGTGAGTAACCCCCAAAATGCCATACTCTTGACTAAAAATGGCAATCATATGAAAACGTTTTCCTGATAGACATAAAGCCTTGTTAATCTCTAAATCTTTGCTTTGTTCTGATAACCTCAGTAAGAACTGAAAGAGCTAGGAACAAAAATCACATATATCTACAACTATACTGTAGCTTATGGGAGATAGGAGATCAGAACCAGCCGATTGCAGAACAACGTATATAAATATACCAAGTAGGGAGCATTCCCAGGCACCTACTAGGCTTGTGGACAGTATTCACAAGTCATTATATGGAAATAATGAGAAAAATGCACAAACCAAAGCAGTGTCTAGCTTTTAGAACTATTTGTTAAGTGTAGAGGAAAGAATTATATTACAAGATGTAGCGGGGCCAGAATTGCTATGGTGAAAAAAAAAATAAACGATGAGGGAAGTAGACTCCCCGTCTGTTGCTATTCTAAAAACAACACATAACTGCACACAGAACCAGAGGAGACATGGACTGATGCCCTGTACACACAATTGGACATTTCGGCAACAAAACCGTGGATTTTGTTCGAAGGATGTTGGCTCAAACTTTTCTTGCATACACACGGTCACACAAATGTTGGCCAACAATTACGAACGTGGTGACGTACGAGACGTACAACGAGCCAAGAAAAAGGAAGTTCAACAGTCAGTACTGCGCCTTCTGCTTGATTCCGAGCAGGCGTGAATTTTTGCGCATCGGACTTGTGTACACACGATCGTAAATTCCGATAACAAAGTTTTGTTGGCGGAAAATTTGAGAACCTGCCAGCCAACATTTGTTGACGGAAAGTCCGACAACAAATGTTCGATGGAGCATACACACGGCCGGACTTTCAGCCAACAAGCTCACATCCAACACTTGTTGTCGGAAAATCCGATCATGTGTACGGGGCATAACAGTACAATGAATGGGATGTCTGGTCCAGCAAAGGGCATGGGCTTAGTAAAAGATCCAGAAGATGATGCATTAGCTGTACATTTCAGACCCTTACAGGTCTTTGTGAAGGTTCTCATTTATCCAGATCATGGTATGGCTAGTAGAAGTTTGTCATATTTACCCTGACTTGTCCTGTAATGTTGAAGACATTTTACTACTCCACTTTGGCATCCTCAATTCTAAAGTATGTCGGGGACATAACCCAGCATTTAAAGCCATGCAAGCATTCACCTTGGCCCAATCACCATTGTGTCATGAAATGAGTCAAGGTAGATGCTGATTGTCCAAGATACCACCATGTTCACCTCTCTCATGTTCCCGGACAATCAGTATTTGCCTTGACATCTTTAGTGACAGCATGGTGAATGGTAGTATAACTGAGTTATCTATATGAACAAAATGCTGAGATATGTTTGTGGTACTCATCAGAACTGAGGACCCCACTTAAATAAGAGGCAAAATGTTTCAAATGTTGCAGAACAAGTCCAACTAAATGTGACTAACTACTTCTAGCTACTCAAAGTGCTTTCTTCTTTTGGTTATATGCATATATTTCACAGGGGCCTTTGAACTCTAGTGAAGACACTGGATGAAATACTTTATGTTGCAAATATAGTATGTATATAACCCCTTGAAAATGTTTTGGTATAACATATGGCTGATCCTGTTTTTACTGTTTTATAGATAAGATCAACAAGCAACACAGATTATATACAGTACATATATATAAAAGTAGTTCTAAAGTCTAATTTACAGTAGGCCCTGATTCCTTCCCCTTGCTGCTGACTGGGTAAAGACTATAATAAAAGTGCTGAAATATTTACATATAACCAAGTTCAGGTCCCTCTGGTGACAAGTGGTTTGCTTCTTCCTGGCCACTTCCTCTTAGCAAACGTGGCTCACAATGAGATCTTTATGAAGCCAAGGCACTGACTGTCTCTGCTCAGTTCATCTGAAACCAGTAAGATTGGGAGGCTATTATCCAAAGTCTTTAGATTGGATTGAATAGTTTCTGAATTATACATATGTAGCACAAACCCCAGACTGGGCAGGCTGTATCATCCAAGGTTCCATTCCCTGTGAGGCATATGACAGACAGACACACAGCAGTTCACAGCCACTCAACTCAAAAATCAGGCAGTCTTTTTTTAGTTAATTTGCTGGTATAACTTGGGTAGGGTGCGGGTAAGCCTTGGGATACTCCAAACTAGCAGAAAATTAATGGAGGACACTTCTAACTGCGCTGCCTCTTCAGGTTTCAGCCACCCTCTTGTATTCAGTGTCTAGTGAGCTACAACTCAGGGGACCTCTTTGCGAAGGTAAGGCCTTAGTCAGCAAACTAGAATAAGCTCTGGATAGGGTGGCAAGGACAGTCTTTGGGATCTTTTAAGAGTGTACACACTATGCTCTGTGTACTTCTATACTTTCTTGCAGTATCAGCCAGCCTCTGTACTGGATGCCTCAGATTAGATCCTCTGTGGACTTCCTGCACTGCTCTTCAGGAATTCATGACGTGGGTCCCCTAGCTCTTAGTTGGAGCTGGGACCCAAATGGCTTCTTCTAAGCTGCCTATGGGCAGAAGACCCCCCTCAGGCTGGGTCTTCTCCCATAGGAACAAGGACCCTGCTGTACCAGGCCTCAGCCAATTTATACCCACCTCAGCTTCATACTGGCCACTCTTCCTGCCAGGGATTGGCAGAGGCAGTATGAATATGCAAGTGTGGGTCCACCAATTTCACTCACTAAATTCTGGAGCCTTCCAGAAATCAGGGGAAAGCAGTTGAGCCAGCACCAGCAGAACCCAGAACAGCCAAAAGCAATTGAACACTACTCCACTGCTCCAGAGGAGCCAAAAACTAAATTTGCCTCAACTATTAGCAACCTAGTTAGAAGTAGAGTTGGGCGAATAGTCCGAGCCAAGCAAAAGTTCAGTCCGAACATTGCCTGTTTGCCCATTTTCCAAAAACACCCGAATTTGAGGGACGCTCGGTGGGATGTATGCCCGCCGAGCGCCCCACAATGCACTGCGGGCTACACAATGAATTCTAAGCCCTGATTGGGCAACAACAGGCATAGGTGAAAAAAACTGCGTGGAGCCCCCCCCCCAATCTATACCAGAAATTGTCAAAAACTGTCTCCTGTCTTTATTTATTTTTGAAACGACAATATATGCTAAGTACTGCACTTAGGTTTAGAATGACCTGTATGCAGAAGTCCAGAAGCGTCTCTGGGTCTTCGCACCACGTTGCTGCTCTCCTCACTCAGCAGGAACTGCATACTGTAAAAATACAAAGAACAGAGCACAGGCTCTAGGGCAAAACTTTTTAATAAAATAATTTTTTGGAGAATAAAATAGTACACTCACAAACGTAAGTAGGATCAGGCATTAAAACCCACAGTGGTGCATCGTTCATCACAGGGCTTCCTGTAATGAGCTCACAGTATACCAGGAGGCAAGTTGTACCTATCAGCATGCAGCCGCCATCATGCTACATGCCGATCATTCTCCCTCTGTGGAGGCTCTCCGGCTATGTACTGTATGGAGCTGCCTTCCATGTCACGTGGCTCAAGGAGCCAACAGCTGACAGAATGCATGAATGGACAATGCATTTCGGAGGGTGTTGCCTCCTTCCTCAGGTACTCCCTCTGAAACACATTGTCCTGGCAACCACGCACGCTACCATGCATGCATTCTGTTGTACAATTTTATTCTGTAAAAAATGATTTTAATAAAGGGTTTTGCACCAGAGCCTGTGCGCTCTTCTTTCCCTTGTACTTTATTTTTTACACTTTTTTTGGTGAATGGGTAGGGGTACAATGTACCCCATACTCATTCACATAGAGAGGGGGCCAGGATCTGGTGGTCCCCTTGTTAAAGGGGGATTCCAGATTCCATCAAGCCTCCTGCCCACAGACCCCCACAACCACCGACCCGGGTTGTCAAGAAGAGGCCCCTGTCTCCATCAACATCCCCCCATGTTGAGGGTATGTGGCCTGGTATGGTAGAGCCCCCCCTCGCCCCCCCCTTATCTGACCTGCCAGGCTGCATGTTCAGATAAGGGTCTGGTATGGATTTTGGGGGAATCCCACGCCTTTTAAAAAGAAAATTGGCATAGGTTTTCCTTAACCTCCCTGGTGGTATTCCTGAGAGAGGCTCGGGGTGAATTTTTACTACCAAAAGTGGTAACCCCGAGCCACACTCGGGATTGCATTGCAGGATCCAGGCAAAGTTACTTACCTTCCTGCGATGTCCTCTCACTGTGTGTGCAAGCTCTGTCCTCCGCTCGATTCATCACAGTGCCGGGCTCCGTTCCCTGCGAGTGTCGCGATGTACGGGGACGGAGCCTGGCGCCAAATTCAAAAAGTGCAAAAACACGTAATACAAACAGTACACTGTGATATTACAGATTACATAACTGTATCAAATAATTTCACCTCCCTTTTGTCCCTAATGCTTTGTCCAGTGCCCTGCTTGCAGTTTTATATTAATACTGTTCTTTCTGCCCGGAAGCTTGAAAATGTCCATAGCAACCAAAAAGTGTCCCTTTACATCAAAAGTGGTTTTAGACCAGCTAGAAAACAGCGATAATAAATTTAAATCACTTACAGAAGCGTTAGTGATTTGTGGGGATATTAGTCATCAAACACTGAAAGTAAAGGGCCTGGTATGGATTGGTGAGGACCCCAATCCGCCATTTTTTATTTTTATTTTCAATTTTTTTAGCCAGCTTGGTCTGGTAAAACTAGCGTTTGTAATGGAGATAGCACATCCGTCACGCTGGAATATTTTAAATCTTTTAATGCAGTGCATTCTCTTCTTCTTTAGAATAGTAGAATAATTAAGTTGTTTTGCTGATGATATTCACAGAGTTCTGAAAAAATTATTTCTTGCAGGTGAGGCGACCTGTAAGTCGTGCCGCCCCTGTGTGAACCGGGGCTTATTATCTTGTATTTTTTAACCTCAAGGAGGTTGGTGTTGGTGTCCCTTGTTAATTTAATGTTGTATTTTTGAAACGTACCTGCCTACTCACAAACAAACAGTCCTTTTAGAAGTAAAACACATAGGCAAGTATTTTACCAAAATAAATAGCCATTTATTATGGGTCATAACAAAATAAAGAGGAAGGCAACGCTGGATAAACTGGTTAAATGTGTGAAGCCTTTGTACCCAAAATTACCCAATGTACCCAATTTGGCAAAATTGATGGCCTGAGGAGTCCATATAAGAGGGAGCACAATCTGGTCCAGGAGTTCAAGGGATCATGAACAGCAGCAGATGACATATATGTCCCCAGGCTGTGGTCATACCACAGCCTGCATCTTTTGCCAGACCAGACAGAACCCAGACCATCACACTCTTGTCTTCCTTAGACGCTTCCTTCCAGGCTGTGGCTCTGGTGTTGGAGTTGTGGCAGGAGGTGGAGGAGGAGGACGATGGTCGACCTCCTGGCTGCCACTTACCCCCGCCACCTCCTGGCTGAGGCTTTCCTGTGTATGAAAAAGGGACATAGTTTTAGTTTTTTGGTCATCAATCACACACAATTTAGAGCTCATGACTGTTGCAAATTGAATGTTAACAAATCTAAAAGACTATCATTCTGAGCCCAGCATTTTTCATTCTTGTCCCAATCCTTTTTGGCCACTACTGTCTATTGATAAGTAAACCACTTTGTTAAATCAGCAATTAGTGATCAATAATAACATCTACTTAACATCATTAATTTTATGACAAGAAATATGTTGAACAATGCTCTACCTGACTCAAGCTGGGCTCCTCCACATATTCCTGCCTGGAAGGCCCAGATTGGACGTCAAAAGCCTCAGCTGAGGTGGAAGGAAGACGGGAGAGCGCTGGCCTGGGTTCAGTCTGGCCAGACTGGCAGAAAATGCAGTCTGTCATAGTACCACAGCCTGGGTACATAAACGTCATCTGCTGCTCCTGATCTCTGGGAATTCTGGACCTTCTTTCGCTACCTAAGATAAGTACTCCTCATGTCACCAATTAGGGCCTTCAAATAGGTGATGTCAGCCGTGGGGATCATTGGCTTCACAAATTCAAGCAGTTTCTCCAGTGCTCCCATCCTCTTTCTTATCTTATTAAAAAACGGGTGGTTCACCTGCCACAGACAGGGCAGCTCCCTGAACATGTCAATGAATATTGGTAGAAATTCCCTATCACTGAATAGATCTATTTTCTCTGCAAGACACAACACAAGACAAACCCTAATGTCAGACTAAACTCTTCTAATCTTGTCCCAATATAGGCCTAAATCTATAAGCAGTATAGGACACTGATGCAACAAGTTAAAATTGTACCGTCGTTATCACGATTGGCGCTTCCGCTACTCCTTCCTCCACTCACAGATCGTACATACGACGCACGCGTGTTACGCTTTATATACACTGCGCATGCGTGAAACTCCGCCCACCCCTGACGTTCTTTCTAGTCTATTCCCTGCCTCTTGTCTATTGGCGCAGTGGGAAAGCACATGGCGGAGAAAGAGCAAGTACATGCAGAGGAGAGCAGCAACAATATAAAGCTGGAGCCACGAACGCTCCGATCCCGGAGGAGATTTAAGGCCTCAAATATGTCCTTTGTAGAGATGGTGGAGATGGTGGAGATGGTGGACATCTTGAAGAGGGCCGACTATGATGGGAAGTATGGACCTTACCTAAACCCAAATGTGAGAAAGGCCAAGATCATGGCTAAAGTTGTGAAAAGTCTGCACAGGGATTTTGGGGTACGGCGATCCAAGGATCAACTGAGGAAACGCTGGTCAGATCTGAAATTGAGGGAGCACGATCAGTACAGAAAGATCAAGAGAGTTCTTCCAAAAAGTAAGTAGTTGTCGTGTGTTCCTATTATTACTTGCATGCTGTTCCATGTGCTTTTCTTTACTGTTGTACAGTTTAAAATGGCAACTTTCAGGTTCGTGGGCACAGTAATCGTTCGTAGTAAACATCGTTCGCTCATCCACTAATACCAAGTTTTTGGCAGATCCAAGTTAACTACATTTGTTGCTCCTAGTACCACCTCATCAGGTACTGCCAGCCCACCTGGCTGCAGCTGCACCTTTCACTAGCCCTCCTGGCTACTTCTCCACAGTCTTCCCAGACTGACTCTGTATCCATCCCAGACTGCTTGTACCCAGTCCCTTCAGGCATGCCTCTCAGTTCTCTGACTGCAACACTTACCAGCCCACATGGCTGTCTTTCCCTCTGGAGACTTATCCGGCAGTGTTCTCCTACTGCCCTCTCCTTGCTCCCATGCCTCTTAAACAGGATCTCTCTGTGTATCATGAAGAGGGGTCCCTTCTGCACCCGAGTCCAGGCCTGAGTTCACCCCCCTTAGACTGGGGAGCTACTTTCAAAGGCGATGACAGCCTAACACTCCATCTACATCTTCCAACCGAACTCCACACTGCCCCTGCTGACTCTGAGTATTTAAGGGGGGCCTGCCCCCTGCCAACCCTTCTGTTGAGGGTTGGGGATTGGTCAGGGCCCTCAGAACACTCCAGCTAGCTCCTCCTAGACTCCTCCCAACTGCTTCTGGAATCTTCTTCAAGTTTACAAATAGCAGGGGGGTCACCAGAGAAGCTGATGATGAGTCATCCAGCCTACCTGAGTCATTCGCCCAACTCAGATTAACACTTATGCCGCGTACACAGGATCGGACATTCCGACAACAAATGTTTGATGGGAGCTTGTTGTCGGAAATTCCGACCGTGTGTAGGCTCCATCAGACATTTTTTGTTGGAATTTCTGACAACAAAAATTTGAGAGCTGGTTCTCAAATTTTCTGACAACAAAATCCATTGTCAGAAATCCCAAGCGTGTGTACACAATTTCAATGCACCAAATTCCACGCATGCTCTGAATCAAGTACGAGACGGAAGTGATCGGTCTGGTAAAACTAGCGTTCATAATAGAGATAGCACATTCGTCATGCTGCGCATTCTCTTCTTCTTTCTGATTTCTTTATTATTTCTGGTGATATCCTGAATAATATTTGTTATTTTTTTTGTCAGATCTCCATAATAATGTTTAGAATTTATTTTTATAGTGATCTTTTTTTCTTTAGATCTCCATTTTTTTTGTTTGTTTTTTATGAAGATCTCCTTTTTTATTTATTTTTTCTACTGATCCCCATAGTATTTTTTTGTTGTTTTGTCTGTTAAGTTACCACAACACCATTATTAAACTTGTATTTTTTAACCTCAAGGTGGTTGTTTGGTGTTGGTGTTCCTTGTTAATTTGATGTTGTATTTTTGAAATGTACCTGCCTACTCACAAACAAAACTGTCCTTTTTGAAGTAAAACACATAGGTAAGTATTTTTGAAAAAGAATTGCCATTTATTATGGGTCATAAAAAATAAAGAGGAAGGCAACGCTGGCTAAACTGGTGATATTGGCAAAGCCTTTGTACCCCAGGGCACACATCAACTATTTTACAGCCAAAATTGGTAGCATGAGGAGTCCATATAATAGTGAGCAGAATCCGGTCCAGGACACCAAGAGATCAGGAACAGCAGCAGATGACATATATGTCCCCAGACTGTGGTCTTACAACAGCCTGCGTCTTTTGTCAGACCAAACTGAACCCAGCCCATCACTTTCTTGTCTTCCTTCCACGCTTGCTTCCAGGCTGTGGCTCTGGTGTTGGAGTTGTGGCAGGAGGTGGAGGAGGAAGAGGAGGATGATGGTCAAACTCACAAACCTGGCTTTGGCTTGTGAGTTCGCCCCTCAACCCCCTATTTATGGCTTGTAAGATAACTTCCTCATTGGCCCTCCTCCATTTCCTGCATTTTGCAGGCTGCCATGCAGGCATAGTCCTCTTGAAGACTGGGGGGGGTTCTGAGGGCCGCAGTAGCCTGCCGAAATAGCCCAAGTGCTGCCTCCTCCAGGTTCTCCCCTTCCTGGGCCTTTTTTTTGAAGGCGGAGGGTAAGGACCTGGGATTTGGTCAGGCTACTGGGCCCGGCCACCTCCTGGCTGCCACTTTCCACGGCCTCCTCCTAGCTGAGGCTTTCCTGTGTATGAAAAAACATAGTTTTATATTTTGGTTCATCAATCACACGCAATTTTCAGCTCATGACTGTTGCAAATTGAATGTTAATAAATAGAAAAGACTATCCTTCTGACCCCAGCATTTTTCATTCTTGTCCCAATCATTTGTGGCCACTACTCTCTATTGATATGTAAAACACTTTGTTAAATGAGAAATTAGTGATAAATACTAACATCTAGAGTAAAATTCTACCTTCGTTATGATTGGTGATTGCGCTACTCCTTCCTCCATTCACAGATCGTACGTATGACGCACGCATGTTACGCTTTATATACACTGCGCATGCATGAAACTCCGCCCGCCTCTGACTTATCTAGTATATCCCCCCCTTTTAGCGCAGTGGGAGAGCACATGGTGGAGTAAGAACAAGTGCATGCAGACAGCAGCAATGACGAAAGCCTGGAGCCACGAACGTCCTGATCCCGGAGGAAATTTAAGGCCTCAAATATGACCTTTGTAGAGATGGTGGACATCTTTAAGAGGACCGAGTATGATGGGAAGTATGGACAGTACCCAAACCCAAATGTGAGAAAGGCCAAGATCTTGACTAAAGTTCTTCAAAAAAGTAAGTAGTTGTCGTGTGTTCATATTATTATTGTTATTATTACTTGCATGCTGTTCCATGTGCTTTTCTTTAATGTTGTACATTTTAAAATGGCAACTTTCAGGTTCGTGGGCACAGTAATAGTTCGTAGTAAACATTGTTCGTTCGCCCACTAATACGATGTTTTTGGCAGATACAGGTTAACTACATTTGTTCAGGCCTATCTGTATTCAAAGAAGTTTAGTACATTGTTGTCTAGATGGGTTTGTAACTAGAATGAAATGCAAACTTGATTCAGTGTAAGGAGAGGACATTCAGCAGCTGTTTACACATCTGGACGCAGGAGCATTAGTATGGGACGCCAGAACAAACTTTGTAGAGTGTCCCACACAGGTGCTCCAGTGGATACTAGGGGTGTCTTCATATGGGAAAATTTACCAAAAAACGTAAGTATTCCAGCATGAAGAAAGGGAAAAAATCATGTCTTCAGCTTGGAACTCTGCCAAAACAGGCAACTGTACGACACTTCCAAGCAATGTTTCATATTTCTATTTATGCCCTCAAATATCTGTGTGCTAAGTATACCTTTTTTATTCACATAGGGGAGAAAAGACTCAGGACATCAGAGGACACCAGGGACACACAACCTCCTAAAGAAGGGGAAATACCCACACCACAACCAGAGGATGTGGAGGAAGGAGAGGTTTATGAAGTGGGCGAAATAGTGACCACAACAGGTGAGTGTCTTAGACCACAGTTTTAGGTAATTGATGTATGCCTGAATATTTATAATACATGGTGTGTTTTTTTTATTTTTAGGTGATGTGGATGTTGTGGAAGAAGAAACACATTTCACAAGTGAAAGTACACACATCCTCATCGGGTAGATCATGGTGTGCAATAGGGATTTACAGAAGATCAAGGAAGACATCAATGATGTTGAAAAAAGACTCAAAAACATCATTGACGTTTTAGGCAGAATATAAAACACACCAAAATGTAAAAAAATTGTTTTTCTTTTTCTTAATCTTTTGAAAAAGTTTGAAAGCCAAATTTTGAAGATGCACAGTGTGTCAACATGTGCTATCTGCCATCACGGGATATCAATGTACGCGTTTTGTGGGTGCAACCCCTTCCTCGCAACTTAAGTAGCTGAGAGGAAGTGGTTGTACCCCCTGAAGCACGTCCATTGATCCCCCATGATGGGAGCTAGCACATATTGACCTTAGGCATAGGATCAGGAGGGAATTCCCCATTTTGACTCTCAATTTGTGTGCATCTTCAAAATTTGGCTTTCACAGGGGTGACATCACCCTATCTGTTGAAGTTGCCTTCATCTACACAGTTTGGCCATACTAATGTCTTATATTGCCTTCAATTTATCAAAGTTGAACTTTGTAAGTTCCTGAGTTGTGTATTGTTTTATGGTTATAAAAACATGCCTGTTTACCACAAAAAATGATTTTTCTAATGTAAAAAAAATATATATATGTTGGTTTGTTCAAAAACCCTTTTCTAAACGCACATGTGAATGTGCACAGAGTAAAAATTGTTATACTCAACAATGTGTGGCTTCTTCTTTCAATGCTCAATAGCAGTTTTTTTAAGTAAGTTGGTGTTTACAGTGACAATGGGGGTTATTTATTAAAGGAAAATCCACTTTGCACTACAAGTGCACTTTCAGTGCAGTTTCAAGTGCACTTGTAGTACAAAGTGGATTTTCCTTTAGTAAATAACACCCACAGTGATTTATAATTTGCAACAATCAGGCCATTTTTGTCACTCCAAAAAATAAAATCATGGTGCTGAATATGATGTATATTTTTATCCCTAATGCATTACATACATTAACAAAAACAAGGTGTGTGTAGCAGCCCCACAACATAATAGTTAGCTGAAGAAGAGATTGTCACCTCATGTATCAAATAAATTATGTTTGCACTATTGAAGAAAATGGACAAATAAATAAGCCCATTGGATAACCTAGGAGACAGCTAAAAGAAACATAGCAGTAAATCAAAGGAAATATTTTTCAGTTTAAAATACAAGTTTATTTAAAAAATGTTTGTTAAACATTTTCTGGCATATCAATGGCCCCCCTACCCGCAAAGTACTCCATATATTTTAGACGGACCTTTCGGGCACTTTGGGGGGCAAGCCAGGACGGCCAGCTTCAAGCGCCATCACGGTTTGGTCTTGAAATCTGGGCCTCAGGCCCGACTGAGGCCACATACTTCGTCAAATTTCTCCTTAAAAAGTTGTGGAGAATGCAGCATGCAAGGATTATATGGTTAAGTTTATATTCCGCCATGTTGATTGGCGTAAGGAATAGGCGGAACCAGCTGGCCATTATCCACCACTCTTCTGGCTCTGGCCAGCCGGTAGTTAAAAACTCTCTGGTCCAGGGTGAAGGTCCTCCTGGGGAATGGCCGCATCAGGTGATCACCCAATCCAAACGCTTCATCAGCGACAAAGAAGAAAGCCAGACCAGCCACAATGTCTTCCGGAGGTGGCAATCCCAAGCCACCACACTGGAGCCATCCGTAGAACTCGGTCTGGGCAATGACTCCATCATCCTACATCCAGCCATTCTTCCCCACGTCCACATAGAGAAACTCATATGTCGCCGACACCACAACATCGCAATACTATTAACCCCTTCCCGCCGAGCATACGCAGATGTGTGTACACGGCTTTTCAGGGTTATACCTGGATAATGCCTGCAGCTGCAGGCATTATCCCAGTACTGTTTTTTAGAGACGGTGATCGGCTTTCCAGCTGTAACAACTGATGAATTTTTAAAATTCATGAAAGTGTCCCTTTTCCCAAAAAGTTGCGTTTAAAACACCGCTGCACAAATACCGTGTGACATAAAATATTCCAACAATCGCCATTTTATTCTCTAGATTCTCTGCTAAAAAATATATATATAATATTTGGGGGCTCTAAGTAATTTTCTAGCAAAAAATACGGATTTTAACTTGTAAACACCAAATGTCAAAAATAGGCTTAGACATGAAAGGGTTAAACCCCTATAGTTGTAATAGTATGACCCCGAGTTGTGGGGTGGGACTATGTGGACGTGTTTCCCAACAATTGCCCCTCTGCAGTTGGGAAAGTCCCACCGCTGGGCAAATTGGGAAGCCACAGTCTGCCATTCCTGTGGCGTTGAAGAAAACTGGAGTGAAACAAGAAAAATAAAAATTTGTAATTTTGCACATAACATTGCAAGCAGATTAGACACAAACATTCTTGGCCAACATCAGAATAACATTTATTTGAAGGAGTATTAAAAAACAATCTAAGGTCCTCTTATCAGATTCCTCACCCCCTCTGATGGCCCGTTGTAAAAATTTTAGGGGGGGGGGAGATATTTTGGACAGGTAACCCTCTCCACTTCATTGAGAGCTGAATGCATAAATAATGTGTGTTACTTTGGCCAGCCCCTCCTTACTTACACTATTGGCAGCCCACTGGACAGGTAAGAAGTGTCATAATACAAAAATATAAATACACACTGTACAAATTGAAGCTAATTTTTACATTCTGCAATTACCTATCAAGATAATAATAGGAGAACACAACTTTAAACAGTACCATTTGAAAGTATCCAGGCAGGCCCTTTCACTACATGCTTTGGTGAATTAATTCATAAATATGAACACAAAAGAGGTAGGTATAGTGTGTATGGGTTTGGCAAAGTCAGCAGATAGAGGATTGGTATTGGTTGACTTAGCGGTTGGGGGGAGGTTGTGAACCCAAAAAAAAAAGCCTCTGGCACTCTGCCTGAACTTAAGGACACGAATAACATTTGTACACATTTCAGGGGGTGTTTAGGGTAAAGCACTACTATGGAGCTGACAAAATACATTCTTAAGTGACTAGGCTAGGTGTGTATGGGCCCAGGATAGCATGCTGGGGAGGTTAGTGAAGGCAAACATGCATGAAGGACAAAAAAGGAACTTGAAAAACTTCCAGCATGCATGAGGACAAAGAGGACATTCACAGCATATTACAATCATGGTAACCCTCTCCACTTCATTGAGAGCTGAATGCATAAATAATGTGTGTTACTTTGGCCAGCCCCTCCTTACTTACACTATTGGCAGCCCACTGGACAGGTAAGAAGTGTCATAATACAAAAATATAAATACACACTGTACAAATTGAAGCTAATTTTTACATTCTGCAATTACCTATCAAGATAATAATAGGAGAACACAACTTTAAACAGTACCATTTGAAAGTATCCAGGCAGGCCCTTTCACTACATGCTTTGGTGAATTCATTCATAAATATGAACACAAAAGAGGTAGGTATAGTGTGTATGGGTTTGGCAAAGTCAGCAGATAGAGGATTGGTATTGGTTGACTTAGCGGTTGGGGGGAGGTTGTGAACCCAAAAAAAAAAGCCTCTGGCACTCTGCCTGAACTTAAGGACACGAATAACATTTGTACACATTTCAGGGGGTGTTTAGGGTAAAGCACTACTATGGAGCTGACAAAATACATTCTTAAGTGACTAGGCTAGGTGTGTATGGGCCCAGGATAGCATGCTGGGGAGGTTAGTGAAGGCAAATATGCATGAAGGACAAAAAAGGAACTTGAAAAACTTCCAGCATGCATGAGGACAAAGAGGACATTCACAGCATATTACAATCATGGTAATTAGGGAATGATGAAAGAAATACAATACATTAACAAACATTAAATACATATAATGTGATGTTAACCGGTTCCCGACCGACTCCTGTACTTTTATGTCAGCAGAATGGCACGACTGCGCAAAGTAACGTACCGTACGTTACTTTGAATTTGCCGCCGTGTGCGCCGGCGGCGGCGCGTGCATGCCTGCCGCATTCTTCGTGAGTCGGTCGCGGGTCCCGCAAACTCAATCGCCACGGGCATACCCGCGATCGCCTCACGGAGAGGACGAACGGGGAGATGCCATTGTAAACAGCATCTCCCCGTTCTGCCTAGTGACAAGTGTCACTCGATCTCTGCTCCCTGTCATCGGAGCAGAGATCAGTGACGCCACACACCAGCCCATCCCCCTGACAGTTAGAAATCACTCCCCTAGGACACACTTAACCCCTCCCCGCCCCCTAGTGGTTAACCCCTTCACTGCCAGTGTCATTTATACAGGAATCAATGCATTTTTATAGCACTGATTGCTGTATAAATGACAATGGTCCCAAAAATGTGTAAAAAATGTTCGACATGTCCGCCATAACGTCGCAGTCACAATAAAAATCGCTGATTGCCGCCATTACTAGTAAAAAAAAAAAAATTATTATTAAAAATGCCATAAAACTATCCCCTATTTTGTAAACGCTATAACTTTTGCGCAAACAAATCAATAAACGCTTATTGCGATTTTTTTTACCAAAAATATGTAGAAGAATATGTATCGGCCTAAACTGAGGAAAAAAAATGTTTTTTTATATATTTTTTGGGGATAATTATTATAGCAAAATTTAAAAAATAATGCGTTTTTTCAAAATTGTCGCTCTCATTTTTTAATGGCGCAAAAAATAAAAATCGCAGAGATGATCAAATACTACCAAAAGAAAGCTCTATTTGTGGAAAAAAAAGGACGTCAATTTTGTTTCGGAGCCACGTCGCTCGACCGCGCAATTGTCAATTAAAGCGACGCAGTGACGAATCTCAAAAAACGCTCTGGTCAGGAAGGGGGTAAATCCTTCCGGGGCTGAAGTGGTTAAAGGAAAAATCTTACCTTAATATAGTCCTTCTGCAGGACCTGAATGATGGCAGAGCAGGTCTCTGGAATAATGATCCCCAGAGCCTGGGGGGAGATGCCTGTCAAGAACTTGATGTCCTGCAGACTTCTCCCCGTTGCCAAGTACCGCAACGTGGCGACAAGCCTCTGTTCGGGAGTAATGGCTTGGCGCATGCAGGTGTCCTAAATCAAAAAGGAAAAGAATTGCGCTAGGTGCATGTTGAAAAATGAAGAAAAACCGTGAAGGATATCCTGCAGCTAAGCACTATAACCCTGATATAGGGCACAGAGAAATATGTATAGAAATAGGAGTGCAGCGCTGGATAATAATGTGTTTACAGAAGTGCAAATAAAAGCAATTTACAATAAACAAAAACATATGTGATCATGAATCAAAATACAAAAAGACCATCCAGTGAAAAAACAGTCAATATATGATACCAAAAAAAAAATGTGCATAAAAAAAAATCAAAAATTATAATAAATAACAAAAAAATGCATAAATATAGAAAAGGAGTCCATATATAAAAAAGTGCCCAAATGAAAAATTATTTTTCCGTGAAGTACCTAAGGTCTGTATTCTCCACCACTTGTGCATCCCGTCACCTTAAAGTACAATGGAGGCTTACCAGAAACCCCGCGACCGCACTTCTCAGGGGGGTCAAAACAGGCTTAGTAGAACCGATGAAAATGCTGCTGGAAACCTCATGGACTTCCCTCATGGATGATCAGCTGGTGTAGATGAAAAGTGCCTGCCCTAGCACACTCACAGAAGACAGGTGCCGCACATCAATAAATGACCAAGGAAACAGAGACTGCACACCGATGGGTGACCAAAGGACTCGAACAGAATATGCAAGTCTAGAGCATTCGAGCTTCGAGAAATCGCTGCGATCACATGACCCTCCTGTTTGAAGGAGGAGGGTCATGGTCACGCTTTTCAGCCTTGTGCTTTTCAGATCATTACTGCTCTTCAGTTTGTGCTTGTGGTTTTGTATCTGTTTTTCAGTGCGTGTAGTCAGTTCGTATCTAGTTTTCAGTGCGTATTTTTATATTACGTATTTGATTTACAGTGCATTCTTGTCTGCTCGTTTCTGATTTTCAGCTCGCTCTTCTCATGCCTTTCTGATTTTCAGTGTGTTCTGTTAGATTGTTAGTTAGTTCCACCTGCCCCAGTGGAAGACTTTGTAATCAAAACGCTTCGGGCCAGCACCTCCCGCTTCCCACATTGCTTTTTATTCGCCTGTGATCACTTTTTATCTTTTATCCTGCACTTCGTTGTAAGATCATTTTATTTCAATAAACTATTTTTTGGTTGACCTGCGCCATATGGAGCTCCCTTCTTCTATATTTTTTATATTTGGGCACTGATGTTTACCTTCCCGTTAATATTGTCCCTTGGATTGGTCTGGGTGTCGAGAGTTCTGGAACCGCATATCAACTAGCGAGTGGCCTGGAGTTGCAGACCCACTGATGCAACTCAGCCTGGCACCTGTATACCATCTGTAATCCATCATTACAGGCCTGTTTGACGCACTGCCGTATGGTAGGTGCGTCAACCCTATTTGGTAAGAGTACCCAACCTCTTATCTATTTGTCTGGAGTGTCCACAAGTATATTCAACAGTCCACTCTGAACATATGTATTAACTCCAGTTGGAGATTGAGGAGACAGAACTTTTTACCCCCCATATATATATATATCCGTGTGGACATTGATACTTGTCACCCCCATTGTGTTCTTTTGTTTCCTTGGTACTATATTTAAAAATCTTGGTCCACTGTTATAAGAGAAATACATCTTCTAAAAATGTATGCAGAAATCAAATAAGCATCTCTGAATTTTGGTCACAGTGATGCGAACGTTAAAAAAATAAACAGTTTTTGTTTTGGCAGAAGGAGTTAAAGCCTGACTCAGACTAAAAAGTTTTGGATTTTTCAATATAGTGGGGAAGATAACATTTTTTGCAAAGTTTTAATTGTATGTTTTCTTATCCAAGAGATTTTTGTATACCATTTTAAATGCTGTCTGTGTCCACCCTAGAGGGATCTCTTCCCCTGTCCTATCATACATATATTAGTTATGTGGCTCCCAACGGTCCCAATTGGAAGGACTGCCCCTCCTTTGAGACCAAATCCCACTGTCCCTTGTGCAACCTCAGTTGCCCCTCTTTGGACTGATGTGTACATCTCTGTACAAAATGTACTATTTTACTCAGGGCTTTTTTTCCCCTCGGGGAATAGGTGCGGGAACTCCCCCCCGTCTGAGTCACCCCTTGTCTTTGCCCCCTACCCACCTCTGACCACCGTCCCTTGATTCCACCCCCTTCCAGTACTGCCCCTTTTAGAGAATACAGAACCAAGTATCATTTTGTGGTGCTAAATCATTTGTATGGAACATGTTAGTTAATGATAAAAAGAAAAGCAGTAAAATAGATTCCCTGCAGCCAGCAACAATAGAATCCCAGCAATAGATCCCCACACAACAATAGACCCCCCCAGCAACAATGGACTCCACACCAACAACAATAGATTCCCTGCAGCAACAGTGAACCACCCACAACAAAATATCTCACCCAGTAACAAAATATCCACCCAAGCAACATTAGATGCCCCCCCAGCAGCAACAACAGATCTCCCAGCAGTCAGCATCAATGGATCCTCCAGCAACCAGTAAAAATAGACCTCTCCCTCAACAGTAGATCCCTTCCAGCAACATAAGACCCCTCCAGCAACAATAGATTCCCCATCAGCAACAATAGACCCCCACACAAAATCAGATCCCCATCAGTGACAAAAGATCCCCCAGCAGCCAATATCAATAGACCCTTTAGCACACCCCATGCTATTTCATAGATTTAGTGCTGGAAGTGCTGGAACTGCATTCCCCCGCGTTCCCGCTGGAAAAAAGCCCTGATTTTTACTACCAAGTGTTGTGCTGCATTAAACATTTTATCCAAGGTCATATTGCTGCATTTGTTATTTTGAGAAGTCAGTCAAAAAGTACTTGTTTGGTTTAGCCAATCATTTTCCGTATATTGGATGTTTGTGGTCCATGTAACCTGGAATGTGGCAGGGACATGTCCTTTGCCTACCTACTATGTGCTAAAAGGTGTCCCTCTATCATTTCTGAAAGATGTAAGTTATGGTCACCTGGACAGGAAGTGAGGGAAAATCCCCATAATGGAATCACAGCAAAAAATTCCTGACAGAGGTTCTAAGCATTTTTCCTTCTACTAGAAATGTGTTTTATTGCTGTCTAGTTAAATTTGGGAGAGATTGTGCATCATTTGCTGTGCTGTCTGACTCCCATCAATTAGAAAGTGGGTAGATCTTCCTTTCGATTCCCATTCTGTTTGACAGCAGGAAGTGGGGAGACTTCTCCCAGACAACAGTAAAAACCCGACAAAGTTTGTAACCATTCCCCACTCTTCCAACACTAAATAAAGATTTGTGATGAGTTGGGCTTTAAAGTGGTTGTAAACCTCAGACATGAAATTTGAACAAAGCACATATTTCTATAGTGTTTACTTGTCTCTCTCCAGTGCACAAAGTGTAATTTCTCTCTGCTGTCTTGTTCCTCTGTTATCTGCATGAGTCACTTCTGAAAAGTTTTCCTGACACCAACAGCTAAAAAAGGTGACAGGGGAGGGGTCTCCAGCACACAGTATGTGATTGACAGCCTAAACTCTGTTCCTGTGTGCTGTGTGACTAAAGGTGTGTCCCTCCCCTCCAACCATCTCCCAGAGCTCTTGTACAATTTGTACCTGCGGCTCCTTGCCCTCTGCTTTGTGAGTCTGTGAAAAAAACCTTTTAATATCTGAGTTTTACAATAATGTACAGGGCAAATGGTTGCAGATAAACAGGTACAACATATGTAGGAGGATTTGTTTCACATCTGTGTATCATATGAGGCCTGTCACTTCAAGCAAGGTTGACCAAATCAAACTTCTACCCAGATTTTAATATCGGTGGCAAAGAAGGATGTCAGTGAGCAACTCCCAATGTCATTACTTGCTAAAAAGTCAGCTCACATGAAAGTGGTTGGTTTCTTCACACATCTCTTTAGAGCTTTAGTGTGAAGAATCTCCAGTCATGGTTCCCGTTTCATTTACCAATGTCAAAGCGAATCAATGATAGTAGACATCTCACTAATCATTCTGCATTTACTATAATACTAAAGAAACCAAAACGTCAACAAGTGTAGAGAGCCCATCTAGTTTGGCTCTAATATAAGGGAGGAGCTGTGAAGAGGTTTTACTGCCAGATGGCCTAGAACTATAGAAATTCTGTTACTGTCAGGGTATCACCGGCACCAGACATGGGCGTCGGCGCGCGCCTATGCGCCGGCGCGCTCCATTGCACACTTCCCAGCAAAATCATGGTGTTCCTGGGCGTCAGCGCGGCGCTAGGGCGCGCGCGGGTACGCGGCGCTCGGGCGCACGCGGGTACGCGGCGCTCGGGCGCGCGTGCGTGTGCACGTGCGCGCGTACGGGCGTGTGCGCGTTCGCGATAGCGCCGGTTTGGCGCCAAAGTGCATATAAAAATCCCCCTGTGCCTCTGGCACATTGCTGCTTCGCCTCAGCTTGTGATTTGTGTTAACCTTGAACCTGATTTCTGTTACCCATCTGACCCGGCTTGTTTGACTATCCGTCCTGCTCCTACCCGACCCGGTTTGCCTGACTACTCTTCTGCTACCTGCCTGATACCGTTGCCAACCTCCACCTGCCTACCGACTCTGCCTCTGCCTGCTGTTTTTGCCTGTTTCATACCCGTGCTGACCCGGACCGTCTGACCCTGCTTGTGCCTGCTGTTGTCCTTGCTGTTGCACCTTCAAGCTCCAGCTCCAGCGATCTCTGCATCTACAAGTGTTCCTGTGTACTGCCTCCAGTGTCTACCTGATCTGCAGTCCAGCCATCCCTGAGGGATCTCTCATCACCTCTGCTCCAGAGACTCCGCTCTACAGGCACTCCTACCCCACTGTGCTCAGGAGACCACTGTCCCCACTCCAGTGGCTCCTGAACCAGCGTTGTATGAGAGGTCTTCTCCTACAAGTCAGGCTCTACTACCAGGTACCTAACAGTTACTGTGCAGCTTGACAGATGTAGTTAAAATTACCTTAGCAAAAAGTAAAAGTAAAATTTTGCTATGGTAAGGGGAACACTTAGAAACTCTTCTTAAATTCCTTCTTAAGGAGGAACTTAACTCAAAAAACTGCAAATGTGTGTGAGTGTTTTTTCTATTGATATATTTTTTACATTTTTCTTCTGGCCCCTCCCCCAAAGCCATTATAGCTTAGGTCAGACTTGTCTCTGGTCCTGCAGCCTTTGGGATACTTATGTCACATCTCCCAGGAAGCTGCAGGACCAAGGACACAGAGTGGCCAGGGATGGGTCAGAGGTCTTCATTAAGAGCTGGTTGCCTGACCCCAGAAATGGCAGCCAACTTAAGGCAACCAACATGGCAGCACAAACCCCGGGCTATGTCATCAGAACAGTGAATGGCAGCAGGGCAGTGGTAATAATCCAGCAATACAGGGAATAGGGGAAAACACATGGGAAGCGTTAAGTACCACTTTAAGATAACAGTATATTTACTGGCTAGTGACTATACCTATGCACTTCACCGCCTACAGCCTCATAGTTATATGTCTGCAGTGTGAGCTATAAAGGCGCTGCTGTCTTTATTTGCTAGTATCAGATGATGTGGAGTAAAACTTTAAGCTGTCACTACTGTGCTGCTCACTGTTCTCCTTGCTGGAGGCTCTGACATGCAGAAGCAAAACCCTGCCTTAACCAAGATGGCCACATCCAAAAATTGGCACAGTACAGAACACAGTACAGCCGCTCTTCTTCACCCCCCTCCACTGTGTAGAAGACTGGAGGAGTGCCAGGCTGTATGTTCTCCAGACAGCTTTTCTCCCCCCTCTTTATTACTGCTGACAGGAGTGGCTCTGTGTATTATCCTCCACTCACTCCTTTCCCCTTCCTCCTGGTAGCCAGAAACCTGAGCTAATCAGCGCTAGAGAGATAGGATACAGCAGGCCGCATGGGATGCTGGGTTATATTTTCCTGGAGGAGCACTGTACAATGTCAGTGGATGGGCAACAAAACACATTACCCAGGGATGTCTGCATAAAAAGGAGAATGGAGAACTTTTATATTGCGGGCATTCTGATAGAGATAGAGGTCTTGTCAGAGAGGAGACCTGGGAGTGCAGACCTGTCACTGAAATGTCTGCACCCACATCAGAGTGCTGAGAGACTGGGCCTTTGTGGAAACCAGGGTGACATTGCGGTGATTTGTGTGTCCATAGAGCCTGAGGACTGAGCCACAGCAAGGTTGTTTCTTGCCCTGGGACCAGAGCTGGAGGGACCTGTAACGGGTTTGCCTACAGGCAGGGAGTACCGTTAAGAGACTGACCACTAGAACCTTACCATGGGGACCTGATCATGAGGACCTTACCATGGGGGCCCTGATCATGAGGACCAAATCCACTGAGTACCAGAAGTGATGAGCAGAGTAACCGTGCTTAGTCCCTAATTAACCACAGTTTAGACTAATAGAGACTGCTCTTTACTAGCAGCCCAATGATAGCTGGCTTAACAATACAGATTAGGCGCCAGGTATCACTTAAACACCTTCTAGGGGTACCTCGTTCAGGAGCACTTATGCATACTCACAACTGGGGTATCAGTATAGAGTGCATTCCAGGACACCTTCTTTGATTGGCTATTACAGTTTTTTTTTGGCTTTTCCTCTACTGTTGGTATTGTAAGGGCTTATCTTGGTTGGAGGCCATAGTGCAGAGATGTATGCTCACCCTTGCAAATACACACCGCCCACGGTAACAAGGTAAAAAGCTACCTGGGCTGTGAATCTGTGCACGGGGGCTTGACGGGAATTTGTTAAAGGATAGTCGAGGTAGAGCCATAGTCAGGGATTCCAGAAGTCAGAATAAACAATAAACAGAGCCAGGGTCAGGGTAACTTGGCTCTATTTGTCACCCTAACCTGGCAGTATATACTGCCGTGACCTGGCACTATATAATACCCTGACCTGGCACTATATATCCACCTAACCTGGCTCTATATATCACCCTAACCTGGCACTATATATCACTCTAACCTGGCACTATATACCACCCTAACCTGGCACTATTTACAGACCTAACTTGGTTCTATTTATCACCCTAACCTGGCAGTATATACCACCCTGACCTGGCACTATATACCCACCTAACCTGGCTCTATATATCACCCTAACCTGCCACTATATGCAACCCTGACCTGGCACTATATACAACCCTGAACTGACACTATATACAACCCTGACCTGGCACTATATACCCACCTAACTTGGCTATATATTCTATCTATCTATCTATCTATCTATCTATCTATCTATCTATCTATCTATCTATCTATCTATCTATCTATCTATCTATCTATCTATCTATCTATCTATCTATCTATCTATCTATCTATCTATCACCCTAACCTGGCACTATATACCATCCTGACCTGGCACTATATACCATCCTGACCTGGCACTATATACCCACCTAACCTGGCTCTATATATCACCCTATCCTGGCACTATATATCACCCTAACCTGGCACTATATACCACCCTGACCTGGCACTATATACCTACCTAACCTGGCTCTATATACCACCCTAACCTGACACTATATATCACCCTAACCTGACAGTATATATAGGGCTGGGGAAAAAATCAATTTGAATCTGGAATCGAGTTGAGAGGTCAAATCGATTCAAATTTTCAGCAAATCTTTTTTTAGATTTTTTTTTCACCAGGACCTGTGCTGACACCGCGCCGGTCCTGAGAACCTGCGGGCAGGAGTTTTTAGGGAAGGCCGCGGCTTGGGCCTAGTCCGCGAGGCTGGACGCCGCGTACTAAGCCGAAGCCGCGACCTCGCCTAAAAACTCCTGCCCGCAGCTCCTCAAGACCAGCGCGGAATCCATCAAAAAAAAAAAAACTCGATTCGAATTGTGAATCAAGGTTTTTTTTGGAGAAAACCGCCCAGCTCTAACTATATACCACCCTAACCTGACACTATATATCACCCTAACCTACCAGTAAACTACTCTAACGTTGACGTGTGGTGCGCTGCCTGCCTACCTGGGGGGGTGTCAGATATAGGATCCGCCCCGGGTGCCAAATACTCTAGGTACGCCCCTGCCCTTTAGTGGTTGCAATGATAATTGGCAGACTCCGAGACCTCCTGCTCTGGGATGGCCAGTTGGTAAGCTCAGACCACGGGCTCCCAACTCACCATCCTAGAGCATCAGTGTTCTGAATGGACCCAGCGCTAGAGGAAGCATGGCTGCAGAGGGAGCAGAGCCGCATAATCCGATGACTGGGACAGCACCAGCTGGCGATACCTGTAGCAAGGGAGATTCCTGAATGAATGAATGAATTATTAAAGGTCAGTATATATTCTAAAATCACATTGTATGTATGGGAATATCTGTTCTGCAGTGGTTACCGGGCTACTTTCAACCTGATCCGCAGGTGCAGCGTAGTGCACCTGCGGGTTACCTGCACTAAGCCATAGACCTCTGTTATTACCTGCGGGTTTGGTGCACTTTCAGAAAGTGTACCACACCTGCAGGATTTAACAGAAGTCTATGGCAAAGTGCAGCTAACCCGCAGGAAAGCCATAGGTGTACTGTGCTGCACACGGGTGCGGGTAAACCACAGCACATCAGTGTGAAAACAGCCTTAGGTCTTCTGTCCTTTTACACCCACCTACCTCCTATCTGATTTGCTAAAAAAAAACGGAAGGGTATACGTCCCCTTCCATCTGGGCAGATCGTATCGGAGGGCCCATAGAGTACAGCAGGCTGTGTCTATGTCCGTGTCCGCTCTGCATGTGCAGAGCGGACATAGACCTGTCCTCTGCTCGCTCCACTCATTGTGGCCTGTGACAGGTTACCAAGTCACTAAAATGGCCCTCGCTCTTCAAAAGGTGGGCACCCCTGGTTTATACATGTAGCAAGGTCCCAGGCCTCCTTTAGTCTAATGAGAACCACCAGAGCCAAGAGCTGCTGACATCCTTCCATATAGAGTGGGTTGTAAGGCATAGTGGATGTAGTGTAAGGTAGATTCATGGGCGCCAGACACTTCTTGAATGCAAAGAGATTATATTTCTCTTGAACAGAACTATGAGAGAGAGGGTTTAGGGCCAGGACACCCTTTAGTAGTTACAATGTTAATTGGCAGACTCCTAGACTTCTACAGGTAGACAGACATGCAGGGAAAGCTATCCAGCAAGACACCACATCTGCATGTGTAGGAATGCTGTCTCCTATGGCAACAGTCTTAGAACAGTTCCTAACACCTTTACACCTTTCCTTTACTCTCTCTACAATCACTTTGTGTAGGTTCTCAACCCACTGAGCTCTCTCAGTAGACTTGCTGATTTATTGCCACTGAATCCCTTGAGCTCTTCCAATCTTTACTTAAGTATCTTATTGGTGGCGACAGCTTCCCCTCTACCCCTGACCACGACAGGTTCACTGGCCAGCAGAACCGTCACTTCTGGTTAGACTGCAAGCTGCAATCCCAAACCTATGCTGCTCTCTTGCTTCTGGATAGGCCCTCAGACAGCCTAGCATCCAGATGGGCCTGGGATAGGCCCAAACTCCGGCCTCCCCTGACTCCACTCAAATATATAGGTTCTCCCAGCAGGCCAAGGGATCCAAGAAAACCCCTGATCATTGGCTGAGATGCCCCATATACTCCTAATCTGTCCTTGCTTTGCCCTTATCTTATTTAATTTCGCCAGGTACCCAGCCACCCAGCGGCAGAATAGAGAAGTGCAGCAACTCCAGACTTAGGGTGAACTCAATTGATCCCTAACAATGAGCCAAGGTAACTACACCTGGCAGGTAAATTTAAGAGCAACCCTGCCTAAACATCAGGTTGCTACATCCTCCCCCTGCCTACAAAACTATGTATCAGAGTTTGCAAAAAAATAATTTGAGCTCTCAAGCCTGAGAGCAAGTGTCCTGGCAAAAACTGGGATGGGTGGGGAAACAAGGAAAGAATAACAATGACAACAGTACATGTGGCGTACCACATGAAACAAACATGAGTATCAGACACATGAGAAATAGTAGGTCATATGTGGCCTATAAATATCAAAAATTATGTACAGTTTTAAAGGGGATATACTACTCAAATATTTAAAGGCAGACATAAGCAATGGCCTTACTTCCTACCGTATATACTCGAATATAAGCCGACCCGAATATAAGCCGAGGCACCTAATTTTACCACAAAAAACTGGGAAAACTTATTGACTCGAGTATAAGCCTATGGTGAGAAATGTGCAGCTACTGTAAGTGGAAAAGAGGGTCAACAATGCCCATTTGCAGCCTCACTGTGCCTATTTGCATGCCTCACTCTGCCCATTTGCAGCCATAGGTCCCCCGAACTTAAAACTCGGTAGTTAAGGGTTCCTAGATGCCCCCTAGCTGCAGCCTAATTTGGGGTCTCTGGACCCAAAGGGTCCCGAAATGACATTGCTGCAGATGGACACAGTTGACCAAATTTGGGGCCCCATATCTTGGGGCCACTTGGTGCTAGGAACTCCAATTTTGGTGTACAAACCCAGTGGAACTAGCACTACAACATATCCATAGCTGGGGTTCCTAGCACCAAGTGGCACTGAGATACAGGGCCCCAAATTCGGTTCAGAAAATGTCAAGCACTTTTCTGCAGCAGAGAATGACATTTTCCAAACCGATTTTGGGGCCCCGTATCTCCGGGCCACTTGGTGCTAGGAGCCCCAGCTTTAGATATGCTGTAGTGGGTTTACATACCAAATTTGGGGTTCCTAGCACCAAGTGGCCCCGAGATACGAGGCCCCAAAATCGGTTTGGAAAATGTCATTCTCTGCTGCAGAAAAGTGCTTGACTCGAGTATAAGCCGAGGGGGGCATTTTCAGCACACAAAAATGTGCTGAAAAACTCGGCTTATACTCAAGTATATAAGGTAACTATCTATCTAATATATACAGTGATAAGAAAATATACAAGGGTGTCTGTTGTCGTCAGGTTATATCCCTGTCTCTCCTTGTCCAAGGTAGACGCAACGATGCAGCAACACTTGAAAGAGAAATAAACAGCAATGCAAATGCATCCTATCCTATAATAACATGGCACAATATGTACACACATGATTAAGTGGTTTGGAATTGTCCTCAGCCGAGAACAGCATAGCAGTGTAAGTACACCTTGCAATGCAGTTATATCCTAAATATAATGAAAGCGAGTCCCATTCGCAGTCGAGAATGCCACCCCCTTTTTAACTAATCAAAAACTTTTCTTACTGTTTTGTATCAAGAGAACAGTCCTGATGCATGAGTTAGTCCATTATTTACACAAATGGTAAGAATTTGCCCCTTTGCCACAGCTCATCCTACCTAACTACACACCCCCCAGTGTCCTTGACATGTCACAGTCCATCAGATTTTCACTTGGGGTGAACAACATTTCCTAGCAGTTTCCCTTCTTCTTTGGGGTGTAACTCCAGGGACAAGAGACACAGCTGCGTTCAGATAACAAGCAGCCAGGCCATGGTGCAAGGGACCGCACCTTGAGACACAGGTCCCCTTGCAAAGATATCCTCAATCTGTCTGTATGACACTAGGGGACTGAGAGGATTTCCTTCCTCAATTGAAGAAACAACAACCTGTGGAAGATGACAGCTAACTTCTCAGGGTGAAGCACCCCGACAACTTCAAACATTAGCTAACGTGGCTCAGGTGGGCACTCTCTGTATATGCCGGCAGCATTCAGTCCAGCACAATCCTAGCAGTACAGCCCTCTGTAATGGGCCCCACTAGCAACAACTTGTATGTGAGTGTGAAGTGGCTTCGAGCATAGCGTCCTTAACATCACACAACGCATATTTGTAATCCACAGGGTAAAGAACATATGCATCTTCATGAAATTCACCAGTAGTACCTGGCATCTGGCAGTGTTACATCTTCTCCTTTGGCATTTACAGTGACAACATAGTGTTTAGCGTCCTTCTGGTCTGGCCTATGGAAGATTACGATGTCCTAATTAATTATACTGTCATAGCCCCAGGTGTGTAGCGCGGAGGTGTATCTTTCAGCCACCTTGGGTGACAGTTTCAGAAAGTCTGTCTGGAGAGGGATCCGGAGAAAACTGCGCACAGCTTCATTCACCCATTCAGTTTCTTTGTCCAAGATTTCCTCTGCCAGGTGGGCCGGTATATAAGGATATAGGTACCTGTACTCCTCCCCCACATTCTTTATAATGATCTGCTGTACCTTGGACAGCCGAAGCAGGTCTCCATACCCGGGTAGGATCCATGCGTCTGGAGCACGCTGAACCGAGCACCCAGCAACATCTGGCTTCTAATCAGGCATGTTTACAGGCATTGGCTTGGTAGGGCAAACTTTTGGGTACCCATCGAGCCAAACGATCCTCCTCAAAAGACCTGGTAATGCTGATCAGCAGAGATGCATTGGTTGACAGCTTAATTTCCACATTAGCGGTAGTAGTCGGGATATAATTATGCTGGGCCCTTGCCTTCACTGACACAACTGTGTCATCCCCTTTAATGGCCACAGTCATTAGCTTCCCTACAGGCACACTGCTTTCGCTCTTTGCAGGCTTACCCGGTGCCGGCACTCTTACCTGGCTTTGGTACTGCATTAAATGTGCAGTAACGTACTGAAATATACTTTGTTAAACGTGCACTAACGCACAGCACTAAACTGCATTAAATATGCAGTAGCGTACTGAAATATACAGCGTTAAAAGTGCAGTAACGCACTTAAATATACTACACTAAACATGCAGTGAAGCAATGAAATATACTGCGTTAAACGCACAGTAAGGCACTGAAATCTACTGTGTTAAATGTGCAGTAACGCACTGAGCTATACTGCATTAAATTTGCAGCAATGCACTTAAATATACTTTGTTAAATGTGCACTAATGCACTGAACTATACTGTGTTACATGCACTAACACACTGAACTATACTGCGTTAAATGTGCAGTAATGCACTAAAATATACTTAGTTAAACATGTACTAATGCACTGAACTATACTGCGCTAAACATGCAGTAACACACTGAAATATACATTGTTAAATGTGTAGCAATACACTGAAATATACAGCGTTAAACGTGCAGTAACGCACTGAGTTATACAGCGTTAAATGTGTAGTAACGCACTGAACTATACTGCGTTAAACCTGCAGTAAAACACTGAAACAAACTGCGTTAAACATGCAGTAATGCACTGAACTATAATGCGTTAAACATGCATTAACGCACTGAACTATACTTTGTTAAATGTGCAGTAACACACTGAAATATACTTAGCTAAATGTGCACGAACGCACTGAACTATACTGCGTTAAACATGCAGTAATGTACTGAATTATACTTTGTTAAAAGTGCACAAATGCACTAAAATATACGGCATCAAACGTGCGGTAATGCACTGAAATGTACTGTGTTAAATGTGCAGGAACGCACTTAAATATACTTAGTTAAACATGCACTAACGCACTGAAATGTACAGAGTTAGACAAGCAGTAACGCACTGAACTATACTGTGTTAAACATGCAGTAAAGCACTGAAATGTACAGCGTTAAACATGCAGTAATGCACTGAACTATACTGTGTTAAACATGCAGTAAAGCACTGAAATATACTGCGTTAAACGTGCAGTAATGCACTGAACTATAGTTCATTAAACGTGCACCAACGCACAGCACTATACTGCATTCAATATGCAGTAGCGTACTGAAATATACAGCGTTAAAAGTGCAGTAACGCACTGTAATGTACTACGTTAAACATGCAGTGATGCAACAAAATATACTGCGTTAAACGTGCAGTAAGGCACTGAAATCTACTGCGTTAAATGTGCAGTAATGCACTGAGCTATACTGCATTAAATGTGCAGCAATGCATTGAAATATACTGCATTAAATGTGCACTAATGCACTGAACTATACTATGTTAAATGTGCACTAACGCACTGAAATATACTGTGTTAAATGTGCAGGAATGCACTGAAATATACTTTGTTAAGCGTCCACTTATGCACCGAAATATACTTTGTTACACGTGTAGTAGCGAGCTCAAATGTGCTGCGTTAAACGTGCAGTGATGCACTGAACTATACTTCGTTAAAGGTGTACTAACGCACAAAACTATACTGCATTAAATATGCCGAAGCGTATTGAAATATACAGCGTTAAAAGTGCAGTAACACACTGAAATATACTACGTTAAATGTGCAGTGATGCACTGAAATATACTGCATTAAATGTGCAGTAAGGCACTGAAATCAACTGTGGTAAATGTGCAGTAACGCACTGAGCTATACTGCATTAAATTTGCAAAGCACTGAAATATACTTCGTTAAACGTGCACTAATGCACTGAACTATACTGCGTTATACTGTTATACTGTGTTAAATGTGCACTAACACACTGAACTATACTGCGTTAAACGTGCAGTAATTCACTAAAATATACATAGTTAAACGTCCACTAATGCACTGAACTATACTGCGCTAAACATGCAGTAACACACTGAAATATACATTGTTAAATGTGCAGCAATACCCTGAAATATACAGCGTTAAACGTGCAGTAACGTACTGAACTATACTGCGTTAAACCTGCAGTAAAACACTGAAACAAACTGCGTTAAACGTGCAGTAATGCACTGAACTATAATACATTAAACATGCATTATCGCACTGAACTATACTTTGTTAAACGTGCAGTAACGCACTGAAATATACTTAGCTAAATGTGCACTAATACACTAAACTATACTGCGTTAAACGTGCACTAATGCACTGAACTATACTATGTTAAATGTGCACTAACGCACTGAAATATACTGTGTTAAATGTGCAGGAATGCACTAAATTATACTTTGTTAAAAATGCACGAATGCACTAAAATATACGGCGTTAAACGTGCAGTAATGCACTGAAATGTACTGTGTTAAACGTGCAGGAACGAACTTAAATATACTTAGTTAAACATGCACTAACGCACTGAAATGTACAACGTTTAACATGCAGTAACGCACTGAACTATACTGTGTTAAACATGCAGTAAAGCACTGAAATATACTGCGTTAAACGTGCAGTAATGCACTGAACTATAGTTCGTTAAACGTGCACTAGCGTACTGAACTATACTGTGTTAAATGTGCAGTAACGCACTGGAATATACTTTATTAAACGTGCACTAATGCACAGCACTATACCGCATTAAATATGCAGTAGCGTACTTAAATATACAGCGTTAAAAGTGCAGTAACACACTGAAATATACTATGTTAAACATGCAGTGACGCAATGAAATATACTGCGTTAAACATGCAGTAAGGCACTGAAATCTACTGCGTTAAATGTGCAGTAACGCACTGAGCTATACTGCATTAAATGTGCAGCAACCCACTGACATATACTTTGTTAAACGTGCACTAATGCACTGAACTATACCATGTTAAATGTGCACTAACGCACTGAAATATACTGTGTTAAGCGTCCACTTACGCACTGAAATATACTTTGTTAAACGTGTAGTAGCAAGCTCAAATGTGCTGTGTTAAACATGCAGTGATGCACTGAACTATACTTCGTTAAACGTGTACTAACGCACAAAACTATACTGCATTAAATATGCCATAGCAAATTGAAATATACAGTGATAAAAGTGCAGTAACGCACTGAAATATACTACGTTAAATGTGCAGTGATGCACTGAAATATACTGCGTTAAATGTGCAGTAAGGCACTGAAATAGATTGCTTTAAATGTTTAGTAACGCACTAAAATATACTGTGTTATACATGCAGTAACGCACTGAAATATACTGTGCTAATTGTGCAGTAATGCACTGAAATATACTGCAGGAAACCTGCCCTGACAAAATAAACTGACACTAAAGTAGAAATGAATGGTCAAGCTACACTCACACTGCATTATCACTAGATTCACACTAAACTGATATTCTACACCATGGCTGCTCAACCTGTGGCCCTCCAGCTGTTGCAGAACTACAAGTCCCAACATGCCTCTGGCTTTGGGAGTCATGCTTGTAACTGTTAGCCATGCAATGACTCATGGGACTTGTAGTTCCGCAACAGCTGAAGGGCCACAGGTTGAGCACCCATGTTCTACACTGAAAATAGAAGCATAATAGCACCTTATAGCACACTAACTCGCTAGTAGCACTGAACAGAGCCCTGTTCTATCTCTCTCCTTGCCAATATCACACTTCAAATGGCCGCTATGGGGAAAATATTTTTTTAGTGTGGGGCGGGACTAAGAGCAATGAGCCATGATTGGATAGAGTCATCATTACTTTCTCCAATCATGGCTCTGACAGTTCTGTGTGCCCTGATTGGGTAAAGCTTTTATTGCTTCAGCCAATCAGGGCTTCCAATGCACTGTGCGGCAATGCAGTAGATGCATTGTGGTCGTTCGGTGGGTGAACAAACAGTCGAAAGCCCCCATAATTCAAGTGTTCGTCAAACGGGTGAACAGCTAATGTTCAGCCCAAACTCACGCTCGGACCAAACCGTTCGCACAAGTCTATTAGTTAGCCTTAGGTATCTTAACACTCTCTTTGACCTTTTATTGCTTTGTTCTTTGTGTTAACGTGTCTTGCCACTATTGTAGAGTGGAAGCATAAGCTACACAGGTGTGAGCAGCCTTCCACCTATAACCAGGTTTGTCAGTGGAGACCGAGCAGCTTTAGGAGTCGTGGCAGAACAGAGAACCCATCATCATCAGCAGCTTCTGCGGGGGTAAGCGCTACATTGGGAAGCCACAAGCATTACTCTGACTAGTTCTTTGTCCCCTGCCTGACTTTTTTTTGGGCTGTTTCCAAAATTCTATTTCTTTCTAATATTGAATAGTAGTGATTGCATCAATGAATCGACTCTTTCAGCTAAGCCAAGATTTAGACATATTCAGTTTGCGGGATAATGGTGATATCATGGGTGTCCAGGTTATAGGCATCTTCTGCCTGCAATGCACTTTATGTGTTTGCATATACAATATGACAAGAGTTTAGAAGGTACTTCAGCAAGAGACTTTGACGGACAAACTAAAGTAGCTTGGCTTTTATTTTATTTTCAGCTTGAAAAGCTTTCAAAATATGTTTGACATTGAGAGTAGCACACTATAACTCAATATGATCTTTCTCCCCACATTGCCAGACTGTGGTTTAGGCTTTCCACTATTTCGTTATTGTTACTTTATAAGTGAAGGGGAATGTTAGTGCCTGGATGGGTGCCAGTGCTTTCCTGCCAAAGTACAGATAAGTGCTGTGTGTCCTGCATCACCTGCAGGGTGTACAGGAATCCAATGAAGCAGGTAGTCGCAGCAGCCTATAACTTTGGTCCAATAGGAAACAATAGGAACAATCTGGTCACTTTAGAGCTGAACCCGAAGAAACTTAAAATTCTCCCTTGCAATGGGGCTGTGCCTACACTGCATGGGTTAACTGCTTGCGTACTTCTAGGGGGCATAGAAAAAGAGATTACCTACCTGATCCACCTTTCCTCCATGGTGCTAGACTGCTCCCCACAGTATCTTCTCCCCCAAGGCTCCAGTGGTCCAAGGTCCTGATGTCATCAAGACATGCCTTGAGGGTCCATAGCCCTGCATTGGATGTGATGACACTGAGGGACAGTCCACTGCCAGAGCATTGGAGAGCATCAGCTGCTGAAGGAATGGAGAATCAAGTAAGTAAAAGTGTTTTTACTCTCCCCTAGAATAATCCTAATTATTATTGCATGAGAGGTAACCAAGGTACCACATCACTTTATTATCACACTCCAAAATATCTACCCCCAAAAAAAGAAAAGGAGTTGGGATTTCGAAGGTGCCATATATGAGTGTAAGACTAAAATCAGTCAATTGTATTGTAATCCATATACAAAAAGGACAAAACAATTCCTAGTACTGTAACATCACGATTAGATAAGTAAATGACTATGAATGTTTTTGGGGAGTATCTCCCTTCTAGCCTTTTAACAGCCACCTTTCAACATGAGTGCTCTCACATACCATACCCCTACCCATATACTTTGAAAGTTATATATGGTTTGTTATCAAAGTTTATCGAATGATATCAATATTGTATTGAGGGCAATTGTGGCCCCACCGCAAGAGAGAATTTTCAGATTTGCAAGAATAATGCTGCGTACACACGAGCGGACTTTTCAACGGACTGAACTCCGAAGGACTTTTCAACGGAGTTCAGATGGAGTTCCAACGAAATGGACTTGCCTACACACGATCACACCAAAGTCCGACTGATTTGAACGTGATGACGTATGACCGGACTAGAATAAGGAAGTTCATATCCAGTAGCCAATAGCTGCCCTTGCATCGTTTTTGGTCCGTCGGACTAGCATACAGACGAACGGATTTTTCGATAGGACTCGAGTCCGTCTGAAAGATTTGAAACATGTTCTATTTCTAAAGTCCGTCAGATTTTTCGACAGAAAAGGTCCGATGAAGCCCACACACAATCGAATTGTCAGACGGATTCGTTCCGTCGGACCTTTGCTGTCGAAAGGTCCGGTCGTGTGTACACGGCATTAGGCTTTAAAACTGAGCTCCTAACAGTATTTTGACTGTTTAGCTAGAAGGTGTTTGTCCGTGACAGCGGTGGATGGTGCCGTGCCATGCAAAACCGCAATAAAGGGAAGAAGGTCCCCAGCACTCCTTTGTAGATGAATAATTAGCATGTATTTATTCCTGTAATATCACATGGGTGTCAAACAAAGTCAGCGTTTTATGACCACTCAGGGTTCCTTCCTCAAAGCGACACAGTGATCCCACTATGCCTTGGGGAAGGAACCCTGCAAACAGGGAATACGTATTAGAAGTAGTAACAGTAAAGTCTGCTGCATGAAGAAAAGTCTTATATGATCGGCACTTTAAGCCCCAATGCGTAGTAAACAACAACTGGAAAGACTCCTTATCTAATACTCCCAGAAGTCCTGAAATGTTGATTCTACCTAGGATTGTGACACAGATGTCTCTGCTGATCAGAGTCACATCACTGTACCAGAAAAGAAGGACCTAAGAGAGCTGCCCATTGTCGGTACTGAGTAGAAATATACATTTTTTTTTTAAACAGAAAAAGAATTATAGATATTTAGCATACATTTCTTCTCAAAGCTGGCCGCTCAGCTGTCGGCTAATTGCCAGCTCCTATCTCTCCACAGAGACTCACCTGTTGATGATATCCTGCTCGTCAGTCCTACCTACTTAAGCGCCCAGTCCAGATCATCTCTAGAGACGGATCTCCTATGTTCCTGTTAAAGACTTGCTTGGCTGACATTCCTTCTGGCGCCAGATCCTGCTTGCTGTTTTACTATGGTCATCTCTGGCTCCCTGGCATTTTGGCTTGCCTGACTATCCATTCCGGTTCCTGAACTCTGGCTATATTTTGACTACGTTTACTCTGTTTACCTTTTTTTATTATTATTAAACAAGTGTTATTTAACTGTACTTCTGTCTCAGTCTGATACATGGTTTCTGACAGCAGGCGAAGGCCATGAATTCAGAAGATGCAGTCAATCCACTTGTTGGTAATATTTTTTCCAGATTGGATGGGCAGGATCACCGCATGGATCAGTTTGCCATGGCGTTACAAACGCTCCTGAGTCACACAGCTCACCTAGAATCTCCCACTGCGGCTGCTCCGGTGCAACTTGTGTTGCAGGCTGTCCCTGCTGCAGCTCCAGTCTCTGTGCAGGCACCCGCCTCGAGTAGTACCTCTATAAGAGGTATGTCTGGTTCCGCTCCGCTTCCTCAGCGATTTGGGGGCAATCCAGTCCAATGCAGAGGGTTTCTCAACCTGGTTGAGATATACTTTGAGATACTGCCCCAGGCGTTTTCCCACGGACAGAAGCAAAATAGGTTTTAGTGATATCTTTGCTTTCTGAGAGAGCCTTGGCCTGGGCAAACCCTCTATGGGAGACACAAAAACCTGTTGTCTTGAGTTACCCTGAGTTTGTGACTTCTTTTAAAAGTGTATTTGATGTTCCCGTACGCTCCGCTTCTGCTGCCAAGTGCCTCATGCCCATCAAACAGAGAACTGTTGCCGATTACGCCATTGAATTCCATACTCTGGCAGCAGAGGTTGATTGGAACAATGAGGCCCTCGTGGCTGCTCTTTCTCATGGTCTATCGGATACCATCAACGATGAGATAGCAGCCCGAGATATACCTACTGAGCTGGAGAGGTTGATCACGTTTGCCATCCTCATTGACTCCAGACTCAGAGAAAGACTCCCTTTTAAGGAGCGCTTACGGAAGCCTCCTGTACATTTGTCTCCAAACTTTGCAGTCCCACCCTTGCCTCCCTCACGTCCCAAGCCTCCTGGTACCGAGTTGGTCTGTGAAGATGAACCCATGCACTAGGGATTCACGTGCCTCTCTGCGGATGAGAGAACCCTTAGGAGGAGGGAGAGATTGTGCCTTTATTGTGACCAGGCAGGTCACTTTTTGAAGTCTTGTCCTACCCGTCCAGGGAACACCCGAACCTTGAGGTCCTGTCACGGACAGACCTTAGGTGGAGTTGTTTCGTCCCCAGTTATCCAGAAGGATAAGCCCTTGCTTTCGGTTACCCTTTCTTGGCCTGAGTCGTCCGTTGAGATACAGGCTCTAATCGACTCTGGGGATGCAGGCCTGTTCATTGATGCTGCCTTTGTATCAAAGCACTCGATTCCACTGCAGCTGCGTGACGCCCCACTTGCCATCGAGGCTCTTGACGGAAGACCTCTACAGACTTCTAATGTGACTCATGAAACTGTTCCATTGTCCATGGTCGTAGGGGCTCTTCACCATGAGATAATCCAATTCCAAGTTATTTCCTCACCTAAGTTTCCGTTGGTTATCCTTGGTTACAAAGGCACAATCCTTCTTTTGATTGGCTCCATGCAGAGGTTCTCTCCTGGTCGCCATGATGCAGTTAGACATGCTTCCAGAAGCTAGCCAAGGTCCTGTGCACCTCTTCGCTCTCCTCCCTGCCGGAGGAGTACCGCGATTTTAGCGATGTCTTTGACAAAGGTCAAGCCAGTAATTTGCCTCCACACAGGTCGTATGATTACACAATTGACCTTCAACCTGGTGCTATACCCCCTCATGGCTGGGTTTACCCTTTGTCGGTCTTGGAGGATAAGGCCATGGAGGAGTATGCTGCAGACGCACTTTCTTGAGGTTTCATCCACAAATTCTCGTCTCCTGCTGGTACTGGTTTCTTCTTTGTGAAGAAGAAGAGTGGTGAACTGAGACCTTGTATTGATTATAGGGGTCTCAGTCATTTCATGATTAAGAATGCCTATACAATTCCATTGATTACGGAGTTATTTGACCACCTCAAGGGAGCAACGGTTTTCATGAAGCTTCATTTGAGAGGGGCATACAATCCTGTGAGGATTAAGGAGGGAGACGAGTGGAAAACGGCATTTAATACCAGAAGAGGCCATTATGAGTACCTCATAATGCCTTTTGGCCTTTGTAGCGCCCCGGCAGTTTTCCAGGAATTTATTAACGATGTCCTCTGAGATTTGTTGGTGGTTTATCTCGACGATATCCTCATATTTTCCAAGTCGCTGGAGAGCCACCATACAGACGTCTGTTGTGTGCTTCAGAAACTAAGAGAGAACAATCTCTATTGTAAATTGGAGAAGTGCGAATTCCATCGTGAACAGGTTAAATTCCTGGGTTATGTCATTTCCACTGTTGGTTTTTCGATGGACCCAGAGGAACTTTCAGCAGTCCTACAGTGGTCCTGACCTGTGGGTTTACGTCCTCTGCAGCGTTTTCTTAGCTTAGTCAACTATTATTGGAAGTTTATTCGTAACTTCTCGTCTCTGGTCAAGCCCCTGACTGATATGACCAGAAAGGACGGTAAACCACAGAGTTGGTCTCCGGAGTCCATTAAGGCCTTTGAGAGTCTCAAGGCTGCCTTTGTTTCTGCTTCTGTGTTAGCACATCCTGATCCTACGTTACCTTTTATCCTTTAGGTTGATGCTTCTAAAACTGGAGTTGGCGCCCTTCTGTCTCAACGTCCTACCTCTGAGAGCACTATGCATCCTTGTGGCTACTTTTCCAAGAAATTGTCACCTGCAGAGTGCAATTATGAAATTGGTGACAGTGAGCTGTTAGCGATCATTTTAGCCCTGAAAGAAAGGAGACATCTCCTCGATGGTACCATTATGCCGGCTCTCATTCTTACTGACCATAAGAATCTCACATTCTTGTCTGAGGCTAAACGCCTCTCTCCCAGAAGGGCGCGATGGGCTCTTTTCTTGTCTAGTTTCAATTACATTGTCTCATTCTTACCCGGTACTAAGAATGTAAGGGCTGACACTTTGTCACAACAATTTTCCTCCACTTCCAAGATGGAGTCGGTTCTGGTTCCTGTGATTCCTCCTGATCATATTCTGGCTACAGTTCGCACCAGTCTTACTTCTCCTTTGGGTGACAAAATTCTTGCTGCTCAGGTCCATGCTCCTCCTGAGAAACCTTGTGACCACTGCTTTGTCCCAGAGAGTCTCCGTTCTGCAGTGCTCCAGACTTACCATTCTCTCAAGGCTGCTGGCCACCCTGGGAAGAATCAACTCTTTTGGGCCATTTCCCAACAATTCTGGTGGCCTAGTCTACGTGCTGATGTAAGCACCTTCGCAGCTGCCTGTTCCTTGTGTGCTCAGAGTAAGACTCCACGACACCTTCCAGTGGGCCTCCTACAACCCATACCCAATGGAGAGAGGCCCTAGACCCACCTGTCTATGGATTTCATTGTGGAGTTACCCAACTCCCAGGGCAACACAGTTATCCTTATGGTGGTTGAACGGTTCTCAAAAATGTCCCATTGTATTCCACTTAAGAAGTTGCCCACTTCTAAGGAACTGGCTTCCATTTTTGCTCGGGAGATCTTTCGCTTACATGGGCTACCCAAAGAGGGTTGTCTCGGACAGGGGTAGCCAGTTTGCGTCCCGGTTCTGGCAAGCCTTTTGTGCACAGTTGGGAATTCAGCTTGCTTCTTCCTGTGCGTATCATCCACAGTCTAATGGGCTGCAGAACGAGCCAATCAGTCCTTGGAGCAATTCCTACGTTGCTATATTTCTGACCATCATAACAACTGGTCAGACCTCTTACCGTGGGCGGAGTTTGCTCACAATAGTGCCTTGAACTCTGCTTCCCGATTTTCCCCATTTATGGCGAACTATGGTTCTCAACCTTCCATGTTGTCTGACTCATTTGTTCCGCAGAGTATTTCTGTGTTAGAGGAGCATCTCCGTGGTCTTCATTCCACTTGGGCACAAGTCCGGGAGGCTTTGCGACATGCTAATGATAGGTACAGACTCCATGCTGACCGCAGGCGCCTGCCTGCGCCTTCCTATCAGGTTGGGGACAGGGTCTGGCTGTCATCTCGCAACTTCATGTTCCCTCTCTGAAGTTTGCACCTCGGTTTATTGGGCTTTTCCATATTCTTCGCAGGATTAACCCAGTGGCTTATGCATTGGACCTTCCTTCTAATATGAATAAAGTAAATGGTGATTGCGCTGTGATAAGAGGGGAAGGAAGGAGGAGGAAGGGGAAAGGGCTAGCTCAAATGTATAGAGAGGTGAATGAAAAATGAACAAATTATACAAAATATAAAGGTATAATGAGCATGAGGGCTAGTATCATACTAGCACATAAAAAATATAATGTAAATACTGAAACAGAAGAAAAGAAAAATCTCAGTGCAAAAGGGCTAGTACCATAATAGCACATATTCCTTCTAATATGCATATTTCAAATGTATTTCATGTCTCCTTATTAAAACCTTTGGTCTGCAACCACTTTACCACCTCGGTGCCTCGTCCTCACCCTGTACAAGTTGAGAACCATGAGGAGTACAGTCCATTGTTGACTCCCACAGGTTCCGTGGATGCATACAGTACCTGGTGCATTGGAAAGGGTACAGTCCAGAGGAATGCTCTTGGGTCTCATCCTCGGACGTACATGCTCCTATCCTCCTCCGTGATTTCTATAGATGTTTTCCCCTCAAGCCTGGTAGTTCTCCAAGAGGGAGGGGTCATTGAGGATGGGGTACTGTCAGGGCTGAGCTCAGTCCTTCCTTCTCAAAGCTGTCTGCTCAACTGTCGGCTAATCGCCAGCTCCTATCTCTCCACAGAGACTCACCTGTTCATGATATCCTGCTCGTCAGTCCTGCCTACTTAATCCGTCCAGTCCAGATGATCTCTGCCTTCACCTTGGTCACATCTCTAGAGATGATCTCCTGTGTTCCTGTTAAAGACTTGCTTGGCTGACATTCCTTCTGGCTCCAGATCCTGCTTGCTGTTCTACTATGCTCATCTCTGGCTCCCTGACGTTTTGGCTTGTCTGACTATCCGTTCCAGACCTACCTGATTCCTACCTTTTTGTATGTCAGCTTTGTTTGCATCTTGCCAGAGTCTTGCTATACCAGGATTTATAGTTGTTTCTTCCAATTATTATGGGGGAACAGGCTGAATCTTGTGAAGCGGAATGTGACTTATCTATCTAGGTGGAAGGGTGGCCTAGGGATGGTCAACCCAGTTGTGTTCTTCTCTCTGATGTTTTTGAAACACAATTTTGGTAACATGTTAGCAGAGAGACCGCCTGGATGGGTAGGTATTTTCCAGATCTGGTTTAGACCTTTTCTGGGCTGTTGGGAGAGTGGGGGGCCAGTGAAAAGCCTAAGGATCAAGCATGGTAAGCTCCCGGCTTATGTTGCCCTGTGCCTGAAAATTCTTAAACGGTGGCATGTGACAGCAGAGGATATCAGGTCCCTTCCTAGGAGACTCCTGGGGGAGAAGATCGTGGGTACTGTCTTTCATGCGCCACTGGCCTTAAGGGATTGCTCAGGTCATATTATGAGGGAGGGTTTACGTTTAATAAATTCTGAGCGGATTCCCTTGAAATTTAGGGACCAGGCCTGGCTCGCTTTCCACGGTAGGCTCTATGTGAGGGGGAACGTGAAGTGCCGCTCTTTGGACAATTGTGGTTGTCCAAGAGTGGAGTGTCAGGGTGAAGTGGAAACCATGGACCACTTCTTGCTTCAGTGCCCTTTCAATATAGAAGTCTATAAAAAGGTGGGGAGGGCTCTGAATATTCCTTTCCTGCCTTGCATTTCTTATGCTGAGTGGGTGTATGGAGCATTGCAGAATCGCAAGGGATTTAATTTGGACACTCTTTTTCTAGTCAGCTTAGTAGTCCGATATTACACCCGGAATGCACGGTGTCAGGTATCCCTTCGGCAGAAAGTCCTTCCTGTTCCGGTGGTGGTGTGTGAGATTCTTGGTGAGGTAGGGAAAATTCGGGGTCTTGAGAAAGACAGATGGCGGCAAAGGGTCTGGATAAAGGCGTGGAGGACTATCAGGCCTGTAGCTGCTGTTTGTTGATCTCTGGGTGTTGGGTTCTTTCCCTGTTTTCTCTCTGGACACTCCTTTAGATTTTCAGGGATAAACATAATTTTGAAGAAAGGCTACATACACATGATAATCTATGTTTCTTGGTCTGAATGTTAATCAAGTTGAGTAATGTGTAGAATTGTTGAAGATGTCTGTGCTATTTAGTGATATATGTATATAGTATAATATAATACAGTGATATTCCTCTTGGTTTAAAAAAAAAACCCTTTTGTTCATATATTATAGGTTGAAGTAAGCCTTTATTATTATGTTTAGTCGTATATACAATATGTTATGCATATTTAAAAAAACAAAAAGGAAATATATGTATATGTATGTGTATGTATGTATGTATGTGTGTATGTATATATATGTATATATGTATAATATTTATTTTTTTTGTATTTTTGTATAAAAACAAAGTTGGAATGTGTTTCTTGTTTGCAAGATTCTCAAATAAAAAAATTGCCAACTCAATAATGAACCCTACAGACTGGGATACCATTAAAGTTCATGTGCGTGTAAAGGCAGGCGTCACAATACTTTTGGTAATATAAGTATATGTTCATGAGGCCTTAATCTACACAATCTGGAAGTTTGTAAATTTACTTTGTGAAGATCCCACAAATTTACTACCTTGAATTCTGTGACAAGTATTCACTCTGCCCTGTGGGTAGGCACACATTTCACAGAGCCTGCCTTCTGTACTACAGAGGTGCTGAGAGGAGGAGGTTCAGTAGGCAGTGTCATTACAGGAATCACTGCTTGTAGGCAGCAAGGTAACAAAGGATGTAATTTTTTGAAATTGTAAGAAAGCAGCAGAGGAGAAGCTGCAAAGCATGCAGGGAATCTAGGGAGTTGTGAAAAGAGACGGTCAGCAGGTAGGCAGCGCTCAGAGCATGAAGGGAAATTTTTCAAGTAAGCTTGTATTGGATTGTCAAATATAACTACAGTATTGTTTTTACAATGCTAATATGAAATGAAAGTGAATACTGTGACCACAGATCTCCTTTAGAGAGAAACTTCATCCCCTTGGGTTAAACTGTTCTTTAGCTGAACATACACTGATAGAAATTCAATTGGTTCAGCAGGCACCAGCAGACCTTTATCCTAGGTTCACACTGATGCGATTTGGCATGTGATTTGTCATGTCAAATCGCATGCCAAATTGGCGGATATTGCCGGCAATGGCACCATCCGAATCAGTGCGACGCAGACTTTGCTGCGCCGCACCGATTCCCAAAAGTAGTTTCTTTACTACTTTTGGCGACTTCAGGGTGCGATTTGCATAGACATCTGTGCAGAAACCCGCCCAGAAGTCTCTGAAATCGCTCCCGAAGTCGGACTGGTATGAAATTGTGTGAGTTCAGCAGAACTTGCACGATTTCAATCCCGCTGTCAGTGTGAACCTAGGCTCAATCAGTTTCTGGCCTCCCCCACTCAACAGAAGTTGAGTATTTGATCAACTTCTTTAGAGGAACATGTTAGAAAATTTCAGATGATCAGCGGCTGCAGCCAATATCTAATTAGTGTATTTTGACAGCGGCAATACAATACAATTTCCCTGGGAAAAGGATTCCTTCATCCACTTTGTTTGTGTGGCAAGTTAAATAAAACTGGTCATGTACAGCATGTCCAACCTTTTCTTTTATCCTCAATAAACATACTCACCTGGTCAGTGGATCCAACTTTGGTCTGCTGTAATCCACGACTCAGTTGCTGCACATTGGGTCCCGAGCTTAAATCTTCTTTACTTATGTCATCGGCTATATCTTCCAGGTTCTTGCAGCCAGCATCTTTTGACAGGGCACAATGTGCTCTCTCCTAGAGCGCTGTCCTGAGGCTGAAGCTTCCTGGGATATCTGATGTGGAATCCCAAGAGACCCCAGGAACAGAGTTCCACATCATTCTCACTTAGGAGAGAACTAAGGCAGGCTGGGAATGGGATGCAAAATAAAAGAAAGGGGAAAATAAACACACACACACACACACACACACTGTTGGCTTATTTTACATTGTGGAGTGAAGAAGAATACAATGGTCAAAGTGGTTTTATTGAATGAATGTCCACTTTAAGCTTCTCAGGTGTTGGTTCCACTGAACCTGAAATCCTGATGTATATAAATTGACAAATTAAGGCAGCTTTGCATATGTTAATGTGTAATTAAATGTATTTTTTTTTTAATTCAAGTAGTGTAAGCACTTGAATTGGACTTGTTATAAGCCTATTAAAATCCTGCTTTAGCTGCACTCACACCAGGAGAAGGAGGGGTAGGAGTCAACCAGGAGACATGTACGGAGCTGAAAAGAAATGTAAGCGCAGGGCATACATGACGGGGTGGAAGGAACTACCAGACTGCAATAGGTTAAAGAGGGGTTGGGACTGTTTAGACAAAATGAACTGGCCCTTACCTGATTGGAGGAGTTTAGTGCAGGATAGGGAGGAGCTGGATAGTTAGTGAAGGGAGGAACGAGGAGGCATCAGTTGCAGGTGGAAAGTCGGTGGTGAAATGTCCCACCCTCCCACCCTAGTGGAGAAGTTTGGAAGTACTTCATGCAGAAGGTGTGGCGATTGGGGTCCTTGATGAGGGTTACAAAAATTAGGTATTTGATAAAATGGTGGGACCCATCTCAGGTATGGAGTCCTCCTGGTTTATCTAGTTCAGTCTAGACTACAGGGTAGTAAGGTGGTAGGGGTCTATGGTCAATTAGTAAGTCCTCGAGGCGGTGTTTGCGGCTGGGGACAGAATCTAACTTAGAGGTACCACAGATTCCAAAAGTTTGGAAGATGGTGTCCTCAAGGATCTGCAATCATTTATTCATATTAGAGCTGGAGTAATTAAGAAGGTTTAAATATGATATTTTTTGAGTTAATACAAGGCCAAGCGGCCATTTAAATACAACAACGTGTCAGTGTCCTTACTGGGTAGAAAAGGGAGGGGGTGTTGGCAGGTACATAATTGAGCAGTAAGTTATCTGAACTACCCTAGTCATGTGCTGCTTTCAAACATATAGACTAAGATCGTGCTAATAGGGGGAGAAGGTTATAAACTTCCCAACCCCGCTATGGAGAAAAACCTAGATTATATACTAAGCCAACATTGAAACAACCCCGGCAGCGCACGGAGGGGGACTCCTTTCATTAAGATTCTCCCCCTCTCACAATGCCCTAAAAAACTACCCTTTTTGGTATGCTAATTATGTATAATTACAATTTTCAGGTGCTCCTGCCCATTTGATTCCCTGTTGGGGGGCCGTTAAACATGTGACCACTTGTAAGCCTCACGGATCGGGGTCGAGGGCATGGACAGGCTCTCAGTGGGTCCGGGATAGTATTTGAGAGGATTATTTGTTTTTTAAAGAAGTCTCTGGTTAAGCGAGCCTTCCTGGCGGAAAGGTTAAATACACTGTGATTACATAAATCAAACACGAAACAATGTAGACGTAATGATACTGTATTGGATATTAAATTACATGACAATTAGAATATTGAAATCTGTCCTCTTAAAATTTTTATAGAAATGTAAGGACCCCCCGAAGAAGACCATAACCTTTGAGGTCGAAAAGCATTGGGGCATTTCCATACATCGGATAGTGCAATTTCAAGTGTAACAATATATCACTCTTGATGTATAACCTTTCCTAGCCTAATGTTTCTCGCCTTGTATATACCAGAGCTCATATTTTGATTAATTTTTTATATATGTTTTGTGTCTAACCATCCTTTGAAATAATAATAAAAAATCTGTGATTTTTTTACCAAATATTTGACTCCTATTTGCTGCTAAAAAGCCCAGTGGGGAACTTTCCACTTTTTTCTTTTCAAAGATTGCAATTGGGGTGTGCAGCCTTCTGAGACTCTCATATATGTGTCGCTCTATGATATAGGGGGAGAAGGTAGAATGAGAAGAGTGATGACCTCTGCTGCTGCTTTTTCACTTACTAATAGGCAGACTAGAATTGAAGAGAGGACGGTAATTGTATTTTCTAAGGGTAAGCAGTGTCCCCTGCCTGGCTGTACTAGGTAGCAGAACTGTGTAAATCTCAGGACTTAATGGACAGAAATACCTTTGCCAGGTAAAACAGCCCCCTTGTTATGTATTTAATTTGCATATTTAACTGTTTAAATGGAGTTCAGCTTGAAATGTTTTTCAAAAGCTCCCCATTATAAAACAATATCTTGCTTTTGTGTTAGATTGGAGTCCTTCTTAAAGTTTGCTGTCCTCACCAGGCCTGTACCTTCATTCAGAGGACCACCCTAAGAGCTGGCACCATGCACAGCTTGCCTCCTCTGACCCTGGGCTCGAGTTTCAGGTTCAGTAAGTGACTGTGACGCCTGTGCAGACAGCTTGTGTAGGTATTTGTATCAGACGACTTGCCTGTTGCCTCGGATCTTTTCTGGCACTCACAGCTCTCTGTCTGTCCTCTACTAAGCTTCTTTTATAAATAGGAAAGTCCATTAATCAAGAGACTGAAGCTTGAGGTCAAAGGGCAACCTAGAAACTAACGACAGAAGTTTAAACATCACTAACGCATTTGCAGCTTATGTTTGGAGCCCACAGTTTTAAAAATCAGCACTGGGAGATTTAAAACAAAGAAAGGTGTTGACCACTGATGAGATCATTGACGAAGTATGTATAGAAGTCAAATGTTTTTTTTCAAGAAAACATAAAACAAATAATAACTCACGAGGATCAAGATACAGTAATGTCACAGTAATGTCATGTGACTGAAAGATATTGCAGAGAAGATCCAGTAAAGATTTTCACATTGTTGCATTGAATGTTCAGACCTAAGGTGCCTATGGACATTAGAGAGAGTTTGCCCAATCTATACAAGTTTGCATCCACAACCATGGCCAATGATGATAAATACTGCCTGATCAAGACTGCTCAGGAGAGCATTGCCTTTCCAGAGACAACCAGTATCTAGAACACTCCTTCCTCCATGTGCACAAGCATGCAAGATTGCTTGATGCGAGAAAACATGTCAATCCATTACTCTTCCCTATAAAAAAAACAGCGAGGGATCCAAAAGTACGTGGACTCTGCCTTGTCCCTACCATGCAGTCTGTCCTTCAGCATAGTGCAAAATCTTCAACAAGGGGTTCCAAATATGGACAGCATCCTGGTGGCAATAAGTACTGGATATTTCTATATCTCATGGACCCTTATAGTATAACTGAAGGCAAAAACTCTTTTTAGTTTTTGATAGACTAGAGGAGAATTGGAACACCTGTTTTTTTTTATTGTTTCCTGGGTCCCCGTTGGGTAGATTTACCCTCTCTTTTTCCTGATGACGGTTATCAATAAAAGCAAAAGAAAATTCTGAATAGTTACCAGAACAGGAATAGAAGGAAAGTCTTCCAATAAGGACAGTAGTTCTGGTGACCCTGTTGACTACCAGTAACTTTGCTCACACTTGAGGGATTTTCTCTCATTACCTGTTGTGGTTATGAGACAAATATTCAGGACACATGCACTGTGATTATTAATTACCTTTTTCCTGGCTAAAAGCTCTGTTTAAGAGCTTCCAAATAGCAATAACAAGCCTTGTTATTTACTGTATATTGGAGTCCTGATGAATGCAGATTTTTTGCCCCCAAAACGCCTTTTATCTTCCTGTTTTGATATGGTCACCAGCAGTAAAAAAAAAAAGATGACACCCTGGTGCGCTTCTTGTTGATCTCATTTGGTTTAATCAATTTTGGGGGCCATCACCTGTTTGGGGGGGCCCCTGTTTTGTGGCAGAGCTACCGAAGTTGAGTCATCAGAGTACAAGCTTGCTTGTTCTTTGTCACCCTGTCACATGGTAACAGAGATTATAACCATTATAGGCATTTTCTGCTGTTGTCACTATCAGGAAGCTAGCCATAAACAATAATGTGCAGCCACCACTGGAGCAAGTGCATGCAGAAAGGAAGTGCCTTCAAAATGTGTGAAGAACAGCAACACTGAGATATAGCAAAAAAAAAAAAGGTGAAAAAATGAAAACAGAATGTTTTTCATCTAGTTAGGGATTAGATATACTGCTTTACAAATAAGGTGTTTGCCTGATAATTGATTGGGGTGTGTCTTTAAGATAAAGAAACTGCATTATTATTTCACAGAGGATTTTGTTGCTCCATCATGTTTGCATTTCCAGTAACGCCAGGATGCAGGAAAGACAGTCTGAGGTAGGTTAGGCCTCTGCTTTCTGTGTATAACAGTTTATACTGCCCTAGGCGGCAGGGACACTGCCAGACCCTGGCACCCACCCAGGACACATGCTCCAGCTCTCCCTTGCAGCAATTGTTGCGGTCGTCCCAAAAATAAGCCTATGGATCAATCTTTGTAAGTCTTTGGTAATGTGTATATTAGTTATCATGTACTGTATATCCATTCCAACATCTCCACCAGTAACTGCTTTTAACTTACAATACCTTATAACTGTACACCGTTTTTGAATTTAAAGCGGGGGTCCACCTATCTATCGTTTTTTTTTTTTTTAGTTCATTCACAAACTTTTCTTCTCAGCATTACATACTCACATATTGTGTGTAATATGTCCGCCTGTGTCAGATTTCGTCAGAAAGAATAACTTATATTATTCACTGCAGGCAGTTTCCATCTTCATTGTGGGCATTTGAAGCCCACAAGCATTTATTTCCTGCATGTGGTGAATGCTGTGCTCCCGCACATGCTCAGTGGCATCCTGGGAAGCCTGAGACTAGCTCCCAGGAGTCTAGGAGAGGCTAGAAACACGCCTACTCCCACGGGAGGAGAACCAGGAAGTGCAAAGAAGAATAGAAAAATAAAAGGTAATTACGGCGATTTAAATTTTTTTAAACGGCATGTCAGCATCTAGGCAAGGAAGAGAATACATACAGATATTGTTCAAAATTTGGGTGGAACCCCGCTTTAAGAATCCGGCATTGGTATTGAATTTCTTGATTCCTACATCTTACCTGTACATTGCAATTCACATTTCTTTTTCAACTGATGAACAATGAGATTTTACATTCTATGCATACTTCACTTTTGGACCATTGTATAATTCATTTAATGTTCATTACTTATTTTTTCTAAGCAATTGTTGTTGATTTCAGTCAAATCATTATATTTATGAAATAATACAATTCATGAAATTACAGATCTGACCCAAAGAGGACTTTATTAAATACCACTGAAAGGCATTCCAAAGTACTAAGCTATTCTTTTATGGCTAAACTAGAAAAATAAACAGTATAAGGCATGGTGAAGCAGTATTATTGCATGTTTTTTTGGGTTGTCCTTCTAGTGCCATTTTTTTTAGCCTTGGGCTGATGTCCAGGGGCCCACGAGTGCCCCAGATCTTTGAGGGCCCTAGGTATGCCCCTGCTAGGTGGCCCAATGCAGTCTACACTTCCAGGTGCTAGGTACGGTTTGTTTCTCCAGGCAACAAAAAAACAATAATGAAGGATCACCACATCACTGAATGGCAGGCTGCCTGTTATCCAGTGATGTGGTGATCCTTCATCATTGTTCCTTTCTGATTTCTGTGTGCAGATTTGGTTCTGCTGTGGATACTGTGAGGTATTCTCTGACCCATCAAAGCCTGTTCTAATCCAGCATCAGCCTGCTTTCCTCACTGAGGTTTAACCAGGGATTAGGCTTCTTAGTAGTGAAATGTATTTAACTTATCATCTGCCAAAGGATTGCAGAGAATAGTGACTCCCTAAGCTGGCCAGGTAGTGAAGTCATGCAAGCAGCAAGTGTACTTAGGGGTTCTGCCAACTACTACCAGATGTGTAACTAAGGATAGGCCCTACCCAGGAGTCTGCTACCATGAAGAATCTGCTACCTACGACTGGGGCAGCCATTTTGTGACCCGATGAATGCCTGGTCACTGAAATAAGAGCTATGTTCTATATACGCCAAAGTATATGTATGAACAAAATAGGAAGTTTATATGTCAATTTTGTAGATCTCACATTTAAAGGATAAACGTTGATACACCTTACAGTTTAATTTAACATATTTCAATACAAAATCTAAAATTCTCTTTACAAAATTATGCAGCCAATCAATCTATATACTAACCATTTTGCCAGATTCTTGTGTGCAGTAGAATCCCTGCGTTTGTGTCAAGCTGCAGATGCAGTCTGGCTGTAGGAGAATAATGGTCAGTCTGGGTACAGTGTCCCATTATTTCCCATGGCTAAACCCCAATATAAAGGTTATGTAAACCCTAATAGACATGTGCACAGCCAAAAAAATGTGTTAATTTTCGTTTTCGTTTCATTAGTTTATTATTTTTTTCGTTTTTCGGGTCATTCGATATGATCGCGATTCGTAAATTCGTTCATTCGTAAATGCGTTCATTCGTACGTTCGTACATTTGTGAATTCGAACATTCGTTCATTCGTACATTCGTTCATTCGTACATTCGTACATTTTACATTTGTACATTCGTAAATTCGTAAATTTGTAAAATCGTACATTTGTAAATTAGAAAATTCTGAAATTTGTAAATTCTAAGTTTAAAAATCCAAAAACCCGAAAATTCAAAAATCTGAAATAGTAACTAACTATTAAATTATTGGTATTTTAATTTCCTTTCAAATTTGACTGTCAGTGAACGTAACAAATACGAATTTATCCGAAGTTACGAATTATCCAAAACAAATGCTGCATCTAAACAAATGGAACGGAACAAATAAAATAAAATAAAATAAACAAATAAAACGTTGTTATTATTATTATTGTTATTTATTATTATTAATTCATTACGTTCCATTCCGTTTTTTCGGATCATTCATAACTTTGGATAAATTTGTATGTGTTACGTTCAATAACAGCCAAATTTGAAAGGAAATTACAATACCTATAATTTAAAAGTTACTAGTAATTACTAATAGTTAAGTTATTATTAGTTAACTATTATTTCAGATTTCCGAATTTTCGAATTTACAAATTTACGAATTCACTAATTTACTACTATACGAATATACGAATGTACATTCGTAAATTGCGAATGTACGAATGCCCGAATTTACGAATGTCCAACTTTATCGAATTTACGAATATTCGGAAAAAATTTGTTAAATGGGTTTTCGTTAATTCGGATATTCCCGAATTAACGAATTTGTCGAAATTCATTAAAAAACAAATTTGGAACAAAACGAATTGCACATGCCTAAACCCTAATGCCCCGTACACACGGTTGGAATTTCCGATGGAAAATGTCCGATCGGAGCGTGTTGTCAGAAATTCCGACCGTGTGTGGGCTCCATCGGACATTTTCCATCGGATTTTCCGACACACAAAGTTTGAGAGCAGGCTATAAAATTTTCCGACAACAAAATCCGATCGCGTCAATTCCGTGTGTGGCCTGTTCCGACGCACAAAATGCCACGCATGCTCAGAAGAAATTCCGTGACGGAACAGCTCGGTCTGGTAAACTTAGCGTTCGCAATGGATACAACACTTTCGTCACGGTGCAATGTTAAAAATGGTTTAATACAGCGCACTCTCTTCTTCTTTATAATGTGAGAAGAATTAAGTAGTTTTGCTGCTCATATTCACACAGACTTCTCACAAACTTTTTTCTTTACTATTTTTCGGGATTGCCTCAATATATTTTGATTGGTCACATCTGAGAACATTATTTTTGTTTTGTATATTTTTTTTATGTTTTGTTTTAAGGCAGATTTTTTTTTTGGTTTGTATTTTTTTCAAGGCTGATCTTTGTTTTATTGTATTTTTAGTTTTACTCCAGAATATTTTTGTGTGTGTTTTGTGTGTCAAGTTACCACAACACCATTGATATCTTATATTATTTAATCTCAAGAAGATAGTTTGGTGTTGGTGTCCCTTCTTAATTTCACATTGTACTTTAGAAATGTACCTGAATCCTCAGAAACAACCTGTCCTTTTTGAATGAAAACACACATAGGAGAGTATAATTGAAGAAAAAATTTCATTTTTTAAGGACTCACAACTAAACAAAGAGGGAGTCAACGCTGGAGAAACAGCAGAAATGGGTGAAGCCTTGGACCCCCAGGGCAGACATCAACTATTTTCAAGCAAAATTGGTGGCCTGAGGAGAGTGCAGTCTGGTCCAGAAGTCCCAGAGACCCGGAAAGCAGCAGATGACATCTGTGTCCCCAGGCTGTGGTCATACAAGAGACTGTATCTTTTGTCAGACCAGACTGAACCCAGGGTCATCACTCTCTGGTCTTCTTTCCACGCTTCCTTCCACGCTGTGGCTCTGGTGGTGGAGCTGGGGTAGGAGGAGGAGGAGGAGGGACCAACTCACTCAGGTGGGTATTGGGTGTTAGTTCACCACTCACCCCCTTACTTAGGACTTTATACAGAAGTCCTCACATAGCTTGCGTTGACCCTCCTGCATGCCCTGCAGTTTGGTGGCAGCCGTGCAGGCAAAGACCTCTTCAGGAGTGGGTAAGGCTCTGAGGGACGCAGAAGCCTCCTGAATCAGCCTGAACGCAGAATCCTGCATGTGAGTCACCTTCCTCGCTCTTTTGTATGGAAGGCGGAGCAGAGGAACCTACGTTTCGGTCAGGCTTCGACTTGTCCCAGGCTTCTCCTGGCTGACACTTAGCCCCGCCTCCTCCTGGCTGCAACTTAGCCCCGCCTCCTCCTGGCTGCCACATTCCACAGCCTCCTCCTGGCTGAGGTCTTCCTGTGTATGAAAAAGGGACATAGTTTGAGTTTTTTATTCTTCAATCACACACAATTTTCACCTCCTGACTGTTGCAAATTGAATGTTAACAAATATAACAGACTATCCTTCTGAGCCCACTACTGTCTATTGATATGTAAAAAAATTTTTGCAATCAGCAATTAGTGATCAATAATGACATCTAGTAAACATCATTTATTTCTTGAGCAGAAATCTGTAGAAGAATGCTATACCTGACTCAAGCTGGGCTCCTCCACTTCTTGCTGGCTGGAAGGCCCAGGTTGGACATCGGAAGCCTCAGCTGGGGTGGAAGGAAGAGTGGAAGAAAGAGTGGAGAGGGATTCCCTGACTTCAGTCTGGTCTGTCAGAAATCGCAGTCTCTCATAGAACCACAGCCTGGGGACATAAACGTCATCTGCTCCAGCTCCTGATCTCTGGGAATCTGTGACCTTTTTGCGCTCCCTAAGATAAGTGCTCTTCAGGCCCCTTTAAATAGGGGATGTTTGCCGTGGGGACCACCGGCATCACCAACTCCAGCAGTTTCTCCAGCGCTGCCTGCCTCTTTTGTTTATTATTGTAATGTGGATGTTTCACCTGCCACAGACAGGGCAGCTCCCTGTATTTGTCTATGAACAGGGGGAGGAAATTGTGGTCGTTGAAGCCATCCATTTTCTCTGCAAGACACAACACAAGACAAACCCTAAGGTCAGGCCAAAATTTCCTAATCTTGTTACAATGTAGGCTTCAATTTCAAAGCAGTGTAGGCCCAAGTTTAGATCTTACCTTTGTTAGCACGATCGGCACCTCCGATGCTCCTTCCTCCACTCACAGATCGTACGTAATACGCACGCGTGTTACGCTTTATACACACTGTGCATGCGTGTAACTCCGCCCGCCCCTGATGTTCTTTCTAGTCTATTCCCCGCCCCTTTTCATTTGGCGCAGTGGGGGAAGAGCACATGGCGGAGACACAGCAGGTGTGTGCTAATTACAGCAATGAGGAGGAGGAGGAGGAAAGCCCGGATCCGGAAACGTCCGGATCCAGAAGGAGAAGATTTAAGGCATCAAATATGTCCTTTGGGGAGATGTTGGAGATGGTCGATGTCCTGAAGAAGGCCGACTATGATGGAAAGTATGGACCTTACCCCAACCCCAATGTCCGAAAGGCCAAGATCATGGAAAAAGTCTGCACTGGAATTTCGGAGTACGCCGATTGAAAGATCAGCTCAGGAAGCGGTGGTCGGACCTGAAATTACGAGAACATGAGCAGTACAGAAAGATCTGGAGAGTGCTGCAAAAAAGTAAGTAGTTGTGCTGTGTTCCTATTATTTTTGTCTTTATTACGTTCGTGCTGCTCCATGTGCTTTTCTTAAAAGTGTTGTACATTTGAAAATGGCAACTTTCATGTTCATTATTATTATTAGTTCGTATCAAACATTTTTCTTTCGGCCTCTAAAACACCATTGTTTTGGCCATATGCATTTGGCCACATTTTTTAGGGCCTACTTGTATGAAACTAATTTGGTTGTGTAGATGGGTTTGTTACTAGAATGAAATTCAAACTAGATTCTGTGTAAGGAGAGGACACTGAGCAGCTGTTTTCACATCTGGACGCTGGAGCACTAGTGGGGGACACAAGAACACCCTTTTTATTAGGGGGTCCACACAGGTGCTCCAGTGTATACTATAGGAGTGTCTCCATCTGTGAAGCTTGTACAAAACAGGTAAGTGTTGAAGCTTGACAAAGGACACTCAAAATTCTACATCTTGGAACTCTGCCAAAATAGACAATTGTACCCCACTTCCAAGCAATGTTTCATATTTATAGTTCTGCCATCAAATATCTGTGTGCTAAGTATACCATTTTTGTTTTACATAGGGGAGAAAAGACTCGGAGGACACCCCTCATCCAAGGAGACCAGAGCCCCACCCCCTCTGGAAGAAGGGGAAATGTACCCAAGCAACGCAGAGCAGGAGGAAGAAGACGTGGTGGAACTAGTCACCACAACAGGTGAGTGTCTGTGACCACAGGCTCAGGTAAGAGATGGATGCCGGCATATTTTTAATACCGGTTTTTGTTTTGTTTCTATCTTTTTAGGTGATCGTGATGTTGTGGATCCAGATCCTTTCACATCAGAAAGTGCACAGATCCTGATCGGGGAGATCATGGGGTGTAATCATGGGGTGTAATTTAGCATTGGAAAACCTCAAGAAAAACATCAATGATGTTATCCCAAAAAATAATAACATCATTGATGTTTTGGGTAGAGTTTAAAACCCCTCCAAATCACTTTGTTTTTTGGTGTGCTACAATGTTAAAAATGTTTTAGCGATTTTTAGAAAAGCCAAATTTGGAGGATGCACACAGTGTGTCAATATGTTCTATCTGCCATCACGGGAGATCAATGGACGCGTTTTGGGGGTGCAACCCCTTACTCAATAATAAAGTAGCTGAGAGGAAGGGGTTGCTTCCCCAAAACACGTCCCTTGATCCCCCGTGATGGCAGCTAGCACATGTTGACATTCGTAAATTGGTGTCCAAATTTGGCTTTTCCTGGGGTGACTTCACCCCATCTGAACGCAATATCAAACACAGTTCCTAAATACTCATGTCTGATATTGCCTTCAAGTTCTACCTAATGTGAACTTTGTAAGTTCAAGATTTGTGTCTTTCTTGTTGGTTTTAAACATGCCTGTTTTATCTTTAATGGACATTTATATTTTTGATAATGCCACCCCAAAAATTGTTATACAACAAACATGTTGGTTTGTTTTAAAAACCTTTTCTAAATGCACATGTGATTGTGCAGGTATTAAAAAGATTGTTAATCAAGAATGTGTGGATTATTGTCTCAACGCTACAACACTTTTGTGGTGATGCAATTGCTGCTTTCTGTGATAATGGGTGTTATTTCCTAAGGGCAAATCCACTTTGCACTACAAGTGCAGTTTCAGTGCATTTTCAAGTGCACTTGTAGTGCAAAGTGTCTTTGCCTTTAGTAAATAACACCCAACAGTGCTTTGTAAGGTTACACAATCATGCCATTTTCAGGACTCACCACATTTTGGTCAGGGTCAGCTAAAACAAACACAAGCAGTAAATGTCACCAAAGATTTGCTTATTTTTTTTATTTGATCAAGGTTTCACAAATTGTCTGGCATATTGATGGCCCCCCTACCCGCAACGAACTCAAGGTATCTTAGCCGGACATCACGGGCACTCAGGGAGGGCAAGCCAGGACGGCCACTTTCAAGCGCCGTCAGGGTTGTTTCATTTATAATTCCGGCCTCAGGCCCAACTGAGCCAGCATAGTTGGCAGAATGTTGCCGTAAAAAGTTATGTAGAACGCAGCAATCCAGGATTATATGATTCAGTTTATACTCCGCCATATGGATGGGTGTAAGAAATAGGCGGAACCGGCTGGCCATGATTCCAAATGTGTTCTCCACCACTCTTCTGGCTCTGGCCAGCCGGTAATTAAAAACCCTCTGGTCCGGGGTGAGGGTCCTCATTGGGAATGGCCGCATAAGATGGTCCCCCAGCGCAAATGCTTCATCCGCAACAAAGACGAATGGGAGTCCTTCCACATTCTCTTCTGGAGGTGGCAAGTCCAAGCTGCCATTCTGGAGACGCCTGTAAAACTCTGTCTGGGCGATGACTCCACCATCGGACATCCGGCCATTCTTCCCCACGTCCACATACAGGAACTCGTAATTAGCCGACACCAAGGCTAACATCACAATACTATTGAACCCCTTGTAATTATAATAGTACGACCCCGAGTTGGGTGGTGGGACGATGTGGACGTGTTTCCCATCAATTGCCCCTCCGCAGTTAGGAAAGTCCCACCGCTGGGCAAAGTGGGAGGCCACAGTCTGCCATTCCTGTGGCGTGGAAGGAAACTGTTGAGGAAAACAAAAATAAATTAGTATTTTTGCACATAAACATGGAAAGCAGATTAGACACAAACATTCTTGGCCAGCATCCAGATAACATTTATTAAGGGTAATTTTACAACACCAAAGTATACGGTACACCTATCATATCCCCCCCCCCTCTCCTGGGCCATTTCTAACATGATAGGGGGGGGAATCTTGGACAGGTAACCCTCTCCACTTCATTGAGAGATGAATGCCTAAATAATGGGTATTACTTTGGCCAGCCCATCTTAGTTACACTATTGGCAGCCCACTGGACAGGTAAGAAGTGTCATAATACAAAGATATAAATACACATTGTACACATTTGAGCACATTTGGACATTCTGCTATTACCTATCAAGATAAAAATAGGATACAAAAACTTTAAACAGTACCATTTGAAAGTATACAGGCAGGCCCTTGCACTACATGCTTTGGGGAATTCATCAATAAATCTGACCACAAAAGAGATGGGTATAGTGTGTATGGGTTTTGTAAAGTCAGCAGATAGATGATTGAGGATAGATAGAGAATTGGTATCAGCTGACTTAGCAGTTGGGGGAGGGAGGGTTAAAAATGATTTGGGGACACCACAAAAAAAAGCCTCTGGCACTCTGCCTGAATTTAAAGCACTAATCACATTTCTAAAAATTTTTGGGGTTGTTTGGGGTAAAGCACTACTATGGAGCTGATAAAATACATTGTTAAGTGACTACATGAGGTGAATATAGGGCCCGGAGAGCATGCTGGGGAGGTAAGTGAAGGCAAATATGTATGAAGGACAAAAAAAAAAAAATTCCAGCATGCATGAGAACCAGGGGACATTCACAGCATATTCCAATCATGGTAATTAGGGAATGAGGAAAGAAATACGATACATTAGCAAACATTATATACAATAAAATGTGATATTAAAGGATTAAAATCTTACCTCAATATACTCCTTCTGCAGGACCTGTATGATGGCAGAACAGGTCTCTGGGATAATGATTCCCAGAGCCTGGGGGGAGATGCCTGTCGAGAACTTGAGGTCCTGCAGGCTTCTCCCCGTCACCAAGTACCGCAGGGTAGCCACGAGCCTCTGCTCCGGAGTGATGGCTTGCCTCATGCAAGTATCCTGCCTGCTGATATAGGGGGTCAGCAAAGCCAACAAACGGTGAAATACGGGGTCCGTCATCCGGAGAAAGTTCCTGAAATCATCAGGATTATTCTCACGGATCTCACAGGGCAAAGGCATATGACAGAACTGGTCACGCTGAAGCAACCAATTCTTGGTCCATGAACTCCTTCCCACCCTGTTCATAGACTGGACTTGTGTCAAGGTCAGGACCCCAACACCAATCCCCCGCACAGCACGAACTCTACGAGGAGTACGTATATGCAACATGGCTAGAAAACGGTTGGCTGCTCAGAACGAAGTAACAGAACGCACTGAAGAACAGCAAGGCCTGTGAAGAGCGACCTGAAAAACAGTAATGAACGAACAAGAACACAATGACTGAGTCACACGTAGCTTGCTTGCACGCACTGAAGAGCAGATACAAACCCACAAGCACAAACTGAACCACAGAAAACGATCTGAAAGCCACGAGTCTGAAAAAGCGCAAATCGTCTCTCACCAAACTTTTACTAACACGAGATTAGTAAAAGGAGCCCAAAGGGTGCCGCGCTTGGTTCTGAACTGGCCTTTTCTAGTCTCGGCATACGTGGTTGACGTCACCGCGTTCTTGGCGATCGGAAATTCTGGCAACTTTGTGCGACCGTGTGTACGCAAAACAAGTTTGAGCCAACATCCGTCGGAAAAAATCCTACGATTTTGTTGTCGGAATGTCCGATCAATGTCCGACTGTGTGTACGGGGCATAACAATGAACGTTTCTGATTTATTACCTTATGGTCTGGTAAATATACCATTGAAAGCCTTTTGTTAGATCTGTTTCCTAGGTTACAAAAATACCTGCTGATTGTGCCAGAATTGTGAGCTAATAACTTCCTGTGCTCTCCCATCACCCAAATCAATAAAAAAGGTTAGTATATGCAATGCCGTTTTTTATATGTTTTTTTTTGTTTACACTAACTTTTCTCTTCCTTTCCGAGCACACTACCCATCTTCAATATAGGCATGTGAAGCCCACTAGTATCTTCTTCTTGGATAAGGCGCTACTGGCTACCCAGCATGCACAGCATATAAGTGATGGGCAGTTGGGGGCGGAATTTTTAAAGATGCCCAGTGCTGCAAAACTTCGAAGAATAGCAAAAGTTTTGTTTTGCAGCACTGGACATCTTTAAAAATTCTGCCTCCAACTACCCATCATTTATAAATCCACCCACAACATGTAGAAATCCGCCCCTCATGGACATGAACTCGCCACGGGAGCGTGGGGCACAATCTGACAGAAAAATTTATTGTGTCCGCTTTTGTGCGCAGGCGCCGTCTCACTGTTACAACAGCTGATCGTAAAATCAGGTGTTGTGCTGTTCCGTACGGCGCATACGCAGTACAACCCGAGCACTTCTCGACAGAATACCGGTAGCACTCATGCAGCCCCAGACCATGACACTCCATCCACCATGCTTGACTGTAGGCAAGATACACTTGTCTTCGTACTCCTCACCTGGTTGCCGCCACACATGCTTGACACCATCTGAACCAAATAAGTTTATCTTGGTCTCTTCAGACCACAGGAAATGGTTCCAGCAATACATGTCCTTAATCTGCTTGTCTTCAGCAAACTGTTTGCGGGCTTTCTTGTGCATCATCTTTAGAAGAGGCTTCCTTCTGTGACGACAGCCATGCAGACCAATTTGATGCCGTGTGCAGCGTATTGTCTGAGCACTGACAGGCTGACTCCCCACACCTTAAACCTCTGCAGCAATGCTGGCAGCACTCATATGTCTATTTCCCAAAGACAGCCTCTGTATATGACGCTGATCACGTGCCCTCAACTTCTTTAATCAACCATGGCAAGGCCTGTTCTGAGTGGAACCTGTGCTGTTAAACCGCTGTATGCTCTTAGCCATCATGCTGCAATTCAGTTTCAGGGTCTTGGCAATCTTCTTACAACCTAGGCCATCTTTATGTAGAGCAATAATTCTTTTTTTCAGATCTTCAGAGAGTTCTTGCCATGAGGTGCCATGTTGAACTTCCAGTGACCAATGTGAGAAAGTGAGAGAGATAACACCAAATTTAACACACCTGCTCCCCATTTACACCTGAGACCTTGTAACACTAAAGAGTCACATGATATCGGGGAGGGAAAATGGCTAATTGGGCCCAATTTGTGCATTTTCACTTAGAGGTGTACTCACTTTTGTTGCCAGCAGTTTAGACATGAATGGCTGTGTGTTGAGTTATTTTGAGGGGACAGCAAATTTACACTGTTATACAAGCTGTACACTCACTACTTTATATTGGAGCAAAGTGTAATTTCTTCCGTGTTGTCACTTGAAAAGATATAATAAAATATTTACAAAAATGTGAGGGGTGTACTCACTTTTGTCTTATTTTGTCCTTTAAAACAATAATTACCATTTACAATGCACTAGCAATGAAAGTGTAAAACATCCTTTGTGGTCCAACATCTCTGCTGGAAGGATACTATTCTACAATCATACAGACTTCTCATAGACACTGACATCTCTATCAGGCCCTGAAGAACCCTGGGATTTTTGGTAGGCAGGCCCAAAATAATGAGACTATAGATCTTTTTTATAAGTCTTTCCCATCATGTCTCAGGATGTGGACCAGCTGGCTGGGTATACTTAGCAAATGTTTCTGCTCGATCACTTAGGCTGTGGTGCACCCCTTAGATAAAGGATCAATCGTCATAAAAACAGAGTGAATCATAAGAAATAGATGTTTCTAGTTATATATCACGTATGAGAACTTACTTAACTGGTCTTGGCTACGTTTGTTCCATAAAAGCACCGGCTTGTGAAGATGAGAGCCAAAGCAGTAGGTGCGGCCGACTGTGTTTTCCAGTAACCTAATTAGTCAGTGGGATAACGACACTGAAAGATGAAGGGTAAAAATATTATGTGATTTCATTATTGGATGGATAGAATAAACTAGATTTGCATTGATTTTTTTAAAGGCGAAGGATTATGCAGTGCTGTATATACAGTATCTCACAAAAGTGAGTACACCCCTCACATTTTTGTAAATATTTTATTATATCTGAAGAAATGACATATGAATATGAATATATATGAAGAAATGACACTTTGCTACAATGTAAAGTAGTGAGTGTACAGCTTGTATAACAATGTAAATTTGCTGCCCCTCAAAATAACGCAACACACAGCCATTCATGTCTAAACTGCTGGCAACAAAAGTGAGTACACCTCTAAGTGAAAATGTCCAAATTGGGCCAAAGTGTCAATATTTTGTGTGGCCACCATTATTTCCAGCACTGCCTTAACCCTCTTGGGCATGGAGTTCACCAGAGCTTCACAGGTTGCCACTGGAGTCCTTTTCCACTCCTCCGTGATGACATCACAGAGCTGGTGGATATTAGAGACCTTACGCTCCTCCAGCTTCCATTTGAGGATGCCCCACTGATGCTCAATAGGGTTTAGGTCTGAAGACATGTTTGGCCAGTCCATCTCCTTTACCCTCAGCTTCTTTGGCAAGGTAGTGGTCATACTGCCCTGTGACCCAGTCTATCAAAGTGTGGGGATCGTGCTCTGCTTCAGTATATCACATTACATGTTGGCATTCATGGTTCCCTCAATGAACTGTAGCTCCCCAGTGCTGGCAGCACTCATACAGCCCCAGACCATGACACTCCCACCACCATGCTTGACTGTAGGCAATACACACTTGTCTTTGTACTCCTCACCTGGTTGCCGCCACACACGCTTGACACCATCTGAACCAAATAAGTTTATTTTGGTCTCATCAGACCACGGGACATGGTTCCAGTAATCCATGTCCTTAGCCTGCTTGTCTTCAGCAAACTGTTTGCGGGCTTTCTTGTGCATCATCTTTAGAAGAGGCTTCCTTCTGGGATGACAGCCATGCAGACCAATTTGATGCAGTGTGCAGCGTATGGTCTGAGCACTGACAGGCTGACCCCCCCATCCCTTCAACCTCTGCAGCAATGATGGCAGCACTCATTCGTCTATTTCCCAAAAACAAACTCTGGATATGACGCTGAGCATGTGCACTCAACTTCTTTGGTCAACCATGGCAAGGTCTGTTCTGAGGGGAACCTGTCCTGTTAAACAGCTGTATGGTCTTGGCCACCATGCTGCAGCTCAGTTTCAGGGTCTTGGCAAACTTCTTATAGCCTAGGCCATCTTTATGTAGAGCAACAATTCTTTTTTTCAGATCCTTAGAGAGTTCTTTGCCATGAGGTGCCATGTTGAACTTCCAGTGACCAGTATGAGAGAGTGAGAGCGATAACACCAAATTTAACACACCTGCTCCCTATTCACACCTGAGACCTTGTAACACTAACAAGTCACGTGACACCGGGGAGGGAAAATGGCTAATTGGGCCCAATTTGGACATTTTCACTTAGAGGTGTACTCACTTTTGTTGCCAGCGGTTTAGACGTTAATGGCTGTGTGTTGATTTATTTTGAGGGGGCAGCAAATTTACACTGTTATACAAGCTGTACACTCACTACTTTACATTGTAGCAAAGTGTAATTTCTTCAGTGTTATCACATGAAAAATATAATAAAGTATATACAAAAATGTGAGGGGTGCACTCACTTTTGTGAGATACTGTATCACATATCTGGCACTTGGGGCCCATCATTTTTTTTACAACCCCCCCCCCCCCCCCACCAAAAAAAAAAAGGTATGGAGAAATAAAGACTGGTGTGCCAGGCTAAATTGTGGGTTTGGCCAAATTGTGTTAACAGTGGGAGGAGCTTAAAGGAACATAGTTAAATAAAACCTAAACCTACTCCCCCTATACTCAGTACACACATGCCAGTGCCATTTTACCCATAAAATATGTGTTAATGACAGTGCCACAAGCAAGAATGTAGGGACTCGTTCACACTAGCATTGGTATCTGATGTTCATATCGTTCTTCATAGAACATTTGAATGGTGGTGAGAAGGCGTTGTATCACTACTTCACTGTTTGCTTTAAGGCCCCGTTAATACCTGAGCGATTTACTGCTTGAAGCTTGTAGCTTTAAAACGCTCAACAAGCCAAATCCCATTCCTTTCAATGGCCCCTGTTCACAACTGAGCATTCAGTTGCCTGAAGAAAAACACCTGTCGCTCAAAAAAAGTAAATGAGCTTCTTTTTGGTAGATTACAAGCGTGTGTGGTCCCATAGAATTCAATAGAAATGCCTGACTTCAGCGTTTTACAAGCGTTTTGTCACTCATTTTCTGCTCAAACAGCAGCTCTCTACCCCAAATTTCCTCTCTCTCTCTCCACCACCTAGTGCTTTCTATTGGCTAAACAAAAACACCTGAAGCTTTAAAATGCTTGTAACAAGTTTCTAAAACGCTTTTAAAAAGCTTGTAAAAAGCTGCAAAAAAGCTTTAAAAAATGACAGAAAAACACTAGTGAATCAATACGCTCAGGTGTGCATGGAGCCTAACCCCTTGAACACCGCACTAGCACACTTCAACTATGTGCATTACATATAGTTGCAGGGCATTTGCATAGTAGCTCCATTCATTTAATTGTGGCAGGGGGATATAATTCCTGCCACAGCCATGAAACAAAGCATTGAGGTCGTGACATGAGTGCACCCCTTGCCACTGCATTTTGAGTGGTAATCTGTGGCTCAGCCACAGGGTTATACTGGCCCCCAAACGCTAGTGTGAACAAGCCCTAAGATACAGGCCACTTTACAGAGTACAATCAAAATATCCCACTCTGCCAAGTACAAATCATCTCCCCTAAGCCCACAGTACAGATCTCCCCTAACATCCCTAAATATACCCTCCAAGCCTACTCTTTCAGTACAGACCTCCCAGCACCAGTGGCGGCCGAACCATAAGGGGCGCTGCCACCCTAATCTCTATGTTATTTTGTGCAAAAACAACAATTTACCCTTGCTATTAACAATAGTAAACCCTTGGCTCTTAGAAGGTCATGGTCAAGAAAAAAAGTATTAGTAATGTAAAACAAGCAATTAAAATAAGTTTACCAGGTCATCACTGGACAATATAATAAAATGTATAACTTTGCAGATTTAGATAAAAATAGGGAAAGAAATCTCTATCAGGTTTTTTCTAGTAAGGGAACATTTGTTCAATCTGCCTGTTTGCAGTTGGGTCACAGAACGTTCATATGTCTGTAGGGCTTTCCCTGTGCCGGATATATCTGCTTGCAATAATTTAAAAGAGTGATCATTTGATGGATTGTTCATGCATGGCATGCCTCTGTGTAGTATCTGTAGGCTTCTTAGAAGATGGTACTAACACTTTATTTGGTTTCCTGTGTCACAGACAATTCTCTCCATTGCTGAGGCCAGGGGCTAGTACACTATATTACCAAAAGTATTGGGATGCCTGCCTTTACACGCACATGAACTTTTTAATGGCATCCCAGTCTTATGCTGGCCATACACTATACGAAAAATCGGCCAAAATTCAGTCATTTAGACAGTTTGTTCATTTTTCGGCCAGTTAATGGGCACAAATTGGTAATCGGTTGGGACGTTTTTGAGCCAAGGACAGTTTGGAAATTTTCTGCCGAACGATCAATAATTTGAAAGCTTAATGTTTCCAGTCCAAACTGTTTGCACTAGGTATATGTGAAAAAACTAACAAAAAATGTATTCATTTATGTCCACTGAACGATTTATCGGCCATTACATGATGGCACTATCGTTTGCTCCCACGGCTGAATGTTCGTTTTTCGAAAATGGGTTTGAATGATTTTTCGTATCGTGTATGGCCAGCATTAGTCCATAGAGTTCAATATTGAGTTGGCCCACCCTTTGCAGCTATAACAGCTTTAACTCTTCTGGGAAGGCTGTCCACAAGGTTTAGGAGTACGTCTATGGGAATGTTTGACCATTCTTCTAGAAGCTCATTTGGGAGGTCAGGCACTGATGTGGACGAGAAGGACTGGCTCACAGGCTCCGCTCTAACTCATCCCAAAGGTGTTCTATTGGGTTGAGGTCAGGACTCCGTGTAGGCCAGTCAAGTTCCTCCACCCCAAACTTGCTCATCCATGTCTTTATGGACCTTGTTTGTACACTGGTGCGCAGTCATGTTGAAACAGGAAGAGGCCATCCCCAAACTGTTCCCACAAAGTTGGGAGCATGAAATTGTCCAAAATGTCTTGGTATGCTGATGTCTTAAGAGTTCCCTTCACTGTAACTAAGGGACCAATCCCAAACCCTGAAAAACAACCCCACACCATAGTCCCCCCTCCACCAAATGATTTGGACCAGTACACAAAGCAAGAATGGTCAAACATTCCCATAGACACACTCCTAAACCTTGTGGACAGCCTTCCCAGAAGAGTTGAAGCTGTTATAGCTATAAAGGGTGGGCCAACTCAATATTGAACCCTACGGACTAAGACTGGGATGCCAATAAAGTTCATGTGCGTGAAAAGACAGGCGTCCTAAAACTTTTGGTAATAGAGTGTATATTAATACACTTTTCCAGTGCATGACAGAGAAAACTGTTAAATTGTCCCAATTAAGAATAAAAAAAAAAAGCCACAATGAATGCCAACTGAGAATGAATGACATTCCATAATCCATCAGCAAAGTTTAGCTAAAAGAAATCCCTACAGCTTTAGGCACATTGTTTTTTCATGAAAAATGTCCCACGTTGTGCAGGCAGCTGGATCCTGGAGAAATCTTCACTGCAGGGATACCCTGTCCTCTTCCAGTCTCCAAATTCAGAAATCCCAGAATTTCCAGCACTGCAGTGGTTAACAGCTTCATTCTTCGGACAGAACCGCAGTACAGACTGCCCGATGGGTATACACCCCTCCTGCCATCTTTTTCATTGAGAAGTTTTTTCCTTTGTTATACTGCTTGCAACGTAATCTGTGAATTGGGGACATACTGATCGGTCACAGGATTCATTTTCCCATTCACAGGTCGTGTTACAAGCAGTGTAATCAATGAGAGAACTGTTTTTAATGGAGGAGGAGGAAATAGGGAGTGTGTCCCCATCAGGCCATCTGTATTGTTCTTTTGCCTGAAGACCTAAAGCTGTTAACCATTGCAGTGCCAGAAATCCAGAGACCTGAAGAGGACAGGCATCCCTGCACAGAAGATTTCCTCAAAATCCTGCTGCCTGCATGTGAGACATCCTTCATTACAGAAAGGTGATGTAACTAAAGCTGTAGGGATTTTTTTTTCTAGCTGTTAAACTTCAATTTTAAATGTTGCAAAGTTTTATATATGTTAATAAAATTCCCCAAAGGTAAATATATTAATAAAATGAACCACATGCAGTTAATGGATTCATAAATGAATGACTACAATAATTAGGGAATAAATAAATGAATTTATAAAATACTTTGCTGAATTAAAGTGCCACGATGCCTTAGTGGGTACATTATTGTGATGTTCTAATGCCCTTAATAAATTCATTTAAAAATAAGCAGTTGAATAAATTAGAACAATTCTAATTATCTGTAGTTTTATGTCAAATTCATATTGTTCATTACAGTGTTACTAAACCCAGTAATAAAAAACCCATTTGATTTGCGGGAGTCTCCCCCATTTGATTGTGGACTCCTGCGATCGCCGGGCGATCTCCCGGCTTGGCCTGTCACTCAGCCACAGATAGAAGACAGAGCAGCCCGAGTGGCCGAATGGCTCTGTCTTCTGTCTGTGGCTTGAGTGACAGGCGGATGCAGGGCCGATCCTGGGCCGGTGCCCAGACGCTGCGAGCTGAGGCAGAGGGGGGGACAGCCCATATGGCTGTCCCCAGCTTGCTTTGGCTGCTGCACAGGGCTACTTTGTAGTTGGGGTCTAGCCAATTCAGCAGGGAAGGAAGGGGGGTGGGCGGAGGCAGAGAGAAGACTGGGCACCGTGATCTGCAGGCTCTAGCAATAAAAATTTTTTAAAAATTTCCCCAGTCAAGCGGACACTTTCTCCACTTTCGGGTACCGCCCAGCAGTAATCACCTGTGCGATAAGTACATGACAGTCCTGGCCTCTTCTATATTAATCCGACGGGCAGACTGAGACTGTTATGTACTTGTCGCACAGGTGATTACTGCGCAGAGGCAACCGAAAGTGGAGAAAAAGTCTGCTTGACTGGGGAATTTTTTTTTCTTTTTATTGCTAGAGCCTGCAGATTATGGTGCCCGGTCTTCTCTCTGCCTCCATTCTGGGGAATTCTCTGACTGAGATGGCTGACCAGCCCCAGCAGCCAGACCTCAGCAGCCAGACCCCAGGCCCCAGCATCCAGACCCCAGGACCAGCAGCCAGACCCTTGGCCCCAGCAGCCAGACCCCAGGGCCAGCAGACAGACCCTTGGCCCTAGCAGCCAGGCCCTTGCAGCCAGGCACCAGCAGCCCAGCACCAGGAGCCAGACCCTTTGCCCCAGAAGCCAGACCCTTGGTCCCAGCAGCCAGGCCCCAGCAGAAAGAGCTTAGGCCCTAGCAGCTGGACCCCAGACCCCAGCAGCCAGACCCTTGGCCTCAGCTGCAAGACCCCAGGCCCTAGCAGCCAGGCCCAGCAGCCCAGCTCAAGCAGCCAGACCCTTGACCCCAGCAGCCAGACCCTTGGCCCCAGCAGCCAGGCCCCAGCCTCTAGCAGCCAGACCCAGGCCCTAGCAGCCAGACCCCAAGGCCCAGCAGCCAGATCCCAGGACCAGCAGCCCAGCCCCAGCAGCCAGACCCTAGGGCCCAGCAGCCAGGCCCCAGTAGAAAGCCCCCAGCAGCCAGGCCCTAGCAGCTGGACCCCAGACCCCAGCAGCCAGACCCTTGGCCCCAGGAGCAAGACCCCAGGCCCCAGCAGCCAGGCCCCAGGATCAGCATCCCAGCTCCAGCAGCCAGACCCTTGACCCCAACAGCCAGACCCTTGGCCCCAGCAGCCAGGCCCCAGCACCTAGCAGCAGGACCCCAGGCCCTAGCAGCCAGACCCCAGGCTCCAGCAGCTAGACCCAAGGCCCCAGCAGCCAGGCACCAGTAGCCCAGCCCCGGCAGCCAGACCCCAATGCCCAGCAGCCAGATCCCAGGACCAGCAGCCTAGCCCCAGCAGCCAGACCCTAGGACCCAGCAGCCAGGCCCCAGAAGCCATGAACCAGCCCCAAAAGCCAGGCCCCAGGACCAGCATCCAGCCCCAGTACCCATTATTTAGGGTAAGTAACGTCTTCTAGGGCTGGGCCTGGGCATCAAAGAGCTATTAATATAATATTGTTTATTTTTAGTTTTAGTTTATTTTTTTCAGTGACACTCTAATGTAGTCTCTCATGGGGCCTAGAGGGGACTCTATTTATCAGAGACTCTCCAATGGTCACAGAGAGGGCCTCTGTTAGATAGACCCACCTCCAGGTCCCATTTGACTCCGTTGTCATCTTCAATGGGGCCTGCTGGGGGCTCTTTCTAACACAGACTCTCAAATGTACACAGAAAGGACCTCTGTTAGAGAGATCCCCCTCCAGGATCCATTGGAGCCCATTGTAGTCTCTAATGGGGCCTGGAGGGGGCTGTAACAGTCTCTAATGGACACCAAGAGGGCCTGTTAAAGAGGCTGTATTCCATGGGAATTCCATGGGCACTGGTAAGGCTGTATTCCATGGGCACTGGTAAGGCTGTATTCCATGGGCACTGGTAAGGCTGCATTCCATGGGCACTGGTATGGCTGTATTCCATGGGCATTGGTAAGGCTGTATTCCATGGGCACTGGTAAGGCTGTATTTCATGGGCACTGGTATAGCTGCCTTTAATTGGCACTGATCAGGCTGCATTCAATTGGCTCTGGCATAGCTGCATTTAATTGACACTGATCAGGCTGCATTTAATTAGCACTGGTAAGGCTGCATTTAATTGGTACTGGTAAGGCTGCATTTCATTGGCTCTGGTAAGGCTGCATTTCATTGGCCGGCGTGAAGTGTCACCTCCCTGAAATTAGTTTGCAATGTCCCTGAAATTCATTTTTGCAGGTTGGGATGTCTGGATCTGTGCGTACAGGATCAAAGAGCCTTTTTACACAATGCAGAGGATTAACCCCTTAAGTTCCACAGTGAGTATAACAAGCATGCTATTCTGCATATACAGACTGATTTTACTGTTGTGGGTTTAGTAAAACTTTAAGGGAGAAGTACAGCCAAAGCTTGTTTGTTTTGCACTCCTGTGACCCATTTTCAGCAGACAGCGGGCTGAAGTCTGCTGTCTGCTAACGTCACAGAGCCTGTCCAGGCTCAGGCAAGATTGTGACGCAGGGGTCGGGATCGGCCCACAAGACTGGGCCTTCACCCGTCTCAGGCTCTCAGCGAGCCACTGAGAGCCTGAGCCAGCTGCTCCTGCCCCTCCACAGCCCAGCGTTCCAGTGACTGAGGAGGGGGCAGAGCAGAGAGCGGTGACTGACTGTCACCAGCTCTCTGCTCGGGGAGCTGTGTGAACCAAGCGATCTGCGCTGTTAGATTGCTCAGTTCTCAGTGTTAGAGGCGGCGGGGGACAGATGTGGCATCGGACCAATGCTGCAACCACCTAGGTAAGTATGAAAAAAAGCTGTACCCTATACTTCTCTTTTAAAACAATAAACCCAATAGCTATCAATACTTTTATAGGTAGGCAAGGTGGCACATATCAATACAGCTAGCACAAGTAGAAAGAAAAGTCTCAGAAATATCATAATTTTACAGTTATTATTCCGGTCATGCAACCACTCTGCCTGGCCCTGGTCAATGGGCAGGACCTACCTGCAGCACATCTTAGTCCTCTTCCCTTGGTTGTACAAATTGGTGTAGAAGGGAAGTGGTCACATGACGCAGACAATGGAAACATTTAACTTGAAATATGGAAATTTTTATAATGCTTTATATGGAGAACTTGTCGTTCTATTGCTCTTCCTGTGGCCAGGGGCTGGGCTACAGCAACATGAAGAAGGAGACATTTCCCTTTATTCTTCTCTCTTTCTACTGAGACACTGATGTTCTGCTGCACTACTCTCCTCTAGCCAGCAGGGGGAGAGCTAAACCCAAGCAAGCCCACAGGCTTTTATGCAAAGCGCTGAGAATCCTGGGAGTTGTAGTTTGAGATGGCAGTCATGTAATGGGACAAATAGACTCCTTACATTACAGATCCCAATAGACACAGCACAGTACAAAGAGTGGAGAGATGATACTTAATAAACTGCCCGGGAGAGTTCCATACCTCCCAACTTTTTGAGATGGGAACGAGGGACACCTATTAACAAAAGTTTGTAGGCATTGGAGACACTCCCTGCCCGCCCCCTTAAAGGAGACTTATGTAAAAAAAATGATTAGTTAAACCCACAAGTGCCTTTTTTTTACCACTACTATTCCTTTATACTGGCTTTTCAAAATTACAAATGCAGCAATTTAGAAACTGGATGAAAAGTTTAGCACGGGGAAACACTTTTTGAAAGATAAAAAGTGAATTTTATATACAACTATATATATCAGACCAAAATGAGGAACAACTGAGGAGGAAAGAGGGACAAAGGAACGTTGTTCCAAATCAGGGACAGTTGAGAGATATGAAGTTCTTCCCCTTGGCACAGAGGGAATGAGAGAGAGCACCTCTGTCTGGATATTGGCCTGTCAATAGGAGATCATAGCAGCAGAGATAGGAGCCTGGGACAGGGGGTGAGGACACCCGGGAGCAGTGCAGCACTGTGCATATCACAGCACCTGCACTGCTGCTGCAGGAAGACTAGAATATCCACTCATGCTCTACTTCCCACTGCTGATCACTGGAGGCTTTTGGTGAGAGACCGAGAGAGCTCCTACAGCACACTTATTCCAAACCTAGACTACACCTATACCAACCCTATACTGCATTATACAAACTTTTACCGCATCTGAACCACATTTACTTTGCACCGGTACTGAGACTATATCATACCTAAACTGCATGCAGGTTAACTTGTTCCTCTGACAAGCCCAGCATTTGGTAGCTTTAACTTCACTACTGCTCACTGCTGCACTTGAGGTGGCCTTGCTACTGTTTATGCTGATCTAGACGCCAAATGTCATCTTAAAATGGTTGTAAAAGCACAAGGTTTTTTACCTACATGCATTCTATGCACGAAGGTAAAAAACCTTCTGTGTGCAGAAGCCCCCTCTAAGATTTACCTGAGCCCCTCTCAATCCAGTGATGTCTAAGAGAGTCTTGTCTCTCCAGGGACTTGCACTCTTGATTGGCTTTTGGCAGCAGTAGAAGCCATTGGAAGGAGGAGGGGGGCGAACTTCCGGCTGAGTTCAAAACCAGGTACCTGCTCCCCCTCTTCTCCCAAAAGGTGCCAAATGTGGCAGCGGATTGGGGGAGGAGGCAGACAATGCAGCCACCATATCTAACTATTGGTAAGCTGCAATATATTCAATTCTAGTAGTGCTTTAAACATTGTAAATTGTGAGATTTTTTTGAGTGATGTATATATTTAAAATGTATCTACTGAATCAAAATTGAGAACCATTGTGTCTTTGGTGTTAAAAGCCTCTCAATGCTGTATTTAATGTCCTATATCCTCTTTTACCATCTTTTTTCATTTTGTATATGAATGGTAGCACTTGGCAAGGCTTATTTGTTGGTTTTACTGCCTCCACACTCTTCCTTTCTTCTTTATTACTTTTAATGGTTCTTTTTTGGCTGGAATTCAACGTTAAAATAATAAATGATATTTCTGCTACCCAGGTCGTAGTTTGTCTTCTACCTCTGTAATTGTGGAGAAGCTTTCAGAAGAAAGAGCACACACTGTATTTAGTTATGTACATCTTATGATTGGCAGACAGGAGGAAGGGGCCCATCTACATAGAAGGAAACATCTGAAAAATCCTGGGGCTGGGCTTGCATTGACCTGCAAACATTAAATTCAACCTGAGGATATGGTCGTATTATCCAATAATGCTGTCATTGTACTGTAAGACCCCCCGTTACCAAGGGGCTGAAATGTTATTTTTTACTCATTCTACAATACGAACGCCAAGTACATCCGTTGTATGAAATTATAACCTCCAGACATCATAAAGAGTCATTGAAAACTGCTAACATAATAAAGTAGCGATTGTAAGAATATGACAGCTAAGGTAAAGAACCACAAAAAGTGCAACCTGGCTTACTTATAGAACCTGCAACTTGAACTTTGTGGTATGAATGTGCCCTTAAATTGTAAGCCTTTCCAAGACATATTTTGCAAGCCCATATAACACATTTAAATGAGGTTCAAAAGAGCTTCTTCCATGAAATCTCCCATGAAATTCAAGCTGTCACAATCCCTTTGAAACAGCTGCCAATTTTAACACCTTCTTTCCATAATATTATTAAAATGCATGTAAACCCAGGCACTAGGTGCTCATATATGCTTTAACATGTTAATGTAATTTCAGAAGTCATTATGATTATAATAAATCTGCAGCTTCCATTAATTTTATACCCAATGATTCTGCCATAAAGGTCCTTGTCCAGGCATTCCTCTTATTGGGTGACAACACTCTGTTTCTGTCTGCCAATTGCACACATGTGTTGTTACACTGTCATGTGGGCTTCTGCTCCAGGAGGTGGCTGCAAATAGGCTGCAGGAGTTTATCAGTAGTGACATGCAACAAAAGAGGTAAAAAAAAGCAAGTGCTCAATCTTATTGTTGATTTCCTGACTCCTTTCCGTGTAATTGATAGCAAATTCCTGTCTGTTGTAGTGTCAGCATTTCCTATTGAATAGACTAGTCACCTGAGACAGCTATTTCTACACTGGGTGACAGGTGCCCTCAATGCACAACCTAGCTCTGCAGAGTGCATCTACATCACCTGCAGAATCTTCCCCCGTGCCACTAAAAGTTGAGGATTGGCACACTCGGAGATAACATCATCAGGATTTTAAAGTTGTTTTTTTTACAAACAGAAGAAAGATTGGCAAAAAAAACCAAAACAAAAAATGGGGGCAGCAGAAGGGTGGGTACCTTAAAAAAATTCATAGTTACATACTGTATACATTACATAGTCGATCAGGTTGAAAAAAAGACAAAGGTCAATGAAGGTCAATCTATGTGTGTGTGAGTTTGAGTCTCTAAGAATTCCCAAAGTCTTGTATATTATGATCATTGGGGAAAACACCTAAAAAAATTTTGAATTTATTAATATTCTCAGCTAATACCACTACCTGGGGAATGGAGTTCCGTGTTTTCACTGCTCTAACAGTAAAGAACCCCTTACACAATTTAAGATTAAACCTCCTTTTATCCAGTCTCAAACTGTGACTGTTTGTCGTCCTAAAGGGCCCTAGAATAAAGAGTTTATTACAGTTACTATAGTCATTTCTGATATATTTGTACTTTGTGATAATATTTCCTCTTAAGTGCCTCTTCTCCAGAATGAATAACTGTAATCTATGTAATCAATCTCAATAAATTAAGTTCTCCAGCTCCTCGTCTAAAGTTTGCTTCCCTCCACTGAACTCTTTCTAGTTCAAAGACAGCCTTCCTGTGGATTGCTGACCAAAACTGAACCACATATTCAAGATGGGCCTGAACCAGTGTTTTGTACAGGTGTAGAATTATTGATTTATCTCTGGAATGTATGCCCTTTGTAATGCATTGGAGTATTCTGTGAGCTTTGTCATTGCATTTGATTGCTAAGTCTGTGATCTACAAATAAACAATATCTTTTCCCATCATTGATTTTCCTAGATTAGCCCTTTCTTATTGGATATTTTGCATGTGTATTTTTATCACCCAAATGCAAAGCTTTACATTTTTCAAAATTGGACCTCATCTGCCATGTAGCTGCTTATTCCCTAATTTTATTAAGATCTTCCTGAAAAATTGCTACAACCTGAACTGAATTTATTTCCCTGAATGGTTTGGTTTTATCCGTAAAAACTGAAATTGGGCTCTTAATTACAACCTCAGTATCATTAATTAACAAGTTAAACATCATTGGACTCTAAACAGTACCCTGTGTTACATAACTAACAACCTTACACCAGAGAATTAGTCATTTATTGCTACACTCTTGATCCATTTTTGTATCCAGTTTCCTGTACATAGAATTTTTTAACGCCAATCTGGCTTATTTTGTAACATTTTGTAGAATTAAAGTTTATTTCCCCTATCACACGGGGTGGACTGCTGTCCGCTAATCCCCGCTGAGCAGGCAGATGACAGGTGCATAAGTGGAATGGACACAGACCGCTCTCCTCTATGGGCAGTCCCTACACCCGTCTGCCATCCCACCCGATCCAAGTAACGGATCCCCCTCTGTCTCTATTTGGCAGATCAGATCAGATTGGATGCTGGCGGGTGTAAACGGACATACTCCATAGAGAAGAATGGAGCTTTCGATTGGTTTCATCGGACAGGCGGACCCAGGACAGGCGGACATCAGGAATGTCCGTGTGAAAGGGGCCTATGAGTATTGAATGCTTTAGCAAAATCCAGATATACTATGTCATCTGGTCTTGCACTATTTAAATTTCTACCCATTTATACTAATTTCCTCATAGAACATTAACAGTTTGGACAGGCAAGAATGTTTTTTCATAAATTAATGCTGGTTATTACTTATACCCTAATGGCAGACAAATTCTTCAGTATAGTCCCTTACCATTCGCTGAAATACTTTACATACTATTGATGTTGACTGATCTGTAGTTTCCTGGTATACATCTCTATCCTTTTTTTAAATAATGGTACCGCATTTGCTCTACACCATTAAGGTGGTACCATTCCAGTCAGTGAGGTGTCTAAAAATTACAATTCCAAAAAATTTGGGACACTTTGTAAAATCTACATAAAAACATAATACAATAATTTGCTAATCTCATAAAGCCATATTTTATTCACAATAGAAAACATCTTAAATGTTTAAACTGGGAAAATGTACAATTTTAAGAAAAAAATAAGGTCGTTTCGAAATTGATGGTAGCAACACGTTTGTACAGGGCCATGTTTACCATAGTTTAGCATCCCCTCTTCTAACAACACTCTGTAAAAGTCTGGGAACTGAGGACACCAGTTGCTGGAGTTGTGGGATAGGAATGTTCTCCCATTCTTGCCTGGTATAGGATTCTAACTGCTCACAGTGCTGGGTCTTCTTTCTTATATTTTTTGTTTTAAGATGCATCAAATATTTTCAATTGGTGAAAGGTTTGGACTGCAGGCAGGCCAGTTAAGAACCTGGGCCCTTCTACTACGAAGCCATGATGTTGTCATAGATGCAGTATGCAGTTTAACTTTGTCCTACTGAAATATGCAAGGCCTTCCCTGAAAAAACACTATGTCTGGATAGCATATGCTGCTCTAAAGCCTGGATACATCTTTCAGCATTGATGGTGGGTTTCAGATGTGCAAGCTGCCGATTCCATACGTACGAATGCACCCCCATACCATCAAAAATGCAGGCTTTTAAATTGAGTGCATATAACAATCTGAAAGGTCCTTCCCCTCTTTAGTCTGGAGAACGTGGCACCCATGGTTGCCAAAAAAATGTCAAATTCAACAACAACAAAATACTATTTTTAAATGAGCTTTGGCCCAGAGAAGACAGCAGTGTTTTTGGATCATGTTCAGATATGGCTTCTTTGCATTATAGAGCTTTAACTTACATTTTTGGAAGGCATGGTGAACTGTGTTCACAGATAGTGATTTTTGGAAGTATCCCTGAGCCCATGCAGTGATGTCCATTACAGAATCATGCCTGTTTTTAATACAGTGCTGTCTGAGGGCCCAAAGATCACGGGCATCCAATTGTGCGTTTTGGCCTTGTCTCTTGAGACTTCTCAAGATTCTTGGAATCTTTTGATGATATTATGTACTGTAGATGATGAAATATTTAACCACTTCGCGCCCGGAGGTCGTCCTGGGATATCCTCGAGTTTGCGGGCCTATATCTGAATGATGCCTGTAGCTACAGACATCATTCAGATATCGGCTTTTTCAGCCGGCGATTCTCTACACCATAAGAATGATCATAGCAGCTGTTCCGCCGCTTGATCGTTCTTATGGGCGGCAGGAGAGGACGTCCCCCTTCCCGCCGCCCTCCGGTGCTTGTACCGACTCACCGCTTCCATCGTTGATTCGGACACAGGATCCGCCAGCCCCGGATGGTGATCATAGAGATTTCTGGTGGACCAGATGGTCGCCAGAGTCTCTATGATTGTTCAGAGGCCGGGCGCCATGTTATGACGTCACGCCCGGCCTCTGCATTCAAAAAAACGGCAGAAGCGGTGATCTTTTTTTTTTTTTTCTTTTAATTTTAGGCTTCCCAGCCTAGAGGTGAGATGTGGGGTCTTATTGACCCCATATCTCACTGTAAAAAGGACCGTGCCATATTCCTATTACAAGGGATGTTTACATTTTTTTTTAAATGTCAAACTAAAAAAATAAAAGTCAAATTAACAATAAAAAAAAAAATTTAAAAATTAAAGTGTCCCTGTCCCCGTGTGCTCGCACGCAGAAGCGAACGCATACGTAAGTCCCGCCCACATATGAAAACGGTGTTCAAACCACACACGTGAGGTATCACCACGAACGTTAGAGCAAGAGAAATAATTCTAGCCCTAGACCTCCTCTGTAACTCGAAACATGTAACCAGTAAAAAATTTTAAAGCGTCGCCTATGGGGATTTTTAAGTACCAAAGTTTGGCGCCATTCCACGAGTGTGTGCAATTTTGCAGTGTGACATGTTAGGTATCTATTTACTCGGCAAAACTTCATCTTTCACATTATGCAAAAAAATTGGGCTAACTTTAATGTTTTGGTTTTTTTTAAAGCATGAAACTGTCCTTTTTCCCAAAAAACGCGTTCGAAAAATTGCTGCGCAAATACCGCGTGAGATAGAAAGTTGCAATGACTGCCATTGTATTCTCTAGGGTCTTTGCTAAAAAAAAATATATAATGTTTGGGGGTTCTATGTAATTTTCAAGCAAAAAAATGATGAATTTTACATGTAGGACAGAAATGTCAGAATTGGCCTGGGCACGAAGTGGTTAAAGTCTTGTAGTTTTATATTGAAGAACATTATTCCAAAATTGTTTTTAAATGCTGCTTTTCACAGATTGGCGAACCTCTGCCCATCTTTACTTCTGAGACCATCAATGCAGCATACCTGTGCCCAACAGTGCTGCCTTACCTGTGTCCATCATTGCAGCCTCCCTGTGTCCATCAATGCAGCCTGCTTGTATCCATCAATGCAGCCTACCTGTGTCCATCAATGCAGCCTACCTGTGTCCATCAACGCAACCTGCCTGTGTCCATCATACAGCCTGCCTGTGTCCATCATACAGCCTACCTGTGTCCATCATGCAGCCTACCTGTGTCCATTAATGCAGTCTACCTGTGTCCATCATACAGCCTACCTGTGTCCATCATACAGCCTACCTGTGTCCATCATGCAGCCTACCTGTGTCCATTAATGCAGTCTACCTGTGTCCATCATACAGCCTACCTGTGTCCATCATGCAGCCTGCCTGTGTCCATCAATGCAGCCTGCCTCTGTCCATCAATGCAGTCTACCAGTGCAGGGGAAGAGAGAGGAGAGCAGGGACATCGCTGTAACAGCTTACATTTCTACTGCTAAGTGTTGCCGCTGCTCGCTGTCACATACAGCCCTGCCTCCTGGCCCAGGGACTTTGATACATGTCACATGTCCCGGGATTGGATGGGTGATCTGTGTATCAAAGTACCGGGGCCAGGAGGTGGGGCTGTATGTGACGGTGAGCGGCGGGAACACTTGGCAATTGAAATGCAAGTTGTTACAGTGATGTCTCCGCTCTCTGATAATCCTGCCCCCTGCTCTCCTCTCTCTTCCCCTCCGTGATCGCTGGGAGAACGGCTCCCATTCAACCCCGCATGCCAGCGGTGCTCGCCCCCCACTCCCAGGCAGCCCATGCTCACCAGGTAAGATGCCCTTTTTATACCCAATTATGTTACTGACCTGTTGCCAATCAACCTAATTAGTTGCAGATTGTTCTGTTTTTCCAACTATTCTTTGTTAGTATTGCTTATTTTGCCAGATTTCTGCTGCACTGTCCTAACTTTTTTTGAGACATGTTGCTGCTATCAATTTCAAAATGACCTTATTTTTTTCTTAAACATTTGATGTGTTTTCTATTTTCTATTGTGAATAAAATATGAGTTTATGACATTTGCAAATCATTGCATTCTAGTTATATGTATATTTTATACAGCATCCCAACTTTTGTGGAATTGGGGTTGTAGAAATGGCAGCTTGGCGATAACAGAGCTAAGCTCTTGCCTGAAGATGAGCTTTGCATAATTAAACATAGTTAGGAAAGCTGTCAATGGCAATCCTACTTTGTAAAATGCAATTCAAATATGCCCGTTTGTGAGCATTATGTTTGTTTGATTGTTTACTACGGCACCTAGCAATGCTTTAGAATGGTTATGGTCAATGGCTTTTGATCTACCTCTCCCCACAATGCCAATCAACAGGAATTATCAGTCCTCCTGTATAAAAACTTCGGGAAAGGATAAATAGTTTGCTTATACAAATCAGTCAGATTTCCTTGTTTTATTTCGACAAGCAGCACTAGAAAGTGGCATTTGAAATGTGACTGGTTTGCAATGGGCAACACTGACCATCCTGAAAGTTTTACAGCCCTGTAGATCAAGTGCTGTGCTTTGCCCATCCCAGTTTCCTCTCCTGCCTGTGCAATGACTTGGCAATGCATTACACCCATGCTCTTTTGGTTTCTGGGATGTGGCTGGTTCAGGCTTGCCACGTTCTTGTATGTTTTTTAGCCTAATTAAAACAAAGAAAACAAAAACTGCGACTAATGGGATTAGTTAATGAATGGGGAATTTTATCACATTGCAACACCCAAGGCAAATCCAGTAAGATTGCATTCCTGTACCTGAGATGTAATAAAAAAAAATTATCAGTAATAACAGAGAACGTGGAGGAATGTTTAACCCTTGCATCAAGATACATAACTATAAATTGCTGGGCCCTATGAGGGAATCTGCATGGGACCTATTATGCCTCTTCTTTAAATAGTCTATAGAACCAAATGCCATAATTTTCATAACTAATTTGTACAAATATTAATTTCATAGACAAATAAGCTTCCTAAGACTAGAACATAGAAAAGGAAATTTAAAGGGTAAATATACATTTAAATAAGTTAATCCAAACTAATCCCTTTCTATGAAAACGACTTCCTCTTGTACTTAAAATGGGCAGAATAGATTGTGGAAGGCATTAGGGCTTATGGAGGAAAGACTTCAACCATGAGCACCAAGTGGCCCCACAAGCTCAAAAGATTGGAGCACCAGCAATGGGCTATAGTTTGCATAGAAAGGTGAAATCACTTGGAATTAACTTATTTAAAGGTATAATATTTTGTAGGCGACAAAGCAGGTTGCAACATTTCCCAACACATTTCATTAAAATGGGTAGTGGCGCTGCTAAATAGTATGAGATTTAATACATTAGTCCATCAATAAGTCCTTGAAGTGGATACTCAGTATATGTGGAGGGGGAGAGATGAAGAGGGGAGACCAGTATAGATTACTTTAGCAGTCCAAAACAACCTTGGCAGCCTTTGAGGGGGGAGTTGAAAGCAGACTCGGGATATGCAAATGAGAAGAGAAACACAGGTGCCTCTAGGTTAGAACTGTAAACATTTTAATGAGATACAGGTGCATTATTCACTTACATGGAGGTTAAGGAAGTATGGCACGAGTCCATCCACACTGGCGCGGCGTTTACTGCAGAGCGGCGTTCTGAACAGCTGATTTTTTGCCTGTGGAGGAGAAATCCTAGCCAGAAGGATCTCTGGAACCACGACGATGAAACCGAGGCTTGGATCAGGCAGATGGTGAGGGCTGTAACGTGGCGCTGGGCGTGATGACGTCATTGGTGGGTTGCAACAGCCTTTCGGAGCATGCAAACTGGTAGATGGGACTCAGGGCGCGCTGCTTTGTCAAGCTAGCGAGACTTTGGCTGATAACAGCCTTATATATGCCTTGGAACACTGCCATCCAGTGGAAAGGATGTGAGATACTTTCCAACATGAAATACCCAGAGCTAAAATAATATACAGTAAAACCTTGGTTTGAGAGTAACTTGGTTTGAGAGCGTTTTGCAAGACAAGCAAAATTTTTTAATACATTTTGACTTAGCGATATCTTGATATAAGAGTAGCATCATGTCACAACTGAACATAAAAGAGAAGAGAGGCGCCTCTAAGTGTAGCAATATGGTTACATTTAATAAAGGTACAACATTTAGCAACATATTGCTACACTTATAGGCGCCTCTCTTCTCTTTTATACCCTGTAGCTCCTACTAGATTTTGCTTCTAATCCCCTTGTGGAGGCTTCCATTTGTGGACGGACATTTTATGGTTACACAACCTGTTCTTTTTATATGGACTATAAACTGAAGGACCAATGAATAAATGGTTGTGGAACAAATAATTTGAGTTTCCATTATTTCTTATAGGTAAATTCACTTAGATATACAAGTGCTTTGGATTACAAGCATGTTTCTGGAACGAATTGTGCTTGCAATCCAAGGTTTTACTGTAGATATCAACAGACTGTTAACCGCCTATGGTTCAACAGAACTAACATGACGTTACATATCAACTTCAGTTCTTGACGTAATTCCAAATAAGAATAGGCAATAAAAAATATATAAAAATAACATTTGAGCATAAAATCCATCTAAATAACACTATTGCATTAATTTCTTTGGATTAAATGGATTCATTATTACGAAATTAATAGTATGCGTCGGGGGGGGGGGGGGGGGGAGAAAATTTATATGGGAAGATACATGAAATTATGACTACTATTATGCATGTAAATAAATTGTAAATTAATTAAAAGAATATGTTTACACTCTGCGTGTATATCACACAGAGGCCATTAGTACCTAGATACCTTTTGCAAAGCAATGATTTTTACTATAAATGAATGCGATAATAGAATTTATATGCACTAATAGTGGTATCTAATGTAATGGTTTTTGTCATGCGGTAATGTGGTGAGGTAATTGCACCTTAAAGGAGCTATTGGGAGCAAGGAGGTAGGAGTGTTTACACTCCTAACCTAGAGGCGCCTGTGTTTCTCTTCTCATTTGACTTAATTTTCAATTCTTACAATGAAAGCTATTGTTATTTTTTCTAAATCCTTTTCCCTTTGGAGAAGGATCCCAAAGGAGTAAAAAAATGCAGCACCTGCTCATGTATTATGCTCTAACAATGGACGTACCCTCAGGGGTAAGTACATAGCCCCCCTCTCTCCATCTGGCAACTCATTCCTTTAGATGAGCAGTGAGGTGGATCTTGAAGCTGTGAGAGTTTTATGGTCACAGGTTACTCTGCGAAGGTGTCTCTCCTGAGTTTTCAATAACATTACTGAATTAACTCCATAAGGGTAAATATACATTTAAATAAGTTAATCCAAACTGATCCCTTTCTATGAAAATGACTCCCTCTTGTACTTAAAATCAGCAGAATGGATTGTGGAAGGCATTAGGGATTATGGAGGAAAGACTTCAACCACGAGGACCAGGTGGCCCCACAAGCTAAGACAATGGTTGGAGCACCAGCAATGTGCTATAGTTTGTATAGCAAGGTGAAATCACTTGGAATTAACTGATTTAAATATTTTATAGGCAACAAAGCAGGTTACAACTTGTGTTAGGAACTGTTCTAAGACTGTTACCATAGGAGACAGCATTCCTACACATGCAGATGTGGTGTCTTGCTGGATGCCTTTCCCTGCATGGCTGTCTACCTGTAGAAGTCTCAGAGTCTGACAATTAACATTGCAACTACCTAAGCATGTCCTGGCCCTAAACCCTCTCTCCCACAGTTCTGTTCAAGAGAAATAAAATCTCTTTGCATTCAAGAAGTGTCTGGTGCCCATGAATCCATCTTGCATTCTTGCTATCTTGCATTACACCCACTATTGTAACCCACTCTACACAGAAGGATGTCAGCAGCTCTTGGCCTTGGAGGTTCTCATTAGAATAAAGGAGGTCTGTGATCTTGCTACAAAAGTGAAAATGTGACAGTGCTACCATATACTGTATATACTGCGCTACAAAAAAAATCAATAAATGAATAACTGAAAATGTACTGTGCTGAATACAGATGAAAAAATAAATTAAAATAAATTCATCGATATATCAACTTAAAAATCATGTGAGTATAAAATTCATACATCACCATGTAAATATATGTCAATCCATCTCATAATAACTTCAAATTCTGTGTAAAAAACAGTTAATTAATTTTTATGTGCAAAAATTATAATAAAGTCTGTGCTTTCAAAAAATCATAACACAAGTAAAGTGTCCCGTGGTCAAAAATGTATTAAAGGTCATACAAGAATGTTCTGAATATCAAACAATGTGCCTGAGTCTTCAATTATCCAACCAATCTTCTATATTCATTAATTATAATATTATGATTTTTTGAAAGAACTGGACTTTAATATAATTTTGCACATAGAGATAAGAGAAAAGAGGAAGGAAAAAGCCTTTCAAGGGGGTCACAGTAATTGGACACTACGGTTGATTAGATTAAATTTTATTATAAAAAAACACACCATAGTATCAAATATAGCAAAAATACCAAAAATAACAATCTGAGTATTACCTTCCAAGATAGTTAAAAAGACAACGTTGTCATTAAAAAGAGGGAGAGATCGCAGCTGTGCACACATCCACACAATCAATCAGACATACAAACAGCTCCAAGGATAAAGATAGTTGAAATATTGGTTTGCAATAGACTACATAAACTACCATCCTACTAAAGACATAGAGATAAATTGTTTTTTTTTCACACATAATTTTACAATTTTTTTGAAAGCACATGCATTTATTATATTAGGAACTGACATTTATTACCATGGTGATTTTTTAATTTTATATGCATATGAATTTTAATCAGTTGATATATTGATGAATTGACATTTATTTTTTTCATATGTATTGAACAGAATTTTTTAGTTATTTAATTCTCAATTTGTAGCCCAGTATATACAGTATATGGTAGTGCTGTCACATTTTTGCTTTTCCAATTTTTAGCATATTTATATACTTTATTGATAGCAGCTGCATATCAACAGGGCGAGAGTAGCAAGTGAAACAGATTTATTTATTTCATAAATATATCAGAGGAAGAAAATACCAATTGCCCTACAATCAATTTTTCCCCCAAGAACCCCCACATGGGATGACTGCCAAGGTCAACAAATGCTTATAGATGTACAATTGTTGAATGATACCACTGTAAACAGCCATAGTAGGTAGTTTATCTTATTTCTGTAGGTAGGCCCCTTAACAGAACCATGTCCACACATCATTCTATTAACTTTTCCATTTTAGGTTATGTCTACGTACCATACCATATGCTATATGCTGAGGACAATAGTCATGTGACCTCTAATATTAAAAGTGGGACTTCTAACCAAAATAAAAACAACTTATAAACCCTGTTTACCATCCATTACACAAATGGAGCTTCACCTCTTCCATCTCATGGAAGCTGTGTTTGGACAGACCTTTGAGAGTGTTGGATATTGGCCTGTGCATTTGTTGCTTACCCTGTTGCAAGGAAACAGGAATGATTATTAATTGCTTATGTGTAGCAGTTTTAATAGATCCTAATTTTAAAATAATATGCTGTTTCATGGCTGTTCCACAGTTGAAACTGTTACATACTTGGCTAGAAGCTTTTAAACATGCGTTACTGGCTCTCAGTGTCCATGGCTCCTCTGTTTTGTGTTGATCTGTTTCCAAAAGTCTGCTGAGTCTATGTATATAACTGGAATGCAAGTGAAAAGTGTGACTAAACAAGTTTGAGGTGTCCTTCTTTGGTCAAATTTTCTGAAGTATATTACACACTTTACTCTCAGGGACAGCAAACACAATTGCACTTGGGTACTTAGTTATTTAAAGATGCCATGCAGACTAGTTCCTTCTAGAGGAAGAAATAAGAATTTTGGCCTCAATAGTGCTCATTAGGGCTGGAATGAGAGAAGGCTCTCACCTGTCCTTAAAAGTGCTTCCTAGGCAATAGGGGAACAGTACAAAGAGAAGGCAGGAGGGGCAAAGGAGGCCTTTGTTCCTCGTGGTAAAACAATTTGCTGCCTGTTTAGAATACTCTGATCTCACTGGGGCCGCTATTTGATTTTTCAAGACTCACCTGTGGATAAGAAAAATCTTTTGCAGAAGTTGGGATACCTGCCGAAAGCCACCCCCATGTCAACTCATTTTTTCCATGTCCTTGTTGCTGATCTCCTACCTTCACCAACTTTACCATCCATGTTCTTCTAAACTCTGTAGTTCCTCTGTAATAGGCTGCTGAACTTGCTGAAAAACCGTTATTACCTGCTGACATCCTGTTTGTAAGACCGTTGGCTGCTATCCCTCTCCTGAGCTCAGCAAGCAGTCTGGCACGCCTATTTGTAGTCCTCTGAAAGTCGAACAGGGAGTCCTATTTCCTGTAGTGGGCGGAGGGGGTCTCCCAACCCACCGGTCTGTGCCGCCCATGGAGGAGGTGTCCTACTTCTTCTCTCTCCTCCCTCCTCCTTCTCTCTGCCTCGCGGTCTGCCCTTCCACTCCGCCGCACCGCCCCCCACCTGCTATCTCTGTGCAGAGTGGGAATTATTATCAGTAATCACCTATATGACACAGCGGGGATGTCCCGCTGTGTTAGGTATTGTATATGAGAACATAGATCACTGATGCCCCGCCTCCTGCCGTTATGATTGACAGCACACTGTGCCAATTGTGCTGTTATTGGTACAGTGCTCTGTCAATCATAACGGCGGGAGGTGGGACATCAGCGAGTGGTGTTCTTGTATACAATACCTGATGCAACGGGACATCCCAGCTGTGTCATACAAGTGATTACTGATAATAATCCCTGCTCTGCACGGAGATAGCAAGCGGGGGGCGGGGAGTGGAGGTGTTTCTAGAATGTATTTAGAAGATTTAAAGGGTATCTATACTGATAATAATCCCCACTCTGCACTGGTGGGACTGACATGAGGGAGTGACATATGGCACTGATATGAGGCACTGGTGGGACTGACATTTGGCTCTGGTTGTCACTGACATTTGGCTCTGGTGGTCCCTGACATTTGGCTCTGGTGGTCCCTGACATTTGGCTCTGGTGGTCCCTGACATTTGGCTCTGATGGTCCCTGACATTTGGCTCTGATGGTCCCTGACATTCGGCTCTGGTGGTCCCTGACATTTGGCTCTGGTGGTCCCTGACATTCAGCTCTGGTGGTCCCTGACATTTGGCTCTGGTGGTCCCTGACATTTGGCTCTGGTGGTCCCTGACATTTGGCTCTGGTGGTCCCTGACATTCGGCACTTAGTGTACCTCCCACATTCACTCCCATGCCAAGGATTCATGGGAAATGTAGGCTGATTACAGTTAGAGAGAAGAGGATATGATGTAATCACTGTTCTGAGAGATCCTCTCTGCCAGAAAAGATGATGCATTTTTTGAATAAAAAACACTGACTTCCTGAAAATTCAATCAGTCATATCTCTTAAACGGTAAGAAATTTCTCAAATGTTATAACTGTTTAGTGTTTTGTGTGTGTGTGTACTAATGGGGGATTTTTTCAAAAATCCTGGAGTTCTGCTTTAACTAAGTAAGTAAGTAAGCTATGTATTACTAAACACAGCTTACTTACTAGGTCACTTGATCTTTGCACTCATCACCCACAGCATGGTGCGGGTTGGGGTGGAAACAGCAGCGCATCACATGTCACGTGACATCACTTTAGCTAATCCACGCCCTCTCTTCCAGGCCATTCAGAACAGACATCAATCAGACATGTACAAAGAAAGTGGAAAATACCGCGCCAATCAAAAAATATATAAGTAAGCAGCCAACACTCCAATGTGACAAAATTGTGCAAAGTGTATAAATATAAATAGTGTAGCGCTAAAAAAAAAATTAAAAAATTTAAAAAATTTTTAAAAAAATTTCTATTGTATAGTACTTGCTGTTCAAACAAGAAAAGAATAAAGAAATAATCCACAAATGAAGTAGAAAGTGATCTAATCTGATCTCTAGATTACATATTAATATAAAATATCAAATGTGCAATGTGACATCATATAGGAGAACACTCGTATATAGGTGAAAATAAATTCCGTATTTGTGTTTATAGTGTCCACATTTCAATGGAAAATAAACTTAGAAGCTGATACTGTCCAAAATTAAAAAGTTGTAACCACCAAATGAAATCAAATCCCAGTGATATATCATGCAGACAAGGTGGGTTCCATACAATGCAGATGGTCCATAAAAATCTTCTCCATAGATATCTAGTCAACATAAAAGATGGGGTACTCTTACCAACTTTGGTGGACTCACAGGCCGTTGGCGGTGAGTCAGAAAGGCTTGCACTGTCTCAAAATGGAGGACAGTATGGAAACAGGTCATATACTGGAAAACCTCTTCCTCCAAATGGGGTGCCAGGATCCTAACCGGATGTGCTCTGTCCCCTTGGCTGATCAGTTGCTTGACTGTCTGCAGGCTCTGCTTTGAATGATATGGAAGGGGAGGAAGTGCAGTAGCTAAAGAATCATGTATCCTATGAGTACTCACAGATCTTTAATATATGTTTTGTCCAACTGTTCTTTTGATCGTGCTGCTGTCCTAGCTATTACACTCCCTTCCTGTTCTATACCATTCAAAGTGGAGTCCACTGTTAGTCAAGCAACTGATCCACTGAGGGGGCAGAGCACATATCTGTCTGACAGTGCACTCCATTCCTAATGGCCTGGATGGAAGGGTGTGGATTAGCTAAAGTGCATACTTGCCAACAGTCCCGATTTTCCTGGGACAATCCCGATTTTGGGACCCTCGTCCCGATTGGAGAGTGTCCCGAATCGGGATTTTCCATAAGGAAAATCTTGAATGTTGTTTTTTTTTTGGAGCAGCGGGCTCCAGCAAAATGGCGGCCGGCGCCGCCGCTCTAGCTGCCTCTAGTGTTGAGTGGAGAGGGAAAGGGGGCTCGATCCGTGCAGCCAATGAAGCGGCTTCTTTGGCTGCACGGCCCCTCCTCTCTCCACTGAAGCGAGCAGAAGACACCGGCGCCGTGTCTTCCTGAAAGTTCCCCAGCCCCGTACTGCGCAAGCGCTGCGCCTGCGCAGTACAGGGGGTCCGCCATTGCCAAGGGGAACTTTCTCGGCAGAACACCGGCCGCTCCTCCACTGAGCGGGGGCCGGGCTGCATTGAGGGGGGGAGGCTGCACTAACTGAGGGGGGGCTGCACTGAGGGGGGGCTGCACTGAGGGGGGGGAGGCTGCACTGAGGGGGGGGCTGCACTGAGGGGGGGGCTGCACTGAGGGGGGGGAGGCTGCACTAACTGAGGGGGGCTGCACTGAGGGGGGGCTGCACTGAGGGGGGCTGCACTAACTGAGGGGGGGCTGCACTAACTGAGGGGGGGGCTGCACTGAGGGGGGGAGGCTGCACTAACTGAGGGGGGCTGCACTGAGGGGGGGCTGCACTAACTGAAGGGGGGCTGCACTGAGGGGGGCTGCATTAACTGAGGGGGGGCTGCACTGAGGGGGGGCTGCACTAACTGAGGGGGGGCTGCACTAACTGAGGGGGGGGCTGCACTGGCGGGGGCAACTGATGCAAAGACAGACTCTGGCGGGGGCACCTGATGCAAGGACAGACTCTGGCGGGGGCACCTGATGCAAGGACAGACTCTGGCGGGGGCACCTGATGCAAGGACAGACTCTGGCGGGGGCACCTGATGCAAGGACAGACTCTGCCGGGGGCACCTGATGCAAGGACAGACTCTGCTGGTGGCAGGCGACGTGGCTAGTGACACGCTCAGGGATCCCACTGATTCAGCATTATGGTGAGTTGAATGATTTAATTTTATATTACAATGTAATAATAGAAATAATGCGCTTCAATCATCCTGACACCATAACAACCATGGTGCCAGGATGATTGAAGCGTTAACACCAGGTGTTTGGAGTATCTTTATCTGCTGATTGTTAAACTTTCTAGAATACACATATTTCTATTGTTGTGTAGGACCTGGGGCTGCTGTCCCGTCATTCCTCTCTCCCCCTCTCCCTCTCCCCCTCTCCCTCTCCCCCTTTCCCTCTCCCTCTCCATCCCTCATTCATCTCAGACTCTAACCACACCCTCTTGAGCCACGCCAATTTAAGCCACGTCCAGTTTCATGCAAGCCACACCCACTTTTCATGCAAGACACGCCCACTTTCCACGTAAGCCACGCCCATTTTTGCCGCGGCGCGCAACTATTATTTTTTCTAGACCACGCCTACAAACGAATGCCCCGCCTCCTAATTATTGATCGGCTCCGCCTACAGCCAAAAAAGTGTCCCACATATTTTTTTTTCAATGTTGGCAACTATGAAAGTGATGTCACAGGACATGTGACATGCTGTTGTGCAGCTCCGCCCCCTCCCAGGCCATGCTAAGTTGAAAAAAAAGACAAGGGGAAAAAAGAAAAAAAAGTGGAGAGAATATTACTTTTACAGCCCTGTGTGTATACACGTGTGATTCCATTCTATGCAGTAAGGTGAAAAACCTCCTGTGATGCAGTAGCCCCCCAAAGTCCCCCTTTTACTTACCTGAACTCGGACTTTCCAGCGACGGGGGTGAGCACACCAGCTCCAGCCGGTGTCTGGTGTCCTGATTGGATAGGTTGATAGCAGCGCAGCCGTTAGCTCCCGCTGCTGTCAATCAAATCCAATAACACGGGAGCCGGGGGTGGGGCCGAGTCCTGCTGTCTGTGTCACTAGCGCCCCGAGGGAAAGCTGCTCTCCAGTAGGGCACTCGAGAACAGGAGGAGCCAAGAGTGCCACTGAGGGACCCCAGAAAAGGAGGATCGGAGCCCATCTGTGCAAAACCAACTGCACAGAGGAAGTAAGTATGACATGTTTGTTAAAAAAAAACACCAACCTTTAGTTATCCTTTAAAATAAATAGGAGTTCTAGTAGCCAATTAGTCATATTTCATCATTTGAGTGTTTTATGTTTCTTCTTGTAGCTTTGATGATGGAGGAGCGTTGTTGCCCCTGAAATGCATTGCCTTTTTCAAAATGACCTATTTACCAACAGTTAAATTATCTTAGACTCTTTCATCCGGTTTTAGTCTGGCATTCCTTCCTGTGTTTGTATGGTTTGAGCTACTCTCGGGTGCCCCTTGAGGGAAGCCTTCCTGTGTGGGAGCCACCTTGCCAGAGCTATTTTGAAGTTTTTCTTCAAATGACTTTATGTGGAAGTTTGAAAATTCCCAACTCTTTGAGTATGTTGTTTAATAATATGATTTCCAGCTTCATATGGAGCTTCAAGCAAGTGTGTAAAGTATCTTAATTACTGATTACATGTAAAACATTGATCAGTTTTGTCTAGAAAGTCCACAACTGCTGAATAACTGCTCTAATACACAAGTCAAGCCACGAAGAAGGTTAGAGCAGAGAAGGTAAAGTTCCTTCAGGGTTGAGCAAGTTGAGACAATCAAGTCAACATGGATCGAAACCTCCCTGGAAGGATTCCATCACTATGACAAGAAAAATAGAGGGAGGTCTAATCTAGTAGAAGAGAAATGTACCTAACCTGTGAATTTACAACTCAACTACTGCTGCCAAATCTCACATTTTGTAATTGTGTTTTCTCCCCTGATTGATAGCAAACTCTTCCGGCTATTTTCCCTAACCTTGTAACTGGAATAAAAAAATCTTGCAAGCCAGAGTTTTGGATTGTAAGTGCCAGGAACTGGTAATGGCTCTTGGAGTCATTATTGCATCCAGAGTTAGCATGGCAAACACCAATGCTGTGAGGTGTGTTGGCTAAGTGAAAGAAAAAAGAAAGAAGGCCTGTTACTGTATGTTTGTCACATTCACTGATTTGCTAGAAATAGATTGAGTCCAGGAGAACATTACTACAATGTGTTTTATGGCCAACCTTAAAGAATAACTCCAAGCAAACAGATAAACACAAAGTAGGATTTCCATTCCTGTCTCTTCAGTCCTGACATTTACCTAGCTCTACCAGATTTCACAGCCAGTCTGCTGATCTGACTTTCTCTACTGAAGCTAGGCCATACAGACTGGTCACCTTCTTTAGTTCAGTCTTTAACTGGAGAGTGTAGGAGCAGCAATGGGTCAGTGAGGTTACCTTTCTGCTCTGTTCTCCTGTCAGCATATGTGCATGCATCACACCTGATTGGCTGCAGATGTTACCCCTCCTTCTCCTAGTCTGAATGTGCTGCTGTACAAAGCATAGCTCCCAACTGTCCCTGATTTTAAGGGACTGTCCCTGATTCGGAGCAATGTCCCTCTGTCCCTCTTTCCTCCTCATTTATCCCTCATTTTGGTCTGATTCATATAGTTGTATATAAAATGCACTTTTTATCTTTCAGAAAGTGTTTCCCAGTGCTAAACCTTTCATATCAATTCAAAATTGCTGCATTTGTAAATGTTAAAAGCCAATATAAAGGAATAGGAGTGGCAAAAAAAGTCCTTGTGGATTTAATTAACCTTTTTTTTGGGCTTAATTCTCCTTTAAGGGGGTTTGTCAGGGGGTGTGTCCTATGCCTACATACGTTTGCAAGTAGGTGTCCCTCATTCCCATCTCAAAATGTTGGGAGGTATGCAAGGGGATGCAATAAAGCAAAATTCAGATACTTATATTAGTTACATTTAAAAAGGAATAATTTTAATAAACACGTAACAGCATTAGTTGGTGGTTTTTGCTTTTTTTTTTATATCTGCATAGATATCTGTTTTATTTATTTGAATTATATACCATTCAAATATGTCATCATATCAACCAGGCAATTTTATTTTCATTTTTATACATCTACTTGGTTTATATCAGTTGTTTTTACTATTTTCGTATATAAAATCTCTGTTTTACAAATTGCCTTTTAATACAGGGCAGGGGTGTTGCTGGGTCTACAAAAGATCTGGGGCTAGAGCCCATAGCAGTTTAATAAAGAAAGTCATATGCTTGGGGGGGCATACACATGTATATACAGTAATATACGTGTGTGTGTGTATATATATCCCCAGAGAGCCCCCCACTTACATCAGGGTCCCCAGAGAGCCCCCCACTTACATCAGGGTCCCCAGAAAGTCCCCCCTTACATCGGGGTCCCCAGAGAGCCCCCCCCTCACATCAGGGTCCCCAGAGAGCCTCCTCCTTACATCAGAGTCCTCAGAGAGCCTCCCCCTTTCATCAGGGTACCCAGAGGCCCCCCCATTTACATCAGGGTTCCCAGAGAGCCCCTCTTACATTAGGGTCCTCAGAGAGCCTTCCCCTTAAATCTGGGTTCTTAGAGAGCCTCTGCCTTAAAATCAGGGCCCCAAAGAGCCTTTCCCTTGCATCAGGGTCCCCAGAGAGCCCACCCACTTGCATAAGGGTCCCCAGAGAGCCTCCCCTCCCCTTTGGGGACCCCTGCAGAGACTCGGGGCTATTGGTCCCAGATTCGGGGCTATAGCCCCAAAAGCCACCCCCTAGCGACGCCCCTGATACAGGGTATACCTATGACATTCGATGCACTGAGCATTATACATTTTCTCACTCCAAATTAAAGGATAAAGGATAAAAAGGTGTGAAAAGGAGGTTAAAACTGTACTTGTTGGATGAAAGTGAGAATACAAACTATTCATTAAAAAGGAGTGAAAAGGAGGTTAAAACTATACTTGTTGGATGAAAGTGAGAATGCAAACTATTCATTTGCAATATTTTATATTGCCTGACTAAAATGAGAAAGATTTTTTAAAATTTTTATTCCTGACCATAATAAATAACATAACATACAATAGCCAACATAAAATGATACATAAACCTGACTAGTATATTCAATAGCCTTTTTCTAAATAACAGTAACAAGCCAACCTTTTTATAAATTCATAAGATAATACCATAAAACGAGTGTGACTACATTGACATATTTCTCCTTATTTTTACCTGAGTGGGACGCACATGTAAATCCTTGGGTGTGGTCTCTGGTTGTTACTGAGCGCATCTTCGTATTATTCCTGTGCTGGAGGTGAAAAGTTCCAGTTGAAGAACATTGGGATCCTTTGTTATTTTTTCACTTCAGATAAAGATAGCATTGACAAGTTAAGGCAGACAGGTTTTTGTAGGATTCTCAGTTTTAAACTACATGACACATGGGAACCTTTAACCTTTTCTACTACATGAGTTTTATGTGGCATGTTTATAATTTCTAAAATATTTTAGAAAGATAGTACAGATATTCTAAGCTGAAGGTGTTGAATTGGGGTGATACCTGTATATTTATACATTTTTTGTTTCAATTTTTAAAAGTTTTCAAAGGCCTGTTATATTTCCCTGGTCTTTTGCAATGCATTATCGTGTGCTAACTTACACTAGTTTGCATGATAACGTTGCACAGATGAAGTTCCAATGGGCCAACAACACACCACTATATATTGTATGTAAAAATGTTGCAGCGTTTTTTGCTTTTCTTTTTTGTAACATAGTTTGCAATGACACACTGCATGTGTGTTGTGGTGCGCTAAAGTGCAGGTGCGCTGCAAGCTTCTGTACTTTCAGCAGCCAGCTGGGGACCTATCATGCAGGCTATCATGTTTGTGTCAGCAGGGTGTCATTCATCATGATTGGGGATGGATCCACATCTTGGGACGACATTATTAACATTGGCTTTAAATTGTAGGACTTTTTATTTTATTTTATAAAATACATTATTTATGGTATGTGTGTGTTTATTTACTATATGCCTGTTTTCATTACAAAAAAGCTTTATTGATGAAAAGTGGACAAATTTGGCTATATAATAGCGCATCACAATCCATGTACATAAGAACAATAGAGATCCATTTACATTATATGTAGGCCAAAATGAGGCATAAAAAGAGAATGTCACCACAGTCTCTGAAGAAATTGACAATGTTGCATTGAAGATAGTTAATACAAATTTCAAAGCACAGGTATACATCAACAGGGCAAAATTACAGGATACTAGAAAGTAGCACCAAAGATAAACTGAACCACCTATATACAGTACATGGCTTATCTCCCCAAAATTTAAGCTGAAAGTATTACCGTAACAAAACAGAAGGTGCAAAACCTAATCCCTCCATTACTTTGTACATTTTTTTGTGAACAAATAATATTCTGACCCCAATTATTGTAATAGTGATAGTGACCAGAATTTCTGAGACTTCAATGTCTGGCCTGATTGCAGCAGAAACAATAACTGAGGACAATCTTCATTAGAAAGATGAACTCACCGAATACTTTGCAACCATAAATATTGCATGCATTTTTGCATGCATACTGAAAATTCAGGTAAATCTGATGATGCAGAAGATGTTCGTATATAGCGGTACCCCCATGGGGGCTGCTGATTTGTTCTATTTCCCACTGGCTTTCCCGAGCACTCAGGTCTACCTTTCCCTCTGACACCTCGGGTTACATGTTATCAGTAAAAGGACACACACACTTGTAGTTAAATAAAGTAATTTGTTTACTGGAAAGGGATTTAGTTGCTTAGAGAAACACCTCGTGGTCTTAGTTATACAAACAAATAACTACGATAAAAGATATTATAGAAGCACACACCAGCACACACCAAATAACTGGTATATGCTAACGCGTCTCCAAGTGGGACTTGTGCTCAGGGTGGGAAAACCTTGACACTGGGCACCTTCCCACTTCCAGTACAGCCGTGCAGACACTTAGTCTAACAACACTCTATGCAATACTTACTATAACAATACAATACAGTATAGTTGCTCAAAGCTCCCCCTGGGGTATAATGCAGTCCTTTGCAGTGTAATTGAAGCACAAGGCCTCCCAGTGAGGAGTATAGTCTCTGATCTTCTTTCTTCTGCTAGCTATTATACTGCAGTGTTTGTAATCCAAGGGTCTAATAGGTAATGAAACTATGTGAAAGAAGCAGCGCTGGCGACAAATAGATCAAATAAATATTATCGCTGCTGTAAAAAAGTACTAATACTTGAAAAATAAAAAACAAACAAATACAGCGCTGATAAAATAAACCACATCATAAATAAACTAAATATAAAGTGCTGCGTGCAATAATAAACAATAAATGTGAATGATGATGATAGTAGGTGCAATACACAAATCAACTAATAATTGCCAATATACTACATATCTAGTGCAGTTTACAAAAAATATTAATGTACGCAATTGTTGTTATCAATTGCTAAAACAAATACCATGAATGGTGAATATTGGTATATAGTGGATGCAATACACAAATTAGCTGCTAATTGCCAAAATGCCATATAAGTGAAGTGCAAATTGCAAAAAATAGGCCGTTGGTGCTACCCAATTTCTCACCTTTTTAGCAATTGGGTAGCACCAACGGCCTATTTTTTGCAATTTGCACTTCACTTATATGGCATTTTGGCAATTAGCAGCTAATTTGTGTATTGCATCCACTATATACCAATATTCACCATTCATGGTATTTGTGTTTTAGCAATTGAAAACAACAATTGCGTATATTAATATTTTTTGTAAACTGCACTAGATATGTAGTATATTGGCAATTATTAGTTGATTTGTGTATTGCACCTACTATCATCATCATTCACATTTATTGTTTATTATTGCACGCAGCACTTTATTTTTAGTTTATTTATGGTGTGGTTTATTTTATCAGCGCTGTATTCGTTTGTTTTTATTTTTCTAATAGGTAATGAAATAGCATAAAATGATGAGTGGTAACAATCCTGCTATGCAACACACTGATAATTACCTCCGGTGTAGGTATCTCTCAACAGTCAGTCAATTCTCAGTGAAGTATAGGCTTTGAGGCCTGATTGAACTCAGTCTATTTGAATAAGACCTCTCTGTGGAACTGCAGGTGTCAGCAACACTGAGGAACTAATCGATTGTGTGTTAAGTGCGTTAAACAACTTCTGGGCAACAGCCCTCTCAACACACCCGGCCTGGAAAGTTGGAAACCTCTGCTCCGGTGATCTCAGTCCTGCTGCCAGCCAGCACTGTCACACTCCGCAAGATGACCGGGACCCTTGTCAGGCTTCGTACGGTGATTTGGATCCTCAGACCCGATCACACAGCTTCTCCAGCACACTGTGGTAAGACACTCTCAGTGATTGCTGTTCCGCTCCGCACAATACAGGCCGCGCTCTTCGAAACACTCCCTCACAGATTCCTGCTGGCAGGCCACGCATACAGAAAAGAGCCTTTTATTACCTACCCAGCATGCAGTTCAGCCACTAGTGTTCATGGGTAGCTGAGTGGGCAAAAGAAGGATCTTAACTCAGTCACCGTTCTCGGCCGAGGCCAACTAGTGACAGCTTCCAACTTCTGCGGGTCTCTAGTGACTCCTCCTGCCGAGACCACATGTCCCAAGTATGTAACAGAAATCCGGTAAAACTGATACTTCTCTAGTGACAGCTTCAACCCCTCTTCATAGAGCCGAGAGAACACCTTCTTCAGTCTAGCCTCATGTTCTTCCAAGGTCCTCCCAAACACGATAATGTCATCAAGGTACACCAGGACCTCCACAAGATTCATATCCCCGACTGTCTTCTCCATGAGACATTGAAATGTGGCAGGGGCCCCCGATAAACCCTGGGGCATTAGACTGAACTCATAGAAACCCAACGGGCATATAAACGCTGTCTTCTCCTGGTCTTCCAAATGCATGGGAATTTGGTAGTACCCACTCTTCAAGTCCAACATGCTGAACCACTTGGCTCCAGTAAGGCACTGCATAGCATCTTCAATGCGTGGGGTGGTATATTGATCAGGAATGGTGCGTCGATTCAGCAAGCGGTAGTCAATACACATGCAGAGGGACCCATTCTTCTTTCTCACGACCACGATAGGAGAAGCATTGGGGCTCCTAGATTCTTGGATTACCCCTGACCTTTTTAACTCAGCCAGCTGTTCTCTTAAGTCTTCCAAGTCACTAGGCGGTACTCTCCGAGCTCTATCATGAAACGGCTTGTCCTCCTGAAGACGAACTCTGTGTTTAGCACTCCTTGCTCATCCCACATCAAAATCATCTTTGGCGAACAGCTTCTCCCATCTCTTTATCTCTGAGTCTTTGCCCTTTCCTGCTAGGAGGAAGGAAAATTCTCTGAACAGTACTGAAACTCTTTCTGCAAGCTCTGGCTATTCTCCTCACTCTTCACTTCTTTTGGGAGTACAGGGGTGGCAGCACTCACCTGCCCCACTAGCATCCGAGCCTCCAACGTTATTAGTTGGTCTGTCACATTCTTCAATTGGATGGGCACTCTCTTCCCTGCTTTGCGCAAGTCCCAAGTGGGAACCAACTCAGGAACCATCTATAATGGTTTCCAGTACTACAAACGGAACTGTGGCCCGCACGTGAGCGACCTCTCCCGGCCATAGGGTTCTTTTTCTGGCTTCCAATTTCCACAGCCACCCTACTTCTCCTTTAGGGGCTCTCTTCTCTCTCACTACCCGTCGGCAAGCTTGTCGTAACTGTGGGTGAATCGTTTTGGTGGTGGACCCATCCTCATTCAGCACAGAGCACAACAGTCTTCTTACTAGATCCGTGTTCATCCCCACCAATATGGAATTCTGCCCAGCTCCAGGGGGTGTGGGGCACACAACCGCCAGTGTGTCAAAAGTCTATTCTTTGCCAACAGCTGCAGGCCCAAAGGAGATTTGAATGGGAATGTAGCCATTGTACGGACATCTGGTGGTCCCAATTCCCCAGATCTCTAGCTCCTCCAACTTACGTATGGGGATGTGACTTAAGTGTTTGTCATAGAAATCCTGATACAACAGTGTAAATTGTACCCCTGTATCCTTAGTATAGACTCCTTCTATTTGCACTGATATGAGGGGGGAAGGCCCCACTAGTCTCTCCGGGAAACGCTCCGAATCCCCCTAGTGTTGGTAGGATTATCTCTCCTGGTTTTCTTTGTACCCCTAGGATTCTGGTCATTAGTCCTGGGCAATGCGTTGGAGCTCCCCTGAGCGATGCCCACTGGGCGGGCCTTCTCGTGAGCACTCTGAAAGGACCCGGCTGTGACCTTAGAGACTGGTGAAGCACTGACTTTCTGCACCTAGTTCCCCGACCTCGGTGTAGGGTTGCTTGTCTATCTGCTTGCCTTCCTGAAATCTGGGGACTCTCTCTTCTTCCTTGTCCTTTCTTTAGCCACCTCCCCTTTCTGCTTCTTGGAGCTCTGCTTTTCAGCGGGGTTCTCAGCTGGCTCCTTCACAGAGACCCCCGTGAGTTTCCCGCCGGCTTATCTTTCATCAAAGTCTTCAGCATTTTCACTAACTCCTCTAACATTTCAGCATTCAGATCCCTCTTTGGGCATTTGGCTCTAGAATGTCCAAGATCCCCACACTGGTAGCACCTCCAAGTGTCCATCTGTTCATTCGGATTCTTGGCTTGTGCCCCCATCACTCGTAACAGAGCTTTTTGCAATTGGACTTTAGCTTGGGTTCCGTCTTTGACTGGCATAACCCAGGTGGGCCTTGAGGTGGGTTTCACCATTGAAGTCTTATGGTGTTCTTCCTACTCATACTCTTCTTCGCTTTCCTCCTCCGCACTCTCCACTGAGACTGACTGTGCAGCAACCCTCTCACTGTTCTTAGGGGTGCTAGTTACCAGCCGGGCTTCTTTGCCCTTTTCCTCTAGGATAGCCTCTCCTTCTCACACTATTCCCATCAGTTCTGGGTAAGAAAGAGCCTTGTTGGTGCCTTTAAGGAGTAATCGAAGAGCAATGGGATGATTTGGTCTAGCCCCTTGTAAAGTCCATTCTAGTCTAACTTTATCCGCCTCTTTGGGGTCAACACCCTTCTTCATGATGATTCGATGCAGGATTTGGTCTATACGGACAATGTAGTAAAAAAATTCAAAAGTGTGGCGCTATGAGCTACGTGAGAAAGTGGTAAATAAATGATTCAAATAAATCTTAAATATTCAGTGACTTCAAAGCAAATATGTCGGTATGAACCAAAAAAAATGTGCTTTGAAGTGCTATGGCATAGCTCTGATGAAGAAGGGACGTTCCCTTCAAAACGCGTTAGCTGATTGTGATGCCTGTGCGTTCCTCCACGATCTTTGGAAGGTATCGCTCATCCTAAGTCGCATGCTGTTTGTCTGTGCACTTTCATGTTGTGCCTCCTCTACCAATTGCTTGTGAGTTGTTTCTTTTTACTATTTTTATTCAATAAATATTTTAAAAGTTAATGCACAAGGCTGGTGCGCCCCTGTTTCTCTTTTCTTTCAAATTACCAATACCCTTAAAAAACATATTAATAAAACAGTGCAGCGCTAAGGAAAAAAACATATGCAAATAAAGTTCATATGGCTAATCTCAGGCACTGATGGTAAGTGTCCAAAAACAGTGCTGTTGAAACGATCATGCAGGTGATTTCGTGAAGAACCTCCAGCACTGGTAATACTAGCAGCTCACCTTCCAAAGTGGACCCCTAGAGAGATGGGGTCACAAGCGCTTTCCCCAAATGGGGTAAATATCACTGTGTCGGTGAATGAAATAACAAGGTTGGGCTAGCAGAAAGGATCCTTCTGTCTGCTCTCCAAACTCCTCCAAGCAAAGGAACAGACTCTCCGATAACACGATTGTCATGCAATAAAAAAAGGTATATTGTGCTCTCTGCTATGGACAGGTTTTTATTGTAATAAAAAGGAATAAAACTTACAAGCATGGCACTATGACCCAGTGCCCAGTATACAAGCGTGTATAATATGGATCAGCGATGGCCACGAGTGACGTCATGTGATTCCCTTCCGTCTGGTCTAGCCCAACCTGGTGATTTCATCCACCGACACAGTGACATTTACCCCATTTGGGGAAAGCCCTTGTGACTCCATCTCTCTAGGGGTCCACTTTGGAAGGTGAGCTGCTAGTATTACCAGTGCTGGAGGTTCTTCACGAAGTCACCTGCATGATCATTTTACCAACACTGTTTTTGGACACTTACCATTGGTGCTTGCGATTAGCCATATGAGCTTTATTTGCATATGTTTTTTCCTTAGTGCTGCACTGTTTTAGTAATATATTACAGGAATAATAGCAGCAACTTACAACCAGAAAGGGGAAAATTGGATCAAACAAAGGGGGTAGCTAAATTAATGCGGTTAAGTGATGACCTTCAAATGTTAAATGTCAGCCTCCGATTCCTCTGCATTCCTCCTACCCGTGTGCTTTGTGGGGAGCTGGAGACAGGCGCTCGCTAGCAAATCAGCTGTCTCTGTGCTAGCTGCAGTGTTAGGCACTGTGGGTGAGGCTAGTGTTACAGGACACCTAAGAGGATGGGACAAATAACTACATATACTTTGTCCCATCAGGAACTGAATAATGCAAAACTAACATAAAAAGAAGAAAAAAGGCAATTCTTTAATGGAAGTTGTGGGAAGTTTACATGGATGCAATTACATTGTCCATATAGCTGCTCGAGGAAGCACACTCTTGATCTGGTTTCATCATACACCACTATATTAATAAGACACAACAAAAGTTAAAAGCAAATAAACAGCAGTGTGAGGAATTATGAATATTCTTTATGATGAGTGTCTTGGCATAGTCAATTTTTTTATTGCTTGTTGGTGTTGAAGCTTGTTGGTGCTTCAGCAAGACGAATTCTCCAACTTGCAAATCTGGCTTGACTTCAGGACTAATCGCTGTATCGTTGTCTGGGTCTAATAGACTGAAGACATCAACAGTAGTCATTTCCTCTCCATGATCCAGCAGGAATTCAGGACTTGTTAACCAGAAAGAATTTGCAAAAATATTTTAAAATATTGGTATGCTGGTGTGATCTGCAGTAATAATGTCCAATGGAACATAAAGCCATTATTCAGTCTTTGAGGATTTTGTAATCTTTTCTATGTGATTGCTGTTGTAGACATATTGTAAGTGTGCAAGGGGGACTATGATTGAGCAGGTGTTGGTGCCAACAGTAAAAGTCCCCACCCCACTCAGCTAGGACATGGCTTGACTTCAGGACTAATCTCTGTATTGTTGTCTGGGTCTAATAGACTGAAGACATCAACAGTAGTCATTTCCTCTCCATGATCCAGCAGGAATTCAGGACTTGTTAACCAGAAAGAATTTGCAAAAATACTTGAAGATACTGGTATACTGGTGTGATCTGCAGTAATAATGTCCAATGGAACATAAAGTCATTATTCAGTCTTTGAGGATTTTGTAATCTTTTCTACGTGATTGCTGTTGTAGACATATTGTAAGTGTGCAAGGGGGACTATGATTAGGCAGGTGTTGGTGCCAACAGTAAAAGTCCCCACCCCACTCAGATAGGACATCCTTCCACCTGTTGTTGAAAACTTTCCGCCATATTGTTTCATATTCTTGGCCTTAGGCCCATTTGCAACATCCCTAGCCAGAGACCTTAATATGTTTAAATTAAGGAAAGTCCACAAAGGAATGCATTTTTTGCACTTTAACTCCACTACTTCACCTAACCTTCCTTATATACAGTGCTGTGCAAAAGTCTTAGGCTGGTGTTGAAAATTGCTGTAAATTAAGAATACTTTCAGAAACAGAAGTGTTAATAGTTTTTTTTTATCAATTAACAAAATGGAAAGTAAATGAACAGAAGAGAAAACAAATCAATATATGGTGTGACCACCCTTTGCCTTCATAACAGCATCAATTCTTCAATTCTTCTAGGTATACTTGCACACAGTTTTTGAAGAAACTTGGCAGGTAGTTTGTTCCAAACATCTTGGAGAACCAACCACAGATTTCTGTGGATGTAGGCTGCCTCAAAGCCTTCTGTCTCTTCGTGTAATCCCAGATAGCCTCGGCAGTGGCAGAACTACCAGAGTCACAGCAGTTGCACTTGCGACTGGGCCCAGGAGCTTCAACGCTGTGGGTGGACCCGGCCAGTCTCCACCATCAGGGGCCTACCTGGTCGTTCTGGCTGTGCTTAGCTACTGCTAGGAACCCGGCCCCATGCTCCAGGGGGGCCTTGAGGGGGAGCCCTGTCAGTACCCTCCAGCATACCATAATCTTTTTCCCGTTGTGGGCTCCGATTCCCCTAGAGCGATCTTGCTTCTATATTTGACCGTACCGTGTGTTTGGGGGGAGCTTTCCACCTGTTGTGCGGGGAGCTTTGTACTAGGCACAGACCACGCATCACCCCCTTTCAGAGTGCCCTCCTTATTACTGTGGGAGCCAGTCCTGCATGCAGCGGTGCGGAGACCAGTCGGGCACACAGGGCCCCTCTGGAAATCCTTGACATGGCTGCTGTCACTGTACAGGGCTGCATCGCTCTGGATGGAGGTATGCAACACAAAGTGTTTTGCACTCTCTTTGTGTGAACCTGGGGGGGTGGGGGGAGGTGGTGAAGGACCCATCACAGGGATGTTCTATATGCAATTAGTATGCAGTGTGGGCTAAAGAACCAATCAGACAGAGACATCTGCAGAGTGTGAACACAAGGGGTCTATACCTAGCTAGCACATTCCTACCTGGGCTGAAATGTCTGTATATGGGGAGCTGTGGGTACAAGACTGTGTGTGATGTGTACTGCATGCAGTCTGCATGTCATGTGAGCACAGTGTAAAGTTCATATAGGATGTGTATGGTGGGTATAGTAATGTCTGCATGGTTGTGTTCAGTATAGTCACACCATGCACTGTGTAATCTATAGTGTGGGCATAGCATAACCCTGGAATGGTGGTGCCTGTGGGCACAAGATAGTCTGTACCTTGCACAACTGCCTGCAGCATGGTCTACATCATATATGTCAAACACATTGCCCACCAGGCAATGTCATGTGGCCTTCCCACCCAGTTTTGCAGCCAGAATGTGGCAGAGCTCCATTCTGCCATCTCCAGCTGTCACCTTCCGCTCTGGCTCACTGCTGTTACTTGTAAACACCGAAGACTTCTGTGTTTACATGGGACAGCTTTGCTCTCAACAGCTTCCGTATGTAACAGATCCCTACACAGGGAGGTATAACAGTGCCACCTATACAGGATGGGCCTGTGGCTGAATACATAGGGAGTTACTAGAGCCAGGTAAGTTGAGGAGTGGTGGGCAAAGAGCACCACTAAACCCTGTATTTTGTACACAGCACACCCCTAAACCTTTTACTCTGTATCTAGTGCACCCCTGAACTCTGCACTCATAACACACCCCTGAAATCTGCACTCTGTACATAGGGCTTCCTTGTAATGCCCTGCACACGCAGTTGGATTTTCCGACGGAAAAAGTGCAATCGGATTGTGCTGTCGGAAATTTCGATTGTGTGTGGGCTCCATCGGACTTTTTCCGTCGGAATTACCAACGCACAAAGTTTGAGAGCAGGCTATAAAATTTTCCGACAACAAAATCCGATCGGTTAAATTCCGATTGTGTGTACACAAATCTGACGCACAAAGTGCCACGCATGCTCAGAATAAATTAAGAGATGAAAGCTATTGGCTACTGCCCCGTTTATAGTCCTGACATACGTGTTTTACGTCACCGCGTTCAGAACGATCAGGTTTTCCGACAACTTTGTGCGACCGTGTGTATGACAAGTTTGAGCCAACATCCGTCGGAAAAAATCCATGGATTTTGTTGTCGGAATGTCCGATCAATGTCTGATCGTGTGTACAGGACATTACTGCGCTCTATACATAATGCACTTCTGAACTCTGTATGTAGTTAGTGTACCCATGAACTCTGCGACTGGGCCCTGGTGTTCCACCACTATGGGGGTCCCCAGCTTGGGATCAGGGGGGCCCTTTATGGTTTTTTTGCACCGGGGCCCTGAAGGTTCTAGTTAAGCCTCTGAGCCTCAATATGGCTCTGTGGGAGCCCATCTATCACTTCCAGGACTCCTTGTTCTACTTTAAACTATATATTGTAAGAGGTAATAAAAACTAATATTGTAAAAAAATATAAATAATTAAAATGGTAAAAAAATAATTAAAAAAACAAAAATAAAAAAGCTACTGACACCGTCCACTGCCCTTCTGATGCCATCCACTTCTCTACTGAACCCGTCCTCTGCCCTACTGACAAAGTCCACTGCCATACTGACACTGTCTACTGCCCTGCTCACACCATCCACAGCTTTACTGACTGACATCGTCCACTGCCCTACTGACAAGTCCACTGCTTTATTGACACCATCCACTGCCCTTCTGACCAATGGCGTCCCTAGGGGGGGCAGAGGGGGCCCTGAGCCCCCCCCAACATTATGCTGTGCCCCACCATGTGCCCCCCCACAATTAAATTTTTTTTTTTTTTTAACAAAAAGGCAATGTCTTTTTGTTTGCATTCATAGCACTGGAGTAACACAGTCTCTATTGAGAGGGAGAGCATCCCCAGTCAGCTCCTGTGGGTGATTCCTCCCCGCTCCCTCTGCTCGCTGACACGGCATAATGCGAGCGCTCACACAACAACAGCCACCCGATCTGCTCCTTCCCCTGCATCCTCATTGGCAGGGAGAAGAGCGAGTTGCAGGAAGGACTCCACCAGGACTCTCAGTTACTGAAAAAACAGACTGATTTCTCCCATCCTTAGGACAGTAGAACCAGCCTGTAAATTCCAAGAGATGCCAGATCAGCGCTGTCAATAGCAGGGGCAGGACAGCAAGAGGAGGCTGGGGAACCCCACAGTGGCAGAACACCAGGGCCCAGTGGCAAGGCAACCTTTGCAACCCTGATAGTTCTCCCACTGCTTTGGACCCTTATATTTTCTTGGTATGCTGGTGACATATAGCTCTTGTTTTCTGCCACCCTGGGGGCCCCAATACAGTAGGAAGGGAGCTCACTGCAGAACATGTGAAAGGGTCCATTGTGGGATCGTAGTAAAGGGCCCCAGGATATATATATATATATATATATATATATATATATATATATATATATAAAATTGCATTTTATAGTTGCCCCCTACTTTTGTCCCTGCCCCCCCATGTGCCCCCCTAAATATGAAAGCTGGAGACGCCACTGCTTCTGACACCATCCACTATCCTACTGACACCATCCACTGCCCTACTGACACTGTCCACTGCCCTACTGACACTGTCCACACACTGTCCACTGCCCTACTGACACTATCCACTGCTCGATGGACTGACACTCTCTATTTTTAAGGTGGGCTAAGTTTAAATTTTTTATGGTGGCATTTATTTTATTATATTTTCCTTACTATTTAGTAAGCTCTTGCTAGTTAATTACTTTAAAAAAAAGTTGCTGAACCCAGGTGATCTTTGACCTCTTTCATGTTGTTCAGGTAGATCTCCACCTCTCAAATGGTGCCTACCCCTTCTCTAGGGTATTCAAAAGAATTGGAGAGGTATGTCAAAATGTGGGCATTTTCTCCAAAATCTTTTGTAATACCCTTTCAATATGTAAATAAGGATCTGAAATAACTCTTTAGCCATTTGAAGTACATTGGCATGTGGTGTGAGTATCTTGGCGCATGGTGGAAGTGTCAGGTTGTAGTGGGGGGCCCCAAGTCAACTTTTTGCAACTTTTGTTTGTCAGTTGGTAGTGGAGAGTTACAGTCCTTAGTGGTCTGATAGCTGTCTCAGTAGGATTTGCCTTTGTATGAGGATAGGTGCTATAAACCCCAGGGGATCATAAAGGCTCTTCACCAGAGCTAACTTGAAAGCCACATGAGTCTGTTAAAAAGGTCCATCACAAACCCAGAGTTCTCTATACAGGTGGTTTATTCATTCCCATATTTAAGTCTTAAACTCTTGTGGCATGATTGTGGCATTAACTGCACTGTTTATTGAGTCTCAGGTTGGTTTCAGAAGGCAAACCTTGTGTCATTTCCAGCTGGTCTATGGCCTTGAATATCTTTTTTATAAAGACAACAAAATGGCCCTTCATTTCAGACTTGTTCTTTAGTGTTTGCTGCAGTGCTGGATGAAGCCTGCTCATGATTGGAAGCGGCGTGATGCAGCACAAAGGAGTAAAGGTACAACCAAGGTATTAGAATCATCCTTGAAGAATTTATTATCTATTATTCTGATTAATTCTGTTAGTTATCATCATATCACCACAGAGCACAGGAATGACATTTAGTAATTGGATGATGTCCATAGGCTTCTTCACTTCATAATGATAAGGCCATGGTCTGCAATAAGTTGTGTATCCATTTTATATACATGAGTTTTAAGGAAGTTGACCTCAGATCATTTGAGCATCTTGTCCAAATACGCACCACCCACAATTACTTGGGCTAGATCAAGTATTTGTGCATATGGGGCGTTTTCAGGACCGTTGCACTGCTAGCACACTTCATGTACTTCTCAGCAAAATTAAAAATTCAGAAATCTGATCAGCCATGTTCCTTAAAAGAGAAGTATGGCCAAATCTTTATGGCCATACAGTACTTCTCTTGTGGGTCACAGGAGTACACTTACTTTTGCTCTCCTGTGCTATTGCCCACTATCAACATCACAGAGCCACTCCAGGCTCTTGAACAATCCTGACCATATTGTCAGGATCTAACCAGCTGCCTGTTTGACAGTTGGCTTTGGCTCTAAGCGCTTCAGCTTTGAGACAAAAAAAGATAGTTGCGACCGCCCCGTCTCGGGCCCAGTGCTCCAGTGATTGCTGAAGGGGCAGAACAAAGAGCATGGACTGACAGTCACTGTTCTCCACTCTGAGCAGACTGAGAACTGAGTCAGTGGTCTAGTGACTGCTCAGTTCTCAGTCTTATAGCCAATGTAGGACAGTTGTAGTATCACACCGATGCTGCAGCATAGAGATAAGTATATATATGTTTTATTTTATGTACCCCAAACTTTTTCTTTAAGTGGGGATGATATTATGCAGCTTACAGAATAGGAATCTCTTCGATGTTGTTGGGCACCTGGTCAAATCAATTTAATGTTGGCGATGGTATGTGCATATTTCCTTTGTTTTAGGAGACAATGTACTAATTAGTCCTTCCGTCAAAAGTCTCTATGGGACCAGGACAGATTTTGAAGGTATGTAAATAATATGTTGTGTGTTGTTTTACGCCAAAGATCTCAACAAATGTAGATTTTACCAGGGATCTGTCACTTTGTTAATTTATTATACATAGCATACATCTTGATGGCTTCCTCTGGTTGTTCCTCTTGGTATATGAAATAAATAAGCAGTGCAGCTGGACATTTTTGATATAGTGTTATAAAAGGGGGAGGATACATAAGGTATTGAGGAACAATCTTACCACTGGAGTCTCTGAGAGATAATAAATTCCAGCAGGTGATACAACCCATCAGAATCTGCCTGAAGCTAAAATATCATATATCCTTAATTATTGTTTTGAAAGGCAGTCAAGGTGGTTTGAGCATTTGAGCAATGTCCAACTTCTCAGGTAGGTTATAAATTCCACTTGGTCTTAGAATGATTTGAAGCCTATTGAAAAGTCTTGTGTCTGCAACTAAAAAATGTGACGTCTCAACTAACCATTTTTAGACTTCTGTCCTCATTACTTAGCTTGTGGCTACTTTCACACTGGCGCGTTGAGGGTGTTGGTGGTAAAGCGCTGCTATTTTTAGCGGCTCTTTACCGTCGCTTTTGCATAGGTTTTTGGCCGTTAGCGGGGCGCTTTTGACCCCCGCTAGCGGGCGAAAAGGGGTTAAAACCACCCCCAAAGCGCCGCTGCAGCGACGCTTTGCCGACGGTTCGGCAGCGCTGCCCATTGATTTCAATGGGCAGGGGTGCCTTAGGAGCGGTGTATACACTGCTCCTACAGCACTGCAAAGATGCGGCTTGCAGGACTTTTTTTACCATCCTGCCAGCACACCGCTCCAGTGTGAAATCCCTCGGGCTTTCACATTGGTGTGAGAGGAGAGGCTCTTTCAAGGCGCTTTGCACCTCAGTGTGAAAGTAGCCTAAATCAAAACAAAAAAAGTTTTTTTCGTCTTATGTCAAGTATTCAAAGATACAATACTGTTTATATACAGTGCCTTGAAAAAGTATTCATACCCCTTGCAATTTTCCACATTTTGTCATGTTACAACAAAAAACATAAATATATTTTATTGTGATTTTATGTGATAGACCAACACAAAGTGGCACATAATTGTGAAGTGGAAGGAAAATGATAAATGGTTTTCACATTTTTTTTACAAATAAATACTGGTATGTGAAAAGTGTGGCGTGCATTTGTATTCAGCCCTTCTGAGTGAATACTTTGTAGAACCACCTTTCTCTGCAATTACAGCTGCAAGTCTTTTTGGGGATGTCTCTATCAGCTTTGCACATATAGAGAGTGAAATTTTTGCCCATTCTTCTTTGCAAAATAGTTCAAGCTCTGTCAGATTGGATGGAGAGCATCTGTGAACAGCAATTTTCAAGTCTTGCCATAGATTCTCAATTGGATTTAGGTCTGGACTTTGACTGGGCCATTCTAACACATGGATATACTTTCATCTAAACCCTTTCATTGTAGCTCTGGCTGGTGCCCTGCTGGAAGGTGAACCTCCACCCCAGTCTGAAGTCTTTTGCAGACTCTAACAAGTTTTCTTCTAAGATTATCCTGTATTTGGCTCCATATACAGTATCTTCCCATCAACTCTGACCAGCTTCCTTGTCCCTGCTGAAGAAAAGCATGATGCTGCCACCACCATGTTTCACGGTGGGGATGGTGTGTTCAGGGTAATGTGCAGTGTCAGTTTTTCGCTACATATAGCGTTTTGCTTTTAGACCAAAAAGTTCAATTTTGGTCTTATCTGACCAGATCTCCTTCTTCCCCATGTTTGCTGTGTCTCCCACATGGCTTCTCACAAACTGCAAGAGAACTTCTTATGGATTTCTTTCAACAATAGCTTTTTTCTTGCCACTTTTCCATAAAGGCCCGATTTGTGGAGTGCACAACTAATAGTTGTCCTGTGGACAGATTCTCCCACCTGAGCTGTGGATCTCTGCAGCTCCTCCAGAGTTACCATGGGCCTCTTGGCTGCTTCTCTGATTAGTGCTCTCCTTGCCCAGCCTGTCAGTTTAGGTGGCCAGCCATGTCTTGATAGGTATGCAGTTGTGCCATACTCTTTCCATTTTTGGATGATGGATTGAACAGTGCTCCATGAAATGTCCAAAGCTTGGGATTTTTAACCTGCTTTAAACTTTTCAACTCAATCCCTGACCTGTCTGGTGTGTTCCTTGGCCTTCATGATGCTGTTTGTTCACTAAGGCTCTCTAACAAACCTCTGAGGGCTTCACAGAACAGTTGTATTTATACTGAGATTAAATTACACACAGGTGGACTCTATTTACTAATTAGGTGACTTCTGAAGGTAATTGGTTCCACTAGATTTTAGTTAGGGGTATCAGAGTAAAGGGGGCTGAATACAAATGCACGCCACAGTTTTCAGATATTTATTTGTAAAAAATTTGGAAAACCAGTTATCATTTTCCTTCCACTTCATAATTATTTACCACTTTGTGTTGGTCTATCACAAAAAAATCTCAACAAAATACATTTGCGTTTTTGGTTGTACTATGGCAAAATATGGAAAATGTCAAGGGGTGTGAATACTTTTTCAAGGCACTGTATGCTCCCCTTAGGCCCTGATATAGTGTATACATGGCCCAAACCCAGCCCAATTGTGCCTATAGGCTGCAGGCTTCATTTACTGCACAAAAATTATAAAAATGCTAAATAAAATATATACAAACCAACCCAGGTTAAACTACATTTAAATTAAATTTTAATGTTGTGTACGGAGTTATTTTTTTAAATTTTACCAGTATTTGCAATGTTTTTTATTTTATTTTCATTTTATTTTATTTATTTATTTATTTATTTATTTATTTATTTATTGGAAAAAATTACAAGTTCTACATTTACAGTACATGCATGGTTTATATTAGGGCTCTTTAGAGCTGTTTTAATGGAACAGACAGAATAAAAGGAACCTTGCTAACAGACTGCATAGAACTTTATTAAATATTTGTAAGGTTGATGAACACTGAATCTTTTTAAAGACTTCAGCTCTGTCCAGGAACAAATTTGTTCCAAAGTATTATCCCAGTTTTGACACCTGAAGCAGTGTTAAGCCTGGGATTTGCAAAAGATTAGCTCCACAAAGCTTTGTATTTTCATGAAAGAGTTATACTGTATATTTCTGATTTACAGATCCTTGGAATACAGACCTTAAAGTGAACCTGTGCTTTGCCAATGCAGGAGAAAGTAACAAGTTTGCTTTAGTGGCAACTCCCCCAGCTGATGGTACTTACCTTCCCTTTGGCCCACTGACCATCAGAGCAAAAGAAAAAAAAATCTGTATTTCTAGGTATGGAGACCACGTCATCCACTCCCTTTTCTTCCATGTGACAGTGTTGGTGATTGCCTGCTCGGGCACCCAGCCCTGTCACATGGGGGTAGGGAGAGAGTGTTAAAGCCTTGTGTAAGCTTCAAGCCACGACTCAGCATGAACACTGGGATAACTTTCTTCATTCCCATCAGCTGAATGATAAGGGGTATTTAATGCACTGGTGAGGCCACCATTAAAGTGAACCTGGTGCTTTTCTGACCATTTGTAAAGAACAGGTTTGCTTTCAGAGAACAAATGCTCATAAAGCAGTCCTGATATAGAAAAAAAGCAAAAACAAAACAAAAGATACAAGAGCTTTAAAGGCTATCGCTAGGCAGAACTAAAATTTTGTAGTGGGAATTTAATTAGTTAAGGAAAATTAAACATTATATGGCATTATTTCATGTAGAAATCCCACCACCAATCTTCGTTTTGACTTTGACCCTTGTGAAAGCAAAGCGAGAAGTCATTCTTTTCACCTTGCCAAGATGAGCTCATGATCTCTCCAGTAGAATATCCAACAAAAGATGTATAAACAGTATATTGGCATAAAGTCCTTTGCACCTACTATTGCCTTTAAAGAATAACAGTAACATAGTGACCAAACCACTAAGACAAACCAATGACTAGCTCACCAAGTCATTAGGAACTATTATACTTATATTACTGTGGAACACAAACACAATATGTAGTGAATATTGGTGTTAGCCACAGCTCAATTTTTGGGCATAAGTGTGGCTAAGACTCTTGCTCCTAATTGGTATCCACTCCACTGTTTTTGTTGTTTAATTCTTGATCAAAATCTTGAAGGCTCATATTCTGGTTTATAGCATTCAAGAATGGTCCTCGTTGAGCTCACAGAACTTAATCTGTATATGAAGCCAGCATTTTTTTTATTTTAGTTTTGTACAAAGTGGTGAAGGGTTAAAGTTTGTCTAAAGCCAAAACTTTTTTTTTTGTAGTTCTGGATGGAGTGTGGAAAGGTTCTAAAAACTTCTGTTTTTTTGGTTTTCATTGCTCTCTGTCTTTTGTCAATCCATAACTTGACAGGATTACCCTTACTTCTTCTTACTGTTGTGTCTCTGGGACAAAAAGTGGGACAGACAGCAAAAAAGGGACCCCACTGGGGGGTTTAATAATTTCCCACTCTATCCAAAACTTATACATTTTAAGCACTGCATATTTTAAGTAAACCAGTGCTATATTTTGATTTTCTAAGTCTTTGAAATCCTGACCTTGATGATGATAACATCATTGATTTCACCAAAACTTTTCATTTTCCACAGGTCCTGTTTAAA